>LR990950.1:0-600000 GCA_905163415.1 Noctua fimbriata | reverse complement strand
ATCTGGAAAATGTCTCGGTGATTTTAGCCTACCCACACCGCAGCGAAGAGAGGAATTGTCAAGCGATGTTGTGAAGGAGGTTAACTACGGTACCGTGGTTTTAGACGCACTGTTTAATAAAATGGCACCACGATTGCTTCCCGAGCAACGTCAAGTCTACGAAGCGATCCTGCGCCGATTAAATAGTGGTTTTTACTTTCTTGACGCACCAGGGGGTACGGGGAAGATATTCGTGTTGAATCTATATAATATCACCAAAAACAGTGGCCCGCCAATCCTTTTGCAGCAGTGCAAATTAATAGTTTGGGACGAGTGCACATTGTCGCACAAGCGTGCATTAGAGGCGGTGAACCGCAGTTTACGGGACACCCGCGGCAACCAGGCGCTGATGGGCGGCGTTGTCGTTTTCGTCGCAGGCGATTTCAGACAGACACTACCAGTTATTGAGAGGGGCACACCGGCGGATGAATTGAACGTATGTCTCAAGGCGTCACCGCTGTGGTCCAGGTTCGAAAAGCTCCGTCTTACGTGCGACATGCGCGTCCATCTGTACAACGACCACGATTCAGGGGTCTTTGCGAATAAGCTGCTGCAAATGGGAGAATGTCGTCTGGAATCGGACACAGATGGTAAAATTTTATTTTACGATGAATTTTCTCATCCAGTGGCTACAGAAGACGAACTAATCATGCACGTTTTAAGAAGCTCAAGATTTTAACCTTTCCTGCCCTCTACATCTACGAGATTGCTATATTTGTAAAAACTAATAGGGAAAGGTTTGGTAGCCTTCATTCCCGTCGACACGCCGACCAAATAACCAATATACCCTCAAAAGCAGCTTTGCTTTCTAAAAGTTTCTTCGGAATGTCTTCACGAATTTATAATAAGCTTCCTAAACAAATAAGGGAAATTGAAAGACTAATTTGTTTTAAGAAAGAATTAAATGACTTCCTGGTGAATAGACCATATTATACACTGCATGAATTTTTGTCCGACAGATTCGTGAACAGTTAGAGCCAAACTGCCATTTATGTTTTGATGCAAAATATAATAAATATAATTAATATGTTTTAATTTAATGTAATTAATAATGTAATGAAACTAATAATTTTTAACTTAATATAATTAGCAATAAAAAATAATCAATAGCATTTTAATTTAGCAATTAATAACAATTAATAATTTTGTCACAATTATTGTATGCCTAACATGGTGGAGCAGTGCAAGAGCACAACAACCTCTAGAACAACTTTTTAAACCGCTGTCTCACAATAAAAATCTTTGACTTTGACTTTGACTTTGACGTTTTCCCCAATTTGGAGGTTAATGTAAATAATGAAGAGTGGTTGTGTGAGAGGGCAGTGCTATCGCCAAAGAAAAAGTGGGTCAAAAAAATAAACAAAAGAAGTTTTAGACATGATCGTCAGCGATTAAAAAGTATTCATATCCATAGACACTGTGATGGCTAATGACGATAGTACTGCCGCTGTTGAATTTCTTAACTCCCTGGAGTTAACAGGCGTGCCGTCCCATAAGCTGGAGCTTAAAGTTGGCGTTCCAGTTCTGCTGATGCGAAACAATCAATCCAGAGAAAAAAAGCGAGGAGGAGGCATACTTGTTTATGTGAAAAATAGTCTTCAGTACAGTCCACTACACAATTATAATGCATCGGCGTTTGAATTGATGCACGGGCACCTTGTTAAGAATGTTTACAACGCTTATCTATTGGTAATCTACAGGCCACGGCACAAAAATAAAAGTATTTTTACAAAAGAAGTAGAAAACATTATTCGACCGCTACCCATGAACACTGATATAATATTAGTAGGGGACTGTAACATTAACTTGTTAGAGACTGCACTGGATTCTTCGGCAAACAGATATTTAAATACGTTAGCAGATTTAGGACTTCAATGCGGCATTCAAGACATAACGCGCGAGGCGGTTGTTGGACAGAAGCGAGTGGCGTCGTGCATCGATCACGTCTTCATGCGAAATGTGAGTGGAGGGGCGAGCGACGTCCACGCATACACGCTCACGAGCCAGGTAGCCGATCACTATCTAACGGGAATCTCAGTTGTTATTGATAAGGAAACAGACATAACATGTGTGAGTAAAACGAGATACGACAACAAAGCTGTAAGAAACAAACTTATTTATTTATTTTTATTTATTTATTTATTTATTTGGATCTCCAACAAAGAATACACACAGACAATATAGGACACAGTATTACAAATGTTCTTTTAGGTGTGTTCCTTCAATTATAGGAGAACACAGCATGCCCATAAAACTAGGTTTTAACACATAAAATATAAAACAATGAAAATATTACAAAAAACAAAATAAAAACCAGAATAATTATTAAAAAGCATTTGATGCATTTGATAAAATTGTTTCACATACAAATTATAGTTATCACTCTACATTTATAGCAGTGGTCAATATTTTTTTGTATTTAGAGATTGTGAGGGTTATGTCCATGTCAGATTGCTTTGACAATTCATTGTACTGCCTACAGAGTCTTGGGAGAGCGGCGAAATGTCCTAGATTAGTTTTGGAACCTGAGACATAAAACAAATTGTAGCTGGTTTTCCGCGGCAGGCGAGATGGCGCGTTTATATGTAACTTGCCTAGTAATTCGCTGCAGTCTATGACTCCATGGAATACTTTGTGTAGTAGAATCAGGTCTGCCATTTTTCGCCTCTTGGCAAGTGAGACCATTTTGTAGTGCCCTAGTCTGTCTCTGTAGCTGGTTACTCTTTTAGCTAATCGTTCCTTATAACATAGATGATACAGGAAGCGCCTTTGGACACTTTCCAGGTGTTTGATGTATATGTCGTAGTGAGGATTCCAAACCGGGCTGCCATATTCAAGTATAGGACGGACTAGTGTGTTAAATAATTTTATTCTGGTAGACGCCCTTTTAAATTCTTTACTGTTGCGCAAGATAAATCCCAAAATTTGAAACCCCTTTGATACTGTGTTTAGGATATGTTTGTCAAATTTAAGTTGTTTATCCAGTGTGACTCCTAGGTCACGTGTTTCTTCAATTTGCTTTAGTTTTTGTTGACCTATCGTGTAAGTGTTAGGTAAGACAATTTTGTTACGGCTGAATTGCAGTAACACTTAGAGACGTTAAGAAGCATTTCGTTCATTTTGCACCAGTTCGTCAGTCTGTTCAGATCTTCCTGCAATAAGGCAGCGTCAGATTCAGTTACCATTGGTTTCATTATTTTCATGTCATCGGCAAATAGATAGAATTTTGAATGCCTAAAGCAGTGCGTGATGTCGTTAATGAAGATGTTGAAGAGAATTGGGCCTAAATGTGATCCTTGTGGAACCCCGGATGTGGCTTTAAAATACTTTGAATGATGGCCAGTCATTACTACTTTTGACGACCGGTCACTGAGGTAAGATTGAAACCACTTTAGCATTGATCCTCCTACACCCAAGTGCTGGAGTTTCGCTATAAGAAGAGAATGATCTACCTTATCGAACGCCTTACTGAAGTCAGTGTAAATGGTGTCAACAGGAATACGTCTATCTAAGTATTCAGATAGAGCCGACACGTAGCACATGAGATTAGTGGTCGTAGATCTGTATTTGATAAAACCGTGTTGGTCGCTGTTGAGAAGGTGTTTTACATGCGATGTTAGACGTTCGGTTATAAGCTTCTCAAATACTTTGCCGAAGATGACTAAAATAGAAATGGGTCTGTAGTTTGACACCATGTTCTTTTGCCCTGCTTTGAAAATGGGTACGACCAGTGCCTTTTTCCATTAATAATAATAATAATATTCTTTATTTTTCGGACAACAATGATCCAACGTGTTAGTAAACAATAAAATAACTTATTACTAGTGTTAGTACTTAAACTAAAATAGAGACATACAGAATAAATAAAAAAGAATAAGTGAAAAGGACAACCCCAAATTAATGTTGAGTGATTGTCCTTCTCACAAAACCTTTAATAATCGGAGAGTCGATACTCTCCGCCACAGTTTTAAGAAAACAACCATAGCCATTGGTCGGGAAAAATACCGTCTTTAAGAGATTTGTTGTATATAACACTAAGAGGTAAAGCCAGCGCTTTTGCACATCTCTTTATAAACACGGGAGGAATACCGTCTTCACCTACGCCTTTCTGTTCATCCAAGGATGTTAAAGTTCGGAATATTTCGTTAGCACTGAGTTCCAGTTTACAAAGAGTCGGCAAGTTGTTGTTTATGTCAACATTTGACGGTTGCGAGGACGTCGTATTGTTATAAACACTTGCGAAGTTTTCAGCAAACAAGTTACATATGTCGTGGCCAGTTGATGCAGTTTTGTTGTTATAATACATTACCGCGGGGTAATTGCTGCTGGATTTCCTTTTATTTTTAATGAAAGACCAGAAGATTTTAGGGTTTTTTAAAACCGCGATTTCTAACTTCTCCGTATATTTTTTGTAGCAGATCGTTCTCAACTTGCTACAGTCAGTACGCAGCGTTTCAAATGATATAATGTCAAGGGGATTATTGTATTTTTTTACTCTAACGCGAAATTTGTGTTTTTCTTTAAAGAGTCGCTTAAGCTTGGGCGTGTACCATGCCGGGTACTCTTTCCTAGACATCGTTTTCAGTGGTACGTGTTGCTTTATAACGTCGTGCAAACTATCATATAAAATATTGACCATGTCTTCAACCGAGGCACAGCCTCCCACTGAACTTTCCCAGTCTATAGACATAAGTGAAACCAGGATTTTGTCGTAGTCTGCCTTAAAGAAATTAGGTTTAGTGGCCAGTTTTGTTTGTAGAGAATTTATGTTGTTGACAGTGGGTATAGCGAACTCGAGCGGTGGATGTAAAGGATCTTCTTGTGTCAGATGTGTGTGGCAACGTGTCAAGTTATGTACTGCAGTATTACAAAGAACTAGATCTAGTGTTCTAGATTTGTTATTTGTTAGGTAATTATACTGATCTAAGTCATTCATAGAAATATAATCAAGGAAGTGTTTGGTAACATCGTTATTGTTGGTAGGGCAAGGAGTAGTGTGACTCACCTGACTTTCCTCATTAGTTTTCCACGTTATACTACTAAGATTAAAGTCACCAATGATAACAGTACGTTCGTTTTTGTCCAGGGCATTTTGAGCCGAGTCTAGGAATGTTTGGGTGGTTTCTTGGGTAATGGGGGGCGGTAAGTAGACGCCACAAATGTAGATCGTGTTTTTCTTATTACCAGGACAGACCATATCAATGGAAATCCACAGATCCTCACAATGACTTTCTAAGTGTGGCATACGACGTGAATTTAAGTGCCTAGCTACAGCTATCAAGACGCCGCCTCCGTGTCTACGTGCTCTATATCTACTGGACTCGCGATCTCGCCTGAAGACTACATATCTATCGTCGAATAGTTCTGAGTCGTAGATGCCACCGTTCAGCCAAGTCTCCGTAAGCACAACTATATCGTAGTCTTGTAGAGACATGTTATGATAAAAAGTGTCGGTTTTAGTTCTTAGACCACGTACGTTTTGATAGTATATCTTCAGAGTATGATTGAATATGAAGAGGTTATACACGTTATCCACGTTGTTACACAGTACAATAAAAAAAAAAATGAAAAAAAACAGAATTTAAAAATATAGATAAAATCAACTGACAGTCTGTAAGACCTCCTGACAAGTGATTACAATACGTTCAGATTGGTCAGTCTTCTTCATGAAAATTCTACCATTACGCACCCACACGTATTTGTAACCAAGCTCCTTGCCTCGAAGTCGTGTCGCCGCGTGCAAGGCTTTATTATCTGCTGACAGGTGTTCAACAACGTAGATTGGAGTTGGTTTATCCATTGCAATGCCTAGGTGGCTTGTGTTCAGTTTGTTGTTGGTGTTGCTTTTGTTGTAGTTGGTTGCTGCGGCGAGGAAAGAGTCCCGAATTCGTGGGGTATTGAACTTTACGAGGATAGACCTGGGTCGGGCATTTTGGGTGTCTTTTTTAGCGGTCCTGGTGCAGAAGGCAATATCGGCTTCATTAATTTGACATTTGGTAGTATTACTGATTTGCAATATAGTAGTGACAATATTTTCCGAGCGGTTCTCTGGCACGTTTTGCAGTTCAATGTTGGTGGCTCTGTTGTGTTGTTCCATTAGGTTGATACGCTTATTGAGGTCTTGTATGGATGATTGCAGCTTACTATTCTCTCTTTCCAACACTTGCAATTTAGAGGAGTTGTGCTCAAGAGTAACTTTCATTTCTTCATATTTTTCGTTGAAGAAGTCTAGAGAGGTACGAAAACCCAAAATCAAGTCGCTGAATTGTTTGAACTGTTCCCCCACTGCTTCTTTGAGTGCGTTCGCGATCTCTTGTCTGATTAGAACTTAATAATGTGGATTGGTCATCTTTGTTACAAATACAAGACCCGAACGAATTGTACACAAAAATGTTCGCGATTTTTGGCGATATTTATAAAAACTCTAAAATAGATAACTCGGTGTGCTCTAAACGCAAAACACAGTCGTGGGTCACTGATGAGCTACGCAGACTTATAGAAGACAAAGACATGCTATTTAGACAGTGGAAAAGTGATCCTACAAATAATAATAAACGTTTACAGTACACAAGATATAGAAATAAGACACAAAAGCTTATAAATATGGCCAAAAATAAAAGAAGGCGAGAAACCATAATTAGTTGTAAGGGAGACATGAAAAAGATATGGAGTAATATAAATTGCTGGCTTGGTAGGTCTAAAATAGGAGTAGATAATGTAATAGAGAAGCATTTACTTAAAAATGAAACATTGCAAAATATCTGTAACAATTTCTGCGAAACCTTTACGAAAGAAGTCGATATGATTTAACATAAATGTCAACACAATTTTTTGGACAGGATGAGCTATGTAAATTACTGTAATGTAAGTTTCAGATTTAAAAAAGTCCTACCAAAAGACGTAAAATCAGTGATAGAAAGGTTAGACTGCAACAAGTCGCCGAGGTCAGATGGTATTAGAATTAAAGATTTAAAACATATTAAAGAACAAATTAGTCCAGTAATAGCTTATTTTATCAATATTAGTATTAAAAAATCTCAATATCCAGAGGAACTTAAAAAGTCTATTGTAAGGCCTATATATAAACAGGGATCTCATCAGGATTACAGCAATTATAGACCTATAGCAATACTTAATACGGTAAATAAAATTGACAAAAAAATCATAGTTAAACAACTCACTAACTTTTTAGAAAATAATAATATTTTAAACGAGGTCCAACACGGTTTTAGAATCAATAGAAGTACTGCTACAGCGCTAGAGAAATTCACAGATGAAGTCAATAATCATCTTAACGAAAAAAATATAGTTATGGTTATATTTATAGACTTCAAAAAAGCATTTGATACATTGTACCACGGCGGCTTGCTGCAGGCTATGAGTGAATGCGGCATTAGGGGCCCCATGAATGCATGGTTTAGCAAGTACCTAGAGCAAAGATCACTTAAAGTGTGTATCAGTGGAACTGAAAGTGTACGGGCGACATTAAATTCGGAGTTCCGACCGGTTCAGTATATGGGCCATTAGGATATATTATGCACGTAAACAGCATGTCTAACGTATTAAAAAAATGTAAGGCGTTTATGTATGCTGACGATACTTGCCTGGTCTATAG
The DNA here is from genome assembly GCA_905163415.1 of Noctua fimbriata. Taxonomy (NCBI): domain Eukaryota; kingdom Metazoa; phylum Arthropoda; class Insecta; order Lepidoptera; family Noctuidae; genus Noctua; species Noctua fimbriata. The sequence goes on along the minus strand of LR990950.1, from coordinate 592,346 downwards.
TCATAATAATATTGATCGAATACAGCAACATATGCAAAACGATTTTCACTCGCCGTATCATAAATATAAAAATAATTTGTGGACAGTGTGAGTGAAAGGCCATTCGTACGAATGTTTACATAACAACAAACTGAATTGTCAATGCTCATATTTGGAAACAGTTACATCTTATAAGTACCTAGGATTAGTCATAGATAACACATTCACTTGGAATCTGCATGTCAACAATGTTTGCAATAAGCTACGATCCATTCTGGGTAAACTAAAGACTCTTAAACATGCTGTCAACAGAAAAGTATTGTATACGTTATACTATGCACTGGCTGACTCAGTTATTGAATATGGGTTGGGTGGATATGGCCTTACGTTCCCTACACATTTAAATAAAATCTATATCTTGCAGACAAGGTTACTTAAACTACTTGTAGATAAAAACACTAGAAAAAGTTTAAATAAAAACTATGAAAAACTATTCAAAATTTGTAAAGTACTTCCAGTCCATTTTAAAACTAAGCTTAATATCTTGACTGAACAATTTTATAATCAAAATCACAAGGAAGAACGTAGGTATATGTACCCAACTCGTTTATCGAAAAAGAAGACGCTTGCTGTTCCCAAAGTGACAAACTACTTTGGTAAGCGCACTAGAAAATATGTAGTACCGACATTAGTGAATGAGCTACCCCCACAATTGATATCGCAAGTCAAATCAACCAGCCAACTTAAAAAGGTTCTTAAAAAACACTATCTCTCATTGTGTCCATAGCTAATTTTGCATCTATTATGTATGTGTAAATGTGAGAATGTAATCTGTAAATTCACTTTCTTTTTTAATACTTTATTTTAGTTATTTTATAAAAAAAAATCGAAATTTGTTTTAATTGTTATTGTGAAACGAGAACAACTGCCGACAAACTGTCTTGCAGTTTGGCAGACTTTTTATATGTTACTGTATTACAGATTTTGAACAAATAAATTTAAAAAAAAAAAAAAAAAAAACCTTGATGCACCCAGATTGTGCAACGGCACCAGGCTTCGTATCAGAGCTGGGCAGTAATATTATAAAAGCCACCATTATAACAGGAACAGCTAAAGGAGAGAGCGTTTTAATTCCCCGCATACCCATTATTCCAAATACAGGGACGTTTGGCGTTGTCCGTTCAAATATAACGATACACTATACAGATTGTATAAAAGACATTTGTCGAACGACTCGTGTCGTGCTCGATGATTTACGTGAAGTATACACATTGTGCGTGTATGCGCGTGCGGACGTACAAAAGAAACGCGGCGGACGTGTCAAAACACACGCGCTCGCGACTCTTCGGTCTGTGATAGCATTACCAGGACCAGTGAGGGTTGCGATGCGTCATGTCGCTCATTTCTTGACCTAACGTGTGGCACACGCGCTATTGTTGTATGTTTTCAAAAGTGCAAATCAGCAATCGCTTCGCTAGGGTCGCTACATCACACCCCCCCTTTCTCCAAAAATTTTACATGAATCACAAAAAATTTTTAAAACATGAAATCATTGGGTTTACAAACGGTGTTCTACAAAACCATGTAATACACTACAATACAATATGCTTACACACTACTTATCTACTGCCTTGCGGTCTTCTCATACCCCAGAACCGTCTTTAGAAAATACATATAATTATGTATATAGTATGTTTACGTCTAAGGGTAGCTGACATAACGTCCGCTCTGCAATAATCAATGTCACCACTAGGGTCGGCAGCATCCGTTATGACAGCGCCAATCTATTTGATACAAAATAAAAATACAAACACAACACATCAAACATTTGGGTATTACATTGCGTTAGTTAAACACGAATGCCACAGCTAATCACGACCGTTCTTATCTTACGATGACAACTACGTTGCTTGCTTGTTGTTGTCTGCGTTACACCGAAATTTAAACTTGACGATTCTTACACAATTCACTTTTCGTTCGCTGTTTACACGTAACCTGCCGCGGTTCCTGTGGTTGCCGGAATACCCATATTTCCGGGCGCTGCCGCTGTCCCAGTCAGCATTGACACTTCCTTTCTTAACCAACTTCTCAGTTGGCCCATGCAGCCTCTTTTTATTGCGTAACATAGCAGAATTGCCAATATTACCGCGATGGTGAGAAGTATTATCCCAAAATAATTGAGTTTGTTTTCTAATTGTTGTCCCGTTACTATCTGGGCTTGGGCTATGGAAATGTTTTCCTTATTGTGTGTATTTCCCATTTTGTGAATTCGAACTGTGAATTGTGCATGAATGCCTTACATTATTATACCTTTGCTACTTTGTTTATTTTTGCTAGTTGAGCAAAAATCGCACCGGTCGCTTGATTACTCGGCCCGAGCGCGTGGTTTTAATCATAGGCGGTAGCGAGTTTTGCTCAACCTGCTGTTTCGGCATTTCGCTGTTGTTATTATTCCCTAGGCTTTCTGGTATTGTGTCCTCATTGATCATATATGCTGGTTTTAATCTGTCAATGGACACGGTTGATTGACGGTCGTCCCTTTGTATGTCAAAAGTCTTTTCTCCTCTGCTGATGACTTGGTATGGACCACTATACGATGGTGTTAATGGTTTCCTTACCATGTCATTTCTAACAAACACGTGTGTACAAGTATTTAAATCCTTATGAACGAATATTTTCCGTGAGCTGCTATCCGCTCGTGACTTTGGGCGCATGCTGTTTATTATATTTCTAAGTTTGCTTACAAAGGTCGGTAAATGTCCTACTTGCGATTTCTCTACCTCGTGATAAAAATCGCCCGGTAATCGCAACGTGTGTCCTAAAACTAGTTCTGCTGAACTTACATTTTGGTCGCTTTTGCAGGCTGCGCGAAGTCCCAACAATACCGTAGGTAATTCGTCAACCCATGACCTATTTTCTAACAGCCTTGCCTTTATTGCTGCCTTAAGGGTGCGATGCATTCTTTCTACCATACCATTTCCCTGCGGATGGTATGCTGTTGTACGGATTTTCTTTATGCCTAACATGTTCATCATACTGGTAAAAATCTCGCTCTCGATCTGCCTACCCTGATCGCTGGTTAGGGTTTTAGGACACCCAAATCTGCATATCCAGCCTTCATAGATCACCTTCGCCACGGTGTCCGCGGTAATGTCCGTGACTAGAAATGCCTCCGGCCAACGGGTAAATCTGTCTACAACAGTGACGCAATATCGATAGCCCTCCCCTGTAGTCGGTAGCGGCCCTATAATGTCTACATGTATGTGCTCGAATCGTTCTGTTATCGGAAATGTGCCTAATTTTGAAACTGTGTGTCTGTGTACCTTTACTTTTTGACATTGTATACACGATCTCGCCCAATTGGCGATGTCTTTGTTCATGTCCGGCCAAAAATAACGACTGGTGATCATTTTGTGTGTGGTCATAATGCCTGGGTGGCTTATGTTATGTATTGAGCTATAAACAGTCTTTCTGAATTGTAACGGAATGTATGGCCTTATTTGGTTTTTTGTAATATTACAATAGATCTTTCTTTTACACAATGGTGACTGTACTTGTTCTAATACTTTGTTTCCTCGCGGATTTGCTAACATGTGCGTAACTTGAGCGTCTGTATCCTGTGCCTGCGCGATTTCGTCGTAATCTATGCTCGTGTTGCATACAATCGACTCTACCCGTGATAGTGCGTCAGCAACCGCATTCTCGGAGCCGGTGACGTATTGTATGTCGCTCGTGAATTCGCTGATGTACAATAACTGTCGTGCTCGCATTGGCGTTTCTCGATCCGTACCTATTTTGGTGAATGCGTATGTTAGCGGCCTATGATCGGTGAAAACGGTTAATTCGCGGCCTTAATAATAGGTGTACATAGTGTACATGTGTCTACGTGTAAAATAATCTAATACAATATGTCAAATATATAAGCTACATTTTCAGTGGTTCTTATGGTGTTTAGCCCGCTTGCTCCTTCTGGATGGCTCTTCATCATCTGTGTCTGAGTCGGATGTATCGCTGTCCATGACTGTTGCATGTCTCTTCATTGTGCTTCCCGACAGAGCTTCGGATAAAGGAGTTGATGGAACGGTGTACCCCTTCCTCGCTTTGAGCCACTCAACTTGCTCTGGTGTAAGTGAACCTGTTCCTAAATTGGCTGATGCCATTTTCAATACTCTCCTCACCACATCCTGATTTATAGCTTGGTCTAGTAGTGCTTTGCTACCTAGATAGTTCTTCTGGACATTCTTACTCCTTCTGGCCCATTCAAGAGTTGCAGAGTACAGATTGGGATAGTTGGCATGATTGAGAGAGAGATGCTTGCTGTTGTCTATCAACCTGCAGGTGCTGTACCTACTCCCCTCAATGGCCTTAACCTTGGTAAGAGCATCATCAAGTTTCATCACTTCGTCCAGCACACTAGGAATCTCTAACGCCCGACTGCCAGACTCTGTGAATAGCTGCATTAAATTTACAGATTTTAAGTACGCATCTTTATATACCAAATCTAACTGGCTTAAGACGGCACGAGCAACAGCCGGTTCATTGTCTCTATCCTGGAAAGACAAGTACCTCGTCATAAGCTCCCTTCGTATATCTGTATGTCCATATAAAGTAGGCTTTCGGGACACTATGTATTTCCAGATTGTATCAATGAAGGAGTCAACCAACATGTTGGTCTTAAAAACCCCTGCTAGCCCTGCAGCCCATCGCTTCTTGCAGGCAGGAGCATTCTCAAGAGTGGGCTCTTTAACAAGACCTATCAGATAGGCTAGCCCAACAAACCCCACAGCCTGCTGCCCTACAGGAGTCGGTCTTGTGGATGATGATGGGTTTGCTGTGTTGTAAGTTACAATAGTCGAGTCTGTTACATTCAAGACCCAGTATGCACATGATATCACATAGCTGTCTCTTATAGAAGACATTAAGACTTCGGGAGATAGGCCCAGCAATGCTATAGAGCCTCTAACGACATATTGCGAGACTCCCACCTTCTCACCACTGATTATGTCCTCTCTATCTGAGAATGCGAATTCAGACATGATGCAACAATATAATGAGGGGAAGGAGAGTTGAAGGTTACCTACCAGGGATGGTCAGTTTTTCTAAGGATACCTTAGAGATGCCTTACACGTGCCTTACACGGGAAAATGCGCGAGCATGTGAGTCGCCGTGCAATTGGTCCAAGAAGCAGCAAGGTACGGGAAACTAGAGGCGGTGCAGTCATCATCGGTGGCAGACTGCACCGCGGGAAATCACCGGCTTTGCGTACGTGATTACGGAAGCGGAATAGTGTATTTAGTGGACACAGGTGCCAATGTGTCAGTGATACCAGTGGGTAAAGTGAGAGGCAACAAAGTTAAACGTGAGTGTTCGTATAAGCTGTTCGCGGCTAATAACACTAAGATAAAGACTTATGGTGTAACTAACATAGATCTAAATTTAGGATTAAGAAGGAGTTTTAAATGGCAATTTATTCTTTGTGATGTAAAACAGCCCATATTAGGTGCAGACTTTCTGGAGGCACACCAACTGATAGTAGATTTGCAAAAAAAGCGTTTGATTGACGGTCGTACTAAGATGAGTAGGGAAGCATCCGTCGTAAAGTGTATTGAACCATCTATATCGAGCATTCAGTTAGATAACCCTTACAGGGAACTACTAGAGGAATTTCCGAGCATAACCAAACCTGTATCTTACAAAGAACCATCTAGTCACAATGTATACCACCACATAGAGACCACAGGCCCTCCAGTTTACACGCGCGCTAGACCATTGCCACCTCATAGGTATAAAATGGTACAGGAGGAGTTTAGGGTAATGCAGGAGTTAGGAATTTGCAGGCCATCAAGCAGTCCTTGGGCGAGCGCTTTACACGTCGTGCCAAAGAAGGACGGACAGATCAGACCCTGTGGTGACTATCGTGCACTCAACGCGATCACGTCGGGGTCACCACTTGTTGTGCGTGTTATGTGTAGGGTCCTGATAAATAATGTACACTCTGGTTGAACAGTATTTTAAATGAATTTAATAAAGGTTCACAAATCTTGGTTTATACTTATTATTCTAAACTGGGACGTGGCAGGGCGATGGTATGTGAGCGACTGGCGAGTCGAGCGGGCTCCCGGCCCGGCAGCTATCAAAAGTGCAAATCAGCAATCGCTTCGCTAGGGTCGCTACAGTTTCATTAAACGTTTACTCGTCTTTCTCGTGAGCTCGAGTTCCCAATCCGGCACCAAGCCGTGGAACGCGCCGCTTTTTTTTATGATGTTAATTTTTTGCTAGGCTGATGGAAAGCGATAGACGAGCTGATCAGCTCATCTATCGCTTTCCATCAGGCTACTTCGCGAACAAGAGCAGGCTCAGGAAGTAATAAAAATTCTTATTAAACAGTGACGACATGTAAATTATTTATTTCATTAGTTACGGTGATGCAAAGAAGTAGCTCCGCTTAGCAGGCTCGCTGGATCTGAAGTTACATGACGATGACTAATGTGGTCTTCTGCGCCGCCTACAGGTACTCGCTGCGACGGCATACTAGATGTCCACTAGAAACATATAAAAGAAGCACTGTACTAAAAGTCACGTGTAAACGAGTCGGTGAGGAACCAGCAGAGAGTGTAAATGTTTTTTCAAAGATTTAGTGCTGGGAATGGGAAGCCGTCACCACCTTCTGCGAAGCAGTCATGCTAGCGAAGGAGGTGGCGGGACGTGAGAGGGAAGGGAGCCTCCCGTCCCAGCTGCCGCGGGGGACGCCCCGGGCGTCGGGGGCCACGTTGTGGCTCCCGGCCACCGTGGGCCCGGGCCTGTGGACGGTGAGTAATGGGCTAGCTCGCCGTCCGTCGGTCTTATGACGACAGGCCGTGTCGACAGTGCGTTCGTGTTCCACGCGCGCCTCAAAGCGATGTCAGCACACAGGAAGGGGTCCGCAAGGGCCGATGCCTGCCAGGGCTGCGGGACTGTTTGAAAGAGACCGCGGCCCTGGAACACAAAGGGCAAAGAAGGAACATTGACGGGTTTTAGTCAGTATAAGTCTGACGTTCCCTTCCACACCGCCCAGAGCGGGGGTCATTTGATGATTTTACTGTACTTTTCTGTCTTGCATGGATCACAATGTTGGGCTAGACTGAGATGAGAATGCTAAGGGGGATGTGTGGTTGTTCAGAATAAGTAACTGAATCGATTCCAATCAATTTTAAACCATGTTATATTTTGTCCCAAAAATATATAAAAAAGGTTACAAGTTGGACACCGAGCGACACTAAGTACCTATCGCAATCATTTATGTACCTACTGCCAAATTAGTATTATCAATGAGCTGGACGCGCGCGTGGTGAACATGTTTTTGTGCGGACAACCAGGTAACAGAACAAGCTTATAACTTGTGTGATTTTTCATGATACAGTTTTCAAATTTTGTACAGAGATTCTTTACATAAAAATACTAGACACGTGTTTCTGGTTTCGCATATACTAAAACTAATGTTGTATAGGAACTGACGCGATCAGCTGACCAACATGTATGGTAAAACTAAGAAAAAGTTATGATTATCCAAGTCATAGAGTAAAGTTGTTCAGTATCATGGTCTGAGTCACCACACGATAAGTTGTGAGTTTATTGAGTTACACCGCGTATATTACACAAGGATTCTTACTTAGGGTTTTGATCGTAGCAGAAACACATCTTGGGCACGGTTTCTCTGGAGATCTCGCAGAAGCAAGTAGGCTTACATTGAAAGTCGTCTGTGCACAACGATCGGTCTACCAGCTCCGATTCTGGAAGAAACGGAAAAGTTATTGTTTACGTCCGAAAAAAAAAATTGGTCTAAAATCTCTTTGCTTTACACAAAGAGATTAGAGAAGTTTTTTCTTGTATTTCTTTGAATATTTTTTTGATGCTGTTAGATTTACAATTTTTGTATTGACGTCGTTTACATTTCTTTTTTTCTCCTTTTTTTCTGTTGAAATGTTTCTCCAAACAGTAATAGAGAAGTATGGAAGAAGACATACTGCGCCGACAATAACAATAACTTTTACGTAATTAGAGTTTTTGATTAAAGCCCAACTCTGGCTTCAATAAGTGATTGATGGAAAAAGATGTATGTTTTTCCGAACATACATAATGTTTTCATAAATATATTGACAAGGTATCGTCATGATGTTAATTTGTTTGTTTTGAGTGGAGACCGCGAATCGGCAAGCTTAAGGTGGGACACCCTCAGGCAGACGATCTCCGAAGGGTGGCTGGTAGCAATTGGATGAGAATTACCGAGAAGTGAGTTGAGTGGCGTGCGATTGAAGAGGCCTATGTCCAGCAGTGGACTGCTGCAGCCTGCTGATGATGATGAAGGGAAAAATAAGTTGGCTTACTTACCTGTCAGTGCAGATACTTTGGCTACAAATATTACGACTGCGAACAGTGCTACCAACCACTTCATGATGCTGTATATCTTGTATCCTTGGTGAGACACGGACCAAACAGCTGGTTTTATATTGTATTTTCAATTATTTACGCCTTAATGATACATTTCTAGACGATGTTATTACTAGACGATGTTATTACTAGACGATGTTATTGCTACAAGCTTCATGTTATTTTTATCGATTTAATTCACCAATGCGTACTCATTGGTGAATGAAAGAAACTGTTTGTTTGTTCGTTACTTTTCCGGTTGAAACTCACCGTCTGAACTATTTTGGGGTGAGCGACTGCCTATCTAACCTCCACAAGTTTTGGAAGTCATATAGGCAGCCGTAGTACTGCTATTGGGTAATCAATCAATCAATCATTTTATAGACAGGCAACTGAGGCCCATAGATAGAAATACACAAAATAATCTTATAAAATAATAAACTAATACATATAAAAAACCTTATTTAACTAAAACTAGACACGAATCGTTGACGGCGTCGTGTTCTGCTGCGTGGTGTCGTAACCGTCCTCGGAATCGTCGGTATACGACACCTTTCGGCCAAAACAACAACCCACGACAACCCTTGGTAAGACTAGCGGTCAGACGGGTTTCTCGCTAGCCGTAACGAAGGCGACGGTCAAAGATCTACAAATGAGAGGCGGGACCAACGGATCAACGTACTTTCCGAGGCATGAAGGGATCTCCGCATTGTAACGAAACGTTACATGTATAATCATGTTTTGTTTATGCTTTGCATGCAAAACGACAACAGAATATAAACGAATGCTTTGTTCTTTGTTTGAGTACGACTTGGAACGCGCGGGGAACGTGCGGTGCGGGGCGAGTGCATGGACTTAGTATCTAAGGCCCGTATTAATAAATACTCAGCCCAAGAGACCGCACTTGATATGAATGTTGAGATCCTGATCGTATTCATAAACGTGATTATTTATGTTGCGGATTGGGTTTACGTCATCAACTGTGTGATGGACTGATTAATAAACGAAACTCGACCCTTAAGTATACCACGAGCAGGAGGTGGCGGGACGTGAGAGGGAAAGAGCCTCACGTCCCAGCCGCCACGGGAGACGTCCTGGGTGTCGGTGGTTACGTGGTGGCCCCCGGCCACTGTAGGCGCGGGCCTGTGGACGGCGAGTTATGAGCTAACTCGCCGTCCGGCCGTCTTATGACTACAGGCCGTGTCGACGGCGCGTTCGTGTTCCACGTGCGCCTCAAAGAGATGTCAGCAACCACGTAGGGGTCCGCATGGGCCGATGCCTGCCAGGGCTGCGGGACTGTTCGAAAGAGATACCGCGGCCCTGGAACACAAAGGGCAAAGAAGGAACATGGATGGGTTTTAGTCAGTACAAGTCTGATACTCCCTTCCGCTCCGCTCAGAGCGGGGGGGGGGCGGGGGTCATTTGATGATAAACCATCCTAAAAAAAAAAAAAGAGTATACAACGGGCCCGGGTCCTTGAGATGCTGTATCGTGAGTGCAGATAGTCCGTGACTTGAAACATGGAGTGGTTTTATTTTTTGCAAAAAAGTTTTTTTCCATACATTGTAAATAAGCCTGTCTACAGGCTAGTTAGAGAGGCATGATAGAGATATCCCAGAGTGAACAGGAGTTATATCCGTAAGAGCAACTGGTTCACTCGCGGCATATCTTTAACGTTTAAATGTGACTGCACTTGCATTTGAACTTCGGACCAAAATATTAATAATAGTCAGTAGTAACATAAATATGGTGAATAGTCAAAGGGCTTGCTTTCAACAGTATTTGTTACATCTATCTGCGTATTATACATATTTTTTTTGCCCGTTCATCAGAGTCCTTGGAAAAGTATCCGCTTCGGCAATCATGGTCTATCTTCGGAAATATGATATCTAATATAATTCCCATCTTCTTCTTCTTCTTTTGTATCGATGATTTATTAAACTATAAGCACCCAGATGGCTACGTTAATCGCGGTTTCAGTAGCGTTTTTGACAGTAAGTCCTCTAAAACGCAGGTGTAGGGACACTTTGGATACTCCAAGAAGTCGACCATGATTTGGTCGGGAGCCCTGTATTCACAGTTAGCTGCTGCTACCATGGAAGTACATGTCTATTAAGGGCCAGCCATAAAATTTATGACGTAATTTAATTACGTCATACGTTAAAGGGATGGGGGGTGTCGACGAAGTGTGACATTGTGTGACAAGGGGTGGGAGGGACAAAAACTAGCACCCAAAGTTCATAGGCTCAAAAGATATAAGAAAGCACAACAGCGCAAAAACGATAACGCGATATTTACCACAAACGAAAAAATATTTTACAGAAACTTACATAACCCAAAAAAAGACAGAAATTATATAAATAACACAAACACACCTAACCTACCTTCAAAAGAACAACTGGAAACATATTGGGCTAGTTTAGGAAGAGCAAAAACAACACAACGACAAAGCATCATGGATAGTGGATGAAGAAGAAAAATGGAGAGATATTGACGTCATGGAATTCGTAGAGGTAACAGAAACTGACATTATACACATTACAACTAGGTTACATAACTGGAAAGCGCCTGGAATAGACAAAATACATAATTTTTGGTACATAAAGTTAACTACTTTACACAAATCTATAGCAAAAAAATTAACAGATATCATATTAGGACAACAGAATATACCCGAATTTATTACAACAGGAATTAAACTAAGACTAAATACACATCAGAGCCTTTCCAATACAGACCAATCACATGTCTACCAACAATTTACAAGATACTAACATCTGCAGTCACAAAGAAGATTAACTCACACATTATACACCACATCATAATAGCAGAGGAACAGAAGGGATGTAGGCAGGGCCACATGGAATGCAAAGAACAGCTGATAATTGATTCCACTATACATAAACACGCCACCTCAAAAAACAGAAATCTCCATTGCACCTATATTGATTACAAAAAAGCTTTCGATAGTGTACCTCATTCTTGGTTGATAAAAATTCTGGAGATTTATAGAATAAACACGAAAATAATTCATTTCATGTGCCATGTAATGCTACAGTGGAAAACCACATTACAAATAAATAGCAACAACAAAAATGTCACAACGCGACAGATATCTATCAAAAAAGGCATTTACCAGGGCGACTCCCTGAACCCCCTGTGGTTCTGTCTTGCCCTCAATCCTCTGTCTCATTTGCTGCAGCGCTGCGGGGCCGGATACTGCCTCAAACACTCTACAGATGAAACAACAATATCGCATCTTATATACATGGACGACATCAAACTGTATGCAAAATCAGAAAAAGATATGAAGAAATTAGTAGATATTACAGCAGAGTTTAGTAAGGACATTAACATGCAATTTGGATTAGAAAAATGTAAAACACTTCACATTGTTAGAGGGAGGCAAGGTGCGGCCCGGTGACTATGCAGTGAATGAGTCAGATTCTATAACCGCATTGGAGCCGACTGACACTGACTTGTATAAATACTTAGGGTACACACAACTAATAGGTCTTGACCACGTAAAAATTAAAAATACACTAACTACAGAGTACAAGAAGAGAGTTAACCCTGTCTGTACAATCCAACTCTCAGGTAAACATTTAATTAAGGCCTTAAACACCTTCGCCATTCCAGTATTAACGTACTCATTCGGAGTTATAAAATGGACCAAAAAAGATACAGAACAATTACAACGAACTACACGAACAACACTCACGAAACATAACAACCTTCACCCTAAATCCGCCATAGAGAGACTCACCATTAAACGAGAACATGGAGGGAGAGGCCTTATAGATATCCAGCACCTATGACGGAAACAAGTTAGTCGACTAAAATTGTTCTTCCACACGAAATCCCGCACTAGTAATATACATAAAGCCATAGTAACATACGATCTTAACTACACTCCACTTAACCTAAGCGATCAGATAGAAACCCAAAACACAACCAATGATGACCCGCAAATACAAAAAATTGAAGACTGGAAGAGAAAAGTACTTCACCGTCGGCATCCTCATGACCTAGAGCAGTCCCACATAAACAGATTAGCGTCAAATAAGTGGCTAAAAATAGGCAACTTATTCCCGGAAACTGAAGGATTTATAATAGCAATTCAAGACCAGATCATCAACACAAAAAACTACAGAAAATATATAATCAAAGATCCTACATTAACTAACGACAAATGTCGCAAATGTCACGTCCATCCAGAAACCATCCAGCATATAACAGTAGCATGCACAACTCTCACGCAGACAGACTACACTCACAGGCACAATCAAGTGGCCAATGTCATTCACCAAAAGCTAGCACTCAAACACACACTCATTCAAAATACAAACACTCCTTACTACATAAATATAAACCTGAAACTACCTTAGAAAATACAACACATAAGCTCTACTACGATCGCGCTTTTCTCACGGATAGGACAATCCACTACAACAGACCGGATATAATCCTACAGGACAAACTAAATAAAGTAACATACCTGATAGACATCGCAGTCCCCAACACACACAACATACAGAAAACTATCACTGAAAAAATAAGTAAATACGCAGAACTCAAAGAAGAAGTTACTAGAATTTGGCGACAAGAAAAGGTATGTGTAGTTCCAATAGTCCTTTCCACAACAGGGGTAGTCAAATCATCTCATCCATAGCTTAAAATTATTAGACCTTAAAGAAACCCTCCACATAACACTGCAAAAAGCTGCTATTTTTAAATACATGTAGAATCGTTAGGAAGTTCATGCAGATAGAAGAGAACGAGATAGGACCTCATCACAACACATAAACATTCATAAAACTAACACACCACACGCTGCATTTGCTTTGGTTTCGGCCCGTAAATGTAGCTGAAATCCAGTCTAAGGGCTGAGAAGAAAAACACTTTCCGACAATAATAATAAACCGTTTATTTCAGATTCATCCTGAGGTTACATCCATATTTGTTAATAAAATTGCGAGCTTACAGACTAGTGTTAGTAATAATTAATTAATTTTTACTCAAACATTATTATAATTTAAATAAATAGTTCAATTAAATAATTAAATAACATGCAATAACAATTTATTATACATATGTTATTCAACAAAATATATATATATAAATAAAAAATAAAAAAAATTAAGTGGCAGGTCCGAGTGGACTTCCCGATGGTGGTGGCAAATTATTATACGACTGCGTGCAACCGTATCCAGCAAGCCAGCATCGGAGAGTCCCACCGGTCCGTCAGCGCGTGCAGGATAGTGTTGGGACTGTCGCGCGTGCGGCGTATGATAGATGCGCACCGTTTGCGCATGATGGCCACAAAGCCGTCTGTGTCAGCCGCCGCGAACATCGCGGACGCGCTGCAGTGGCTCGGCAGCCCCATCAGCACCCGGAACGCGTTATTGTATTGAACACGCAGATCGCTTTATGTCCGCTGCGTATAGTTAACCCACAGGCTGCAGGTGTAAAAGGACTGACAGTACGCTTTAAAAAGCGCAACTTTGACAGTCCCCGTACATCGTAAAAACCAGTGGGCTAACATGTTGCACCGGACAGACAGCGCTCTGCGCTCCCTTTCGATGTCCACACTGTCCTTAACGTCCTCGGCGACCCAGTGGCCCAAATACTTAAATTGCTCGACTTTGTTCAGAGCTGTACCACTTAGAGTGAAATTCGGAACGAATGTGTATCGCTTGTTGTCCGGCCTTAAAATCATTATTTCACTCTTTTTCGCGTTATATTTGACCCTATGAGCCACCGCGTACGACTCACAAATTCTCAGAAGCCTTCGTAAGGCACCGATCGATGGGCTCAGAAGCACCATATCGTCTGCGTAGCTGATGTTATTCACGCACACTCCATCTATATGACACCCTATGCCGGTACTGCTGAGCTCATCGATCAATCGGTTGACGTTGAAGAGGGTGGGAGAGGTCAGCCCCCCCTGCCTCACCCCGCATTCCAGCCCATACTCTCCCGAGAGAGAGCCTGCCCACCTTACAAAATTCTTTTGGTTGTTATACCAATACCTAAATAAAAGTACAATTTCCCTAGGTAGACAAGTTTCATCCCTTAATTTATCCCATAGAATATCGTACGACACAAGATCGAATGCTCTCGACAAGTCGAGGTAGCATGCATAGACTGGGGTCTTTCTACTAGTGTAATACTGTATAGTCTGCTTGAGGCTCAAGATGGCACTCTCGGTGGAAAGCCCGGGCCTGAAACCGAACTGCGCGTCGTTTAGCGAGACGTGTTTATCCAGGTGCTGACCAAGCAGACTGTCCAGCACTTTTGCGACCACTGTGGCTAGAGATATCGGTCTATAGTTGTTTACATCTGATGTATCACCTGTTTTATTTTTGATGATTGGTACAACTATAGTACGCATTAGATTATCGGGCAGATGGGAGTGGCCTAAACACAGGGTAAAAAACATAGAAAGCAATCTGGGTAGGTGTACACCTGCGTGCTGCAGGTGCTCGATGCTAAGGCTGTCGTGACCCGGAGATTTACCCCTCACCATACCTTTGATCACCGCACGCACTTCCTTCGAAGTAAAATGAACTTTGCGCTCACTACCTTCCTCAGCATCGAGCTCCTGCCGTGCCGGCCCCAGAGGCGAGTCCACCCTGAAATGGTGAGAGAACATAGTGGCGTTGTCACTAGGCTCGTGCACTCCCGCCAGGCTGACGGGGAAGCCCGGCTTATGATTCATTTTATTGTTTTTTTCCCAGAACTGACCGAATTTCTTGTTTAAGTGAAGTTCTTGTTTAAGTGAAGTTCAGCAATAATATCCATTTTTATTTGTTGTTGATTATTCTGATACCACTTTAGTTTTGATTTAAAAGCGCGCCTAGTTTCACACATATCAATATAAAGATGGCCAGCCCCGGGCTTACCCCCATACAACCAAGCCTGAAAACATAGCCGAGCCCTCTCATGAGCGCCGCGGACGTACCTATTCCACCCGGTAATGTGTTTACCTCTACGCTTTTCAATAACATTATATCTACATATAGCGGCCTCCGACAGTATGCAAATAATCTCGTCATACATGTTATCTAACAGAATTTTATGACTTTTGTTACAACACTTATTACCTGAGCAGCTTCTTAATTCTGAAGGAAAATCAATTTCACGAAGTCTAGAGTGACATGCATTTTTAAATTTCGATATCTGAGTCGAGTCACGTTCACCCCAGACTATTCTATTTATACAAACAGTAAGTAAACAAATCTTAGGCTTAAGTAAATTAAAATTACATCGTATGGACACAGGGTAATGATCAGACCAATAAGTATCATATAACACAGAGGCCGCGGACACAGAGTGCCGCGCGGCACCTGTCACAAGACAGTGGTCGAGCCAGCGCCGACAGCCGTGCGCATCACTGAGAAACGTATGACTGTCCAACGGCATCAATTCCAGGTCAACACAGGACCATGATTGTTCCGCACAAAAATTTAAGACTTCAGTAGCAAATGACTCACCGGGGTGCGCGTTGTCAGGGGACTCCTAACATAAACACCGACTCCACATTGTGACTGTCAGTTATGGCTGTCATTTCACTGAGACACTCTGTGAATTCCACTAAGTTTTCATTGGATTCGGTAGGCATATACACATATAATATCAAGATGGTACGATCACTGAGCTCGATTTTTATCGCGGCGAGACGCACACACTTCGGTTACCGTCGGAAACGCCACCTTTCTCCACAGTAGGGCAACTCCACCGTAGGGCCTACCGCGCAAGACCCCTGCTGCGATATCCATTGCAGAAGTCCCCGTGCAGGCGAAGTCGTCGTCTTTCGCGGCCAGGTACCCGAGGTCGTGTGGCATTAGCCACGTCTCCTGCAGCGCCACAACGTCAGCCGAGCGACAAAGCTGCCGCACATGTTCCACTGATCTTATCATCATCATCTATCATCTATCTTATCACGTTATTGCAATTAAAACTTATCAAGTTGATGTTATTCATAAAAAAGTGCTGCCAATATTCTCGCTAGTCACACGGACATTTTCCTTATCTTGTCTGATAATGTTTATAAATCGACGATAGGCTACCCCCTTTGGCCAAAAGTCGTCACTCAGGAAATTTTTTAACGAACATTTAGGTACGAATATTTTGTATGATTCGATTGACACGCCTTTCGCCACATTATAAATATACACGGGAACCTTAGTTTCCGCTGCCATAAAATTGCTTCCAGAATAAGCTGCTGCAAATGGGAGAATGACGTCTGGAATCGGACACAGATGGTAAAATTTTATTTTACGATGAATTTTCTCATCCAGTGGCTACAGAAGACGAACTAATCATGCACGTTTTCCCCAATTTGGAGGTTAATGTAAATAATGAAGAGTGGTTGTGTGAGAGGGCAGTGCTATCGCCAAAGAAAAAGTTTGTCAACAAAATAAACAAAAAAAGTTTTAGACATGATCGTCAGCGATTAAAAAGTATTCATATCCATAGACACTGTAATGGCTAATAACGATAGTACTGCCTAGCGTTGAATTTCTTAACTCCCTGGAGTTAACAGGCGTGCCGTCCCATAAACTGGAGCTTAAAGTTGGCGTTCCAGTTCTGCTGATGCGAAACCTTGATGCACCCAGACTGTGCAACGGCACCAGGCTTCGTATCAGAGCTGGGCAGTAATATTACAAAAGCCACCATTATAACAGAAGCAGCTATAGGAGAGAGCGTTTTAATTCCCCGCATACCACACCATACCACCATACACAACCATACTGGGTCAAATAAATTAAATGTTAATTGTTAAATAGTGTAATTGGCTTGGACCGTTCTATTTAAAAAAAAAAAAAAAAAATGCGTCATGTCCCTCATTTCTTGACCGTAACGTGTGGCACACGCGCTATTGTTGTATGTTTCATTAAATGTTTACTCGTCGTTCTCGTAAGCTCGAGTTCCGGCACCAAGCCGTGGAACGCGCCGCTTTTTTTTATGATGTTATTTTTTTTGCTAGGCTGATGGAAAGCGATAGATGAGCTGATCAGCTCATCTATCGCTTTCCATCAGGCTACTTCGCGAACAAGAGCAGGCTCAGGAAGTAATAAAAATTCTTATTAAACAGTGACGACATGTAAATTATTTATTTCATTAGTTACGGTGATGCAACGAAGTAGCTCCGCTTAGCAGGCTCGCTGGATCTGAAGTTACATGACGATGACTAATGTGCCGCCTACAGGTACTCGCTGCGACGGCATATTAGTTCTCCACTAGAAACATATAAAAGAAGCACTGTACTAAAAGTCACGTGTAAACGAGTCGGTGAGGAACTAGCAGAGAGTGTAAATTTTTTTTCAAAGATTTAGTGCTGGGAATGGGAAGCCGTCACCACCTTCTGCGAAGCAGTCACGCTAGCGACGGAGGTGGCGGGACGTGAGAGGGAAAGAGCCTCCCGTCCCAACTGCCGCGGGGGACGCCCCGGGCGTCGGGGGCCACGTTGTGGCTCCCGGCCTCCGTGGGCCCGGGCCTGTGGACGGTGAGCAATGGGCTAGCTCGCCGTCCGTCGGTCTTATGACGACAGGCCGTGTCGACAGTGCGTTCGTGTTCCACGCGCGCCTCAAAGAGATGTCAGCACACAGGAAGGGGTCCGCAAGGGCCGATGCCTGCCAGGGCTGCGGGACTGTTCGAAAGAGACCGCGGCCCTGGAACACAAAGGGCAAAGAAGGAACATTGATGGGTTTTAGTCAGTACAAGTCTGACGTTCCCTTCCACTCCGCCCAGAGCGGGGGTCATTTGATGATTTCCCATCCGAAAAAAAAAAAGATTTACTGTTCTTTTCTGTCTTGTATAGATCAGAATGTTGGGCTAGACTGAGATGAGAATGCTAAGGGGGATGTGTGGTGGTTCAGAATAAGTAACTGAATCGATTCCAATCAATTTTAAACCATGTTATATTTTGTCCCAAAAATATATAAAAAAAGGTTACAAGTTGGACACCGAGCGACGCTAAGTACCTATCGCAATCATTTATGTACCTACTGCCAAATTAGTATTATCAATGAGCTGGAGGCGCGCGTGGTGACCATTTTTTTGTGCGGAAAACCAGGTAACAGAACAAGCTTATAACTTGTGTGATTTTTCATAATGCAGTTTTCAAATTTTGTACAGGTTTCGCATATACTAAAACTAATGTTGTATAGGAACTGACGCGATCAGCTGACCAACATGTATGGTAAAACTAAAAAAAAGTTATGATTATCCAAGTCATACAGAAAAGTTGTTCAGCGTCATGGTCTGAGTCACCACACGATAAGTTGTGAGTTTATTGTGTTACACCGCGTATATTGCAAAAGGATTCTTACTAAGGGTATTTCTCGTAGCAGAAACACATCTTGGGCACGGATCTCCTGAAGTGCTCGCAGCGGCAATTAGGCTTACATTGAAAGTCCGCGTCGCACAACGCTTTGTCTACCAGCTCATATTCTGGAAGGAACCGTTACTCCATGTTAACTTCTCAACTCAACTTAAAGCTAGCTCATGCCCGCGGCTTCACCCGCGTGGATCTGGATAGAAAGTGACCTATGTGTTATTCTAGGTTATAAACTATCTGTGTGTTTTCATCAAGATCGGTAGCGGTTTTTGCGTGAAAAGAGGAACAAACATTCATACCTCCAAATCATATATCCTCACAAATTTTCGCATGTCTGTATATGTTACGGCTAAAAGTCGAAGTAAGGTTACACCTAGTTCTAGCCGGCTAAACCTCGGTGCGGTCGGTAACAGTTGTGTATGCATTTTATTGCTAGGACACACCAACCAAATGGATTAGGTTAGGATAGAACCGTGACTAACCGCGCGCGAGCCGAGCGAGCGCAGCGAGCGGTGCCAGCGACCTCTACATCCAAATTGGTTGCATGTTCTAACCGAAGATAAGTAGGATACATCTAAGTTTAACGGCTGCACCTAGTTGTACCCGGCTAAAACTAGGTGTAGCCGCTCTTCGGCTATTAGCCGTAACATATACACACATACATACCTACTTTTTGTACATAGTAAGATACGTTTAAGCGCAGAATGTCCAATTCGCAAAATGTCCAGCGGTTCGCAAAATGTCCAATTCGCAGAATGTCCAGTTCGCAGATTGTCCAATTTGCAAAATGTCCAGCGGTCGCAGAATGTCCAATATTCATCATAACGTTGTTCCCCCATCAATCACTTATTGAATCCAGAGTTGGGCTTTAATCAAAAACGCTAATTACGGAAAAGTTATTGATTACGTTCGAAAAAAAAATTGGTCTAAAATCTCTTTGCTTTACACAAAGAGATTAGAGAAGTTTTTTCTTGTATTTCTTTGAATATTTTTTTGATGCTGTTAGATTTCCAATTTTTGTATTGACGTCGTTTACATTTCTTATTTTCTCCTTTTTTCTGTTGAAATGTTTCTCCAAACAGTAATAGAGAAGTATTGGAGCTGTCAAAAACTGTACATTGAGCAAGGTCATATTCAAAGTACTCCAGATAAATAATTATATTTTGGTGCAAAAAGTAGATATCAGTGCGAAAATTTTATGTGACTGAACAATTTAAGTGACTAGTGAATGACTGCAATATCAGTTGCAACGTTAGTGCATCGATTTATTGGTGAAAAAGTTAAAAACAATTCATCTGGGGAACGATGTTTACTTCAAATGATTGCGAGTACCCTCAAATTATAGCACATACATTGTAAACTCCTTGAGCAACTGTTCAGTGAAGTTGTGGCAACCACTGTTTGCTATCAAAAGTTCATCAGGCGAAACAAAAGTGCAACATATTGCTATAAACTTTTTTAAAGGAATTCTAAAGACGATAAGTACTCTAACTACTATACAATATTTTATTTCATCATCATCATCACCACGCTACGGATTGCCTACGCGGCTACGAACACGAAGTACTCGTGGCCGATGCGCTACGACTCCGCTCGTACGCGACACTGTCTTGGCGCTGTGCGCACGCACTTATTGATTGCGACGAAGTCAACGTGATCTGCGAGCATCTGTATTACATCTATTAGGAAACATGTCCGCTGTAAAACGTACTCCCCCGAACACACCTAAGACGCCAATAAACAACCCTTGCCAGTCCCAGACAAAATCAGAATCGGATATAGCCAATGCAGTGGTGAGTGATAACGTTAATACAAACCGATATAAAAGAGCCCGAAAGGGAAACTCACCACAAGGCGCTGCTGCGCACGATCTTCAAACCCAATTTGAAGATTGGAAGAAAGAACAGGACTCTTCAATTGCGAAGCTACTTGCGACTCAAAACGCTGTGATGGCTAAATTGGCGTCTGATATTGGAGAAATAAAATCTCAGAACACTCAGATACAGGCATCTAATACGGAGATATGCAAATCAAACGAGGAAATAGTTAAATCTATGTTTTTTATAAACCAGCAATTTGAGGTGCTGAAAACAGAAGTTGAAGACCTAAGAAAAGAACGCCGGGAACAGCGACAATATATTGAAAGTCTAGAGAAAAGAATACAAGATCTACAACATAAATCTAGGTCCTCGGGCATTGAAATCCGTAATATACCGCAAAGTATCAATGAAACCAATGCCACACTTGCAAAAACGGTATGCAGCATTGGAGAAGTCATCGGAGTATCCATAAAAGACTCTGAACTGAGGGATATTTATCGCTTGCCCGGGAAACCATCGGGTGCCCCTTCCAGTGCACGACCGATAATAGCTGAATTTTCTTCTGTTATGAAAAAGGAGACACTCATATCTGCAGTTCGAGCGTTCAACAAAGCCAAGGGCAAGGAAGATAAATTAAATACTGGTCTCATTGGCATTCCAGGAACTTGTCAGCCGGTTTATGTCACGGAACAGCTTCCGGGTAACACCAAAAAACTGTTCTACCAATCAAGAGAGTTTGCGAAAATCCACAAGTTCAAATTCTGCTGGGTATCCAACGGGAACATATTTTTGCGCAAAAAAGAAGGAGACAAACAGCTGTTAATCACCTCTGAAAAATGTCTTGAGGATTACACTGGCTTGTGACTGGTAATCCGTATAGTTAAGATCTTTATATTATCTAACATCTATCTACTATTATTGTTTCTTGATATTGTATTTATTTTTAAATCTAAAAGGGTACACAATTTATTTAACACTCACATAACCACACAAATAAAAACTCATCATGGCATACGCACTCTATACAAAAATACACTCACAACCCACTGCCACAAAAACACCTGGTATAAAAACTACTTTTACACAAAAAAGCAAATAATAAACGACATATTATATACTAAACAAATCCTAACAATAGAAGTCGTACATTTGAGTCACCTCACGTTATTTGTATACTCTCCCAATGGCTAGCTTAAATAGTATATGCAGCGAGTTGGACTCGCCAACAGTGGGTAACTCATTTAGCTGTGCCCCAGAAAAATGTATTGAATATGTCAACACCACCAATTCCAGCATAAAAATACTACATTTAAACATCCGTAGCTTAAATAAAAACTTTGAACAACTCCAGGTACTAATGCACTCAACAAAACTTGATTTAGACGTGGTAATTCTTACTGAATGTTGGCTTAGTAAAGTCAGTAATATCCCTGTTTTAGCTGGATACAATTCCTATTTTACTGAAATAAATAGTAACCAAAATGATGGAATTGTTATCTTTACAAAACAAGCTCTCCGAACCTCTGAGTGGGAACCTCAATTTGTGGGTGGAAATTGCTTGGTATGTCACATTGTTAACCAAAATATCGCTATTGTAGCAGTGTACAGATCCCCGTCATACAATTCCAAGGAAAGCGCAGAAAGTTTTTTGGATAGTTTAAATAGTGTCTACGTAAGCCTCTCCTCCTACAAAAATATAGTCCTCATAGGTGATATTAATATAGACCTTAAACCTAATAGTACAGATGACCGCTGTTTCAACTATCTCATTCTTAATGCCTCCCACGGTCTTCTTCCAACCCACAGGCTCAACACTCGGCTGGATAACTGTCTAGATCATGCACTTGCTAAAACTACCCTTCCTGTTACTACCCTTGTACTAAACTCACACATCACGGACCACAAACCGGTGCTACTTAATATTGCTAACACAAACCCAGATAATAAACCACCCCACATAGCTACCCGCATAGACTACGATGCAGTTAAGTTAGATTTAGAAAATTCTGATTTTACCCCATTATACAAAATTATCGACCCCAATATATCCATGAATATGTTCATAAATATTATCTCTTCAGTAATTGACAAACACACTAGACAAATCAAAATCCCAAGGAAAAAAAGAATTATCAAACCATGGATAACCAACGGCCTATTAAAGTGTATACAAAATCGTGACCGGTTGCACAATAGATCAAGAAAAGATCCCAATAATCTAATCCTGAAAATTACCTATACGCGGTACCGGAATTATTGTAACGACCTGCTCCGGAAACTAAAAATTACCCACGAAAAACGCGAACTTGAAAAATCCCGTAACAACCCCAAAGCTCTCTGGAAAACGATAAAACAAATCACCAGTACCACCAAAAAGAAAACTAGCCCTGTAGAACTGTTGGACATCTGTGATAACGCTACTTCATCTGTAAACGAAGTATGTAGGTTTTTCAGTACCATAGGCACTAACTTAGCAGAAAAAATCTTGTCCCAATCTCACCAACCTACATACCCACCTATGAGCTCATGTCAAAACATTTCGTCCAGCTCCTCCAACTCTCTTGTAATACTTGAGGTTGATGAATCAGAAGTGGAGTCTCTTATTCTACAACTGCGTAGTGATTGCGCAATAGGTTGGGATGGCATATCCCCCTTGGTGCTAAAGAGTTGCCGTCAGACCTTGACGCCACCCTTGACGTATATCCTTAACTCTTGCATTCAAAAAGGCATATTTCCTGCCGCGCTAAAGAAAGCAATCATCCATCCAATTCATAAGGGAGGGAACAGGAACTGTGTCAATAACTACAGACCCATATCGGTCCTATCAGCACTCTCTAAGATATTGGAAAGGATCCTAAATAACGCTTTAAACAAATTCCTCAACAAACATCAGCTCATATCTGATAATCAGTATGGTTTTCGCACAGGAATCTCTACTGAAGATGCAGTTCTTGAGCTGACACAATTGGTTGCTAGGAATCTTGACAGTAGAACCAAAAGTCTAGGGATCTTCCTAGACCTTTCTAAAGCATTTGACACAGTCTCTGTTCCCAAACTTATCTCCAAATTGGAACTCCTAGGGGTACGAGGAAATACCCTCGAAATTTTCAAAGACTACCTAAACAACCGGACCCAGAGAGTAAAAATTGGAGAGTATATAAGTGAAGAAGTATCGACCACTTACGGTGTACCACAGGGAAGCATTTTAGGCCCCACCCTCTTTCTGACATACGTCAATGAGTTGTGCAGAATGACTATCCCCAACTCCAAGATCATTGCGTATGCAGACGACACCGCAGTCATAGTTTCCGGACCAACTTGGAATAGCGTTAAGCGCTACGCAGAAGCGGCGATGTCAACTATAATGAAATGGCTCAACCTAAACTTGCTTACCCTAAACTGCGACAAAACATTGTACATTCCTTTCGCTATCCGACGTAACAACTTACCCGACAAAACCTTCTGCTTAACAGCGCACTCCTGCTCCAAACAATTCCCACAATGCTTATGTCCGACGCTTGTAAGAACTGATAGTGTGAAATATCTGGGTGTCCAAATAGACGGAAGCTTACGATGGGACAAACAGGTCGACGCCACTACCACTAGATGTTTGAGACTTTTGCATATTTTCAAATCCCTTAGAGACTCGGCTGCGCCTGATACCTTGAAGATTGTGTACTATGCACTATGCCAATCCATCATTGGATATTGCATTACAGTATGGGGTGGTGCAACTAAAACCAGTCTCCTGAGGATTGAAAGAGCGCAGAGAGCCGTACTGAAGGTGATGTCGCGTAAACCTTATCGTTATCCCACTACGCAATTATACGCTGATTCTAAAGTACTTTCAGTGCGCCAACTTTTTGTACTGCAGTCTACTGTTAGAAAACACGCCAGCGTTCCCCCACCTGACCCTAAAAAAAGGAAGAAACTACCCTTAAGTACCCCTCACAAAACCGCCTTTGCTAAACACCAATACTACACATTAAGTACATATATATACAAACAAGTTCACAAAAATCTAAACATTGTCCATCTAAATAGATATGAAATAAAATCATTTAATTTTGATTTTATTTCGGAATGGCTACTGGAACAGGACTACCTACGAACAGAATCCTTACTTAAGTACGTCTCCTAAGTACCTACATATACCAAATCACACACAACACACCCACACGCGCTCACACGCGCACACCCACACACGCACACTCACACACGCAAGCAGTCACACACTTCACGTATAAAACATTTGCTATTATTTAAATTAGCTTTATATGCATAGTCGCTCAGGTAGATCGACACAGTCTACTATTATACTAATACAGCATCACTTTTTAAGCTCAATCACTGTCTCTCAAGATACAGGTTTCCTAGTTTGAGAGACAGGGTTTTCCATATTGTGTACAGATTTCAGTTTTAGTTTATATTGCATTGTGTTACTACCAAAGCTCATTTACACTGTGTTTATATAAAACATGTTAAATCTGTATTTTTGTGAAATAAAGTTATTATTATTATTATTTCCTTTATTTATCTTCCTACATACTAATTACATTTTTAAATATTTCTTAACAAAAACCATATAAAAAAAAAAACATTTAAAAATATAAAAAATAGTAGCCCACCGGTATCGGGAACAGGGTCCAAGCTACCGGCAGTCAGGGCTCCAGAGAGAGGAACCTCCTAACAATACGAGCCGTGTCTAGGAGTACCGCTTTCTGAATCAAGCCCTTGATCCAGCTGCCTAACGAGAGCCTCCTCAGGTATTGGTCGAGGCTCTTGGCAATTAAGCCATGGGCTGATACGACTATCGGCACAATGATCGCTGAGTCCACATCCCACATGTCGACAACCTCGCGAGCCAAGTCAAGATACTTGATTTTCTTATCTTTCTCGGCTTTCACGAGGTTCTCATCATGCGGGACCGTTATGTCAACAATCATTGTGCGCCGCTCTGATCGATCCACCACCACTATATCAGGCTTATTGGCTACAATAGTCCTGTCAGTGATGATGGATTGATCCCAGTACAATGTGATACTGCCATTTTCGAGAACTGGGTCGGGCACATACTTATAGTACGGTACTTCCGATTCCACAAGGTTGTATTTTAGAGCAAGTTGCTGATGGATAATTCTGGCTACAAGGTTGTGTCTATGCAAGTACTCTCCGTTAGCCAGACGAGAACACCCGGAGATAATGTGACGGATTGATTCGCCTGGACGGTGGCATGCCCGACATATGTCAACCGTACCGTCCTTCACAATAAATCTCCGGTAGTTATTCGTCATCATAACTTCATCCATAATTGCACAGACAAAACCTTCGGTTTCTCCGAAGAGGTCCCCGGAACGTAGCCAGGCTACGGACGCTGATAGGTCTACATCGGGCCCATGCAGGGCCCGGAAAAAGCGTCCGTGAAGCTCTTTACTCTGCCATACCTCCATGCGGTCGTTAGTGTCAAGCACTAAGGGTTTGCGCCAGTTCTCTTTAGCCAAGGAAAGCGGGGTGAGGCCCTTGTCCACTGCGACCACATCTCGATGCATCCCCACGTCGGTTTCAAGGAAATATTCCCTGAGACTGCATATCTCGCGATTGTGGAGAGTCTTAGCGTTTAAAAAGCCTCGACCCCCACACTTCCGCGGGATATACAGTCTCATAACAGAAGAACGCGGGTGATGCATTCGATATGCCGTCAACAATGTACGGACCCTCCTATCCAGAGCGTCTAGTTCTGTTTGAGTCCATTTGAGTATGCCGAAAGAGTACATCAGAACCGGCATGACCCAACCGTTGAAGGCACGTACCTTATTGCCGCCTGATAAAAGACTATTAAATACTTTTTTCAGGCGGCCAAAGAAGCGCTCCTTCAACGATTGCTTCATGTCAGCAACATTGATGCCCAGCGCTTCCGACATACCCAAATACTTATAGGTTTCGGTTGCTGAGAGGGATCTAAGATTTATGGAATCCGAGAGCTGGGTTCCCACAGATTCCACAATCTCCCCTCGCTTTACATGCATGACCGCACATTTGTCCACACCAAATTCCATCCTGATGGCGCTACTGAAAGTTTCAGTTACCTTCAGTAGCTCCATCAGTTGCAAATCGTTGGGGGCAAAGAGTTTCAGGTCATCCATGTAAAGGAGGTGAGATATAACTTGACCACCTCTCCTCAACTGATAGCCTAGACCTGAATCCTCCAGCAGCGTGCTAAGAGGATTCAAGGCTAAGCAGAACCAAAGTGGACTCAAACTATCGCCCTGAAATATACCTCGCTCTATCCTTATCGGCTCGCTATTCCTCTGGATTTGCCGACATCCTGGATAGCGAAGGACTGTCCTCCATTGCCCCATACATGACATCAGGAAGGTGCGCAGAGTTGCATCAACTTTATACAACTCTAGCACCCTCATGAGCCATGTATGTGGCACCGAGTCATAGGCCTTCTTATAGTCTATCCAACATGTCGACAGATCCCTTCGGGAACGGCGAACCTGTTGACTAATGGCCATATCAATGAGGAGTAGCTCCTTAGTACCGCGGGACCCGTTCCTACATCCATTTTGAGAAGCGGACATGATAGAATTGTCATCAATGTGTTTGTTAATTTTTGCTCTCAAAATGGATGTAAGAACTTTATAGACCGTCGGAAGACAGGTAATCGGTCTATAATTTTTGGGCTCCGCAGTACTACCCGATTTATAGAGCAGGTGGGTTATACCTGTTGTCAGGAACTCTGGTAGCGACCCTGACTCTAAGGCTGACTGGAACAGGATCGCCAGGCGAGCGTGCGATCTTGTGAACCATTTAATCCAAAAGTTGTGCAGCCCATCCGGCCCTGGAGATTTCCAGTTAGGCAACGGACGGACTGCACGAACTACGTCTTGGGGGCTGATAGTGATTGCCCCCATTTCTGGCACTAGATCGCACGCTCGCTCAACCTCCCGAGTCCATTCACCCTCGGTATGGCTAACAGGCACCGACCAGATGCTGCGCCAGAACGAACACATGGCATCATCATCCGGTATGCGCGTGTCAGCCACACCTTGGTCCGGTCGCTCCCAAGCCCTATATACCCACCTTTCATCTCTTTGGAAAGTGCGATTCTGAGTGTATCGGTCCACCCGCCGCTTATACCTACGAATACGGCTTGCCCATGCATACACTTTCTGCTTCAGGAAGTCGATGCGCTCTGTGATACGGGACATGTAGTCTCGAGGACTGATATCAGTCCCCGAGTCAGTCAGTCCACTTATTATTATTATTATTATTCCCTTTATTTATTTTATAACACACTTATTACATTTTTAAATATTTCTTAACAAAAACTATATAAAAAACATTTAAAAATATAAAAAATAGTGGTCCGCCGGTAGCGGGAGCAGGGTCCAAGCTACCGGTGGTTAGGGCTCCAGAGACAAGAACCTCCTCACAATACGAGCCGTATCGAGGAGTACTGCCTTCTGAATCAGGCCCTTGATCCAACCGCCTAAGGAGAGCTTCGAAAGATGGTCATCGAGGCTCTTGGCTATAAGGCCATTGGCCGTCACGACGATCGGCACAATGATAGCCGAGTTCACATGCCACATGTCGACAACCTCGTGTGCCAAGTCGAGATATTTTATTTGTTTCTCTTTCTCAGCTTTCACGAGGTTCTCGTCATGCGGGATGGTAACATCGACTATCATTACGCGGCGCGCTGATCGGTCTATCACTACTATGTCAGGCTTATTGGCGACAATAGTCCTGTCAGTAATGATAGACTGATCCCAGTACAGCGTGACATGGTTTTTCTCGAGAACTGGGTCGGGCACATACTTGTAGTACGGTACCTCAGATTCCACAAGTTTATATTTCAAGGCAAGTTGCTGGTGAATAATCCTGGCTACTTGGTTGTGCCTGTGCAAGTACTCGCCGTTAGCCAGACGAGAACAACCAGAAATAATATGTCTGATGGACTCACCCGGACGGTGACATGCCCGACACACGTCAACCGTCCCGTCCTTCATAATATATTTCCGATAGTTGTTCGTCAACATAACTTCGTCCATAATCGCACAGACAAAACCTTCAGTTTCTCCAAAGAGGTCGCCGAAGCGTAACCAGGATACGGACGCTAGAAAATCTACATCGGGCCCATGAAGAGCCCGGTAGAAGCGCCCGTGAAGCTCCTTGCCTTGCCATACTTCCTTGCGGTCATCGGTAGTAAGTACTTCAGGTTTGCGCCAGTTCTCTTTAGCCATGGACAGCGGGGTGAGTCCCTTGTCCACTGCGACCACATCTCGGTGCATACCCACCTCGACTTTTAAAAAATATTCTCTGAGACTGCACATCTCGCGGTTGTGAAGGGACTTCGCGTTTAAAAACCCTCGACCCCCGCACTTCCGCGGGATGTACAGCCTCATCACTGATGATCGTGGGTGATGCATCCGGTTTGCGGTAAGCAGTGTACGAACTCTCCTATCCAGGGCATCGAGTTCGGTCTGAGTCCATTTGAGTACGCCGAAAGAGTACATTAAAACCGGCATGACCCAACCGTTGAAAGCGCGCACCTTGTTTCCGCCTGAAAGAAGGCTATGTAATACCTTGTTCAGGCGTCCAAAGAAGCGCTCCTTCAACGATTGCTTCATGTCAGTTACGTTAATGCCTAACGCTTCCGACATACCCAAATACTTATAGCTTTCGGATGAGGAGAGGGATCTCAGGTGTATGAAATCCGAGAGCTGAATTCCCTCGGATTCCATAATCTCCCCTCGCTTTACATACATGACTGCACATTTGTCCACACCAAATTCCATCCTGATGGCGCTACTGAAAGTTTCAGTTACTTTCAGTAGCTCCATCAGTTGCAATTTGTTGGGGGCAAAGAGTTTCAGATCATCCATGTAAAGAAGGTGAGATATGACCTGACCACCTCTCCTCAACCGGTAGCCTAGACCTGAATCCTCCAGCAATGTGCTCAGAGGATTCAGGGCTAGACAGAACCATAGTGGGCTCAGACTGTCGCCCTGGAATATTCCCCGTTTAATCCATACAGGTTCATCGTTCCCCTGGATCTGTCGACATCCTGGATATCGAAGGACCGTCCTCCATTGCCCCATACACGACTCAAGGAAGGCGCGTAGAGTTGCATCTATCTTGTACAACTCCAGCACCCTCATGAGCCATGTATGTGGCACCGAGTCGTAGGCCTTCTTATAATCTATCCAGCATGTAGACAGATCCTTGCGGGATCGACGAACCTGTTGGCTAATGGCCATGTCGATGAGGAGTAGCTCCTTAGTACCGCGGGACCCATTCCTACATCCATTTTGAGAGGCAGACATAATGGAGTTTTTGTCAATGTGTGTATTAATTTTAGCTCTCAAAATGGATGTAAGAAGTTTATAGACCGTAGACAAACACGTGATCGGTCTATAATTTTTGGGTTCCGCGGGACTACCTGACTTATGGAGCAGGTGGGTAACGCCTGTTGTTAAAAACTGCGGTAAGGACCCAGACTCTAAGGATGACTGGAATTGGGATGCCAGGCAAGTGTGTGAACTACTAAGCCATTTGAGCCAGAAGTTGTGCAGTCCGCCCGGTCCCGGTGATTTCCAATTCGGTAACGGACGAACTGCTCTGGCTACATCTAAAGGTGTAATCAAAATTGGCTCCATTTCTGGGATAGGTTCACACACTCGTTCGACATCACGCATCCAGTCAGCCTCAGTATGACAGACGGGCACCGACCAGATGCTGCGCCAGAAAGAACTCGTAGCAGCATCATCCGGGCGGCACACGTCTGTCATATTTAGCTCGGGTCGCTCCCAAGCTCTGTATACCCACCTCTCATCGCTCTGGAACATGCGATTCTGTGAGTACCGATCAACCCGCCGCTTATACCTCCGAATACGGTTCGCCCATGCATAAACTTTCTGCTTCAGGAAGTCGATGCGCTCTGTGACACGGGACATGTATTCTTGAGGACTGATTCCAGTCCCCGAGAATGCCCGCCTCACAAAGCGCATCACACGTGGTCGTGTATTGCCCTCCCTGAAGCAGTGTAGTTTGCCGATGAGTACCCTGGCCCCGTCGATGCGGCGCTCGATCCTGCGCTGCCAGGCTGGTACAGCTGGTTTTGGTCGAGTAGCTACGTCACAATTTGAGAACTTGACGTTAGCTAAACGACATGCCGCAACAGCCCCACAGTACAGGATCGAGTGTGTATCAACGAGGTTCTCGCTACTCTCGAATATATTCTCGAGTTGCGAGTCCAAGGCACACACCAGCGCCCTATTTTTATTATGCATGGGTAACCGTGGTAATCGGGGCCTAAGTTCGGTAGGAGTGGATCGATATTCACGAAGCGCATCTTCCAGAGCGCTCCTCAATCGGTCGTTGCACTGGCTACTTACCACAGCAACCCTATCATCTTCCTCTACAACAGCTGGGTTGAACCGCGGCGGGGTTGCGTCAATAACTGACGCTTGCACCGCGGTTTGTGCCGGAGTTAAAACGATACGGTTGCTCAGTACCTCTGAGCGCAGCCTATCAAGTACGGCGTCGTCCAACATGTGATTGCGTTGGATGACCCGCACCTGATCCGACAGTCGTTGGGCCGAAACGTTGACGGTTGGTTCAAGTACCTGGAACAGAGACAGCATCCCAACACGGTACGCAGTGAGGTTAGTTCCCCCCTCTGTAGACCCGTAGTATGCGCGCATGACGTTCTCGTTAATGGAATGAGTCCATCTCATGCGCTGCACACAACCACCGGCAGCGGGGACCCGGCTCGGGGCCGGATGGCCCCTAAGTCCCAAGCTTCTCGGTGGCCGGCCTCTCCCCTGCCGACGTACAGGTGTTGGCGACGTCGGCGGAGAGAAATACTCGTCGCTCGAGCTCGACGCAACTGCCACTGCCGGTGTCACAGCACTCACGATGGGGCTGGATTCCGGCGGCGGCGAGGCGGAGCTGAGCGACGGGTCCGGAGGTGGTAGGCGTGCGCGTCGGTAGGCTGCTCTCGTAATCATTTTTCGGTTATCATCTTGTATCTTATGTAATTTTCAGTGCTTGACATTTTTGACGACGCCGTTGACAGGCGTCATTTTTTCATCAACTGTATTTAAATTTCTTTTTGGTTTCCAAATTTTCTGTTTTATATTCTGATATTTCCTTTGGTATCTTTAGGTAACTAATATAAATACTTTTGTATTAAAACGAATATTAATATTAAAATAAAATAAAATAAAATTGTTCGATGATGTAACCAGTGATTGACGTACGGGGTTGCCAGTTATTATTATTATTATTAGTATGGAAGAAGACATACTGCGCCGACAATAACAATAACTTTTCCGTAATTAGCGTTTTTGATTAAAGCCCAACTCTGGATTCAATAAGTGATTGATGGGGGTGACAACGTTATGATGAATATTGGACATTCTGCTACCGCAGGACTTTTTGCGAATTGGACATTCTGGGCCTAAACGAGTAAGATAGACCAGTTCCCGGCACTTTTGAATAGTCAACCTACCTACAGTCCAGCCACAGGCATGATAACTGTGAAAAGACAGCAGTTGCCCATTCAAAAGTGTAGATCTCATGGAGAAGAATAGGCAAGAAACCCCATGGACACTCGTTTCAAATTTAATCGTTAAGGTAATCAGGTGCTGAACCAAATTAGTCGACATAGCTTGCAGAATAAGTAAGCTGAAGTGGCAATGGGCCAGCTATACCAGCCGTAGAACCGTAGGATAGACGTGGTTTTAAACTCAAAGCATTTATTTCAATTAGACCATCATAGGCACTTTTGAATGTCAAATAAACAAAAAAAAAAGCGAAGCTACAGTCACAGTCACAAGGCATAATAACTTGATAAAGTACTGTAGTTGCACATTCCAAGGCGTAGATCTCTATGGAGAAGAATGGGCAAGAAACTCCATGGACACTCTTTTAAATCAAAATATTCTTACAAAATCTTGGTTACATCGTTCATGTTGAGATTATACATATATGTGAGAACGATGTAGAAAGACGTGCACATTAAGAGCGTCCGGAGTAAAAGATAAAAACAACAATAAAAAAATAAAGTAATTAGAATAAACCGTGGCAGCCAAGAGATGACCAGTCCCAACTGACAGCGCATAATGACGAATGGATCAGCGCCATTTAACTCAACTTAAAAACCTTAAAGATTAGGATAAGCCCTACTAACCATAATAGAAAGTCTACATGGTGGTACTCACATTTATAAAAACTGAAATAATGCTTTTAATTTATATAAAACAATGGTAATCAAGGTAACTAAGTTTCCAAAGGCGAAAGAGAAAAAAAAAATTAAACAACTAGAGCGAGAGCATCTCTTCCCAACATTAAAATCTTAGTTCGTGAGCCCAAGTGGCTGTGGAGCAGGACCAGCATTAAGCCAAGCATTTTTATCTACAATATAGTCTTCCAACTTATAACATTTGAATTATAATATTCGACTTCACTTCCGCGCGCACTCAGAGCTAGACGTGTTGCGAGTCGCTCCGATAAGTAATTATTTATTTTGCTGTATTAAGTGAAATTTTAAACCCGACCCATACTATATAATAATATATAAAAACAATCTATGGCTCGTATGTCAAATTGACGTGACGAAAATTTTTTTATCAAACCGATTTAATTTAATATTTTTACCAAATTACCCCAACGAAACGAATTAATAGAACGAAATAATGAAGAAAAGAAAAAAAAACTTATAACAACAAAACAAATTATATGAAACACACCAAAAATGGAAAATAGGAAAACACACCGAAAAACAATTGTCATAAGTCACGAATGATTACAAGAAGCCGAGCCAAACAGTTACAAGAGGCACACACACCATCTCCGGGCTCGTCGCTCAGCTCCGCCTCGCAGCCGCCGGGACGCGCCACATCCGTGAGCACCGTGTCGCCGGTCGCTGCAGTTGCTTCGAGCTCGAGCGACGAGTTTTTCTCCCCGCCGTCGACTCCACCACCATCACCACGACGACGAGGAAGAGGACGGCCACCAGCGGGCTTGGGACCTCGAGGCCAACCGGCCCCGAACAGGGTCCCCGCTGCCAGTGGAAATGTGTCGCGCATGCGATGGACTCAGTCCATTAATGAACAAGTCATGCGCGCATATTATGGGGCTACTGAGGGGGGAAGCAACTTGACTACGTACCGTTGTCGGATGCTCTCTCTGTTTCAGGTACTTGAGCCAGGTTTCAGCGTGTCGGATCAGGTGCGTGTCATCCAGCGTAACCATATGTTGGATGACACCGTACTTGATCGACTACGCTCCGAATCACGGAGTAACCTAGTTACGCCTGCTTCACCAATGACCGCGGTACAGTTGCAAAATGTTACCATTGCTTCGCCGCGGTCCAACCGCGGTGGTGAAGGGGATGATGATGAAGTTATATCTGTGAGTACCCAGTGCAACGCACAATTGAGGAGCGCTTTGGAGAGTGCATTCCGGGAGTATCGTTCCACACCGCCTGAGCTTAGGCCACGTCTACCTCGTTTGCCTATGCACAAGAAAAACAAGGCGCTGGTGTGTGCTCTAGATTCGCAGCTGTCAAACTGCTTTGACACCAGCAAAGACCTCGCCGATACCCACTCAATATTGTACTGTGGAGCTGTAGCGGCATGTCGTGTAGCTCACGTCAAATTTCCCAACAACGATAGAGCTACACGACCAAAATTAGCTGTTCCAGCTTGGCAGTGCAGGATTGAGCGACGTATCGGTGAAGCTAGAGCACTCATCGGCAAGTTAATCTGCTTCAGGGAGGGCAATACTCGACCTAGAGTGATGCGCTTTGTGAGGCGGGCATTCTCAGGAACTGATGTTAGTTTTCGAGACTATTTGGCCCGTGTCACAGAGCGTATCGACTTCCTGAAGCAGAAGATCTGTGCATGGGCAAGCCGTATTCGCCGGTACAAGCGGCGAGTGGAACGATATACTCAAAATCGCACTTTCCAAAGCGATGAAAGGTGGGTATATAGGGCTTGGGAGCGACCGGACCAAGGTGTGACTGACACGCGTCTACCGGATGATAACGCCATGTGTTCTTTCTGGCGCAGCATTTGGTCGGTGCCTGTCAGTCACACTGAGGGTGATTGGATACGGGAGGTCGAACGAGCGTGTGATCCAATACCTGAAATGGGGGCAATCATCATCAGCCCCCAAGACGTAGCTTGTGCAGTCCGTCCGTTGCCTAACTGGAAATCTCCAGGACCGGATGGACTGCACAACTTCTGGATCAAATGGTTCCAGAGATCGCATGTTCGCTTGGCGTCCCAGTTTCAATTAGCCTTAGAGTCAGGGTCGCTACCCCAGTTCTTGACGACAGGAATTACCCACCTGCTCCATAAATCAGGTAGTACTGCGGAGCCCAAAAATTATAGACCAATTACTTGTTTACCAACGGTCTATAAAGTTCTTACATCCATTTTGAGAGCTAAAATCAACCATCATATTGATAGTAATTCTATCATGTCTGCCTCTCAGAATGGATGTAGGAACGGGTCCCGCGGTACTAAGGAGCTACTCCCCATAGATATGGCTGTTAGCCAACAGGTTCGCCGCTCCCGAAGGGATCTGTCTGCATGTTGTATAGATTATAAGAAGGCCTATGATTCTGTGCCTCATACATGGCTCATGAGGGTGCTGGAGTTGTATAAAGTTGATGCAACTCTGCGTACCTTCCTGATGTCATGTATGGGGCACTGGAGAACGGTCCTTCGCTATCCAGGATGTCGACAGATCCAGGGAAACAGAGAACCGATAAGGATCGAGCGCGGTATATTCCAGGGTGATAGTCTGAGTCCATTGTGGTTTTGTATAGCCTTGAACCCTCTCAGCACACTGCTGGAGGGTTCAGGTCTAGGCTATCGGTTGAGGAGAGATGGTCAGGTCATATCTCACCTTCTTTACATGGATGATCTGAAACTCTATGCCCCCAACAATTTGCAACTGATGAAGCTACTGAAGGTAACGGAAACTTTCAGTAGCTCCATCAGGATGGAATTTGGTGTGGACAAATGTGCAGTCATGCATGTGAAGCAAGGGGAGATTATGGAATCCGTGGGAACTCAACTCTCGGATTCCATACACCTTAAAGTAAAGTAAAGTAAAGTAAAGTAAAATTTATTTGCATAGATTGCAGGTACATAAAATAAGACGTCACAATAAGATGGGTGAGCCTTGTACAATCTACCTTATACTAGGCATGCAAACATTAATGAGATTGTTAACTACATACATTGAAAATTAAATTAAATTATGGTTAAAGTTAAACACAACAGTCGGCATAGTACATTCATAATAAAAATTAAAAATAAAAATCTACTTAATACAATTGGAATATAAGTGGCATAAATTGAAAGAATGAGTACATTAGGTATGTCAATATTAATAAAATTACATTAAATTATTCAATACATTAAACTATTCAGTCATAAGTCAGTGTCATTTAAAAAATCATTTACTGAATAAAATAAAATAATAAATAAATAATAAATAATCTTTATTTCACAAAAAATACAGATTTCACAAAGTAAAATAAGACAGTTTAAAACAATTTAAAAGAGCTTTGGTAGTAACACAATACACCACAATGTAGAAACTAAAATCTGTACACAATAAGGGAAACCCTGCCTCTCAAACTAGGTAACCTGTATCTTGAGAGACAGTGATTCAGCTTAAAATTGAAGCTATAATATTTATTGTAGACTGTGTCGATCTACCCGAGCGTTCTAAGGAAATAATTATCATGTAGGAAAATATATTTACATTCACTTGATATGTATGTTTGTGTGTGAGCGTGTATGTATGTGTGTGAGCGCGGGTGTGTGTATGTTTGTGTGTGCGCGGGTGTGTGTGTGTGTGGGGGTATGTAATTAGAAATATGTACATAGGTAGTTAAACGACATACTTGAGTAAAGACTCTGTTTTCAGGTAGTCCTGTTTCAGTAGCCATTCTGTTAATTTCGATTTTATTTCATGTTTATTTAGATCGACTATGTTTAATTGTTTGTGAATTTGTTTGTAGATGTATGTACTTAATGTGTAGTATTGGTGTTGAGCGAAGGCGGTTTTGTGGGGGGTGCTAATGGGTAATTTCTTCCTTTTTTTAGGGTCAGTAGGGGGAACACTACCGTGTTTTCTTAAAATAGACCGCAATAGAAAGAGCTGGCGAACAGAAAGCACTTGTGAGTCAGCGTATAGTTTCGCAGTCGGATATCGATAAGGTTTGCGAAACATTACCTTCAGCACGGCTCTCTGCGCTCTTTCAATCTTCAGGAAACAGGTTTTGTTTGCACCACCCCATGCTGTGATGCAATATCCAATGACAGATTGACATAATGCATAATACACCATCTTCAGGGTTTCAGGCGCTGCCGAGTCTCTGAGGGATTTAAAAGTATGCAACAGTTTCACAGACCTAGCAGTAATAGCGTCAACCTGTTTGTCCCATCGTAGTCCTCCGTCTATTTGGACACCCAGATATTTCACACTATCTGTTCTTGTGAGTTTCGGACATAAACAGTGTGGGGATCGTGTGGAGCAGGTGTGAGCTGTTATAGAGAATGACTTTTCAGGTAAGTTGTTTCGTCGAATAGAGAATGGAATGTACGAGGTTTTATCACAATTCAGGGTAAGCAAGTTTAGGTTAAGCCATGTCATGACAGTTGTTATTGCCACTTCAGCGTGGCATTTAACGCTATCCCAACTTGGTCCATTAACTATGACTGCGGTGTCGTCTGCATACGCAATGATTTTAGAGTTGGGGATGGTCAGATTACACAACTCATTGACGTATATTTGGAAGAGGGTGGGGCCTAGAATGCTTCCCTGAGGCACACCGTAAGTGTTTATTATTATTTCATCACTTACATGTTCTCCTATTTTTACACGTTGGGTCCGGTTGCTGAGATAATCTTTGAAAATTTCGAGGGAGTTTCCTCGTACCCCTAGGAGTTCCAATTTAGATAGGAGTTCCAATTTAGATATAAGAATAATAGCATTTTGCAATTAATAGAGATGTCAGTTTCTTTTTAAAATTTTGAATTGTTTCATTTTTAATGTTGTCGGGTACTTTAATAAAAATTATTGGGCCCATACTAATAACACTTTTTTTGAGCAAAGCAGTATTACATCTCTCAACATGTAGTAAGTATTTATACTGGCTTCTTACAGGTCTCTTTCTAGTCTCAGACACTGACGTGAAAAGGTTCATGTTGGATTTAACAAAGAGTGCTATTTCCAATATATACATACACGGGAAAGTTAAAAGTTTTAGGGACTTAAACACAGGAACGCAACTATCCGTCACTTTCATGCTAAGTATTGCCCTTATGCATCGTTTTTGGGCTTTGAACACCTGTTCTCGTAAGGTACAGTTTCCCCAAAAGATTATTCCATATCTTAAAATGGACGCGACTAAACCATGATATGCAACTACTGTTGTGGTGATGTTTACCTTTTTCGTCAGATTATGTAGGACATAAGCGGATACGCTCAGTTTTTTACAGACTTCTTCTGCTTGAGGTTTCCAAGTCAACTGGCTATCTATCAGTATACCTAGAAATTTCGCAACTTTTACTTGGCCTATACTACAGTTATTATATTTTACCATTATATTCGGTACTGATGTGCGTTGATAAAAGTGCATTACGTTAGTTTTTTGCAGGTTAATTACTAAATTGTTTTTGTCAAGCCAATTCACAATGTCCTTAAGTGTAGTAGTTATGTCCAGCTCGTATTTATTTTTGTCTGTATATTTAATTAGTGCGGTACTGTCGTCAGCAAATAAGACCATGGGGTGTTTAACGTGATGAGGTAGGTCATTTATGTATAGCAAGAATAAGAGTGAGCTAAGAACTCCACCCTGAGGTACGCCATGTATAATAAGTCTTGCTCCGGATTTATATTTTATCTCACGCCTAGTGCTAGTGCAAATTTTAGAAATTTCCTTGTATTGTTTACGGCCACTTAGATATGACCTAATTAGATCTAGCACGTTTCCCCTTATTCCATACATGTCAAGCTTATTAAGAAGGGTTTCGTGATGGACACAATCGAAAGCTTTTGTCATATCTGTAAGGATTGCGCAGATTGGTAGCTTTTTATCAACATTCCCCATTACAACACTTAGCAAATCGTAAATAACAATATTTATGCCTTTGTTTTTCCTGAATCCGTGTTGTTCATCACATAAAATATTATATTTACTTAAAAAAATATTGATTGATTCATAGATTATCTTTTCGATGACTTTTGAAAATATGGGAATTAGGGCTATGGGTCTGTAGTTACCTAAACTCTCTTTATCGTTTTTTTTTTAAAGTGGTTTTACAATTACTGATTTTAGACCGTCGGGGAATATTCCAGAGGAAATGCATAAATTTATAATCTGACTTATGTGTAAGGCAATATTATTAGACACGAATTTTATTACTTTTGTATCTATACCATCATACCCAACGCTTTTCGTATTTTTTAGTGTCTGTATTACCCTTATTACGTCTTCAGGTAGCACTGGAGACATAAACATCGAATGCGTGTTGCTAATTAGACCAGTAGGTCCACGTGTTGGTGGAGTATTAGATAGTGCCTGATCGATGAAGAAATTATTAAATGCATTTGCAATTTCTGATGGGTTACTAATGACAGTGTCTTGAATTTTGATTTTACATATTGGCTCGACATCCCGTGTTTTGTTATTTATAATTCGCCAAGACGCTTTGGACTTGTTACTGGAAGTATTTATAAAGTAATTGTTTTGCGCTCTTTGGGTTAATTTAATTATTTTTTTGAATTTTTCTGAATTAGATCCCTCTCCTCAACAGAAACCTACAAGTATTTGGGTATGTCGGAAGCATTAGGTATCAATACTGCTGACATGAAACAATCGTTGAGGGAGCGCTTCTTTGGCCGCCTGAATAAGGTACTAAGTAGTCTTTTATCAGGCGGAAACAAGGTGCGCGCTTTCAACGGTTGGGTCATGCCGGTTTTGATGTATTCTTTCGGCATACTCAAATGGACTCAGACGGAACTTGATGCCCTGGATAGGAGGGTCCGTGTACTGCTAACCACAAATCGAATGCATCACCCACGGTCGTCGGTGATGAGACTGTATTTCCCGCGGAAGTGTGGGGGTCGTGGCTTCTTAAACGCTAAGACCCTGCACAACCGTGAGGTATGCAGTCTCAGGAAATACTTCCTAGAGGCTGACGTGGGGATGCACCGAGATGTGGTCTCAGTGGACAAGGGCCTCACCCCGCTCTCCCTGGCTAACGAGAACTGGCGCAAACCTAGAGTATTAGACACTAATGATCGCAAGGAGGTATGGCAGGGCAAGGAGCTTCACGGACGCTTTTATCGGGCTCTACACGGACCCGATGTAGACTTCTTAGCGTCCGTAGCTTGGCTGCGTTTCGGTGACCTATTCGGAGAAACCGAAGGTTTTGTCTGTGCAATAATGGACGAAGTTATGATGACGAATAACTTCCGGAAATACATTGTGAAGGATGGCACGGTTAACAAATGTCGGGCATGCCACCGTCCGGGAGAATCGATCCGACACATTATTTCTGGGTGTTCTCGTCTGGCTAACGGAGAGTACTTACATAGACACAACCTCGTTGCCAGGATTATCCACCAGCAACTTGCTTTGAAGTACAACCTTGTGGAATCAGAAGTGCCATACTATAAGTATCAAATCAAATCAAATCAAATCAAACTTTATTTGTGAACATAAGTACAAAAAGGTGTTATTTATACATTTTGGCTGATCTGTATGTTCGGCCAATAATCGGCATACAAATATAAATATAATATTAGTGGGCTGGTTATCTTACTATCATAATTAATAAATTCTAAGATAAAATAAATTAAGCACTTGAAAAATGTCATGAGCCGCATAAAAT
The DNA here is from genome assembly GCA_905163415.1 of Noctua fimbriata. Classification (NCBI taxonomy): domain Eukaryota; kingdom Metazoa; phylum Arthropoda; class Insecta; order Lepidoptera; family Noctuidae; genus Noctua; species Noctua fimbriata. Next base: position 551,862 of record LR990950.1, on the reverse strand, counting down.
AAAGTAATTGAATTTCATTATTAATTATTAAAAATGTCAAAGAAAATAAAATTTAGTCATAATTTGTCATTTAAAAAGTCTTCAATCGAGTAATACGTCTTTTCAACTCGAAATAGGAACAACTTCTTTTTAAAATGGCTGACATTTTCCTCACTTCTGATACACTTTGGCAATTTATTGTATAATTTTGGAGCCATTACGAAAATACTGTTCTTGTGTAAAGCAGTTTTAGAACCAACAGTTTGTAGCCGGTCTGCTCGACGCTGACTACCTACTCGGTCAAATTTATACATATTATTTTTGACGAACATAGATGTCTGGTATATGTACATTGAAGGCACTGTTAAAATTTTCATACTTTTAAAATATTGTTTACAGCTGTCAGTGGTTTGCAGGTTACAGATCGCTCTAATACACCTTTTCTGACACTTAAACACCACATCTTTACCCGAGGCGTTTCCCCAAAACATAATACCATATCTTAATGTTGAGGCTACTAGACCATGATATGCAGTTAGTACAGTGTTTCGATTGGCCGTTTTACTTAGCATACGCAGCGCGTGAGAAAATTGGTTTACTTTACTACATACTTTGTCAATCTGGGTGTTCCATTTTAATGTGCTTTCAATATTTAATCCCAAAAATTTTGTCACATTCGTCTCATCAATCCTTTTATCATTATATTTTATATCTAAATTTAAATTCTTATTTACTGTTTGTTGAAATTTCATTATTACTGTCTTGTCTAAATTTATTACCAAATTATTATTCTCTAGCCAATTTATTACTGATTTTATGTTAGAGTTAATATCTGATTCTAATGTATCTAATTGGTCACTGTTGAAAAGTAGAGTGCTGTCATCTGCAAACATTTTCATGGGATAGGTCGGTGCTTTTGGGAAGTCATTTATATATATAATAAATAGGAGAGGTCCAAGTATGCTACCTTGTGGAACTCCATACATCACTGTTTTCGGGCTAGATTTAAATGTTGTTTCATGTTTTTTACATATTCTATTAATAACGGTTATTTGCTGTCTATCTTGTAGGTATGATTTAATTATTTTTGATATGTTACCTCTAATCCCGTATGCGTCAAGTTTTTTAATTAATATTCTATGGTCTACACGGTCAAAGGCTTTCGACATGTCCATGTATAGAGCCAGAGCCAGTTTTCTTTTATCTACGCTGTTGCTAACGAGTTGTAAAGTAAGTATGTGCCCGACCCAGTTCTCGATGATGGTAATATCACGTTGTATTGGGATCGATCTATCGTCACTGACAGGACTATTGTTGCCAATAAACCTGACATTGTGGTGATAGATCGATTGGAGCGTCGCGCAATGATTGTTGATATAACGGTTCCGCATGACGAGAACCTCGTGAAAGCAGAGAAAGATAAACAATTCAAATATCTAGATCTGGCTCACGAGGTTGTCGACATATGGGACGTGAGTACAGCAGTCATTGTGCCGATAGTCGTGTCGGCCAATGGCTTAATAGCCAATACCCTCGACCAACATCTGAGGAGGCTCTCGCTTGGCAGCTGGATCAAGGGCTTGATTCAGAAAGCAGTACTTTTGGACACGGCGCGTATCGTTAGGAGGTTACAACGTCTTTATTTCCTTGCTAGAAACTATGCTAAGGATAACGGCTACAAATTTTGTTGGACATCATTCGGAAAAGTTTTTCTACGAAAAATTGAAGGCGGTAAAAAAATTTTGATTAAGAGCTAATCTGACATCAATAACCTTCGTCTGGACAAATGACTAGCGATTATCTCAGGCTTTCCCAATTGTAATATTAATATAATTTTCTGTTATCTACTGTTTGTCGTACATCGACTACTGTTTGTATTATCGACATTATAATCCTCACTGAATGCTGGCTTAATGAACACAAACCTATTCCTATTATTGAGAACTACGAATCTTTTTCTACCAAGACCAGGCTTAATCAAAATGGTGGCATCGTTATTTATGTCAGGAAAAATATAAAATGCACTGTTAAAGAACCTAAGTCAAATGACGCTAGTTTTCTATTGCTTCAAGTTTACCCCGATATTAACATATTAGCTGTGTATAGATCCCCATCTGCACACTGCACAAATAGCTTTCTCCCTTCAATAGATGCGATCATACGTCCTATTAAAGCTAAACATATAATTATCGCTGGCGACATCAATATCGATATTAAATCGAACAATACTGACAGAAACAGTGCGTCGTACCTTAATCTAACTGCAGAACTAGGGTTACTTCCGGCACAACCAACAACCAACAACAACCAACCAACCAACGAGGCTTGCCAACTGTCTGGATCATATTATGGTAAACACATCCTATTCTGCTGCGGCCTTTGTAATAGATTCAACCGTGACTGACCACGCCTCAGTCCTCTTAAGCCTTTGTTACCTAAATCCTGACATCAGCAGAAATAATGTGTACAAGAAAGTTGATTATGATGCTGCCCTTGCACACTTGCAAACTGTTGATTTTTCCTATATCAACAGTGACTCTGACGCAAATGATGCCGCTGCTCTTTTTGTTGATCATCTTTCAAGTGCATTAGCACAACACTCGATCATAATTTCCCGACCCTGTAGGAAAAGATTGCTTAAACCCTGGCTTACCCCTGGATTATTGCGATATATCCGCCACAGAGATAAGCTGCACAAAATTCATACGAAGAAGCCACAAAATACATCAGATGAACTGATATACAAAAGGTACAGAAACTTTTGTAACGGTCTTCTGCAAAAGACAAAAAGGAATTACGAAAAGTCTTTACTAGAAAATAAAAACTGTAATAAAGATAAATGGAATGCAGTCAAATCTATTATCGGTACCTCAAAACAAAAAACTGCTGGGGACCACCTTTTAGTACCACAGAAAAGTGGTTCAAGTGCTGTAAATGAGATAAACACATACTTCTCTAACATTGGTAAACAACTAGCAGATAAAATAACACCAGCCCAAAACAATTATAAATTTGACATAACCCCCTTCCCAAATTCAATCGTGTTACTTCCGCCAGACGAATCTGAAGTTGAAGCGTTAATTATGAATCTCAAGAATGACTGTGCTACTGGTTGGGATTCTATTTCAGCCAAGTTTCTTAAATTTACTAGACACATTATCGTCCCTCATCTGACCAAATTAATTCAGATCTGTCTTACCCAGGGTGTTTTTCCGAAAGTCTTCAAGAAGTCCCTTATTACTCCTGTCCACAAGGGGGGGAAGAAGGATGATGTTGGAAACTACAGGCCAATCTCAGTTCTTACTACGCTTTCAAAAATATTAGAAAAAATTTACACAAAAGACTCACAAACTTTCTGCAACACAATAAGATACTGTCAGAAGCCCAATTTGGCTTTAGGTCGGGAAAAAGCACTGAAGATGCCGTAAACCAACTGGTAGATCACGTAACACTTAAAATAGACCAAAAACAGAAATGCGTCGGCATTTTTCTCGACCAAAGCTTTCGACACCGTCATGATTCCTCTCCTTGTGGACAAATTAGATAAGATTGGTGTTCGCGGAAATGCTCTTAAAATTTTTAAGGATTTTCTCTGTGACCGTACGCAAAGAGTTAAAATAAAAGTATACGTTAGCTCTGATGCTGGGGTTACCTATGGCGTCCCACAAGGCAGTATTCTTGGCCCAAGCCTCTTCTTGATTTACATCAATGACCTGCGTCAGTTACCCCTTGTAAACGGCAAGGTCTATGCTGACGATACGGCACTATATATTCCATGGGGACCTGGGACGAAGTTCGACGAAGCGCCGAACTTGGACTGCATAGGGTAAGCCATTGGCTGAGATCTAACCGACTCACTTTGAACTTTTCCAAATCCACATTTCTCCAATTCTCTTTTTCTAAAATTAAACCTGCTGATTTAGATATTAGATTACATGTCTGCGACTTAACTTCTTCAACGACTTGCTCATGCACTGCTATCACTAAGTCTACACATGTAAAATACCTTGGTGTGATTGTAGATGAAAAACTTGGCTGGCGACAGCACATAGACCTCACCTCAACGCGTATCAGAAACTTATTTGGGCATTTAAAAAACTTAGACACGCAGCCGACTTCGAACTCCTTCGCACAGTGTACTATGCGCTCGTGCAGTCAGTCGTGGGATATTGTGTTACTGTTTGGGGTGGTGGATGCAAGACTTTTATGATTCACCTGGAAACGGCCCAAAGATCTCTACTTAAAGTCATGACTTTCAGACCCTTTAGATTTCCCACCAAAGTCTTATACGAGAAGTGTGAAGTACTCACAGTAAGACAGAATTATATTCTGCAAGTTGTTTGCAAGCAGCACACAATCACACCTTAAAAGGTGTGATTGTGTGTAAGAAGCGCACTATAAAAAACGTTTGCCTACCTTTACGCTGTCACACGGCGGCCGCTAGAAGACAGCGGGTATATCTTACCATTTTTCTTTACAATAAGTTAAACACAACTCTGAACATAAAACCCCTTACGTCTCGTGAAACAAAAAAGAAGGTAAAAATGTGGCTACTGACACAGGACTACAACGCAACTGAAAATTTACTGCAATCAACAGAAGTATATAAAGACACAAATAAATGATATTCACGCACATACACGCACCCCCCCACACCCCCTCCACACACACACCCCCACACACACAACCCCACACACACAACCCCACACACACACACACACACACAACCACACCCCCACACACACTGAAACGCCCGAATGCACATTCACATACCTGCACCCCTATTTGTAATTTAATTTTGTCTCATCCTGGCTGTATTTTAATTTGTTTTAATTTTATTTTACTACAATCTTTATTTCAAAATTAATGTTGTTTTTAACTCAATTTTTAATCTAAATTTGTTTTAATTCTGATTTTATTCGAACTTCGTTTTTGATTTAAAAAGATTCTTTAACTTGGTTTAAGTCTAATTTTTCTAATTTTATTTTTAGTGCGTAATTAAATGTTTTAATATTTAATGTTAACTTATTACACTTCATTTTAAGTAAAATAATTTTGTTACCTTTTGCTGCATAAAACTTGCCCTATTGTTACCTAAATGGAAGAAGTCACTGGCTCCTGAAATACAGGTACTCTAACCTAGCTCTGGAGCCAGCGTCTCACATTTTTCTGTACCCTGTTTTTATGGCAATAAAGAAATTTATTATTATTAAATTATGTCCTTTATTTATTTTCTTACACACTAATTACATTTTTAAATATTTTTTAACAAAAACCATACAAAAAAATCATTTAAAAATATAAAAAATAGTGGTCCGCCGGTAGCGGGAGCAGGGTCCAAGCTACCGGTGGTTAGGGCTTCAGAGACAGGAACCTCCTCACAATGCGAGCCGTATCGAGGAGTACTGCCTTCTGAATCAGGCCCTTGATCCAACCGCCTAAGGAGAGCGTCGAGGGATGGTCGTCGAGGCTCTTGGCTATAAGGCCATTGGCCGTCACGACGGTCGGCACAATGATAGCCGAGTTCACATTCCACATATCGACAACCTCGTGTGCCAAGTCGAGGTATTTTATTTGTTTCTCTTTCTCAGCTTTCACGAGGTTCTCGTCATGCGGGATGGTAACATCGACTATCATTACGCGGCGCGCTGATCGGTCTATCACTACTATGTCAGGCTTATTGGCGACAATAGTCCTGTCAGTAATGATAGACTGATCCCAGTACAGCGTGACATGGTCTTTCTCGAGAACTGGGTCGGGCACATACTTGTAGTACGGTACCTCAGATTCCACAAGTTTATATTTCAAGGCAAGTTGCTGGTGAATAATCCTGGCTACTTGGTTGTGCCTGTGCAAGTACTCGATTGCTTCATGTCAGTTACGTTAATGCCTAACGCTTCCGACATACCCAAATACTTATAGCTTTCGGTTGAAGAGAGGCATCTCAGGTGTATGGAATCCGAGAGCTGAATTCCCTCGGATTCCATAATCTCCCCTCGCTTTACATACATGACTGCACATTTGTCCACACCAAATTCTATCCTGATGGCGCTACTGAAAGTTTCAGTTACTTTCAGTAGCTCCATCAGTCGCAATTTTTTGCAAAGAGTTTCAGATCATCCATGTAAAGAAGGTGAGATATGACCTGACCACCTCTCCTCAACCGGTAGCCTAGACCTGAATCCTCCAGCAATGTGCTCAGAGGATTCAGGGCTAGACAGAACCATAGTGGGCTCAGACTGTCGCCCTGGAATATTCCCCGTTTAATTCATACAGGCTCATCGCTCCCCTGGATCTGTCGACATCCTGGATATCGAAGGACCGTCCTCCATTGCCCCATACACGACTCAAGGAAGGCGCGTAGAGTTGCATCTATCTTGTACAACTCCAGCACCCTCATGAGCCATGCATGTGGCACCGAGTCGTAGGCCTTCTTATAATCTATCCAGCATGTAGACAGATCCTTGCGGGATCGACGAACCTGTTGGCTAATGGCCATGTCGATGAGGAGTAGCTCCTTAGTGCCGCGGGACCCATTCCTACATCCATTTTGAGAGGCAGACATAATGGAGTTTTTGTCAATGTGTGTATTAATTTTAGCTCTCAAAATGGATGTAAGAAGTTTATAGACCGTAGACAAACACGTGATCGGTCTATAATTTTTGGGTTCCGTGGGACTACCTGACTTATGGAGCAGGTGGGTAACGCCTGTTGTTTAAAACTGCGGTAGGGACCCAGACTCTAAGGATGACTGGAATTGGGATGCCAGGCAAGTGTGTGAACTACTAAGCCATTTGAGCCAGTTGTGCAGTCCGTCCGGTCCCGGTGATTTCAAATTCGGTAATGGACGAACTGCTCTGGCTATATCTAAAGGTGTTATCAAAATTGGCTCCATTTCTAGGATAAGTTCACACACTCGCTCGACATCACGCAACCAGTCAGCCTCAGTATGACAGACGGGCACCGACCAGATGCTGCGCCAGAAAGAACTCGTAGCAGCATCATCCGGGCGGCACACGTCTGTCATATTTTGCTCAGGTCGCTCCCGAGCTCTGTATACCCACCTCTCATCGCTCTGGAACATGCGATTCTGTGAGTATCGATCAACCCGCCGCTTATACCTCCGAATACGGTTCGCCCATGCATAAAATATGCTCGCTTACATAGTGTGCGTTTTATGCATGTTTTAAATTTCTTTTCATTAAGTTTTAGAATGTCAAGTGGTATTTTATTGTAACATTTTACACAGTACCCCATAAAAGAAGTGCGTACTTTTGGCAATCTGAAACGTGGCTGATCTAGTTTATCCTTATTTCTAGTATTAATATTATGCCTGTCGCTTATTTTACTAAAAAGATGTATGTTTTGCCGAACATACATAATGTTTTCATAAATATATTGACAAGGTATCGTCATGATGTTAATTTGTTTGTTTTGAGTGGAGACCGCGAATCGGCAAGCTTAAAGTGGGACACCCTCAGGCAGACGATCTCCGAAGGGTGGCTGGTAGCAATTGGATGAGAATTACCGAGAAGTGAGTTGAGTGGCGTGCGATTGAAGAGGCCTATGTCCAGCAGTGGTCTGCTGCAGCCTGCTGATGATGATGAAGGGAAAAATAAGTTGGCTTACTTACCTGTCAGTGCAGATACTTTGGCTACAAATATTACGACTGCGAACAGTGCTACCAACCACTTCATGATGCTGTATATTTTGTATCCTTGGTGAGACACGGACCAAGCTGCTGGTTTTATATTGTATTTTCAATTATTTACGCCTTAATGATACATTTCTAGACGATGTTATTACTAGACGATGTTATTGCTACAAGCTTCATGTTATTTTTATCGATTTAAATTCACCAATGCGTACTCATTGGTGAATGAAAGAAACTGTTTGTTCGTTACTTTTCCGGTTGAAACTCATCGTCTGAACTATTTTGGGGTGAGCGACTGCCTATCTAACCTCCACAAGTTTTGGAAGTCATATAGGCAGCCGTAGTACTGCTATTGGGTAATCAATCAATCAATCATTTTATAGACAGGCAACTGAGGCCCATAGATAAAAATACACAAAATAATCTTATAAACTAATACATTTAAAAAACCTTATTTAACTAAAACTAGACACGAATCGTTGACGGCGTCGTGTTCTGCTGCGTGGTGTCGTAACCGTCCTCGGAATCGTCGTTATACGACACCTTTCGGCCAAAACAACAACCCACGACAACCCTTGGTAAGACTAGCGGTCAGACGGGTTTCTCGCTAGCTGTAACGAAGGCGACGGTCAAAGATCTACAAATGAGAGGCGGGACCAACGGATCAACGTACTTTCCGAGGCATGAAGGGATCTCCGCATTGTAACGAAACGTTACATGTATAATCATGTTTTGTTTATGGTTTGCATGCAAAACGGCAACAGAATATAAACGAATGCTTTGTTCTTTGTTTGAGTACGACTTGCAACGCGCGGGGAACGTGCGGTGCGGGGCGAGTGCATGGACTTAGTATCTAAGGCCCGTATTAATAAATACTCAGCCCAAGAGACCGCACTTGATATGAATGTTGAGATCCTGATCGTATTCATAAACGTGATTATTTATGTTGCGGATTGGGTTTACGTCATCAACTGTGTGATGGACTGATTAATAAACGAAACTCGACCCTTAAGTATACCACGAGCAGGAGGTGGCGGGACGTGAGAGGGAAAGAGCCTCACGTCCCAGCCGCCACGGGAGACGTCCTGGGTGTCGGTGGTTACGTGGTGGCCCCCGGCCACTGTAGGCGCGGGCCTGTGGACGGCGAGTTATGGGCTAGCTTGCCGTCCGGCCGTCTTATGACTACAGGCCGTGTCGACGGCGCGTTCGTGTTCCACGTGCGCCTCAAAGAGATGTCAGCAACCACGTAGGGGTCCGCATGGGCCGATGCCTGCCAGGGCTGCGGGACTGTTCGAAAGAGATACCGCGGCCCTGGAACACAAAGGGTAAAGAAGGAACATGGATGGGTTTTAGTCAGTACAAGTCTGATACTCCCTTCCGCTCCGCTCAGAGCGGGGGGGGCGGGGGTCATTTGATGATAAACCATCCTAAAAAAAAAAAAAGAGTATACAACGGGCCCGGGTCCTTGAGATGCTGTATCGTGAGTGCAGATAGTCCGTGACTTGAAACATGGAGTGGTTTTATTTTTTGCAAAAAAGTTTTTTTTCCATACATTGTAAATAAGCCTGTCTACAGGCTAGTTAGAGAGGCATGATAGAGATATCCCAGAGTGAACAGGAGTTATATCCGTAAGAGCAACTGGTTCACTCGCGGCATATCTTTAACGTTTAAATGTGACTGCACTTGCATTTGAACTTCGGAGCAAAATATTAATAATAGTCAGTAGTAACATAAATATGGTGAATAGTCAAAGGGCTTGCTTTCAACAGTATTTGTTACATCTATCTGCGTATTATACATATTTTTTTTGCCCGTTCATCAGAGTCCTTGGAAAAGTATCCGCTTCGGCAATCATGGTCTATCTTCGGAAATATGATATCTAATATAATTCCCATCTTCTTCTTCTTCTTTTGTATCGATGATTTATTAAACTATAAGCACCCAGGTGGCTACGTTAATCGCGGTTTCAGTAGCGTTTTTGACAGTAAGTCCTCTAAAACGCAGGTGTAGGGACACTTTGGATACTCCAAGAAGTCGACCATGATTTGGTCGGGAGCCCTGTATTCACAGTTAGCTGCTGCTACCATGGAAGTACATGTCTATTAAGGGCCAGCCATAAAATTTATGACGTAATTTAATTACGTCATACGTTAAAGGGATGGGGGGTGTCGACGAAGTGTGACATTGTGTGACAAGGGGTGGGAGGGACAAAAACTAGCACCCAAAGTTCATAGGCTCAAAAGATATAAGAAAGCACAACAGCGCAAAAACGATAACGCGATATTTACCACAAACGAAAAAATATTTTACAGAAACTTACATAACCCAAAAAAAGACAGAAATTATATAAATAACACAAACACACCTAACCTACCTTCAAAAGAACAACTGGAAACATATTGGGCTAGTTTAGGAAGAGCAAAAACAACACAACGACAAAGCATCATGGATAGTGGATGAAGAAGAAAAATGGAGAGATATTGACGTCATGGAATTCGTAGAGGTAACAGAAACTGACATTATACACATTACAACTAGGTTACATAACTGGAAATCGCCTGGAATAGACAAAATACATAATTTTTGGTACATAAAGTTAACTACTTTAGACAAATCTATAGTAAAAAAATTAACAGATATCATATTAGGACAACAGAATATACCCGAATTTATTACAACAGGAATTAAACTAAGACTAAATACACATCAGAGCCTTTCCAATACAGACCAATCACATGTCTACCAACAATTTACAAGATACTAACATCTGCAGTCACAAAGAAGATTAACTCACACATTATACACCACATCATAATAGCAGAGGAACAGAAGGGATGTAGGCAGGGCCACATGGAATGCAAAGAGCAGCTGATAATTGATTCCACTATACATAAACACGCCACCTCAAAAAACAGAAATCTCCATTGCACCTATATTGATTACAAAAAAGCTTTCGATAGTGTACCTCATTCTTGGTTGATAAAAATTCTGGAGATTTATAGAATAAACACGAAAATAATTCATTTCATGTGCCATGTAATGCTACAGTGGAAAACCACATTACAAATAAATAGCAACAACAAAAATGTCACAACGCGACAGATATCTATCAAAAAAGGCATTTACCAGGGCGACTCCCTGAACCCCCTGTGGTTCTGTCTTGCCCTCAATCCTCTGTCTCATTTGCTGCAGCGCTGCGGGGCCGGATACTGCCTCAAACACTCTACAGATGAAACAACAATATCGCATCTTATATACATGGACGACATCAAACTGTATGCAAAATCAGAAAAAGATATGAAGAAATTAGTAGATATTACAGCAGAGTTTAGTAAGGACATTAACATGCAATTTGGATTAGAAAAATGTAAAACACTTCACATTGTTAGAGGGAGGCAAGGTGCGGCCCGGTGACTATGCAGTGAATGAGTCAGATTCTATAACCGCATTGGAGCCGACTGACACTGACTTGTATAAATACTTAGGGTACACACAACTAATAGGTCTTGACCACGTAAAAATTAAAAATACACTAACTACAGAGTACAAGAAGAGAGTTAACCCTGTCTGTACAATCCAACTCTCAGGTAAACATTTAATTAAGGCCTTAAACACCTTCGCCATTCCAGTATTAACGTACTCATTCGGAGTTATAAAATGGACCAAAAAAGATACAGAACAATTACAACGAACTACACGAACAACACTCACGAAACATAACAACCTTCACCCTAAATCCGCCATAGAGAGACTCACCATTAAACGAGAACATGGAGGGAGAGGCCTTATAGATATCCAGCACCTATGACGGAAACAAGTTAGTCGACTAAAATTGTTCTTCCACACGAAATCCCGCACTAGTAATATACATAAAGCCATAGTAACAAACGATCTTAACTACACTCCACTTAACCTAAGCGATCAGATAGAAACCCAAAACACAACCAATGATGACCCGCAAATACAAAAAATTGAAGACTGGAAGAGAAAAGTACTTCACCGTCGGCATCCTCATGACCTAGAGCAGTCCCACATAAACAGATTAGCGTCAAATAAGTGGCTAAAAATAGGCAACTTATTCCCGGAAACTGAAGAATTTATAATAGCAATTCAAGACCAGATCATCAACACAAAAAACTACAGAAAATATATAATCAAAGATCCTACATTAACTAACGACAAATGTCGCAAATGTCACGTCCATCCAGAAACCATCCAGCATATAACAGTAGCATGCACAACTCTCACGCAGACAGACTACACTCACAGGCACAATCAAGTGGCCAATGTCATTCACCAAAAGCTAGCACTCAAACACACACTCATTCAAAATACAAACACTCCTTACTACATAAATATAAACCTGAAACTACCTTAGAAAATACAACACATAAGCTCTACTACGATCGCGCTTTTCTCACGGATAGGACAATCCACTACAACAGACCGGATATAATCCTACAGGACAAACTAAATAAAGTAACATACCTGATAGACATCGCAGTCCCCAACACACACAACATACAGAAAACTATCACTGAAAAAATAAGTAAATACGCAGAACTCAAAGAAGAAGTTACTAGAATTTGGCGACAAGAAAAGGTATGTGTAGTTCCAATAGTCCTTTCCACAACAGGGGTAGTCCCAAATCATCTCATCCATAGCTTAAAATTATTAGACCTTAAAGAAACCCTCCACATAACACTGCAAAAAGCTGCTATTTTTAAATACATGTAGAATCGTTAGGAAGTTCATGCAGATAGAAGAGAACGAGATAGGACCTCATCACAACACATAAACATTCATAAAACTAACACACCACACGCTGCATTTGCTTTGGTTTCGGCCCGTAAATGTAGCTGAAATCCAGTCTAAGGGCTGAGAAGAAAAACACTTTCCGACAATAATAATAAACCGTTTATTTCAGATTCATCCTGAGGTTACATCCATATTTGTTAATAAAATTGCGAGCTTACAGACTAGTGTTAGTAATAATTAATTAATTTTTACTCAAACATTATTATAATTTAAATAAATAGTTCAATTAAATAATTAAATAACATGCAATAACAATTTATTATACATATGTTATTCAACAAAATATATATATATAAATAAAAAATAAAAAAAATTAAGTGGCAGGTCCGAGTGGACTTCCCGATGGTGGTGGCAAATTATTATACGACTGCGTGCAACCGTATCCAGCAAGCCAGCATCGGAGAGTCCCACCGGTCCGTCAGCGCGTGCAGGATAGTGTTGGGACTGTCGCGCGTGCGGCGTATGATAGATGCGCACCGTTTGCGCATGATGGCCACAAAGCCGTCTGTGTCAGCCGCCGCGAACATCGCGGACGCGCTGCAGTGGCTCGGCAGCCCCATCAGCACCCGGAACGCGTTATTGTATTGAACACGCAGATCGCTTTATGTCCGCTGCGTATAGTTAACCCACAGGCTGCAGGTGTAAAAGGACTGACAGTACGCTTTAAAAAGCGCAACTTTGACAGTCCCCGTACATCGTAAAAACCAGTGGGCTAACATGTTGCACCGGACAGACAGCGCTCTGCGCTCCCTTTCGATGTCCACACTGTCCTTAACGTCCTCGGCGACCCAGTGGCCCAAATACTTAAATTGCTCGACTTTGTTCAGAGCTGTACCACTTAGAGTGAAATTCGGAACGAATGTGTATCGCTTGTTGTCCGGCCTTAAAATCATTATTTCACTCTTTTTCGCGTTATATTTGACCCTATGAGCCACCGCGTACGACTCACAAATTCTCAGAAGCCTTCGTAAGGCACCGATCGATGGGCTCAGAAGCACCATATCGTCTGCGTAGCTGATGTTATTCACGCACACTCCATCTATATGACACCCTATGCCGGTACTGCTGAGCTCATCGATCAATCGGTTGACGTTGAAGAGGGTGGGAGAGGTCAGCCCCCCCTGCCTCACCCCGCATTCCAGCCCATACTCTCCCGAGAGAGAGCCTGCCCACCTTACAAAATTCTTTTGGTTGTTATACCAATACCTAAATAAAAGTACAATTTCCCTAGGTAGACAAGTTTCATCCCTTAATTTATCCCATAGAATATCGTACGACACAAGATCGAATGCTCTCGACAAGTCGAGGTAGCATGCATAGACTGGGGTCTTTCTACTAGTGTAATACTGTATAGTCTGCTTGAGGCTCAAGATGGCACTCTCGGTGGAAAGCCCGGGCCTGAAACCGAACTGCGCGTCGTTTAGCGAGACGTGTTTATCCAGGTGCTGACCAAGCAGACTGTCCAGCACTTTTGCGACCACTGTGGCTAGAGATATCGGTCTATAGTTGTTTACATCTGATGTATCACCAGTTTTATTTTTGATGATTGGTACAACTATAGTACGCATTAGATTATCGGGCAGATGGGAGTGGCCTAAACACAGGGTAAAAAACATAGAAAGCAATCTGGGTAGGTGTACACCTGCGTGCTGCAGGTGCTCGATGCTAAGGCTGTCGTGACCCGGAGATTTACCCCTCACCATACCTTTGATCACCGCACGCACTTCCTTCGAAGTAAAATGAACTTTGCGCTCACTACCTTCCTCAGCATCGAGCTCCTGCCGTGCCGGCCCCAGAGGCGAGTCCACCCTGAAATGGTGAGAGAACATAGTGGCGATGTCACTAGGCTCGTGCACTCCCGCCAGGCTGACGGGGAAGCCCGGCTTATGATTCATTTTATTGGTTTTTTCCCAGAACTGACCGAATTTCTTGTTTAAGTGAAGTTCTTGTTTAAGTGAAGTTCAGCAATAATATCCATTTTTATTTGTTGTTGATTATTCTGATACCACTTTAGTTTTGATTTAAAAGCGCGCCTAGTTTCACACATATCAATATAAAGACGGCCAGCCCCGGGCTTACCCCCATACAACCAAGCCTGAAAACATAGCCGAGCCCTCTCATGAGCGCCGCGGACGTACCTATTCCACCCGGTAATGTGTTTACCTCTACGCTTTTCAATAACATTATATCTACATATAGCGGCCTCCGACAGTATGCAAATAATCTCGTCATACATGTTATCTAATAGAATTTTATGACTTTTGTTACAACACTTATTACCTGAGCAGCTTCTTAATTCTGAAGGAAAATCAATTTCACGAAGACTAGAGTGACATGCATTTTTAAATTTCGATATCTGAGTCGAGTCACGTTCACCCCAGACTATTCTATTTATACAAACAGTAAGTAAACAAATCTTAGGCTTAAGTAAATTAAAATTACATCGTATGGACACAGGGTAATGATCAGACCAATAAGTATCATATAACACAGAGGCCGCGGACACAGAGTGCCGCGCGGCACCTGTCACAAGACAGTGGTCGAGCCAGCGCCGACAGCCGTGCGCATCACTGAGAAACGTATGACTGTCCAACGGCATCAATTCCAGGTCAACACAGGACCATGATTGTTCCGCACAAAAATTTAAGACTTCAGTAGCAAATGACTCACCGGGGTGCGCGTTGTCAGGGGACTCCTAACATAAACACCGACTCCACATTGTGACTGTCAGTTATGGCTGTCATTTCACTGAGACACTCTGTGAATTCCACTAAGTTTTCATTGGATTCGGTAGGCATATACACAGATAATATCAAGATGGTACGATCACTGAGCTCGATTTTTATCGCGGCGAGACGCACACACTTCGGTTACCGTCGGAAACGCCACCTTTCTCCACAGTAGGGCAACTCCACCGTAGGGCCTACCGCGCAAGACCCCTGCTGCGATATCCATTGCAGAAGTCCCCGTGCAGGCGAAGTCGTCGTCTTTCGCGGCCAGGTACCCGAGGTCGTGTGGCATTAGCCACGTCTCCTGCAGCGCCACAACGTCAGCCGAGCGACAAAGCTGCCGCACATGTTCCACTGATCTTATCATCATCATCTATCATCTATCTTATCACGTTATTGCAATTAAAACTTATCAAGTTGATGTTATTCATAAAAAAGTGCTGCCAATATTCTCGCTAGTCACACGGACATTTTCCTTATCTTGTCTGATAATGTTTATAAATCGACGATAGGCTACCCCCTTTGGCCAAAAGTCGTCACTCAGGAAATTTTTTAACGAACATTTAGGTACGAATATTTTGTATGATTCGATTGACACGCCTTTCGCCACATTATAAATATACACGGGAACCTTAGTTTCCGCTGCCATAAAATTGCTTCCAGAATAAGCTGCTGCAAATGGGAGAATGACGTCTGGAATCGGACACAGATGGTAAAATTTTATTTTACGATGAATTTTCTCATCCAGTGGCTACAGAAGACGAACTAATCATGCACGTTTTCCCCAATTTGGAGGTTAATGTAAATAATGAAGAGTGGTTGTGTGAGAGGGCAGTGCTATCGCCAAAGAAAAAGTTTGTCAACAAAATAAACAAAAAAAGTTTTAGACATGATCGTCAGCGATTAAAAAGTATTCATATCCATAGACACTGTAATGGCTAATAACGATAGTACTGCCTAGCGTTGAATTTCTTAACTCCCTGGAGTTAACAGGCGTGCCGTCCCATAAACTGGAGCTTAAAGTTGGCGTTCCAGTTCTGCTGATGCGAAACCTTGATGCACCCAGACTGTGCAACGGCACCAGGCTTCGTATCAGAGCTGGGCAGTAATATTACAAAAGCCACCATTATAACAGAAGCAGCTATAGGAGAGAGCGTTTTAATTCCCCGCATACCACACCATACCACCATACACCACCATACTGGGTCAAATAAATTAAATGTTAATTGTTAAATAGTGTAATTGGCTTGGACCGTTCTATTTAAAAAAAAAAAAAAAAATGCGTCATGTCCCTCATTTCTTGACCGTAACGTGTGGCACACGCGCTATTGTTGTATGTTTCATTAAATGTTTACTCGTCGTTCTCGTGAGCTCGAGTTCCGGCACCAAGCCGTGGAACGCGCCGCTTTTTTTTATGATGTTATTTTTTTTGCTAGGCTGATGGAAAGCGATAGATGAGCTGATCAGCTCATCTATCGCTTTCCATCAGGCTACTTCGCGAACAAGAGCAGGCTCAGGAAGTAATAAAAATTCTTATTAAACAGTGACGACATGTAAATTATTTATTTCATTAGTTACGGTGATGCAAAGAAGTAGCTCCGCTTAGCAGGCTCGCTGGATCTGAAGTTACATGACGATGACTAATGTGCCGCCTACAGGTACTCGCTGCGACGGCATATTAGTTCTCCACTAGAAACATATAAAAGAAGCACTGTACTAAAAGTCACGTGTAAACGAGTCGGTGAGGAACTAGCAGAGAGTGTAAATTTTTTTTCAAAGATTTAGTGCTGGGAATGGGAAGCCGTCACCACCTTCTGCGAAGCAGTCACGCTAGCGACGGAGGTGGCGGGACGTGAGAGGGAAAGAGCCTCCCGTCCCAACTGCCGCGGGGGACGCCCCGGGCGTCGGGGGCCACGTTGTGGCTCCCGGCCTCCGTGGGCCCGGGCCTGTGGACGGTGAGCAATGGGCTAGCTCGCCGTCCGTCGGTCTTATGACGACAGGCCGTGTCGACAGTGCGTTCGTGTTCCACGCGCGCCTCAAAGAGATGTCAGCACACAGGAAGGGGTCCGCAAGGGCCGATGCCTGCCAGGGCTGCGGGACTGTTCGAAAGAGACCGCGGCCCTGGAACACAAAGGGCAAAGAAGGAACATTGATGGGTTTTAGTCAGTACAAGTCTGACGTTCCCTTCCACTCCGCCCAGAGCGGGGGTCATTTGATGATTTCCCATCCGAAAAAAAAAAAGATTTACTGTTCTTTTCTGTCTTGTATAGATCAGAATGTTGGGCTAGACTGAGATGAGAATGCTAAGGGGGATGTGTGGTGGTTCAGAATAAGTAACTGAATCGATTCCAATCAATTTTAAACCATGTTATATTTTGTCCCAAAAATATATAAAAAAAGGTTACAAGTTGGACACCGAGCGACGCTAAGTACCTATCGCAATCATTTATGTACCTACTGCCAAATTAGTATTATCAATGAGCTGGAGGCGCGCGTGGTGACCATTTTTTTGTGCGGAAAACCAGGTAACAGAACAAGCTTATAACTTGTGTGATTTTTCATAATACAGTTTTCAAATTTTGTACAGGTTTCGCATATACTAAAACTAATGTTGTATAGGAACTGACGCGATCAGCTGACCAACATGTATGGTAAAACTAAAAAAAAGTTATGATTATCCAAGTCATACAGAAAAGTTGTTCAGCGTCATGGTCTGAGTCACCACACGATAAGTTGTGAGTTTATTGTGTTACACCGCGTATATTGCACAAGGATTCTTACTAAGGGTATTTCTCGTAGCAGAAACACATCTTGGGCACGGATCTCCTGAAGTGCTCGCAGCGGCAATTAGGCTTACATTGAAAGTCCGCGTCGCACAACGCTTTGTCTACCAGCTCATATTCTGGAAGAAACCGTTACTCCATGTTAACTTCTCAACTCAACTTAAAGCTAGCACATGCCCGCGGCTTCACCCGCGTGGATCTGGATAGATAGTGACCTATGTGTTATTCTAGGTTATAAACTATCTGTGTGTTTTCATCAAGATCAGTAGCAGTTTTTGCGTGAAAAGAGGAACAAACATTCATACCTCCAAATCATATATCCTCACAAATTTTCGCATGTCTGTATATGTTACGGCTAAAAGTCGAAGTAAGGTTACACCTAGTTCTAGCCGGCTAAACCTCGGTGCGGTCGGTAACAGTTGTGTATGCATTTTATTGCTAGGATACACCAACCAAATGGATTAGGTTAGGATAGAACCGTGATTAACCGCGCGCGAGCCGAGCGAGCGCAGCGAGCGGTGCCAGCGACCTCTACATCCAAATTGGTTGCATGTTCTAACCGAAGATAAGTAGGATACATCTAAGTTTAACGGCTGCACCTAGTTGTACCCGGCTAAAACTAGGTGTAGCCGCTCTTCGGCTATTAGCCGTAACATATACACACATACATACCTACTTTTTGTACATAGTAAGATACGTTTAAGCGCAGAATGTCCAATTCGCAGAATGTCCAGCGTTCGCAGAATGTCCAATATTCATCATAACGTTGTCACCCCCCAAACGCTAATTACGGAAAAGTTATTGATTACGTCCGAAAAAAAAATTGGTCTAAAATCTCTTTGCTTTACACAAAGAGATTAGAGAAGTTTTTTCTTGTATTTCTTTGAATAATTTTTTGATGTTGTTAGATTTCCAATTTTTGTATTGACGTCGTTTACATTTCTTTTTTTCTCCTTTTTTCTGTTGAAATGCTTCTCCAAACAGTAATAGAGAAGTATGGAAGAAGACATACTGCGCCGACAATAACAATAACTTTTACGTAATTAGAGTTTTTGATTAAAGCCCAACTCTGGATTCAATAAGTGATTGATGGGGGTGACAACGTTATGATGAATATTGGACATTCTGCTACCTCTGGACTTTGGACATTCTGGGCCTAAACGAGTAAGATAGACCAGTTCCCGGCACTTTTGAATAGTCAACCAACCTAGAGTCCAGCCACAGGCATGATAACTGTGAAAAGACAGCAGTTGCCCATTCAAAAGTGTAGATCTCATGGAGAAGAATAGGCAAGAAACCCCATGGACACTCGTTTCAAATTTAATCGTTAAGGTAATCCGGTGCTGAACCAAATTAGTCGACATAGCTTGCAGAATAAGTAAGCTGAAGTGGCAATGGGCCAGCTATACCAGCCGTAGAACCGTAGGATAGACGTGGTTTCAAACTCAAAGCATTTATTTCAATTAGACCATCACGGGCACTTTTAAATGTCAAATAAACCAAAAAAAAAGCGAAGCTACAGTCACAGTCACAAGGCATAATAACTTGAGAAAGTACTGTAGTTGCACATTCCAAGGCGTAGATCTCTATGGAGAAGAATGGGCAAGAAACTCCGTGGACACTCTTTTAAATCAAAATATTCTTACAAAATCTTGGTTACATCGTTCATGTTGAGATTATACATATATGTGAGAACGATGTAGAAAGACGTGCACATTAAGAGCGTCCGGAGTAAAAGATAAAAACAACAATAAAAAAATAAAGTAATTAGAATAAACCGTGGCAGCTAAGAGATGACCAGTCCCAACTGACAGCGCCCGTTCACGAACATGACGCATGGATCAGCGCCATTCAACTCAACTTAAAAACCTTAAAGATTAGGATAAGCCCTACTAACCATAATAGAAAGTCTACATGGTGGTACTCACATTTATAAAAACTGAAATAATGCTTTTAATTTATATAAAAAAATGGTAATCAAGGTAACTAAGTTTCCAAAGGCGAAAGAGAAAAAAAAAAATTAAACAACTAGAGCGAGAGCATCTCTTCCCAACATTAAAATCTTAGTTCGTGAGCCCAAGTGGCTGTGGAGCAGGACCAGCATTAAGCCAAGCATTTTTATCTACAATATAGTCTTCCAACTTATAATATTTGAATTATAATATTCGACTTCACTTCCGCGCGCACTCAGAGCTAGACGTGTTGCGAGTCGCTCCGATAAGTAATTATTTATTTTGCTGTATTAAGTGAAATTTTAAACCCGACCCATACTATATAATAATATATAAAAACAATCTATGGCTCGGATGTCAAATTGACGTGACGAAAATTTTTTTATCAAACCGATTTAATTTAATATTTTTACCAAATTACCCCAACGAAACGAATTAATAGAACGAAATAATGAAGAAAAGAAAAAAAAACTTATAACAACAAAACAAATTATATGAAACACACCAAAAATGGAAAATAGGAAAACACACCGAAAAACAATTGTCATAAGTCACGAATGATTACAAGAAGCCGAGCCAAACAGTTACAAGAGGCACACACACCATCTCCGGGCTCGTCGCTCAGCTCCGCCTCGCAGCCGCCGGGACGCGCCACATCCGTGAGCACCGTGTCGCCGGTCGCTGCAGTTGCTTCGAGCTCGAGCGACGAGTTTTTCTCCCCGCCGTCGACTCCACCACCATCACCACGACGACGAGGAAGAGGACGGCCACCAGCGGGCTTGGGACCTCGAGGCCAACCGGCCCCGAACAGGGTCCCCGCTGCCGGTGGAAATGTGTCGCGCATGCGATGGACTCAGTCCATTAATGAACAAGTCATGCGCGCATATTATGGGGCTACTGAGGGGGGAAGCAACTTGACTACGTACCGTGGTCGGATGCTCTCTCTGTTTCAGGTACTTGAGCCAGGTTTCAGCGTGTCGGATCAGGTGCGTGTCATCCAGCGTAACCATATGTTGGATGACACCGTACTTGATCGACTACGCTCCGAATCACGGAGTAACCTAGTTACGCCTGCTTCACCAATGACCGCGGTACAGTTGCAAAATGTTACCATTGCTTCGCCGCGGTTCAACCGCGGTGGTGAAGGGGATGATGATGAAGTTATATCTGTGAGTACCCAGTGCAACGCACAATTGAGGAGCGCTTTGGAGAGTGCATTCCGGGAGTATCGTTCCACACCGCCTGAGCTTAGGCCACGTCTACCTCGTTTGCCTATGCACAAGAAAAACAAGGCGCTGGTGTGTGCTCTAGATTCGCAGCTGTCAAACTGCTTTGACACCAGCAAAGACCTCGCCGATACCCACTCAATATTGTACTGTGGAGCTGTAGCGGCATGTCGTGTAGCTCACGTCAAATTTCCCAACAACGATAGAGCTACACGACCAAAATTAGCTGTTCCAGCTTGGCAGTGCAGGATTGAGCGACGTATCGGTGAAGCTAGAGCACTCATCGGCAAGTTAATCTGCTTCAGGGAGGGCAATACTCGACCTAGAGTGATGCGCTTTGTGAGGCGGGCATTCTCAGGAACTGATGTTAGTTTTCGAGACTATTTGGCCCGTGTCACAGAGCGTATCGACTTCCTGAAGCAGAAGATCTGTGCATGGGCAAGCCGTATTCGCCGGTACAAGCGGCGAGTGGAACGATATACTCAAAATCGCACATTCCAAAGCGATGAAAGGTGGGTATATAGGGCTTGGGAGCGACCGGACCAAGGTGTGACTGACACGCGTCTACCGGATGATAACGCCATGTGTTCTTTCTGGCGCAGCATTTGGTCGGTGCCTGTCAGTCACACTGAGGGTGATTGGATACGGGAGGTCGAACGAGCGTGTGATCCAATACCTGAAATGGGGGCAATCATCATCAGCCCCCAAGACGTAGCTTGTGCAGTCCGTCCGTTGCCTAACTGGAAATCTCCAGGACCGGATGGACTGCACAACTTCTGGATCAAATGGTTCCAGAGATCGCACGTTCGCTTGGCGTCCCAGTTTCAATTAGCCTTAGAGTCAGGGTCGCTACCCCAGTTCTTGACGACAGGAATTACCCACCTGCTCCATAAATCAGGTAGTACTGCGGAGCCCAAAAATTATAGACCAATTACTTGTTTACCAACGGTCTATAAAGTTCTTACATCCATTTTGAGAGCTAAAATCAACCATCATATTGATAGTAATTCTATCATGTCTGCCTCTCAGAATGGATGTAGGAACGGGTCCCGCGGTACTAAGGAGCTACTCCTCATAGATATGGCTGTTAGCCAACAGGTTCGCCGCTCCCGAAGGGATCTGTCTGCATGTTGTATAGATTATAAGAAGGCCTATGATTCTGTGCCTCATACATGGCTCATGAGGGTGCTGGAGTTGTATAAAGTTGATGCAACTCTGCGTACCTTCCTGATGTCATGTATGGGGCACTGGAGAACGGTCCTTCGCTATCCAGGATGTCGACAGATCCAGGGAAACAGAGAACCGATAAGGATCGAGCGCGGTATATTCCAGGGTGATAGTCTGAGTCCATTGTGGTTTTGTATAGCCTTGAACCCTCTCAGCACACTGCTGGAGGGTTCAGGTCTAGGCTATCGGTTGAGGAGAGATGGTCAGGTCATATCTCACCTTCTTTACATGGATGATCTGAAACTCTATGCCCCCAACAATTTGCAACTGATGAAGCTACTGAAGGTAACGGAAACTTTCAGTAGCTCCATCAGGATGGAATTTGGTGTGGACAAATGTGCAGTCATGCATGTGAAGCAAGGGGAGATTATGGAATCCGTGGGAACTCAACTCTCGGATTCCATACACCTTAAAGTAAAGTAAAGTAAAGTAAAGTAAAATTTATTTGCATAGATTGCAGGTACATAAAATAAGACGTCACAATAAGATGGGTGAGCCTTGTACAATCTACCTTATACTAGGCATGCAAACATTAATGAGATTGTTAACTACATACATTGAAAATTAAATTAAATTATGGTTAAAGTTAAACACAACAGTCGGCATAGTACATTCATAATAAAAATTAAAAATAAAAATCTACTTAATACAATTGGAATATAAGTGGCATACATTAGGTATGTCAATATTAATAAAATTACATTAAATTATTCAATACATTAAACTATTCAGTCATAAGTCAGTGTCATTTAAAAAATCATTTACTGAATAATAGCATTTTGCAATTAATAGAGATGTCAGTTTCTTTTTAAAATTTTGAATTGTTTCATTTTTAATGTTGTCGGGTACTTTAATAAAAATTATTGGGCCCATACTAATAACACTTTTTTTGAGCAAAGCAGTATTACATCTCTCAACATGTAGTAAGTATTTATACTGGCTTCTTACAGGTCTCTTTCTAGTCTCAGACACTGACGTGAAAAGGTTCATGTTGGATTTAACAAAGAGTGCTATTTCCAATATATACATACACGGGAAAGTTAAAAGTTTTAGGGACTTAAACACAGGAACGCAACTATCCGTCACTTTCATGCTAAGTATTGCCCTTATGCATCGTTTTTGGGCTTTGAACACCTGTTCTCGTAAGGTACAGTTTCCCCAAAAGATTATTCCATATCTTAAAATGGACGCGACTAAACCATGATATGCAACTACTGTTGTGGTGATGTTTACCTTTTTCGTCAGATTATGTAGGACATAAGCGGATACGCTCAGTTTTTTACAGACTTCTTCTGCTTGAGGTTTCCAAGTCAACTGGCTATCTATCAGTATGCCTAGAAATTTCGCAACTTTTACTTGGCCTATACTACAGTTATTATATTTTACCATTATATTCGGTACTGATGTGCGTTGATAAAAGTGCATTACGTTAGTTTTTTGCAGGTTAATTACTAAATTGTTTTTGTCAAGCCAATTCACAATGTCCTTAAGTGTAGTAGTTATGTCCAGCTCGTATTTATTTTTGTCTGTATATTTAATTAGTGCGGTACTGTCGTCAGCAAATAAGACCATGGGGTGTTTAACGTGATGAGGTAGGTCATTTATGTATAGCAAGAATAAGAGTGAGCTAAGAACTCCACCCTGAGGTACGCCATGTATTATAAGTCTTGCTCCGGATTTATATTTTATCTCACGCCTAGTGCTAGTGCAAATTTTAGAAATTTCCTTGTATTGTTTACGGCCACTTAGATATGACCTAATTAGATCTAGCACGTTTCCCCTTATTCCATACATGTCAAGCTTATTAAGAAGGGTTTCGTGATGAACACAATCGAAAGCTTTTGTCATATCTGTAAGGATTGCGCAGATTGGTAGCTTTTTATCAACATTCCCCATTACAACACTTAGCAAATCGTAAATAGCAATATTTATGCCTTTGTTTTTCCTGAATCCGTGTTGTTCATCACATAAAATATTATATTTACTTATAAAAATATTGATTGATTCATAGATTATCTTTTCGATGACTTTTGAAAATATGGGAATTAGGGCTATGGGTCTGTAGTTACCTAAACTCTCTTTATCGTTTTTTTTTAAAAGTGGTTTTACAATTACTGATTTTAGACCGTCGGGGAATATTCCAGAGGAAATGCATAAATTTATAATCTGACTTATGTGTAAGGCAATATTATTAGACACGAATTTTATTACTTTTGTATCTATACCATCATACCCAACGCTTTTCGTATTTTTTAGTGTCTGTATTACCCTTATTACGTCTTCAGGTAGCACTGGAGACATAAACATCGAATGCGTGTTGCTAATTAGACCAGTAGGTCCACGTGTTGGTGGAGTATTAGATAGTGCCTGATCGATGAAGAAATTATTAAATGCATTTGCAATTTCTGATGGGTTACTAATGACAGTGTCTTGAATTTTGATTTTACATATTGGCTCGACATCCCGTGTTTTGTTATTTATAATTCGCCAAGACGCTTTGGACTTGTTACTGGAAGTATTTATAAAGTAATTGTTTTGCGCTCTTTGGGTTAATTTAATTATTTTTTTGAATTTTTCTGAATTAGATCCCTCTCCTCAACAGAAACCTACAAGTATTTGGGTATGTCGGAAGCATTAGGTATCAATACTGCTGACATGAAACAATCGTTGAGGGAGCGCTTCTTTGGCCGCCTGAATAAGGTACTAAGTAGTCTTTTATCAGGCGGAAACAAGGTGCGTGCCTTCAACGGTTGGGTCATGCCGGTGTTGATGTATTCTTTCGGCATACTCAAATGGACTCAGACGGAACTTGAGGCCCTGGATAGGAGGGTCCGTGTACTGCTGACCGCAAATCGAATGCATCACCCACGGTCGTCGGTGATGAGACTGTATATCCCGCGGAAGTGTGGGGGTCGTGGCTTCTTAAATGCTCAGACCCTGCACAACCGTGAGGTATGCAGTCTCAGGGAATACTTCCTAGAGGCTGACGTGGGGATGCACCGAGATGTGGTCTCAGTGGACAAGGGCCTCACCCCGCTCTCCCTGGCTAACGAGAACTGGCGCAAACCTAGAGTATTAGACACTAATGATCGCAAGGAGGTATGGCAGGGCAAGGAGCTTCACGGACGCTTTTATCGGGCTCTACACGGACCCGATGTAGACTTCTTAGCGTCCGTAGCTTGGCTGCGTTTCGGTGACCTATTCGGAGAAACCGAAGGTTTTGTCTGTGCAATAATGGACGAAGTTATGATGACGAATAACTTCCGGAAATACATTGTGAAGGATGGCACGGTTAACAAATGTCGGGCATGCCACCGTCCGGGAGAATCGATCCGACACATTATTTCTGGGTGTTCTCGTCTGGCTAACGGAGAGTACTTACATAGACACAACCTCGTTGCCAGGATTATCCACCAGCAACTTGCTTTGAAGTACAACCTTGTGGAATCTGAAGTGCCATATTATAAGTATCAAATCAAATCAAATCAAATCAAACTTTATTTGTGAACATAAGTACAAAAAGGTGTTATTTATACATTTTGGCTGATCTGTATGTTCGGCCAATAATCGGCATACAAATATAAATATAATATTAGTGGGCTGGTTATCTTACTATCATAATTAATAAATTCTAAGATAAAATAAATTAAGCACTTGAAAAATGTCATGAGCCGCATAAAATAAAGTAATTGAATTTAATTAATTAAATATACATACACACACACACACATACACACATACATACACATACACACACATACATACACACACACACACATACATACATTACATTTTTATATTTTTATTTATTTTATTTTTTTATTTTTTTTTTTTTTTTTTTATTTTTTTTTTTTTTTTTTTTTTTTTTTTTTTTTTTTAATTATTAAAAATGTCAAAGAAAATAAAATTTAGTCATAATTTGTCATTTAAAAAGTCTTCAATCGAGTAATACGTCTTTTCAACTAGAAATAGGAACAACTTCTTTTTAAAATGGCTGACATTTTCCTCACTTCTGATACACTTTGGCAATTTATTGTATAATTTTGGAGCCATTACGAAAATACTGTTCTTGTGTAAAGCAGTTTTAGAACCAACAGTTTGTAGCCGGTCTGCTCGACGCTGACTACCTACTCGGTCAAATTTATACATATTATTTTTGACGAACATAGATGTCTGGTATATGTACATTGAAGGCACTGTTAAAATTTTCATACTTTTAAAATATTGTTTACAGCTGTCAGTGGTTTGCAGGTTACAGATCGCTCTAATACACCTTTTCTGACACTTAAACACCACATCTTTACCCGAGGCGTTTCCCCAAAACATAATACCATATCTTAATGTTGAGGCTACTAGACCATGATATGCAGTTAGTACAGTGTTTCGATTGGCCGTTTTACTTAGCATACGCAGCGCGTGAGAAAATTGGTTTACTTTACTACATACTTTGTCAATCTGGGTGTTCCATTTTAATGTGCTTTCAATATTTAATCCCAAAAATTTTGTCACATTCGTCTCATCAATCCTTTTATCATTATATTTTATATCTAAATTTAAATTCTTATTTACTGTTTGTTGAAATTTCATTATTACTGTCTTGTCTAAATTTATTACCAAATTATTATTCTCTAGCCAATTTATTACTGATTTTATGTTAGAGTTAATATCTGATTCTAATGTATCTAATTGGTCACTGTTGAAAAGTAGAGTGCTGTCATCTGCAAACATTGTCATGGGATAGGTCGGTGCTTTTGGGAAGTCATTTATATATATAATAAATAGGAGAGGTCCAAGTATGCTACCTTGTGGAACTCCATACATCACTGTTCTCGGGCTAGATTTAAATGTTGTTTCATGTTTTTTACATATTCTATTAATAACGGTTATTTGCTGTCTATCTTGTAGGTATGATTTAATTATTTTTGATATGTTACCTCTAATCCCGTATGCGTCAAGTTTTTTAATTAATATTCTATGGTCTACACGGTCAAAGGCTTTCGACATGTGACGTGATGTATGGAGTTCCACAAGGTAGCATACTTGGACCTCTCCTATTTATTATATATATAAATGACTTCCCAAAAGCACCGACCTATCCCATGACAATGTTTGCAGATGACAGCACTCTACTTTTCAACAGTGACCAATTAGATACATTAGAATCAGATATTAACTCTAACATAAAATCAGTAATAAATTGGCTAGAGAATAATAATTTGGTAATAAATTTAGACAAGACAGTAATAATGAAATTTCAACAAACAGTAAATAAGAATTTAAATGTATAGAGCCAGAGCCGGTTTTCTTTTATCTACGCTGTTGCTAACGAGTTGTAAAGTAAGTATGTGCCCGACCCAGTTCTCGATGATGGTAATATCACGTTGTATTGGGATCGATCTATCGTCACTGACAGGACTATTGTTGCCAATAAACCTGACATTGTGGTGATAGATCGATTGGAGCGTCGCGCAATGATTGTTGATATAACGGTTCCGCATGACGAGAACCTCGTGAAAGCAGAGAAAGATAAACAATTCAAATATCTAGATCTGGCTCACGAGGTTGTCGACATATGGGACGTGAGTACAGCAGTCATTGTGCCGATAGTCGTGTCGGCCAATGGCTTAATAGCCAATACCCTCGACCAACATCTGAGGAGGCTCTCGCTTGGCAGCTGGATCAAGGGCTTGATTCAGAAAGCAGTACTTTTGGACACGGCGCGTATCGTTAGGAGGTCACAACGTCTTTATTTCCTTGCTAGAAACTATGCTAAGGATAACGGCTACAAATTTTGTTGGACATCATTCGGAAAAGTTTTTCTACGAAAAATTGAAGGCGGTAAAAAAATTTTGATTAAGAGCTAATCTGACATCAATAACCTTCGTCTGGACAAATGACTAGCGATTATCTCAGGCTTTCCCAATTGTAATATTAATATAATTTTCTGTTATCTACTTTTTGTCGTACATCGACTACTGTTTGTATTATCGACATTATAATCCTCACTGAATGCTGGCTTAATGAACACAAACCTATTCCTATTATTGAGAACTACGAATCTTTTTCTACCAAGACCAGGCTTAATCAAAATGGTGGCATCGTTATTTATGTCAGGAAAAATATAAAATGCACTGTTAAAGAACCTAAGTCAAATGACGCTAGTTTTCTATTGCTTCAAGTTTACCCCGATATTAACATATTAGCTGTGTATAGATCCCCATCTGCACACTGCACAAATAGCTTTCTCCCTTCAATAGATGCGATCATACGTCCTATTAAAGCTAAACATATAATTATCGCTGGCGACATCAATATCGATATTAAATCGAACAATACTGACAGAAACAGTGCGTCGTACCTTAATCTAACTGCAGAACTAGGGTTACTTCCGGCACAACCAACAACCAACAACAACCAACCAACCAACGAGGCTTGCCAACTGTCTGGATCATATTATGGTAAACACGTCCTATTCTGCTGCGGCCTTTGTAATAGATTCAACCGTGACTGACCACGCCTCAGTCCTCTTAAGCCTTTGTTACCTAAATCCTGACATCAGCAGAAATAATGTGTACAAGAAAGTTGATTATGATGCTGCCCTTGCACACTTGCAAGCTGTTGATTTTTCCTATATCAACAGTGACTCTGACGCAAATGATGCCGCTGCTCTTTTTGTTGATCATCTTTCAAGTGCATTAGCACAACACTCGATCATAATTTCCCGACCCTGTAGGAAAAGATTGCTTAAACCCTGGCTTACCCCTGGATTATTGCGATATATCCGCCACAGAGATAAGCTGCACAAAATTCATACGAAGAAGCCACAAAATACATCAGATGAACTGATATACAAAAGGTACAGAAACTTTTGTAACGGTCTTCTGCAAAAGACAAAAAGGAATTACGAAAAGTCTTTACTAGAAAATAAAAACTGTAATAAAGATAAATGGAATGCAGTCAAATCTATTATCGGTACCTCAAAACAAAAAACTGCTGGGGACCACCTTTTAGTACCACAGAAAAGTGGTTCAAGTGCTGTAAATGAGATAAACACATACTTCTCTAACATTGGTAAACAACTAGCAGATAAAATAACACCAGCCCAAAACAATTATAAATTTGACATAACCCCCTTCCCAAATTCAATCGTGTTACTTCCGCCAGACGAATCTGAAGTTGAAGCGTTAATTATGAATCTCAAGAATGACTGTGCTACTGGTTGGGATTCTATTTCAGCCAAGTTTCTTAAATTTACTAGACACATTATCGTCCCTCATCTGACCAAATTAATTCAGATCTGTCTTACCCAGGGTGTTTTTCCGAAAGTCTTCAAGAAGTCCCTTATTACTCCTGTCCACAAGGGGGGGAAGAAGGATGATGTTGGAAACTACAGGCCAATCTCAGTTCTTACTACGCTTTCAAAAATATTAGAAAAAAATTACACAAAAGACTCACAAACTTTCTGCAACACAATAAGATACTGTCAGAAGCCCAATTTGGCTTTAGGTCGGGAAAAAGCACTGAAGATGCCGTAAACCAACTGGTAGATCACGTAACACTTAAAATAGACCAAAAACAGAAATGCGTCGGCATTTTTCTCGACCAAAGCTTTCGACACCGTCATGATTCCTCTCCTTGTGGACAAATTAGATAAGATTGGTGTTCGCGGAAATGCTCTTAAAATTTTTAAGGATTTTCTCTGTGACCGTACGCAAAGAGTTAAAATAAAAGTATACGTTAGCTCTGATGCTGGGGTTACCTATGGCGTCCCACAAGGCAGTATTCTTGGCCCAAGCCTCTTCTTGATTTACATCAATGACCTGCGTCAGTTACCCCTTGTAAACGGCAAGGTCTATGCTGACGATACGGCACTATATATTCCATGGGGACCTGGGACGAAGTTCGACGAAGCGCCGAACTTGGACTGCATAGGGTAAGCCATTGGCTGAGATCTAACCGACTCACTTTGAACTTTTCCAAATCCACATTTCTCCAATTCTCTTTTTCTAAAATTAAACCTGCTGATTTAGATATTAGATTACATGTCTGCGACTTAACTTCTTCAACGACTTGCTCATGCACTGCTATCACTAAGTCTACACATGTAAAATACCTTGGTGTGATTGTAGATGAAAAACTTGGCTGGCGACAGCACATAGACCTCACCTCAACGCGTATCAGAAACTTATTTGGGCATTTAAAAAACTTAGACATGCAGCCGACTTCGAACTCCTTCGCACAGTGTACTATGCGCTCGTGCAGTCAGTCGTGGGATATTGTGTTACTGTTTGGGGTGGTGGATGCAAGACTTTTATGATTCACCTGGAAACGGCCCAAAGATCTCTACTTAAAGTCATGACTTTCAGACCCTTTAGATTTCCCACCAAAGTCTTATACGAGAAGTGTGAAGTACTCACAGTAAGACAGAATTATATTCTGCAAGTTGTTTGCAAGCAGCACACAATCACACCTTAAAAGGTGTGATTGTGTGCTTCTTATTACTTTGCGCATTAAAATGCGCAAAGTAATAAGAAGCGCACTATAAAAAACGTTTGCCTACCTTTTCGCTGTCACACGGCGGCCGCTAGAAGACAGTGGGTATATCTTACCATTTTTCTTTACAATAAGTTAAACACAACTCTGAACATAAAACCCCTTACGACTCGTGAAACAAAAAAGAAGGTAAAAATGTGGCTACTGACACAGGACTACAACGCAACTGAAAATTTACTGCAATCAACAGAAGTATATAAAGACACAAATAAATGATATTCACGCACATACACGCACCCCCCCACACCCCCTCCACACACACACCCCCACACACACAACCCCACACACACTGAAACGCCCGAATGCACATTCACATACCTTCACCCCTATTTGTAATTTAATTTTGTCTCATCCTGGCTGTATTTTAATTTGTTTTAATTTTATTTTACTACAATCTTTATTTCAAAATTAATGTTGTTTTTAACTCAATTTTTAATCTAAATTTGTTTTAATTCTGATTTTATTCGAATTTCGTTTTTGATTTAAAAAGATTCTTTAACTTGGTTTAAGTCTAATTTTTGTAATTTTATTTTTAGTGCGTAATTAAATGTTTTAATATTTAATGTTAACTTATTACACTTCATTTTAAGTAAAATAATTTTGTTACCTTTTGCTGCATAAAACTTGCCCTATTGTTACCTAAATGGAAGAAGTCACTGGCTCCTGAAATACAGGTACTCTAACCTAGCTCTGGAGCCAGCGTCTCACATTTTTCTGTACCCTGTTTTTATGGCAATAAAGAAATTTATTATTATTAAATTATGTCCTTTATTTATTTTCTTACACACTAATTACAATTTTAAATATTTTTTAACAAAAACCATACAAAAAAAACATTTAAAAATATAAAAAAATAATCTATTTCGCTATATGCGGACGATACCTGCCTTTTTTATTTTGGTGGTTCTATACCTGACATGATAAATCAAGCCCAACAAGACCTAAACTCATTGTCCATCTGGTTTCAACAAAATCTTCTAACAATCAATGCATCCAAGACCAGCTACGTCATATTTAAAGCCAAAAATAAAAAAATACCACCTCATCCACCTCTTACAATCGAAAACCAAATACTCGAACTCAAACAACACGAGAAGTACCTTGGGTTAAGACTAGACTGCCATTTGAATTGGAAGGTTCAAATTGACTACATCAGATCCAAAATGACATCTTTATTGGGCTCACTACGGAACATCGTACACTTTCTACCATATAATGTACGCCAGACAATATACAACTCTCTAGTAAAGCCACACATACTGTACCTAATCGAAATCTGGGGCAATGCACCTAAAACAAACTTAAAAGACCTACAAATTGCACAAAATAAAATAATTAAAATGCTATTTCATTACGACTACCTAACACCAACAATTAAAATATACAAAGACACAAAACTCTTGAACATCAAACAACTTCACGCATACTCCACCTGCATACTCATTCATAAAATACTTAATAAAACCATACATACACAAATTTCATTCGCCAAAACACATCAACTACATAACCGTAGCAGTCGTAGAAAAGATCACATCGTACTTCCTCGAGTGCGAACCACTCAAGGTAAAAGATCACTTGTTTATGAGGGAGTGCAACTTTACAATAAACTACCAGATGAGATAAAGAGTGCGAATTCGATCAATATTTTTAAGACCAAACTAAAAAAATATGTTTCTCAAAACTTCAATATCAATTAACCTTAAAAGATTATGCTACTAACTTAACCTAACCAAAAACAACTTCTAAATAAAAAACTTAAAAATAACAGCTGTAAACAAACGTTGTACTACTGACTGATTTATCTGCATTGTGACAACGGGACCGCGCTCTTTATCTCAAGCGAGGGGTAGTTACGCATAGTGTCACAACTTGGATTTTGTAATAGTACCCACAAACTTAATAATTAGTAACACTAAAATAATTTGTTAAATGTAAAAAGGGAGGCCTTTGCCCTGCAATGGGGCAAAATAAGCTTATAATAATAAAATTATAATAATATAATAATGTAAGTAAATAATATTAATTACGTCAGAATAATTGTAAGTCCGAGTGTCGAAGGACAATTTTTGGCCAGGAATAAAACACGTAACGCAATCACAAAATAACAGTTTATTATTTCACTTATAATACAAAATACAAATTCGCAAAATAATGTTTTCACTACAACACAAATTCACAGTTGTTACTTCCCTCAGCGTTCCACACCGACTGCGCGCAATGGCGGATGAAGCGATTCTTATAGAATTTGCCCCACCACTCGCAGCGTCAAAAAGTGACCAACAAATAATAAATTAATCAGTTTAAATACATTTACAAACTTAAATCACTAATAATTTAGTATTACATGATTATTTAGACAGTTTTAATTAATAAATCATTAAAAACATTTAAACCTAATAAATTAACAAGTGCATTGCTTCTTGATACGTTTACTGAATAATATTTACTTATTAAATAATGGTTAATTATAATACGACCTAACAGCTCGGCCATCCTGTTTCAAGCGAGTCCCATCGCTTTTACATTATTATAATATATATTTTATTTTAATTAGTATATGTAATTAAAACATTCAAAATCACAAATCATTATAAATTCATAGTTCAATATTTTGGTTACTTACTCCTCGTTTTGGACACACATCTGCTCGTCATCACTGGCGCAATCATTCCCAGATGAATCGGATTCCATGTCTCTAGTGAAATTCATCCAGGGTTGAATTTTATCGATTGCTACAATATTTTCATATTTTCTACCATGTCTACGTGTCAGAGGTGTATCCTCAACCAGGAACCTATCATTAGGGAGTATTTTTACTATGCGACCCTATAGTAAAAATACTCCCAGAAACATGTCATACTGGACAGCAAGTTTCTGTGACTTACCATCATGCGGCACCTGTCTTTCCACTCTTACCAAGTTGCCCTCTTTATACCGAGTTGGAGGTTTCCTGTGTTTATTATAATTAGTAGCGTCTCTTACCTGTTGCTCTCTTATCTTTTCGCCCACGTTTTGTCTTAGCGCTTCTAAGTCTTCCGCAGGAGTCCTATTGAGAGTTTCTTTGATAAATTCGTTTAACTTACCTTCTGTTCTGCTGGTCACATTAAATCCAAATAACAGCATAAATATATAAATATCACAATCCAACTGAGCATGCGTACAGATTTTTATTGCTTTTAACGTATTGCCAGGGATTTCGGTATCAGTAAAAACTATAATATCTATTTTTTTTGGTGGTATTATTTGGAATTTGATTTCATCTGGAGTTTTAATAATTAAAATGTCAGGCCTTTCTGTAAAGGAATGACCTAACAAAACGGGATTTATCAGCACATAATCCTCTACAACGTATAAATCTATTATTTCTTTCAGCCCTTGAACTTCGACGGAAGTCACAACGACTCCTAGCGGAATTATCAGGTTACCACTTATTCCTCTGAGTACCGGCAAATTCGGGCGATTTATAATCTGAAGATTTAGAGAATTAGCAACACTTACCTTAATAAGAGAACATTGACTCCCCAGACCAATGTGACACAAGGTTGTTATTTCGTTCACCTTGATTTCCAACACGTACTTGTTTAAACCGGTATCCTCCGCTGTAACTTCTGAAACCAGGTTTCGATGGGTCCGGTCGATTTGAGTTGCTTCCAAATCGTCGATCATTTGTTTTCCGCGTAGAGTCTTGCGTCTCTCTACTTGGATCACTTTTAACTGTCCTCAAATATTGAAGCACCTGTTCTGGTTCTTTGAACTGAGCTGCCTGAGCGCCGACCTTCACCGCACGGTCGTCTATTCCAAACAACAGACAATCTACTGCTTGCCTGCCATATATTTTACATCTATTCAATAGGTTAACCTTCGCATAATAATAATTCTCCAGTGATTCACCATATTTTGCTTTTTTTGATAACATTTCCGTTAAAAGCTCCGCGTAATCTTCTCTACACGGGAAAGAGTCGATCAGTTTCTTTTTCCATTCTGGCCACGTATGTAATATCGAAGTTAGACCCTGATACCACGTTTTTGCTACACCGGTTAACTTAGGCAGAGAGTAATGAATGATTTCTTTTTCTTCCCAGCCATAAATTTCGGCACATTCTTCAATTTTGGTCAACCAAGTCAATATGGTTTGTTCTTTAGACAAAGGGTCAAACTCCGGTATTACATTCGTGTTAAAAGACATTTTAGGTTTATCAGAACCCTTACATTTTTCTAAAATAGCTAAAAATTTATCCATTAACTTACTATCAGCTCCTTTTCCATTTGATCTCCTTGTTCTTTTCGGCGATGGCGACTCACCTCCCGATTCCGAAGACGTGGAGTAATAGCGCTTCCTCCTTCGTCGTGATGATCGTTTTGAAAACTGCTTTCCACGACTTTCCATCCTTTTTTTCCATTCCTCATATTCCGTCTGATCCTGAGTCCCTAGTACAATGCTTTGGTTTCCATCAGAACTAGTGTGCTCATGCTCTTGCCTCGAGCGTTGTGCACTCATTTTCAAGTTTAAATTCTTCATGATCTGATTTTGACCCATAACCTGGGGTGCTCCTTCCTGTGAATGTGCCAGTCCTTCCCCTCGACTGGTCACATCACAAGTATTCCCTAACCCTTCACCTCGGGTTTGGTTTACAACAGGGC
Organism: Noctua fimbriata; assembly: GCA_905163415.1. Taxonomy (NCBI): domain Eukaryota; kingdom Metazoa; phylum Arthropoda; class Insecta; order Lepidoptera; family Noctuidae; genus Noctua; species Noctua fimbriata. The sequence goes on along the minus strand of LR990950.1, from coordinate 516,297 downwards.
CCTTACCTCGGGTTCCCTCGACATTAGGCCCTTTACCTCGGGTGCCTTCCTCATAAGACCCTTTACCTCGGGTGCCTTCCTCATAAGACCCTTTACCTCGGGTGCCTTCCTCATAAGACCCTTTACCTCGGGTGCCTTACTTATAAGACCCTTTACCTCGGGTGCCTTCCTCATAAGACCCTTTACCTCGGGTGTCTTCCTCATAAGACCCTTTACCTCGGGTGCCTTACTTATAAGACCCTTTACCTCGGGTGCCTTCCTCATAAGACCCTTTACCTCGGGTGTCTTCCTCATAAGACCCTTTACCTCGGGTGCCTTACTTATAAGACCCTTTACCTCGGGTGCCTTCCTCATAAGACCCTTTACCTCGGGTGTCTTCCTCATAAGACCCTTTACCTCGGGTTCCCTTTTTATAAGGCCCTTTACCTCGGGCATTTCTTTCGTATCTATCCATCGCAGCGAGGTCTGAAACTTTTTAAAATAAGCTTAATATCTGTCATGTGTAAACTATAATCACACATACCGTAACATAACAAGAATCCTATATTGTGCGAGCATATGGCAGACCCACATATCACCAGCCATGTCCAAACTCTATGTAATAGAGCGAGCCCATTTCCCAACCTGGGTGTTAGACCCAAGTCACCTCACTCAGTATTTGCGCCTAAGACCACTGAAACCAGGCCCGTCCAACATATGGCCCCCGGGACACTTAGAGGCCCGCATAGGTCTTTCATCCGACCCGAAAGCTATTTAAAACTTTAAAAGACATCAATCAATATATATATATGTTTTTTTTTTTTTTTTTTTTTTCCAACAAATATGTCCCTAGGTCAGTTATTCCCTTCGCCATATTAACCTGCCCGAGAATGTAGACTGCATTATCGCAGACTTGTCCGGCAAAGCATTTCTTTTTTATTTTTTTTATTTTAGAGGTCACTGCATTTCTTTTGGCCCACTGCGGTTACTAAACTTGTCCGTTCAAAAGACTATGTTGGACACACCTGACTTATATAATAAGGAACTCTATATTTACCACATAGACAGCTGTTAAGTAGGCACAGTAGGTCAATTTATTCTATCCATTCAAACTTAATTGAATCCAATTATAATTTATTTCAAGTTAATAAAATTCAATAAAATTTCATTTTAAGCGTGCGTTACACGCTGACCACCGTGCTCATGGCGGGTATTTAAATTAACTTTTTAAATGTCATATTCATTATTTAAAATAAAAGTGGAGAAGTTGACACCTTGATCTTCAATATCTGATACAAAAATGACCTCAGGACTGGGAGAACTTATGCAAACAATAAAAATAAATAGTTTTAAGGAACCCTAAACTCTTCTTTCCCAAACCTTTACAAATCGAAACCAAAGATTAATCACTGATAGTTGATTATTATGTCCCTTTTATCCTTCTTGAACCAAATACATTTTAATCTTAATTCTCATAAGTCATTAACTTTTACTTTTAGCCAAGTTGGAGGCCCATGGGCGACCCAAAATATCTGACACCAGGCTAGGCACATCACGCGAAACAGAAGAACTTTTACTAACCAGAAATTAAGATAAATATATGAAAAAAAACGTTGTTAACATTGTTTTTCTTAAGCGTGTTCCATTTTAATAATTATATTTGAAGAATGATTAAAAACACCACGTATGTCACGATGAGGAAAGGAAAAAATAAAAGCACATGATTAGGTTACTCAAACCCACAAATAATTATAGATGCAGAAACAAACAGAAACAGTGTTTAATTATAAATGCGTTTACTTACGTTAGTCCGAGCCGTGAACGTGACAAGAAAATGTGAAATTTTCTTGTAGATCCCACTTCTGACCTTTTGGCCAGGAATAAAACACGTAACGCAATCACAAAATAACAGTTTATTATTTCACTTATAATACAAAATACAAATTCGCAAAATAATGTTTTCACTACAACACAAATTCACAGTTGTTACTTCCCTCAGCGTTCCACACCGACTGCGCGCAATGGCGGATGAAGCGATTCTTATAGAATTTGCCCCACCACTCGCAGCGTCAAAAAGTGACCAACAAATAATAAATTAATCAGTTTAAATACATTTACAAACTTAAATCACTAATAATTTAGTATTACATGATTATTTAGACAGTTTTAATTAATAAATCATTAAAAACATTTAAACCTAATAAATTAACAAGTGCATTGCTTCTTGATACGTTTACTGAATAATATTTACTTATTAAATAATGGTTAATTATAATACGACCTAACACAATGATTAATGTATATTTAAATTTGTTCTCATGTAAGTGAAATGTTATTTCTTTATGAGAATTAAATGTCTTTAACCAGAAAAATAGTGGTCCGCCGGTAGCGGGAGCAGGGTCCAAGCTACCGGTGGTTAGGGCTTCAGAGACAGGAACCTCCTCACAATGCGAGCCGTATCGAGGAGTACTGCCTTCTGAATCAGGCCCTTGATCCAACCGCCTAAGGAGAGCCTCGAGAGATGGTCGTCGAGGCTCTTGGCTATAAGGCCATTGGCCGTCACGACGGTCGGCACAATGATAGCCGAGTTCACATTCCACATATCGACAACCTCGTGTGCCAAGTCGAGGTATTTTATTTGTTTCTCTTTCTCAGCTTTCACGAGGTTCTCGTCATGCGGGATGGTAACATCGACTATCATTACGCGGCGCGCTGATCGGTCTATCACTAATATGTCAGGCTTATTGGCGACAATAGTCCTGTCAGTAATGATAGACTGATCCCAGTACAGCGTGACATGGTCTTTCTCGAGAACTGGGTCGGGCACATACTTGTAGTACGGTACCTCAGATTCCACAAGTTTATATTTCAAGGCAAGTTGCTGGTGAATAATCCTGGCTACTTGGTTGTGCCTGTGCAAGTACTCGATTGCTTCATGTCAGTTACGTTAATGCCTAACGCTTCCGACATACCCAAATACTTATAGCTTTCGGTTGAGGAGAGGCATCTCAGGTGTATGGAATCCGAGAGCTGAATTCCCTCGGATTCCATAATCTCCCCTCGCTTTACATACATGACTGCACATTTGTCCACACCAAATTCTATCCTGATAGCGCTACTGAAAGTTTCAGTTACTTTCAGTAGCTCCATCAGTCGCAATTTTTTGCAAAGAGTTTCAGATCATCCATGTAAAGAAGGTGAGATATGACCTGACCACCTCTCCTCAACCGGTAGCCTAGACCTGAATCCTCCAGCAATGTGCTCAGAGGATTCAGGGCTAGACAGAACCAAAGTGGGCTCAGACTGTCGCCCTGGAATATTCCCCGTTTAATTCATACAGGCTCATCGCTCCCCTGGATCTGTCGACATCCTGGATATCGAAGGACCGTCCTCCATTGCCCCATACACGACTCAAGGAAGGCGCGTAGAGTTACATCTATCTTGTACAACTCCAGCACCCTCATGAGCCATGCATGTGGCACCGAGTCGTAGGCCTTCTTATAATCTATCCAGCATGTAGACAGATCCTTGCGGGATCGACGAACCTGTTGGCTAATGGCCATGTCGATGAGGAGTAGCTCCTTAGTGCCGCGGGACCCATTCCTACATCCATTTTGAGAGGCAGACATAATGGAGTTTTTGTCAATGTGTGTATTAATTTTAGCTCTCAAAATGGATGTAAGAAGTTTATAGACCGTAGACAAACACGTGATCGGTCTATAATTTTTGGGTTCCGCGGGACTACCTGACTTATGGAGCAGGTGGGTAACGCCTGTTGTTAAAAACTACGGTAGGGACCCAGACTCTAAGGATGACTGGAATTGGGATGCCAGGCAAGTGTGTGAACTACTAAGCCATTTGAGCCAGTTGTGCAGTCCGTCCGGTCCCGGTGATTTCAAATTCGGTAATGGACGAACTGCTCTGGCTAAAGGTGTTATCAAAATTGGCTCCATTTCTAGGATAAGTTCACACACTCGCTCCACATTACGCAACCAGTCAGTCTCAGTATGACAGACGGGCACCGACCAGATGCTGCGCCAGAAAGAACTCGTAGCAGCATCATCCGGGCGGCACACGTCTGTCATATTTTGCTCAGGTCGCTCCCAAGCTCTGTATACCCACCTCTCATCGCTCTGGAACATGCGATTCTGTGAGTATCGATCAACCCGCCGCTTATACCTCCGAATACGGTTTGCCCATGCATAAAATATGCTCGCTTACATAGTGTGCGTTTTATGCATGTTTTAAATTTCTTTTCATTAAGTTGTAGAATGTCAAGTGGTATTTAATTGTAACATTTTACACAGTACCCCATAAAAGAAGTGCGTACTTTTGACAATCTGAAACGTGGCTGATCTAATTTGTCCTTATTTCTAGTATTAACATTATGCCTGTCGCTTATTTTACTAAAAAGATGTATGTTTTTCCGAACATACATAATGTTTTCATAAATATATTGACAAGGTATCGTCATGATGTTAATTTGTTTGTTTTGAGTGGAGACCGCGAATCGGCAAGCTTAAGGTGGGACACCCTCAGGCAGACGATCTCCGAAGGGTGGCTGGTAGCAATTGGATGAGAATTACCGAGAAGTGAGTTGAGTGGCGTGCGATTGAAGAGGCCTATGTCCAGCAGTGGACTGCTGCAGCCTGCTGATGATGATGAAGGGAAAAATAAGTTGGCTTACTTACTTGTCAGTGCAGATACTTTGGCTACAAATATTACGACTGCGAACAGTGCTACCAACCACTTCATGATGCTGTATATCTTGTATCCTTGGTGAGACACGGACCAAACTGCTGGTTTTATATTGTATTTTCAATTATTTACGCCTTAATGATACATTTCTAGACGATGTTATTACTAGACGATGTTATTGCTACAAGCTTTGTTATTTTTATCGATTTAAATTCATCAATGCGTACTCATTGGTGAATGAAAGAAACTGTTTGTTTGTTCGTTACTTTTCCGGTTGAAACTCATCGTCTGAACTATTTTGGGGTGAGCGACTGCCTATCTAACCTCCACAAGTTTTGGAAGTCATATAGGCAGCCGTAGTACTGCTATTGGGTAATCAATCAATCAATCATTTTATAGACAGGCAACGGAGGCCCCTAGATAAAAATACACAAAATAATCTTATAAAATAATAAATTAGTACATATAAAAAACCTTATTTAACTAAAACTAGGCACGAATCGTTGACGGCGTCGTGTTCTGCTGCGTGGTGTCGTAACCGTCCTCGGAATCGTCGGTATACGACACCTTTCGGCCAAAACAACAACCCACGACAAGCCTTGGTAAGACTAGCGGTCAGACGGGTTTCTCGCTAGCCGTAACGAAGGGATCTCCGCATTGTAACGAAACGTTACGTGTATAATCATGTTTTGTTTATGGGTTTACGCCATCTACTGTGTGATGGACTGATTAATAAACGAAACTTGACCCTTAAGTATACAACGGGCGCGGGTCCTTGAGATGCTATATCGTGAGTGCAGATAGTCCGTGACTTGAGGTGTGATTAGCGTGGCGCGAAACATGGAGTTTGAAAATATTTTGAGTGATATTAATTATTACTATGAAGTAGACTAGTATGACGATATTTTGTGGCCTTTACGATTTCGTTCACCTAAAGTTTATATAAGGGATGCTTCAAATCTTTTAGAGTTACCTAGAGAAAAAAAAAACAATTCAGATTTGTTCAAGAGTCAGTGTTTCATTAAAAACTCATACGTAAAATATAATACAAAGGTTTTACAATTTCCACGGAAATAGCAGTCCTTTTAACTTAAAGGTTTAATGCAACAGCATTTCAGGTTAGTATGTAATATTTTGAAAATTAACTACCTAATACGAACGGAAATCCATTAATTCATAGGATAATGTACCTTACGTACTTTATTAATTTATATTTCTTATATTTCAGCTTGTTTGTGGTGACCTAATACATTTATCACAACCTACGGCTTCAAATATCATAACCAGAGTATCAAAACTATTAGCCCTTCCTATTTTCCATTTTTAAACAATTTTACAAATTCGAGATGTTTGAGCTGGTAAACAAACAGATGTTTATGTTTGGCGTTCCTTTTTGTGACACTGACGCTACATACACATACACACACATATTCACACACACACACATTGCGTTATGTTGTTTATACTAACTGAGTTAAGTAGTATACAATTTTGTCGTATTGGGAAATAAATACACAACCTTTTTAACAATTTAACGCTTTCTTGGGTAGCAACCAACTTTATAAAGTGAACGCTATTCATTAAAGATTTAATGAAATAAAAGTATTTCAATCTAAAAGTTTCATCACAGAGTGACACCTGTCACCTGGGACAGTCGACAAATTTTATTTAAAATCCCAATTTTATTGATGAATGCATAATCTCTTGGTTTTTTTTTGCCCGACTGCTTTTAAAATCTGTTTTTTTATTCTGTTTTAGTGCTTGAGTTTTCCGAAGTTCTATCCTGGAGTGCGCCTCGAGTTTGCCTCGAATTCGGCGCCGAGCCGAGTCCAGGCTCCCAATTCACCTGGCCACGGCGACGGGGGCTGCGCTGACTTGTGTACATCGGCGTCGCGTTGCCTCGGGTCCCCAGTGCGTGTGTGCCGCCGGCGCTCCTGACAGCGTGTCACTACTTGTTGTTTGACTTTCAGTGTTTTTATATTTTAGTTTAATAAAGTTATTTTTATTAGGAATTACTTTAATGAGTAGTAGCAGCAGCGATGTGGTGGGTAATAGTAGTAGTCAACCTTCAACTTCGCTGTACACCCTGGAGAGATGCCCACTTTGTACCCAGGCACGATTTTTCAAAGGTAAGCGGGGTCTGAATGTGCATATTGGTAAGGTACATAAATCTGTGTGCGCCTTGCCGTCCGAGAGAACTCGTTAAGTGCTTGGGAACAGTTGCTTACCTTCCCTTACCGAATACTTCATGTTCAAAAGAATTTGACCACAAAAAAGACTTTAACAGCTCAAATCAAAGATAATTGTAATATTTCGGCTCAAAATTTTTATTCAAATTTAACGTCACAGGGATATACTTCTTCGAGAGGTGTATCCCATCTGGTTGAATCAAAGTTAGGGGAAGGTGACATTAGTGGTGCAGCCAGGATTCTCTTCAGTAGCGATGTGGTGGCTCCGTGTTCTCCAGAAACACTCGCAGCTCTGGAGTCCAAACACCCCGCCCCCACGGATGGCCTTTCTTTTCCCGACCCTCCTGATTCAGACATTTACTCCCTCACCATTACAGGTCGAGAGGTGGTCACAGCCGTTTGCTCCTTCCGGAGCGGCTCCGCAGGCGGCCTCGACGGTCTAAGTCCTCAGCACATAAAGGACCTAATTTGTTCAGGCGCCGGGGAGGCCGGTGAGTTACTCTTGAAGGAACTTACGGCTCTGATTAACCTTATGCTCTCCGGCAAGGTGAACGAGTCCGTCATCGACATCTTGTACGGGGCCAATTTATGTGCCCTGCGCAAGAGGGATGGCGGCATTCGTCCCATTGCCGTGGGTACTACTTACCGTCGTATGGCAGCCAAGATTAGCTGTAAATTTTATGGTGAGGCTGTTTCGGAAAAATTTCAGCCCCTGCAGCTAGGTTACGGTTCCAAAGGGGGCTGTGAGGCTGCCGTACACGCTTTGGCGACCTACCTAAATTCTGGCAAAGGTGAGGTCATCCTAAAGGTTGATATAAAGAATGCCTTCAATTCAGTTAATAGGGACACCTTGTTAACACAAATTAAAAATGAGATACCTCAAACTTATAGTTTTCTTTGGCAGTGCTACAGACACCCGTCTAAATTACTGTATCGCGACAACCTTTTGGAATCTGCTGTTGGCTGTCAACAAGGTGACCCCCTGGGGCCAGTGATTTTCAGTTTAGCTATTCACCCAATTGTTCGACAGCTAAATTCTAAATTTAACGTTTGGTATCTTGATGATGGAACCCTGGGCGGCGACGTAGATACTGTTTTAAATGATTTAATTTTCTTAAAAAATAAACTTCATTCAATTGGCCTTGACCTAAACCTTGCAAAATGTGAACTGTATTTAGCGGACTGTACCAATAGACAACTGACTATTCCTAAATTTAACGTAATAGCCCCTAACATCAAAATTATTGAAAAAAGTTCTCTTCGTCTCCTTGGGTCTCCAATCTTCGAGAATTCCTTTCCCGATTTTATCGAGGAAAAAATTCAAAATTTCAATGATATTTCGGAAAGGTTGCTCCAAATTAATATGCATTCGGCCATCACCCTAATCCGTTACTGTTGTTTCGGCCCAAAATTAACATATTTCCTACGTGCTTCCCCTTTATGGAAGCACACTCATCTATTGGACAAAATGGACCAAATTATCAAAAATACTATATCATCCGTTTTAAATGTGGCTTTGGACGACCGTGCTTGGATACAAGCTACTCTTCCCATTCGTATGGGAGGACTCGGCGTCCGCAAAATTTCTAGTATTACTTTACCGGCGTTTATATCTTCGGTCCACGGCACTGAGAAATTAATCAGGAATATCCTGGCTTCCACACTGATTGATTTTGATGTGCCGTGCTTCTCCGAGGCTGCCTGGAAACTCGCTTGCCCGAATTCTGAAGAACCCGACCATCCATTTTCCCAGAGACGTTGGGACGAGCCGCTCTGCAGAGTAGTTCAGAACAATTTACTGCTCACGTCTGCTACTACTGCTGAGCGTGCGCGTCTGCTGGCTGTGGGTGAGTGGGAGTCGGGTCTTTGGCTTCACGCACTACCGTCGTCGAGCATAGGCACTTTGCTCGACGACACTACTTTCCGCCTTGCTGCTGCTCTACGCCTAGGCGCCCCTTGTTTTTCTCCTCATCGCTGTCACTGTGGTGAAGCTGTCAACAGCCTTGGACACCACGGCCTTTCATGCAGCCGAAGTGCGGGCCGCTTTGCACGGCACGCGAACTTAAATGATATCATCCGTCGAGCTCTTGTCACCGTCGGCGTTCCAGCTTTATTAGAACCAAATGGCTTGGCACGCGACGATGGCAAGAGACCGGACGGCATGTCTTTGTTTCCATGGAGGATGGGTAGGCCTTTAGTGTGGGATGCAACTTGTGTCGATACTCTTGCGCCATCCCATCTTCCTAGCTCATCGTGCTGTGCTGGTGCTGCGGCTGCGGCTGCAGAGAACCTCAAGCGGCGTAAATATAGTAACCTTATTGGTAACTATATTTTCGAGCCGTTTGGGGTTGAAACTCTAGGTCCGTGGGGTCCGAGTGCTCACAGCCTTTTCAAGGACATTTCTAAACGTTTAGTTGACTCTTCCCGTGACCCAAGGGCTGGCTTTTACCTTGGCCAAAGGCTTAGCGTTGCCATACAACGTGGCAACGCCGCCAGTCTTTTGGGTACATTACCAGTTGACTACGTTGAGGAGGAGTTTTTTGACGCCATTTATTAAGTTTATTTTTAAGTTAGTTAGTTAATATAGGTTATTTTTAATTTATTAATGTAGACCTTTATTGTAATACCTATGTTCACAAATAAAATCTAAAAGTTTACATCTTTTCATGGATTTAGTACAATAAACTGGACTGAGCACTCTACCAGAAAAACGTGACGAGAGAGATATTTATAACAGAGCCCCTTGTCTCTTTCTAATAGGGTGACCATACATTTTTGTAACAAATAAGAAACTTCGTTTTGACAGAGATAATTTGTGTCCGGATAAGACATCAACGGTTACATAAAATAGTGAAATTAATAATTTATGAGAAAAAAAAATAAGAATTTAGAAGAAGAATTTTGTTTCCTTTCCATTATCTTTTCCGTTTGCTCTGCAGAATTGGTGTTTGGGTATTCAAATGGAGGGAATAAAATTGAAAGTGTGTGACAAACATTTATTAAAATTAAACATGGTTAAACAGAATTGTTTTGTGGAGTTTCTGCCGCAAGCCAATCTTACTGCCTAAGTTTCTCAATGCATTACATTTCGCATGATGGAATATTCTTAAATTTAAATACGAATTAAGTACGAAGTATGTATGTAAGTGCGCACATAATTTGAACCAATCGTAGTCATCAATCCGGAACTTTTAAATGGAAAAATGGTTCAACACCGTCCTGAAGAGTTACTTCCTGAAACCTTATGAAGAGTTAACTTCGGCGTTGTTATCTCTGTGAAACGAAACCCTCTTCCTTCACGTCGTTTCTTGCAAGATACCAGCAGCGGCCGGAGCCTGTAGTTGCAGGGCGCCCGCCAGTGCCGACTGAAAGAGCTTCGCGCAGGAGAACATTATTAAGCACACTCGACCTGTCTTCTTTCCGCGTTCATCAGTTGTACTGATGATAAAACCAATATCCTTACCACTGGAAAAAAATATGGTACTGCATTAGCATAACGCTCGTCGTGATTTTGTAGTATGAAAATCCTCTGGCTTAAAATGAAGGCTGCACACAACAGAACTTTTGGTTATGGTTTGAAATTCGGGAATTGACATTATTGCCTAATCACCTCTTTCAATGGAAAGCTGTAACAAAAAAAGAAAGCATAAGTCTTTCATCCGCAAAACGTCTAAGGCATGGTCACACTAATCATTGTTAGTAAACAAAATCTATAATATTCCTTACCTGTGAAAAGATATGCCACAACCACCATATGATTCACTTTTACATGACGTGATACAATACTTTTAACCATTTTCACATTTAAAATAATAAAGAACCGTAGATAAATCTTATAATTTTCTCAAAACAACTTAGGACGTCAAATTAACACCATTGATGACAGATTTCAGTGTTACCATAATGAATATATAATAGCTTCCAAACAATCATACTAATATTTAATTTGACTTAAAATAAATAAATTAGTATCATGTACAGACTGTAAACCTATAAGATAAGATAAGATAAGTCTTTATTTGCTTTAAACATGGTATGATGGTGTTACAGTCTTATACAATGTCCACATGTTTAGCTATACAGAATATCAATTGCATGCAAAATAATTATCATGTCAAAACAACAGTATCATCAATAAAATCATTCAAATTATTAGATGGATATAATATTATACAATGTCAAAGAAATCTTTAATGTCATAGAAATTATGTCCAATCAGCCACTTATACAGCTTACTTTTAAATGAATTACAATTATTTATAGATTTGAGTTCCTTCGGAATTTTGTTGAAAATGCGTACACACATCACAAGGCAGCTTTTAGCATACTTGGCTGATTTAGGATTATCCTTCATTACAAGTCTGTGTGGATCCCTTGTTGGACGAGATATTACTTCATAAGCTTTTCTGAACAATCCCTTATTACTGTAGACAAAGTTACAGATTGCGTATATGTAAAGTGCAGGAAGTGGTAACAGACCAAGCTTTTTAAAAAATGGTTTACAAGATTCATCAGAACGAAGTCCGCAAATGGCCCTGATGCACCTTTTTTGTGCAATGAATGCTCTGTCTTTATCTGTACTGTTCCTTCATACGATAAGCCCGTAACTTAGAATAGATTCGATATATGCGTGGTATGTAGTAATTGCCGTTTTAACGGTTGTTACGTTTTTTACTTGTCTGAGGGCGTAAGTAAATTTATTAATCCTATTGCATAAATCATCTAAATGTCCTTTCCAATTTAAATCTTGGTCTATGAGCACACCTAGGAATTTGGTTTGCGTTACTTCTTTTAGTCTGACAATATTAAGTTTAAAATTGTATTTGGCATGTTTCGACTTATTAAATTGAATATAATTCGATTTCTCTAAGTTAATTTTTAATTTATTAGTCTGCAGCCATTGTAAAATTTTGTCAATAGTATTATTAATGTCTATTTCATGATCAGAGGGTGATTTTTTGTCAGATGATACGATAATTGAAATGTCATCCGCGAATAATATAAATTTATGATTAGTCACCAGTGGTATGTCATTTATATAGAGTAAGAATAATATGGGACCTAATACACTTCCTTGAGGGACGCCACATTTATTTACCCTAGAAACAGACAGTAGGAAGTGAGTACGTTTTCATTTAATTTGTCTATAACAACGTATTGTTTTCGACCACTTATATAAGACGAAATCCACTGTAGTGCAACTCCTCTTATTCCCAGTATTTCCAACTTTCTCAATAATACGTCATGTGCTACGAAGTCAAAAGCTTGTGATAGGTCGAAAAAAAGACCTGTTGTTAATTTATTATTGTTTAAGTTACTCAGGATATTGCCCACCAGAGTAAATATTGCTTGTGTTGTTGACTTTTGCTTTTGGAATCCAAACTGTTCCTTTGCTATAATATTAAATTTGCTACAGAAGTCGACAAGTCTCTTAAGCATACATTTCTCGAAAACTTTTGACAAAATAGGAATCAGAGTAATCGGGCGATAGTTTTTGACGTCCTTTTTATCGTGCTTTTTGTACAGTGGCTTCACGACTGATAATTTTAGGGCATCAGGAAATGTACCTGACGAAAACGAGAGATTAATGAAATATGTCACAACGGAAATTAATTCTGTACTGCACGCTTTAACTACTTTTGTGTTGATTCCATCATAACCTTCAGAGTTAGTATTATTCAACGCCATTATTTCTTTATTAACTTCATCTTCAGTCATAGAGCTAAGAAACATGGAGTTAGGAATTGACTTAATATTATTGTCATTATAATAATGTTGATTATTGGATGTCAAGGTATTAGTCGAGTCAATAAAATAATTATTAAAAGCATTCGCTATGTCAGGGGGATTTGTTAGAACTTTCTTATCTAATTGTATTTCAGAAATATTATTAGTACATGATCTCGCATTCCCAAATTCATGATTAATAACTGACCACGTTGCTCTGCATTTGTTCTTGCTATTTTTTATAAAATTTATGTTAGAATTCATTTTCGATTTAACAATACACTTTTTCAATATATTTGAGTATTGTTTATATCTTATTTTGTGTGATAATGTTTTATTCTTGTAATAGTGATATCGCAAGAATCGTTTAGTTTTGCAACTGTTTCTAAGGCCCTTACTTATCCATTTCTGCTTAAATGCATTAGAGTTTTTAACCTTTATTTTTATCTTTGGGAAGCACAAATTATATAACAAACACAAAAAATCATGGAATGTATTGAAAGCTTTATTAGTGTCATATTCTAAGTAGACATCTAACCAAGAAATACTTTTGAGATATGCTTTAAATATTTTTATATTTTCGTTGCAGAAATCTTTCTTATAAATAAAGTATGATTTACACTTTGAACTTTGCTCTTTTACCGGAAACTCTTAACAGTTGTGCTGTCTCATGGTCAGATAAGTGAAGAGGCAAAACTTTAGAAGATGTAGTCTTGATGTTACTTACTATGTGATCTATACAAGAGTCCTTACGGGTTGGGACATTAATGTGAAGTTGCAGCTTGTACGTATTACACAGATCTGTTAGATAGGTAGTAACTTTCCCTGGTTTCAGAGTATTTATATTAAAGTCACCAGCAATAACTACTTTTACACTTGGCCCGTATTTTTTGAGTACTTCACCCAACAATAGGTCCAACTTATTCAGGAATACGTTCGGGTCAGATGTCGGTGTTCTATAAACACACACTATTAATAAATTATGCAATGGGATTTCAATACCACAAGCCTCGAAAGACTTGAGCGTTGAATATTTTTTAACGCAAGTAAGCTCAGTACAAGTAATGCCCCTTTTTGCAAGTATACAAGTGCCCCCTCTCTGCTGGTCTCTACTAAACGCAGTTGTCAAGGTATAGTTGTTTATTTTGAGAAACTTTTCGTTTCCGGCATAAAAGTTTCAAAGAGACATAAAATATCAGGTTCATTATTTGCGTCTCGTAATTCTAGCAACGTTAGTTCTAAAATTTCTTGTTTATATAAAACGCTAGCGATGTTTTGGTGAAATATTTTAAAGGTCTGTGACTCACCACTATTTTTCACGAAAAAGCTTATTCCTGCTCACAGTTTTAAAATAGAAAGGTATAGTACATACAGGTACAGGTAGCATTTTTCTAGTAGTAGGGTTTCCAATACCGGGTTCATTCGTGGTATCGTGTTCAAACTGTTTTCCTGAAAAGTAATATGGGATTGTTCCTTTTCGATAGATTTTACATTTATTGGCAGATTTTTTGTGAATTGGTTGGGTACGCAATACTAATTTCTTTAGTGCTTTAACATTTAAATATTTTTTTTCATAATCGTCATAGTCAATAACATAATTAATAAATTTACATTTAATTAATTTATTTATTTTATTTTTCCAGCTTTATTAGAACCAAATGGCTTGGCACGCGACGATGGCAGGAGACCGGACGGCATGTCTTTGTTTCCATGGAAGATGGGTAGGCCTTTAGTGTGGGATGCAACTTGTGTCGATATTCTTGCGCCATCCCATCTTCCTAGCTCATCGTGCTGTGCTGGTGCTGCGGCTGCGGCTGCAGAGAACCTCAAGCGGCGTAAATATAGTAACCTTATTGGTAACTATATTTTCGAGCCGTTTGGGGTTGAAACTCTAGGTCCGTGGGGTCCGAGTGCTCACAGCCTTTTCAAGGACATTTCTAAACGTTTAGTTGACTCTTCCCGTGACCCAAGGGCTGGCTTTTACCTTGGCCAAAGGCTTAGCGTTGCCATACAACGTGGCAACGCCGCCAATCTTTTGGGTACATTACCAGTTGACTACGTTGAGGAGGTGTTTTTTGACGCCATTTTTTAAGTTTATTATTAAGTTAGTTAGTTAATATAGGTTATTTTAATTTATTAATAAATTTACATGTATTAAACAAATTATAATTAGAGTCAACAAAGTTTGAATTTTTGAATTCATTGCAAATATTGCGTATGGTTTGGTTTAGGTCATTTACATTTATATATATATTTTTCAGTAGACTCAGAACTATCACATCATTATCACGGAATTTAATGAGGAATTGACGAAGCTGAGTAGACAAAATCTTTAAGTCTTAGTCATTTTCGCCCACACAAGTTTGTGTGGGCGAAAATGACTTTGAGCTTGTCATTCAACGATAACTTAATATTTTGACAGTTTTTAATGACATCACTGGTAAGCGCGTGTGGTTTTGTTTCAGACGTGACGGTATAATTTACATGAGGTGTTTCTACTCTTGATCGTATCAATGCAGATGATAGTCCAACAACTTGTTGTGTGCCATAAATATATATTTTGTGCACGTGATCTTTCCTCTGAGCATCCAGTGAAAAGTTTTTTGTTTTGGGGTTTTCTAACCTTTCTTTTACCTTTACTAACTTCTCAAGATTTTGAATTTGATCCTTGAGGTTTATTATTTCATTTGCGGCTTGTTTTAACTGGTCCTCCAGATCTGCGATATCCGTTTGCAGGTTCGAGATATTGCAATAAAGTTGTGTTTTCGTGTTGGTTTTACTGGTAGCCACATATCTAGGTGGAGTGGAGATGGCTAGCATATCTGAGTGCAAGAAAGAGTATGTATGCACATTTCTTGTAACTGCTGAATCCACACTGCTATTTTCTCTCTGTGGGGGTAGGCTTAGGAATCCTTTTAAAGTTGCATTATCCTTGAGTAATTTATCATTTTGTGTACGAAGTTCGTTGTTTTCGAGTATGATATTTTCAAGTTCATTTTGAGAACTACTGAGTTGCGTCTGGAGTAATTCAATCGTATCCTTAAATTCTTGAGCATTGAAATACTCAATTTCTGTATAGTCCATACTTCTTGACAATGTTTTATCGGTGAACGGTTCATCTAATGTGTGATCTATTGTAAGGATATGAGACTCGTATATTTCAGAGGTAGTACAGGAGGTAGCCCAGGGTGTAGTCTCCTCAGGGGCTTTAGAACTAGTAGCTATGGATGACTTAGGAGACGAGCGCTTTTTCCTCGTTGTGACATTGGATACCACAAAGGTGGGTGTGTTCTGCTGTTTTACCTTCTTAGTGCATGTTTTGCATTCCCATCTGAATTTTTTCCTCTCTTCGAAATTTTTTAAGCGATACACTTTTTCAGGATAACCAGCACAGTCAAATTCAAAGTGGTTTTTACATACGGTGCATAACAAGGTACTTCTATGTTCAACTTGATTTTTGCATCTGTGACAAGTAACTAGTAATTGCTCCTTGTGGCCACTATTATTATTAGTTTTAATTTTCGAAGTCATTTTTCACTTTTGAGATGGTTTCGAAATTCAGTAAAGTTACTACCAACTACTAATTATTTTTTGAGTATGGTCACACTTTAGTTGGGCCAAAAGGTCAAAAGGCTGGTATCCAAGTCTCAACACTAAAAACGACTATCATATCATTCGTTCTTTAGTAATTTTATTTTTGTCACATCACTAAAAATGAATTGCCTTTTGTCTTTGGTTGGTTTGAAACGAATTTAAAAATTTGAAGTTACAACTGATTTATTTTGTTGTTTTTGTGATTATATCAATCATTATGCACTGATTTTAAGTTATTATTGTAGTTATGCTAGTCCACAACTTGGTTTTGTTCCTTTGATCAGTAAAGATCACTCTCATTAACACTGATATTGTTTATTATACGATATTGTGATTGAAAAGTTTTTTGGGATTTATTTCACTTGGGTCCACTGTAGCACTCTGCGAACATTTATTAGTGTTTATGTTCACTATACACACAACTTAATTACTTTACTAGTTAAAATTACAATAGATTACTATTTTATAGATATTTTAATACGCGGAGTTTGTTTACATCAGCACTGACAGCTGACTTTTTTTTTGATAATCCAAAAAAAAAAAAAATATAAAAGAAAATAATTAAAATTTATCTTAAAGCTAAAAACATATGCACGTAATTTATTTTACTTGTAGTGTGAGGTGACTGCCGGTTTAATATTTTCTACCATCTTTAACATTTTTATCTGTTGGCAATTGAGTGAAAGGGACAAAGGGCTCCCTTATTGCTATCTCTCTCGCCTCGGTTATGATTGCTTAACAAAATTAAACCTACGATGTGACAGTTAAGATTCATTTTTGTGTGTTACGAATTTCGCAGAACTCAGTCCTGTTTGTATATTAAGTCCATGCATCTTTTGACATACCAATAACGAAATGCGACAAGTCTCATGCAAAACTTCGGTCAATGTGATGTCATCGTTCACGAGATCAAGCCATCAAGTACAGCTAGGTGAGGAGCTGATCTTGGTTACTGAGATACTGTATTTATGTGTCTATTAATAAGCATATAATCTTGAGATGCTGATGACGTCATAATGGCGTATCAAATGATAACGCACTTGAGTACGTTGTTGAGGGACGTTTATTAATATACAATACAATATCTTTATTTTCTCTCTTCACAAAGGTTCACATAGTTTTATTAAATATAATTGTAAGAATAACATTTTAACAAAATGCTTAGTATATGCTCCTTTGTAAGAGATTGGCGTCCATACTAGGATACCCTGTGTGACGGATCCCCAGGCTCTCACCTCGAATTAAATGTAGTTTAATACAATACAATAGCTAATGTAACTCAGGCAACTGGTTAATTGCATAAGGTAAAAAAGCAGACAATTTAAACTTAATTAACGTACAAAAAAAAATAGAAATGGTGTAGTGTAATATGTGTGAAGTAGGTAAAGTGTCCAGTGAAGTGTGCAGGTGAAGTGAGTAGGTGATATGTGTAAATGAAGTGTGTGAGGAGAGGTTGGATGATGGTGTGAGCGTAATGTGTCGGGTGATAGTCTTGAACTAGTAAATTATTATTAAATATTACGAGGGTACGAGAAGTAACTGCTCTGTAGAGTCATAGTCTAATTTTTGCAACCAGGTTGAGACTTTAATCTTGCAATGCTTATTTGGTAGTGAATAAATTGACAAACTTCTATTAATTTTGTTGTACAAATAGTTTGCAAGAAAACCAAAATGGCGACGGGAGAAAGCGGTGTGGAATTGCGTAGTAGGACAAACTGCGTGTTTACGTCGCTTTCCATCAAAAAGACTAGGACCATAGGGAAGAGAAGAATGCCTGGGAATTATGGTATTTAAAATGAACAGTTGACGTACACTTAAAACTCCAATTCGCTTATAGAGTTCTTTGGTGGGAAATAAGAAAGGCAAGAAATTACTGACCTTTAAAACGGCCCTTTGCGAACGTTCGATCCGGAGCATTGACGTTTTTGTCGCACCACCCCATACCGTTATGCAATAGGAGAACAGCGATTGGAACAACGCAAAATAAACTGTTATCATTACGCCAGTGTCCGCAACATGACGAAGATTTTTAAAAACAAATATTAATTTCCGGATTCTAGAGGAAAGAGCATTTGTTGGTGAAAGCTGAGAGTGCTATCTAGAATGACTCCCAGGTACTTGATTGATTCTGTTCGCTGGAGTTGGGGACACAAGCAATGAGAACAATGCGAAGAAATGGACGTGTGGATGCATGAGCGGTAATTTTGAAATCATCAAGTGAGCTAGTAGGTTTTTTTATGTAAAAAGAAATGTACTTCGTCTTGTCCACATTGAGAGCAAGTTTATTCCTAGCTAGCCATGACAATACTAAATCTAAGCCCGTCTGCGCGTAGCCGTATACTTCGGGCCAGGTATCAGCTTCAAACAAAAGCGCTGTGTCATCGGCGAAAGTTATGATCCTTCCGCTTTGCATCTTGAGCTCACAGAGGTCGTTTATGTAAGTTAGAAATAATGGCGGACCAAGAATGCTGCCCTGTGGCACGCCATGCACGACGGGAAGGTCACTACTCGTCCATTCATTCACCCTAACTCTCTGGAATCTGTTAGTGAGGTAGTTAGAGAAAAGCTCAAGCTGTCTATCCCTTACACCAATGCTCTCTAATTTCTTCAGCAACAGTGGGACGGAGACTGTGTCAAAGGCTTTTGCCAGGTCCATGAAAATTACAATTACTTTTTTGTTCACATCTAGTAATATGGGCCTAAGTTAACCTGATAACCCCGATTTAGGGTAAGTTTTGAATAGCACACAAATTACGTACATCATCATCATGCCATTTTTTCTTGCCAATCATTATTCTGTGTACTACTATTATTTTTTGTAATTTATATACTCATTTTTTTTTGCTTATTTCATCTTATTAAATAAGCACCATTCACAATTAGCCTCACAAATTGCTAATAATGCTGTATCATGTCACTTTATTTTCTTCTACCTTCTAGTACAAAGTTAATTTCAAAATTTAAATTCTTAATGATTTAACCGTTTCTTAACTTTTGATTTTTACTGTTTTCTTTTGCTGAAGCTTAAAAATGTAAACTCCGTTCTGGTCAGTACCACCATGTCAATACTACTACAACTAAATAGGTATTTCCTCCTAGTTGACGTCGGTGGTACTCCAGCACGGAAGTTATTAGGCCGAGTTCTAATCAGCTGGAACGGTGGTTTCCAGATTTCATTTTTACCGTCAAGCCATCAACGGCAACAGTTTCGCGTCCAGCTTCCGACGTACCGAGGACCTTATCGACGCTACGCCACTGGTGTGCCGAACAAGTTGGACGGCCGCGCCGTTTTTTTCCTACCTGTGACGTCACCGTACTGCCTAGCACTGAACGTCGGCCTTCTTCCATCTCCGGCCAGCAGCGGGATTTCGCCTGCAACCCACGACCCACAAATATTTGTGTGCCTCCGGTTGAACCAGTTTCTTTTAATATTAAACAATTTTAAAGGTGTACACCCATTTTTTATTCTATCGCCAATTTTTAGGTGGGAATCAAACGGGTGGAGGCTACAGCATGAAACGCATGGTCACCCAGCCACTTACTGACCTCAAGAAGCGTTACTTAATCTTTTTTATTTCGGAGTGGCGAAATTCTCATGGATACCCCTACCATGGTACCCCTTGCCTGGGGCCAGCAGAGGGTTATGTAGAACTCTACTACCATGATACGGGGGGGCAGAACATACTAGTACATTCCCGCGCACCCCTGGCTGGTATCTGCACGCCATTCCCGGTGGGCACTATCACCAAATGCGGCCTATCCAGCGACCGCACGCTGGTCTTTGTTGGGCCCGACTGGTCGGGCGACGACTTAGTTCGCCCGCAAGTCTTTTCTTACGGTAACCGGAGATAGTTAAGCGTTCTTCGACGCCTGGCTGCTCTTCTAATGCGGGTAGAGCGAGAGGCATTCCATTTTTCCCTCTTCGCCGCCTCCTTTCCATGCATCACCTCCTCGCTAAGAGAGGCGACGGCATTTCACGCGTTCTCGGTGCCGACCATGGATTGATTGACAGATGTATGATTAGATGAAAAAAAAAATTTCGAAGGTGCGTACCAGATGTATGAACGTGGACGAGGCAAAAAGACTAGTTCTAATAGCAGTAAGGAATCATAAGCTTTAGGGCAAAGTGGAATACGACCACGGCTATCCTCTGCACATAACTATGAATATTTATTAAATACATCAAAATCTATAACGTGTTTAAGTTGTTTATTAAATAGACAATAAATATTGAATGGTTTGTAGGTACACAGGGTCCCCCCTTTCATCCCGAAAAAGGTACTGTTCCCGAGGAAAACAACAATAACGTTCTTATGATAATAGATGGCGCCACGTGTCTTTCGAATCATGATTGCATCGGATTAATTTATTCACAAACATAGGTAATAATTACAAACAAGATCTTAGAAAATTTGGTTGTGCGCTAGCTATGTTTTGCCAATTGACATAGAAATTATTTAAAAACCAAAAAAAAACGATTATACAAGTGGGTACCTCCTATCAAATTAAATTTATTACAATATTTAATTATTAACGTATTTGAGTACCATAATATGATTGTATTAACACATGAAAACAATTTTAATTTTTTTATTCATAATCAATGTCATTTGAATTATGTTATTACAAGCAGAGTACAACCCGTATTGATTGTCAAATTCTAAATTAACGCAAGCGAAGCCGCTGGCAAAACCTAGTGGATAATAAAAAGGAATGCTTGTAGTATTAGCATAACCTCGTACTATATCATTATAGCGTATACGAGTATAATTGACAATATAAAGTAACTAGCGACACGCCCGCACGGGATATAGAGCATGCTATGCATATCATGTTTTGTCTGTCGTAGACGCGAATTATACATGACCCTCAGTAAAAATTCTTGTGTAATATACGCGGTGTAACACAATAAACTCACAACTTATCGTGTGGTGCTCAGACCATGACGCTGAACAACTTTTGTTCAATGACTTTTGGATATTCACAACTTGACCATCAGCAGGAACCGTTGTAAACTAGATCTAAACGAGTAGCTGTCGACAATTTTCTCGCTCATAAAACTTTCAACAGATTCAAGATCGTGCCTTTAGTGATATATTGGGTGTGTCGGGTCCAAGGTTGCTGATTTCCAGCACAAACGGACAACGTCATACCATACAGCGTGTAATGGCATGGTGGAGCGATTTCACAGGCAACTCAAGGCGTCCATCACGTGCCATGCCAATGACAAGTAGACCGAGTCCCTGCCGTGGGTATTGCTTGGTATAAGGAGCGCATACAAAAAGGATGCCCAAGCGTCTTCAGCTGACCTAGTACACGGCGAACCGCTAAGGCTCCCAGGAGAATTTTTATCACCCAGTGATGACGGAACGACCGACATCACGGAATTTACCGCGCACATCCGCAAGTTTGCTCACAGCTTGCAGCCAACTCCAGCTTCCCGTCACAACAAAGCGAGCATTTTTATATTTAAGGATCTGCAGACCACGATCGTGAAGACGCATTACGTGGCTCGTAAGCAGCCTACACAGGTCCTCACAAAGTTCTGCAAAGGGTTGACAAAGTCTTTAAAATTTTATTGAAGGGCAAAGAGGTCACGGTCTCAATAGACCGCCTTAAACCAGCTTACATATTGGCCGACAAAACTGGTGACCCTGAAATGGACGTCAGGGCAGCCTTCGAGTAACGTGACGTCATCAAGATCACTTCCTCAAGTTCCTCCCATACATTGCACCGTCAGCACCCTCAGCCTCATCAAGCGACCTTGGCACCGCACACTACACTTTCGGCCGGTCGAGAGCTCGATCTCCCGATCGACACCAGCAATCAGCCACATCGCGGCGCTGGACCACGTCCGATGTACCGGAGCAAACGTAGCGCCGCCGCCGGCCCCGACGACATAAATGTATAAACGACTCATTCTACTATCGACCATGGTCTCCGGGGGAGAGTGATGTGGCGGCAATACAAAGAGTACTACAGCATAGCAAAGAAGAAGAGGAAGCCCTGTTCCCGTAACCAGTGCGGTACCGCACCGAGTGGACCCAACATGCTGCTGCGTCCTGCTGTGCCTACGACGCAGCTGTACATTTCGCGCCTGCGTCACTCCACGAAGGTTGAGAAAGTCGTGGAGTATTTAAGAGTCAAGACCAACTGGACTCTGAGGGTCGAAAGGTTGGAATCGCGTCACAACATCAACTTCAAGTCGTTCGTGGTTCGAGCAGACCTTCTTGAAAGATGACTTTTGGCCGAAAGGTGTCGTATACCGACGATTTCGAGGACGGTTACGCGACACCACGCAGCAGAACGGTTCACTAAAGTATCACCAAAACTCCATTGACAAATTTTCATTTTACAACCAACGTTTCGTGTACTATTTATTTCGAAAACAACTTATTCCGCAAATGTATTATTTTATAAACACTCGTTTTGCATACATTTATTTGGCAAACAATTCTTTTTACAAATGCATCAGATGATATTTAATCATTTATACATTTTTCATTTCTCATGTAGACTCATTAGGATAAATCACGTTTCTTCTAAATATCATTTAATTACAATACATTTCGAAACCAGTCACAAAGTGATCATGACGGTATTCTTTTGCATAACTTTATTTAACTACCTCCCTTAAACTATTGTGTAGTGCAATACACCGACATTCAAAATAGATGTGACAGTGATCATTCTGTTATCAACGCGTACAGTATTTTATTCAATAAACAGTAAACAAGTGTAGTATTGCAAAATGAGCAGTAATTTAATTTGTTAAGTGTTTAAATCGAATAGAAATGGAATTAAAGTTTATATTGATGGGTATACTTATAACAAAGTAAGTTCAAAGAATAAATCTTTTTACTGGGCCTGTGAAAAGCGAAATGACGAGAAATATCAAAGTAAAATTACGTTGAAAACAACTTTAAATGACAAAAGTGAGCATATGGCATCAAAACTTCCCCAAAACCATAACCATGAGCCAGATCCCCTGCGTAAAAAAATAGCAGATTTTCGCCAACAACTGAAAAGTGACGTAGCTACAGGTACCAAATTTTGTAAAATATTATAATGACAATAAAAGCGGCAGTACTTCCAACATTTTAGAGAACTTGCCATCTACGTCTGCGTCGAAACAGTGCATGTATCGCGAAAATCGCAAACTACAAGAGAAAATAGAAGAACCAGATAACATTGATTTTGTTATTAATGAGTATAACACAGGTTGACGGCAAAAAAATATAATTAAGGACCACGGATATAGATAGACCTAGATAACGCAAGTATCACGATCTGTATGAAAACCAAGCGTGCCATTTTTTGACTACCTATTATGACGGCACAAGCACTATTTAGTGATGGGAAAATCAAATCGATTCAAAGACGCCGCCGCGGACGGCGCCCCCCTCGTCCTACCCCCCGCCATGACGCCCACTGACGTCCGACTAGCGCTATGCTCCGATGCAGACTGAGTTCGAAATTGGCCACTTACGATTTTTGTACGTAAGCTAGGCACGCGAAGTAGTTTCTCTCGCGTTATCTAGGTCTATCTATATCTGTGTTAAGGACCGTAAATATCATAATAAGAATTATTATGATGTCAACATTGAACTTCGTAACTATTTTAAGTAAATCTGATTATTGGATTTTGGACGGCACATTCAAAATCGTATACACAGAAATATATTTATAGATGATCACAAAACGTTTCCATTGGTATTTTGTCTATGTACGAACAAAGATAAAAGGACATATGACACTTATATTTGAAATGATTATGGAATATGGAGCAGAAAATAATATAGATGTTTTATCAAAAGTTTGTATTAGATTTTGAAAAAGCGGCTATCTTAAGCTTACGATCGAATTTTGAAAACGTGATCTTACATGGTTGCAATTTCCATTTGGGTCAAATAATTTACAGGCAAGTAGTTTTATTATTACTCCTATTTCTTTTATTTTTGTATATTTATTTTTTTATTTCCACTATTTCTGTCTGCAGGGTTTAAAGAAACCTAACCGAACCTAACTCACCGTGATGTCGACCGTCTAGGGTTAGCGTTCCGGTCAGCATCTGTGTTTGTTTGGGGGGTTTGTGCTTATAGAAAACAAAATTCATTTATTCTCTCTTTTTTTAGAAAAGTCCAGAGCGGAATGACAAAAAAATACGCGGAAAATGCACAATTCAATAGATAAATCAAATGTCTATTTGCACTGAGTTATTTAAAAGATACAGAAATTCCACTATATTTTAATAAATATTTAGAAAAGCTCACCGATCAAGATAGCAATACCATTGCCCATTGGTTTGAAGAAAACTACGTGTCTGGGACTTCCAACTCGCAGCCAAAGTGTTTACCACAATATTGGAGTTGTTACGTAATTATCAGTATGAAAATACCCAGGACGTCAAGTTCAACTGAAGCATGGCACCATAAAATCAATCAAATCATTGACAAACACCACTGGGGCGTATATTTTTGAATTAAAGAATTAATTAAAGAAACTATAAGCAATACCAATGAGATTGAACAAAACTTGTCAGGTGCTCCTCCTGAAAAAAAAATTGAAATTTATATTGGGGGTCGATTTTGGAAAAACTGTTTTTCCAAAATCGACCCCCAATATAAAATTCAAAGTCCTGACAGATATATCAACGCACATCCTAAACCGCTAGTCTTAAAGACATTACATTTGAAGGTTGTATTCTTTGAGAGTAGGTTATTCACTAAAAAGGGTTTTTCTAAATTCCACCCCTAAGAAAGTGAAATGGGGGTTTGACTTTTCTGTGAAACTTAATATTCTCAGGGTCGATTGACTCAAAAATTGGTGTACACACTCTTTAATTAAAATATAAGACACGTGTATCACAGTTTTTCCAAAATCTTCCCTCAACAGAGTTAAATAGGGCTTCGAAACTCACGTAGACGGGCGCATGGCGCGCAGTGTAGCGCAGGGCGTGCGTTGTGCGGTATTATTTACCTAATAGTAGGTAGGATTTTTCTGAGGTAGACGTATCTTTTTTTGTGTCTGTAAATATATACGTGAAATCCCGGTTTTCGAGATTTAAAAATATTACGTCTATAAATAGATTAATAATGAATCATTTGAATGTCGTCACCGGTGTCCAAATTCAAACCAAGGTATCAATATTTTACCTTAGGTAAAATATTGATATTACTTTGAACTAATATTTACAAGTGTGTGTAAGTTTTATGTAAGTGCATGTAAAAAAACTCGAGTGTGTCTGTATTACTCAAATGAAATTAAAAACTTACACTAACTATTCTTTATTACTTATTCAACTTTAAAAGTAAAAACTAATTGATGTGAGGTTCTATATACCTCTCACCTACGTTGTGATTTTAGTAGTTTATGGGCTTCATATAACATGTCATGCTGTCTCTTTTATTTCACTCTAATTCTTTAGCTTATTAAAACCAATATTACTAGGTGGTTTGTCGTTTACTTTATAACAATTTAATAAGCTAAACGAGATATCGAATGAAGATACAAAATCCTTTACTTTGCAAAAGGTGAAAACCAGCAAACTATTCTCGCAAAATATTTGCGACCCGAGAAATTTCACGTTGATCCCAATACTCCAGGAGCAGATCTGAAATGGATCCACTGGAAATATAACTTCAACAGCTTTCTTACCGAAGAGGTCCCCGACGAAACCCCAGAATACCTCAAGCTAAAACTGATCGTTAACCATCTCTCCGCGTCAATTTTTTCCTACTTGCGAGATTGTCAAACATATGAAGAAGTCGTAACAATTCTAGACAAAACGTATGTTTAACCGAAAAACGAAATTCTAACGCGCCACAATCTATCAACTAGAAGACAAATAACGGTGAGTCTATATCAGATTACGTGAGGGAACTGAGGCTGTTGGCAAGGGACTGCATTTTCCAGCCCGTTACGGCCAAGCAACATGAAGAAGAAGCGATTCGAGGGGCTTTCATAGCCGGAATTAATTCCTCTAAAATACGTGAAGGCTTACTAGAGAAAATAACGCTGACACTCGACGAGACTGTTAATAACGCTCAATCGCTAGAATCTGCAGAGAAAGATTCCCAAGTTATCGGTAATAAGCCTAGTTCCAACACCCACCTCAAAGCGGTAGTTGAACCAAGTACTACGAACTATAGCAGTCCAGACCAGTTGACAGCACTACCTCAGCGACCCGTTCGATAGGAACTACGGCCGCCTAAACAATGTTTCTTTTGTGGTGGTGGTTTGATGGATCCGTTTTCATCATCTGCTCTTCCAGTCTAGCAATAAATCCACTAAACTTATACTGCCACTTACGGGATATCTTCCGTGATTATTCATTATTTTGTGCTCCCGATATTTGCAATGAACAATCACGGAATATATCCCGTAAGTGACAGTATAAGTTTTGTTGTAAACCGTGAAAGCTTAAAACAGTGTTTGAATAAATCCACTGTTCGCACCAGTCATGGCTTTTGCTCCGTCACTACAAATAGCAATTCATTTCTTTGCCCGATTGATATTCATATCTTGCGTAGCTTCAAGGAACATGTTATGCAAGCACTGACCTGTAGGATTGGCGGGAAGTGCTCTACAAAAGAGTATTTTCTTCCATAAATTTTTCTTTAGATTTAAAACGCACAAAAGCTGCGCACAACCCGCAATATCCGTAAAATTAATCAAGTTGCAAGGACACAAAAGTTACTTTCTTTTATTTTTTTCTACATAAATATCGCCTACCCTGCGTTGAATGGTATTATCAGAGATAGGTATACTTTTGAGCTTTTCGACTTCTTTGCCAAACATATAATCAAAGTGTGAGATTTTTCTGCTTGCTACGGCATTGGTTATACGTATGCACGAATAAATTGTGAATTGGCGACGTGTTTGATGTAAAAAATGTGTTAATTATGTTTGTATTTATCCGAATCCTAATTATGCAAATGCATAAAAATGTTGTATCATTACCATTTTGTGGATTCTCGAAGACTTGGCCTTTACATCTTGAACTGACGATACTGCACTCTGACTCGGACTACCGCATTCTTCTTTTGACAACGAGGTGCTTTTGATTTGGACTTTGATTTTAACTACTAACATGCGTTGCGTTAATTGCTATTTACGACTTGCGCGCTTACGGAGGCATCGTCTCTCTGATGAAGGTGCTCAGATTTTTGAAAAAGTGTAGAGATGGGTGTGTAAGTATGTGTGTTCAGATGAAATACATCCTGTATTTCATGGCAACCACCCATTAATTTTATGTGCCAGAATTAAATCTATGCACATAGGAAACAAGTCGTATTGTACATATATCGCAGTAGGTAGAAGGCTCCAGGGGTGAAGTAATGTATTAGGCTATTGTTGCCACTGTCCTGTTGGGACACGGACAGTGGATTGTTGCTCTCATGTCATGAGCATATTAAAGTATATGGGCTATGACAGACAACAGAGCTATATCGCTGCACCAGCTTCCTTTTTAGATAACCTTTAATAAGATAATATTTTTTTCGATAACACTATTGAAAAACAAAAAGCATGTAAAAATACCAATAAACGAGATTTAAGATTTTAAACTATCATGGTCACTAACATTACTATTCAGACTAGAAACGGGATATTTACCATGTTTACTGTGTTTGTTGAGTTCCCGATATTTCGGCGCTGTTGCAAGCACCATGATCACGGATAAACTGAAGTTATTGCGGGTGGGTGTTTATGAGCAGACAAATCGGTGTACCCTCTTTCTTGTTCGGTTTTTGCACTCAGTACCGCTACCACTGTCACTCGCAACTCGATTCTGTTCCCGACACACGGAACTCACTGTGTCCGCTCGCGAACTTTTTTTCGCTTTTTACACAGCTAGACCACTGGATTCCAAGCTATATCGGGAACAGCAAAAACAGTAAACATGGCAAATATCCCGTTTCTAGTCTAAATAATAAACGAGTTTTATTACGTCACATTACACATTTTTTATTCAACAAACCCTGCCTTTCAATAGCTGTACTCGTACATAGCTAGTGAGCTCTGGCTGTTATAATTATAATTCGCTTATAGATCAAAGTCGTAACAACATAGTTTTAATAGTGATTGAACTAATTACTAGGTTAGTAATCTGCATAGTCTCTAGTCGTAGTCTGGCAGTTTTATGATTTATCAATTAGGTACAGGCAATGAAGTAAAATTCGGTTTTGGCTTAAGACGAGAAGCAACACACGTACCGTCAAAACTAATACTGCGAGGGAAATACAGTAATCTTAGAGACCAGAAGCGAACTAGAAAGTTATGTTTCTTACGCACATAAGTAAATAACTACATCAGAATAATATAACACGACCCGAACCAAAATTATCACCTCCCCTGGCACTTGTCAGTTGCCTACTACTAAAAACCAAAGAGAACCAAAAAGCACAGAGCATCATCCAAAGAGGCCGTGTACAACGCGCCATGCCTTTTTATACCCTTCTTCTCGGACCGGGTTGGTTGGAAAGGGAACTATCTAAGAGTAGTTTATTCGAATCTTCCTTTATGATGCATCCTAAATATTATTATTTTTTGATTAATTTTAAATAAATAAGCAGACATTCCACAGTTAAAAACCTTAATCGTAAGATTTTTAGGTTATCTTGTATAAAGACGTATATCTCTTTTCTCCCAACTTGTTCGTCTTACTTTCCATTAACTTTTCTGTTAGTTTTTAGTCGTTTTAAAACTATGTATAAGTTGCCATAATGAATGCTACCTTTATGAGTGGGTCCCAAAATACATGCAACTTCGCCAGCGTTCTTTGCCTTTCACTCTTCATGAACGACTATTCAGCTATCCTCGCAGATCATGCAATGGGGAAACACTACCAACTTACCAGGACCAGGACCAATACTCCTCAAGAGGAACGTTCGACATAACAAGACGGATCCCATTGTAGAAGAAGCCGAATTGAGTAATCCTTCTTACTCCTAAATAAGACGGAGCAATGGTGAAACAGTGACTGTGTCGAGCCGCCAGTTAGCGCCCCTAGCTACTGAAAGGCAAATGATGAAAACCGAGTACTACCTGAGTCAGACCAAGGAGACTATGAGGAGATTGTAGACCACTCTGAGGAAGGGCCGCGAAACAGCTCTGTTGAACCACCCCTGCATTTTCCTCTTAGAAGATCTACCAGACAAAGGAGGCCTCCTGATTATTTGAGAGACTATGCTATTTCTGATGAAGATTTAACGGAGGGTGAATGATGTGAGTTTCTATACACCTCTCACCTACGTTGTGATTTTAGTAGTTTATGGGCGTCATATAACATGTCATGCTTTCTCTTTTATTTCACTCTAATTCTTTAGCTTATTAAAACCTATATTACTATGTGGCTTGTCGTTTACTTTATAACACTAATATAACATACATTTACATTTAATTTACATCAACATTAAAAAAAAAAAATAACATATTATATTTATGTATGCAAATATGAAAGTTTGGTTGGATGTTTGTTACTCAATCACGTAAGAACGGCCGAACAAATTTGGATGAAACTTGGCACAGAGATAGATTATGGTCTGGTATAGCACATAGATTATTTATTATCCCAGAAGTAAGATCCCATGGGCAATTCCCGAACTCCACGCGGGCGAAGCCGAGGGCATAAGCTAGTATCAAATAAATTATAGATCAGTTGTTTTATCTTGTAAATATGTATTAGAGATTTTGTAATTATATCATTTGTATTACTAACCCATTTTTTTCAAAGGCGGAGAACTTTAAATTGAAACAAAACAAATGAAATTGCCTTTAGATTATTTTATTCCAATCATGTTTTAAATGATGTTGGGCATATGATCCGTGGCTGGCGCGTACATGTCGTAATCAGGAGGTCCAATTTTCACATATTCTTCGTAGTACATCAGACCGTATTTCGGCAATAATGCGTTCCTAGCGCTCAATTATTTCTGATTTATTGGCTAGACATGCGGATTTACATATCGCCAGCGAAAATAATCTAATGGATTCAAAAGTTAAAAAAATTTGATGGGCATAACTTTACAATCAACGGTGAGCTCTACAGAGACAATTAAGCTAACTTTTTGTGCCTCAATTTGTAAGGTATTAATGTTGCACATATGTGGTTTCAACAAGACAGCGTCTTATGCCAAACAAGTGGCGATTTATTTACTCAAAGAAACCAGCTACGCTGTTAACATGACCGAAATCATATCTATTCTATTTTATATGTATCTTCTATAAATCTATACATATAATAAAATCGTAGACTTTCCGTGTCTGTACAATACAGATTTTTGCAAAAAAAATCACTGGAAGGTGGGAAACAATAGAAAGTAAAAAAAAATTGTTTTTTATTTTTGTCGGTTTGTCTGTTCGTTTGTGCGCGCATCAAGTAAAAACCCCTGATTGTATTCAAAATCTAAATATTACAAAATAAGAAGCATTGTTGTGAGTATTATTTAACGTTTATTTCATCAAAATCGATCAACAGACGCAAAAGATATTAATTTTTAAAATTTAGTTAATAACCTCATACGCGATTTCTATGATAAAAATAATTTACGTAAATAGGTTTTAATCGTAGTGTAGTCAGAATGGCTGAAAACTATTTTTTTTTAACCGACTTCAAAAAGGAGGAGGTTTAAATTTCATATAGATCTGATGATGAATTTGGGGACAGACAACGGAACTCTCCAAAAAATGACAGCAAATCAACCGCGATTGCTGCTATCGCATAAATAAGCATTGTTTACGCAATCACACAACATAAACCTTAACCGACTTCAAAAAGGAGGCGGAATCTTTTTTTTTAATGTATTTTCACCGATTACTCGAAGACGCCTGAACTGATTTAGGAAATTCTTTTTTTTTTTTAAACAAAAAAACTCTTAAGTTGCTCCCATAGAAATTTTGTCATGATCTGATCATGGACTTCGGAGATATGGAACGGTACTCTTCAAAAATAGACAGCAAATCAGTCGTGATTGCTGCAATCTCTTGGATGTTTATTGTTTACACAACATCATAACATAACATCACGCCTGTATGTACACAGATGTGTACAGTGCATCCACATTTCTAAAGTTAGGTTTGTTAAGTTCCTGTATGTAAAATAAAGCAAATATTTGTACAGGATATTACAACGAATAAAAATGGAAAAATAAAAAACTTTTTGCAAAAATTAAAACTGAATTCAAAAACACAAAAAAGCGAAAAATAAGTTTAGCTTCAGAATTCGGTGACAAAAAATATAAATCAAACAAAAGTCAGCGACTTCTGACGCTAAAGTAATTTTTCACTTTTTTGTGTTTTTGAAGTCGGTTTAATTTTTTCCAAAAATATTTTTTTTTTCATACTAGACAGGCTTATTTACAATGATAGAGATATCCCAGAGTGAACAGGAGTTATATCCGTAAGAGCAACTGGTTCACTCGCGGCATATCTTTAACGTTTAAATGTGACTGCACTTGCATTTGAACTTCGGAGCAAAATATTAATAATAGTCAGTAGTAACATAAATATGGTGAATAGTCAAAGGGCTTGCTTTCAACAGTATTTGTTACATCTGCGTAATACTTGCGTCCACGCTTCAAATTTTTTTTTCCGTTCATCAGAGTCCTTGGAAAAGTATCCGCTTCGGCAATCATGGCATCATCTTCGGAAATATGAGATCTAATATAATTCCCATGTTCTTCATCTTCTTTTGTATCGATGATTTATCAATTTGTTAGCACACCCAGGTGGCTACGTTAATCGCGGTTTCAGTAGCGTTTTTGACAGTAAGTCCTCTAAAACGCAGGTGTAGGGACACTTTGGATACTCCAGGAAGTCGACCATGATCTGGTCGGGAGCCCTGTATTCACAGTTAGCTGCTGCTACCATGGACGTACATGTAATAATAATATAATATGGGACGTAAGTACAGCAGTCATTGTGCCGATAGTCGTGTCGGCCAATGGCTTAATAGCCAATAGCCTCGACCAACATCTGAGGAGGCTCTCGCTTGGCAGATGGATCAAGGGCTTGATTCAGAAAGCAGTACTTCTGGACACAGCGCGTACCGTTAGGAGGTTCCTCTCTCAAGAGCCCTGACCACCGGTAGCTCGGACCCCGTTCCTGATGCCGGTGGGCTACTATGTTTTATATTTTTAAATGTTTTTTTTTATGTTACTTTGTATAAAAATATTTTAAAAAAATGGAAATGCCATGGGCCCTGATGAAATACCAGTAGAAGTATGGAAGTGTTTAAAAGAAGACGGATGTATGTGGCTGACTTTATTCTTCAATAAGTTGTTGCATGAAGAAGCGATCCCACAAGAATGGTGCAATAGTTCGCTAGTGCCCATCTTCAAGAATAAAGGTGATGTGCAGGACTGCAACAACTATCGGGGGATAAAGCTCATGTCACATAGTATGAAAGTATGGGAGAAAGTGATAGAGAAAAGAATAAGAGAGGAGAGTAGGATCACCCAAAACCAGTTTGGGTTCATGCCAGGTCGAGGAACAATGGACGCCACTTTTGCACTCCGCCAATTGTGCGAGAAGTACAGGCGTGCACACAAAAACTTGCACATGGTGTTCATTGATCTGGAGAAAGCGTATGATAGGGTACCTCGGGATGTGTTGTGGTGGGCCTTGAAAGAGAAAGGTATACCTGGGAAGTATGTAGAGTTAATTCGTGCTATGTACAGCCAATCTTGTACCTACGTCCGGTCAGCTGCTGGCAACACCGATGAGTTCAGTGTGGCTGTAGGCTTGCATCAAGGGTCGGCTTTAAGTCCTTACCTCTTCCTGTTGATTATGGACGCTTTGACGTCGGACATACAGGAAGAGGCACCCTGGTGCATGCTGTTTGCCGACGACATTGTTCTTGTCGGTGAAGATGGACCTGAGATCCAGAGCAGATTGGAGAAATGGCAACAGAAGCTGGAGAATGTTGGGTTAAAAATCAGCAGAACTAAAACAGAATACATGTTCTGCGATTTCGGCGGTCTCTCCAGTTCTGGAGCCATAGCGCTAGATGGCGCGTTTCTTCCTGTCTGCTCCGACTTTCGGTATCTCGGTTCACTCGTGCAAAGCGATGGCGAAATAGATCGTAGTGTAAAGCACAGAATTAACACGGGATGGATGAAATGGCGGCAGGTCACGGGAACAATCTGCGACTCCCGCATTCCCCTTAAACTTAAGGGGAAGATTTATAAAACAATGGTTAGACCTGCTGTCTTGTATGGATCAGAATGTTGGGCCACAAAAGGGATGAATGAAAGGCATTTGCATGTGGCGGAGATGAGAATGCTAAGGGGAATGTGTGGTGTTACGCGAATGGATAAAATAAGAAATGAGTATATAAGAGGAAGTCTGAAAGTGGCGCCGGTGACTGAAAAGTTGTGTGGTAATCGGTTGTCGTGGTATGGGCATGTGATGCGGAGGAATGAGGAAAATGTTGTGAGGAAAGTTTTGAGTATGAATGTGGATGGGTATATGAGTAGAGGAAGACCAAAGAAACGATGGATGGACTGTATAAAGAATGATATGGCAAGAAAGGAGGTGTCGGATGAGATGACGATCAATCAATCAATCAATCAATAGTCTTTATTTGTAAACATAGGTTACAACAGTGTGCAAGATGTTACAATAATTGTTTTACATAATATAGTTTCTCTATGTTTTGCCATTTGGCGTACAAATATACATTTAAAGGAGGGTTTTGCCAATTAGGTAAATTAATCTATAGGTACTAGTATTATAAAGAGGTAAAATTTAATTCGTAATATCAATATCAATTTTAATAAAATGCATTAGGTAATGTCAGGTAATGTCAATCTTTAATGAAATACGATAATGTCAATAATAAATGGTTATGATGTCAATAAGATACTGCTAAGAAAAATGTCTAAATTGATATTGTCCACATAACTGTGATAGTCGTCATGCTTTTATCGTCATGTTACGAGCATACAAATATTTTATGTCAAAGAGATGTCATCAAAGTAGTCGTTGAGAGAGTAGTAACATTTCTGTATTAAA
Source organism: Noctua fimbriata (assembly GCA_905163415.1). Classification (NCBI taxonomy): domain Eukaryota; kingdom Metazoa; phylum Arthropoda; class Insecta; order Lepidoptera; family Noctuidae; genus Noctua; species Noctua fimbriata. The sequence goes on along the minus strand of LR990950.1, from coordinate 482,095 downwards.
ATAGTACATAATTTACGCTTAAAATTTACTAAATTTAGATTTTTTATTGAGCAAGGTAACTTATTAAATATTCTTTGGGCCATACAAAAAAAGCTTTTCCTCATTAAAGCCGTGCCTGCATTTGGTACTTTAAGCTCTAACTTATTTTTGTCTCGTAGTTTCCTATATTGACTTTTAAAAGCTATTTCATACAGGTGCATGTTTGTCTTAACAAATATATTTACCTCATAAATATACAGAGAAGGCAAGGTTAAGATTTTGAGACTTTTAAATAGAGGTTGACAACTGTCGGTACTTTGTAAGCCACACATACCTCTGATGCATCTTTTTTGGGCTTTGAAGACATAGTCCTTATTTACTGAATTACCCCAATATATTATGCCAAATCTTAGTGTGGATGCAACATAGCCATGGTAAGCCATTAAAAGAGATTCTAGGCTAACAATTTTAGCCAGTTTGTAGAGGGCATATGCAAATTTATTGATTTTTTTACAAATATCTTCCGTTTGAGTTTTCCAGGTCAAGTTATTATCTATAACAACACCAAGGAATCTTGTCATAGTTACCGACTCTATTTTAGTGCCCAAGTAGTTAATGTCAAGATATATATTAGGAATCCTTTGATAAAAGTGCATTATTTTAGTTTTTTCTAGATTTATGACAAGATTATTATTATTTAGCCAAGTAATTATCTTATTCAATGTCAAATTTATCTCTGCTTCGTATGTATTAGGATCGTCACATTTTACTACTACTGTGCTGTCGTCAGCAAATAATACCATCGGATGCTTTATTTCTCTAGGCAGATCATTTATATAAGTTAAGAATAGTGGAGGTCCTAACACACTACCTTGTGGGACTCCGTATTTAATAATCCTACTATTAGATCTGTATGTTCTTTCGTAACCAGTGCGTGGGCATATACGTGTTATTTCTAAAATCTGCTTTCTGTTGTGTAAGTAAGATTCAATAAGATTCAGTATGTTGCCTCTTATACCATATTTCTCTAATTTATTTAATAGTATTTTAGAATCTACGTAGTCAAAAGCCTTTGTAAGGTCCATATATATAGCACATACGGCATTTCTTTCGTCTACATTTGATAAGATAGGGCGTATCAGATCATGGATAGCCATGTTAATTGTCCTGTTCTTGCGAAATCCTTTCTGTTCATCAAGTAGAATGTTTGATTTCTCTAGGTAAGTATAAAGTGCTTTATATATGACCTTTTCAAATACTTTTGCAAATATGGTTATCAAAGCAATAGGTCTGTAATTTTTCATTAGACATTTGTCTTGCTTTTTATATAGTGGGGTAACTATGGAGGTTTTGAGATTCTCCGGGAAGATACCACTCTCAATACTTAAATTAATTATGTAACTTAGATGTGGGGCTATGTATTGAGAGACTGTTTTTATGACTTTTGTGCATATTCCATCACTGCCTACACTGTTTGTATCTCTAAGAGACCTGATATGATTCATGATGTCATGCGGCAAAGTTAGTTCCATAAATAAAGAGTTCAAAGTGTTTGAATGAATGGGGATTTCTTGTGTTATGCTATGATTTGAGTTAGAGACTTGGTTAATAAAATATTCGTTGAAGGAGTTTGCTATTTCAGTGGGATTCGTGACGATCTTTGTGTCAGTTTTTATTTCAGTTATAGGTTCTTAAATTTTATAAATCTACGTGTAATGGAACGTCGTCTCAAAAAGCTGGTATTCAATACAGTAAAGTCAGGTTTCCGAACGTAGATTAAAATGACAAGTCACTGTCAACTATGTGTGATTGGTCCTGATTGGTCAATGATTTGTCATTTCGTTTAAATGCACCGTTAATGAGTCATCTGTTCTTTGTTTACGTTATTATAAATATCTGCGACTGTGTCTTGTTGATGATTGTCGTTAGTATGACCCAGTATTCCGTGCGTAGACTTATCGTTTTAAATAATTTACAGCCAAACCTGTTTTTATGGTGTTGTTGTGTTGTTAAGCGAAATGCACTGTTATCACCTTCTTCAACGTGTATTTGCAGCTTCTAGCCTTGATAACACTGTCACTGAAGTTACAACTTATTTAGAGTGTATTACTGTAGTTTTAGGCCACTTATATTGGGATAATATTATTATTTATGAATTAAATCACGCAGAACGATGTTTGACGTTTCACAGTTTTTGACGTTTTTTTTTTATTACGAGTAATAGAGAAGTATGGAAGAAGAAGACATGCTGCGCCGACCCCAAATGAATTGGGATAAGGGCAAGAGAATGATGATGATGTATAAAAATATTTAAAAATGTAAAATTATATGTGTAAATACGAATAAAGGAAATATAATATTCTTTATTATCAAAAAGCCAAATACAATTTGTCCATCTCAATCAAAACATAAAAACGCCATTATATGAAGTACAACGCTATGCATTATTTGAGACAGAGTGAACGTCTGTGTCTGTGCTAGTATAAACTGTGTTACAGACTCAGGCGCCTTCCTCTTACAGTTTGTTGACAATTTGCTGCACTTTGTAGGAGTTTTTGCAACCATAAATCTTAGTTACACATAAGTAATTAACATATATATATTTTTTTTTTAATTTTATGTAAGCATCTAATGGGTGTGTGTATGTGTGGTGTGGGTGTATGAGTGGTTGTGTGTGTGTGTGTGTTTAGTTGTGTGTTTCGTTTGTGTCACAGTATAGAATAGATATTAAAGGAGCAATATTAATCAGTTTTTAGATGTATTAGTAAGATTTTTTTGCAAACCGTTTCTCGGTCTCCTCGTATCTTAACTTTTGAAGAAAACTACTAACTACACACAGTTTTACATTTAAATTTAGGTAAAGAATATACGTTGCAGGTTTTGTTTATATTATTATAAAGGTGCCTGCTAAGACACAGGTAACTTCGCCTCGCTAGAGCAGTTTTCGTGGTGACAGGTGGACATACAGGATCCTTACGTCGTTTAGTTTGCTCTAGTAACCTTGGGTCATAGGCCAGTGATGAATGTACACGTAAAATGATGTTAAGTGCACAGAGCTGTCGGACAGTGAGTACAGACATGTCTTTATAAAGCTGGGTTGTCGGGTACCGGTACGGTTTGTGATTTGTGAAGCATTACTTTCAAGACAGCTCTTTGTGCCCTCTCAAGGCGAAGTAAATATGTTTTATGTGTACCACCCCAGACAGATATGCAATACGTTAGAAGTGACTGAGCTAAGGCAAAATACATAATTTTTAACAATCGGTCGGCAACTGCTCTTCTCAGTTTTTTCATGGGAAACATCAGCTTACGAACCCGCGTACTGATATGTTTTTGCCAGCTCAATGTGTTATCAATGTGCACGCCCAAGTATTTTACACAAGAGCTTCTGTTTATACTTAAGCAACTGCAGGGGGCGAGTGTAGGGTGACAACTATGGGCTTTAACGTCTGGTATACTAGGCTGTGTAGCAGTGTTGGCTGAGAAAGGGACATAGTGGGTTTTAGAAATATTTAGCGTAAGTAAATTTAATGAAAGCCAATCCATGAATATGCCAAGAGCATTTTCAGCTGCGTGGTGAGCAGATTCCCATGTTTCTCCACTTATGATAAGGGCAGTAGCGTCTGCATAAACGAGTATCTTGCAGTGTGGGATTGACAGCTGACACAATCTGTTTACAAACAAAAGAAAAAGGGTGGGCCCTAGCACGCTGCCCTGTGGTACGCCAAAGGTTAATTTCACATCGTCACTGATGTAGTTATCTACCTTAACTCGTTGGTTACGGTTTGTGAGATAGTCACGGAAGAGGTTTAGAGCGATATCTCTTATTCCTAAGCTTTCTAAACCATGTAGAAGGATGGGAGTAGAAACCGTGTCGAAAGCTTTGGCTAAATCAAGGAATATACCTATAGTTTTAGTCCTACAATCAAGATTCTTAGCAGTTTGGCTTGTCAGCTCAAGAACAGCATCCTCTGTTGATACGCCTCTCCTAAAACCGTATTGGTTTAGCGCAATTATGTTATTGCATTCAAGATAGCTAAGCAATCTTTTGTTCAGAACCTTCTCCATAATTTTGGACAGTGTGATGAGTACAGATATAGGCCTATAGTTCTCGACACGGTCACCATCTCCACCCTTAAATACTGGTGTGACTAACGCCTTCTTAAAAGTGTCGGGGAAAATACCTTTTAAGATACATAAATTGCAGATATGCGTTATTGCGGGAACAAGTACTTGTCTGGCAGACTTGATAACTGAGTCTGGTATTCCATCGTGACCTACTGCACAATTCTGCTTTAATTCTATAATTATATTTTCTATTTCTGAGAAATTTGTTTCAAGTATGAAATTATTTATTTGTATTTCTTAATAAATCCTCAATGAGTTACCTTGAGGATTTATTAAGCTGTCAAATTCAAAGTTTGGGCGAGTTACACGCTGACCCTGCGCAGCCCGCCCAGCAAGATCTGCTCCAACATTTGCAAATTATTTATTTATAGCATTGACAGAGAACTTTGGATCGCTACACATATTAAGAAGTTCTCCTGACTTAATTATGGGTGAGGTGTTCTTGTAGCTGATAGTTTTTATGATATCCCAAGTTGCTTTGGGGTTACCATTGGCCTTCAAGAGTTCTTTTTGGTCAAATTGCATTTAATATTCTTCAGTAAATTGTTACAGTAATTCCGGTATCTAGAATATATAAGCTTAGCCGTAAGGTCTTTAGGATTTTGCATTCTTTTTTTATGGAGTTGATTCCGATGTCGCACGCACCTCAGGAGGCCAGCGGTCATCCATGGTTTTATAGTCTGCTTCCTGTTAGGGACTTTTTTTTGATTTATTGCATCTGATATAATGGAGATGAGTTGTTCCGCACTTTCATTTGGATCTGTGCTAGTTAAAACATTTGAGAAATCGGACTTTTCTAAGCAGCTAATAATTCCTGGAAAGTTTAAATGCCGTATCATACTTTTAGGTTTTGTAGCATTAAGAGGGTTTCGTTCAGTGCAAAACAGAATAGGTGCATGATCAGTAAAATATGAGTCCAGAACCAAAGTTGTGGAGGCTGTTTTTAAAAAGACATGATCCAGGCAGTTTTGAATGCGAGTGGGGAAAACGTGGGCAGGTAGGAGCCCGTGAAAAGCCATTGTATTTAAATATTCTTCAGAGTTTGGGTCATTGTTATCAGGTCGAATATTTATGTTTAAATCTCCAATCACTACAACAGTTGTTATTGAAGCCAGGGATTCTAAAATATTGTTTAGAGAGTTAAGAAAATTTTCTATATTTCTGACTGAAGGTGAACGGTATATTGCAACAATAGCTGTATCTAGGCCTAGCCTCAAGATAAGACAGTTAGCATCCTGGAAGACCGGTTCAAGTAACTTATGAGTAACATCAGAACTTACATAAACTACAACCCCATCATTTTGATTGTTAAATGAGGATCTAGCCGAGCTAAAGCCAGCTAATACAGGAATATCTGTCACTTTACTCAACCAGCACTCAGAGAGGACTACTATGTCACAATTAACATCGATGGAATGTATTAAGACATTGAGACCATCAAAGTTACGATTTAGGCTTCGGATGTTAACATGTAGTATGTTCAAAGTTGGTTGGGTAGTGTTTATATGCTTCAAACATTGGTCTGGCAAATTCACATACGACCGTGAGATATTAAATGATTCTACAGAATCACTAAATTTTGTTAAGTTGTCCGTATCGAATTTAGAATTTTTTTAAATAATGACCAGTTTAGGTTTGTGCTGGAGAATATCATTTGTGTAAGTCGTTTAAGTACTTTAGTGAAAAATTTGGAATTTAGTGTGTTTAGTCTATTTAAAATGGGGGTTTTGTGGTAATGTTTCGTGTGTAACTGCGATTGTGTTACGTTGTGATTAATAACAAATTATGTTTTATACGAGAAATTAAATAAATAACGGTTGTTTATAAGGTGAACCATATCAAGACACAGTGAAATACTGATTAAGACAGCTTCTACAAGAACAGACTTTGGATATAAATAACAAATAATTATCAAATACACTGTACTATTTAGATACACCGTACAAGTTACCAACGAAAAGATAGGACCATTTACTGTAATACTAAACTTAAAATTAAAATAGTGTATAATGAATAAACTGTGAGAAATGACAATGAGATAATTTGTACAGGATAGTCATTTTTTAGCTAAGACTTTTAGATCTAATGCGGATTCGATTCGAATTTGAGGCTCACCTTCGGCTTTACGCACGAATATGGAACCACGTGAAGTCTAGCAATACGCGTAACCATTGTCCTTTGCAGACTGTCGAGCTGCGTAGAATAGTTTCAGCGCGTTAGGTGTTAGGGCTTCTGATATGAACACAGGTTTGGCAGGTCTGGGTATACTGAGGTGTCCAGTATTTAATTTTTCTTCATTTGGTTTCTTCTTGTTGTAATTCTTGACCCCCTGCATTGTTTTGTCCTTTTTTAGGACACTGTTCAGCTCAACTATGATGGGTTTAATGCCTTCTTTGCGGGTTTGGATTCTGTAAATGTCTTTTATGTCACAGTCTTGGATATCCACCTCGACAGCTTTCGACAAGGTTTTCACAATTAAACTAGCGTCCTCCTTCAACTCAAATTTCCTGTCATCTCGCAAGCAGATGGGTACATTTCGTATCTCCAAGCTGGCCGACCTGCTTTTACGCTCAATAAGTTCAATCTTTTCTTCCAATTTCTGAATGGTCTTCTTATCTTCTGCTTTATCGTCTTGCAGGTTTTGAAGTGTTTTAAGAATTAAGTCATATTTATCTGACATAAATTGCAAACTTTCTTTAAGTTCTTCATTTTTTTGCTTGAGTTCAGAGAAGCTTTGGTCTACCTTAGATGATAAGGATGAGATCAACCCCTTGAGTTCCTTGATGTCATCATCGCCATGTCTGCGTTTATGTCTAATACTGGCATTTCTGCTACCGCTTCTCTCAGATGCAGTATCTGATTCACTTATATCAGGCGCACATACCACAGAGAGAGTGGAGCCGAGCTCAGGCACGGGCGCGGAGTCAGTTGAGGTAGGCGGGGGGGAGCGCTGAAGAGGCATGTTGAATGGTTCACTCAGTGGGGAAGTAACGTAAAGTAGGCGTTCAATACTCATAACGAGGTTTCATCGGCGCGAGGTGCGTGGGTCACTGGACCGGAACGCCGATCGAGGATTTATGTCTATTAGGGGCCAGCCATAAAATTTATGACGTAATTAATTAATTACGTCATACGTTAAAGGGGTGGCAGGTGTCGACGAAGTTTGACATTGTGTGACAAGGGGTGGGAGGGGTCCTAAATTTGGTGACGTCATATTTCAAAATCTAATATTGCTAAGTTTTAAAACACGAAATTTGAACTTATTAAAGAAATATTTCCAACTCTATCGGCGGGAGCATGTCAAATTGCAAAATATGTGACGTCACACTTCGGAGGAGGGAGTGTCACAAAAATTGAACAGCTCTGATAAGGACGGAGTTTTTGACCCCTCGGGTCAAAAAATCATAAAATTCGTATGACGTAATTTATGGATGGTCCCTTATGTATCTATTGTTAGAATATTACAGATATACGACTAAAATCCTAAAAGTGCGGAATGAATGCACTACAATGCCTTGAAAAACCTAGAAGCTTTGTATCTGTCGGTTACACTGCGACGCGACGTTCGTGTTTCCTTCGTTTGTGTCCGTCAATTTTTTTCCATTGGTTGATTGAGCTCTCAGAGCGGAAAGTTTTTTTTTTGAATTGTTAAAGATATTAACCGTTGGGACCTAGGATAGATCATGAGTTGCATATATATTTTGCTTTTGTTCATAAACATTGACAATGACAAAAGAATGTGCGCTCACGTGAGCGAAGCCGCGGGCGCAGCTAGTTCAAACATAAATGGCATAAAATCATCAGTCAAATGTAGCCAATTTCATGGATATTAAAAACGTGTTTGCGTGTTTTATTTCAATTTAAAGTTATAACCACTAAAAAACACCGTCATGTAGAGTTTTAATTAAATAAACCGTAATTCGCGCTATGTACAGCCTCAATCTTGTACCTACATCCAATAAGCTGCTGGCAACACTGACGAGTTCAATGTGGCTGTAGGCATGCATTAAGGGTAGACTTTGAGTCCTTACCTCTTCCTGTTGATTATGGACGCTCCGGCATCGGACATACAGGAGTAGACAACCTGGTGTAGCCTGCCTGTTTGCCGTCGACATTGCTCTTGTCGGTGAAGATGGACCCGAGATCCAGAGCAGATTTGAGAAATGGCAACAGAAGCTGGATAAGTCTGGCTTGTAAGGGGAAGAATTATAAGCCCACGGTTAGATCTGATGTCTTGTATAGATCACAAAAGGGATGAAAGAGAGGCAATTGCATGTGGCTGAGATGAGAATGCTAAGGGGAAGTATAATGAGAGAAAGTCTGAAAGTGGCGCTGGTGACTGAAAAAAATGTGTGGTAATCGATTGTCATGGTATGGGCATGTGATACGGACGAATGAGGACAATGTGGTGTGGAATCGAGATAGCTATAAGAGTAGGGGAAGACCAACGAAGCGATGGATGGACTGTGTGAACGATGAAATGGCAAGAAAGGAGGTGTCTGATGAGATGACGAGTAATAGAGAAGTATGGAAGGGGAAGACATGCTGGGCCGACCCCAAATAAATTCGGATCAGGGCAAAACAATGATGATGATTTATTTCATCAACTCTACTTTCAAAACGATCAAGAAAAACCGATCGTGAGGAATCAGGCATGTCCTAGAACCAAAATTTCGAAGACATGTAACATCTGATCTACCAACCCGCACTGGGTCTGCGTGGTGAATCCGCCCCGCGCACGCTTCTTGTGTTTCACACTCAACGCTCAACGCACGCGCGTGTCCATGCCAAGCCACAACTTCAGCTACCGTTGTGTCAAATATTTGAGTCGTTTGGCGTACAGGGCACGCGCTTGCTTGTCACGTTTAAGTGACATTGGCGGTCATAAGGTTAAGGGTTGAACAGAGCGTGCTGCCGATCGCATCGCCGATGATAGCAAACTATGTGTACATACATCAAAAACTGCTCTTAAAGCGTTTTTGCATGGCACCAATTATCTACAACAAATTGCCCAAAAGTTGGAAAGAGCAAACTATACCTAAATTTAAACAAACAATAAAATTGTTTTTGGCACAAAAAGCATACTATTAACAACATTATTTTTAGTATATGCGAAACCTGAATATAGTTTGTTCAGAATAAGTAACTGAATCGATTCCAATAATTTTTAAACCATGTTATATTTTTTTACAAAAATATTTAAAAAAGTTTAAAGTTGGATACCGAGCAACTTTGAGTACCTATCGCAATAATTTAGGTACCTACTGTTAAATTATTATTATCAATGAGCTCAAGACGAAGCTGGAGGCTCGCGCTGCGCGGTGACCGCGTTTTTGTGCGGACAACTAGGAACAGAACATGCTTATAACTTTGTGATTTTTCATGACACAGTTTTGAAATTTTGTACATAGATTCTTTACATAAAAATACTAGACACGTGTATCAGGTTTCGCATATACTAAAACTAATGTTGTATAGTATTACAGAATTTTTAAAATTAATTAATTAAAATTCTGTAATACTACATTACAGAATTTTTAAACGACGCATGGTGATTATTGTAAATAAATAAACATAACCAATTATGTAGTAATTATGGTCATGTAGTAGTGGAGAACTTAAATATGCCTATATTCTGTTATTATTATAGTTGTTTTCATTATAACACAATCAAAAACCTCTGCCACAGGAAATCAATTTAGCTCGGTTGTCAAATTGTTTCCGGAGGAAAAATATTAAAATTCCACGTGTGTAAAATAGATTGCATGTTAAACCTAATCGTAGTGCGATAAGAACCAGTTTTCGAAACAGTGTATTGAATTGTGTTATTGATTGATTGATTGATTTTTCAAGGTCTTTAATGATACATAATTTGAATACAATCTGCTTACAAATGATCTTATTCTATTTGTTCACAAGTCAGGATTTATTTTGTTACACAGGAAAAAAATATATCGTCTTTATAAACATCAAAACATGTTATTATTACCTTATTTGGTGTTGACTTAACTTATTGATTAACATCGATAAATTAAGTATTTGCAGGTCTATGTAAGGACCCACATAATATTTACAATGACTTAAATACAAAACGTACGTTTTGTTATAATACTAAGTTATAATAATATAAGGTAGGTAGCGGGTAGTTTTGTGCGAAGACTGCGAATACCCAGCCGGTCAAGCGGCGTCGGCCAGTAAGCGAGCTATCGTCATGATACGTCACGGAGGAAGTAGTGATGGGGGAGTCGATATCGATTGTAAGTTCGAGCGTAAGGCAATGTCGATAGTCTAGTGTTACCAGTTGCTGTATGTTTCGGGGTGATGGGTTTTTGTGCAAATATTTTTTTTTGTGAAATCTTTAGTATAAAATCTCTTAGGAAAGGATACTTTATGCGTTTATGTAGTGTTTTAAGATTTGTGCGAAATGGTGTGTTGTACGATAATTTTAAGGCTTTATTTTGTATGGTCTGAAGCCTATTATACTTAGTTTCAGTCACACTGGACCATACAGGTGCTGCGTAGGTTAAGCAAGGTCTGACCAATGTTGAATAAATAAGCAGTTTACTTGTTTACTTTCCGAGTGCTCACAGCCTTTTCAAGGACATTTCTAAACGTTTAGTTGACTCTTCCCGTGACCCAAGGGCTGGCTTTTACCTTGGCCAAAGGCTTAGCGTTGCCATACAACGTGGCAACGCCGCCAGTCTTTTGGGTACATTACCAGTTGACTACGTTGAGGAGGAGTTTTTTGACGCCATTTTTTAAGTTTATTTTTAAGTTAGTTAGTTAATATAGGTTATTTTAATTTATTAATGTATATAATATTTACTATGAATAAAATTTCTTGTGGGACTGAGAATAGATTTTCGTTTTAAAATTGGTTTTAGTGCGTTAAGGGCTTTCGCACCTTTACTTATGGTTAGTTCGGTGTTTTTGTTCCAGTTAAGCGTCTTATCTAAAATTATTCCTAAGTATTTTACCGATTCGCGCCACGCAATTTGTAAGTCATCAATTTTAACGAGTCTAGTAGGTAGTGTTCGTTTACCAGTAAATAGTATACCTTCGGTTTTTTCAGAATTTACTTTCAATTTCCAGGTCTTAAAATATTGGCTAAGTAATTCTAATGAAAATTGTAGCCGCCCCGCAATTATGTCGACATCTTTGTCCGTCGTGAATGTGGCTGTATCATCGGCATAGATGGCAAGATGTGTGTGAGCCTGTTTAGGTATATCATTCAGGAAAAGTATGAAGAGGTAAGGACCCACGAGCGAACCCTGAGGCACACCGGCTGCAATGGTTTTGGGAGCAGAATAGTCTTTACCTTTAAAGACAGAGAAAGATCGATCACGCTAGTAACTTTGGATGAGTTTTACAAGACAAATAGGGACTTCATGTTTTAATAACTTGTGTAAAAGACCATCGTGCCAAACAGAATCGAAGGCTTTTTCAATGTCTAGTAAAATCATGCCTGTGGAAAGACCGCGGTTTAATCCATGAGCTGTGTTCAGCAACTCTGGCTAGCTGTTGCGTGGTCGAGTGTGAACTTCGGAATCCAAACTGTTCAGGGATCAAGATTTGCGCAGTAGCCTTAGAGAGACGGGATAGGATGACAGATTCTAGTAGTTTCCTTATGCTTGGTAGTAGGCTGATTGGTCGATAACTAGATGGAACGGACTGATCTTTCCCAGGTTTCTTAATGGCTATGATTTTAGCGTGTTTTAAGGACCTCGGGAAGTATGCAAGGCGTAGGCATCCATTAAACACTTTCGTCAAAAACACAAAAGCTTTCTGAGGGAAGTTCTTCAGTAAAACATTTCCCGGGCCGTCAAAACCAGGCGCTTTATTTGATTTTAGCTTTGCTACAACTTTGCGAATTTCATTTGGCCTAACAAGTGTTGGGTAGTCATTACCCTGAAAACGGTCTAGTAACCTCATTGACTCTTTCACTGCCTCTTCAATACTAGGGTCACTGACCCAATTTTTGGTCAGGTTCATATTGTCTAGGAAGGTATTGGCTAGTGTCTCACATTGCTCAAGCTTTGAGAAGGTGGTGGTATTGGTTGCCGTTGATAGCGAGGGAATTGAGTTTGGTTGATAGTTAATTGACTTAACTATTTTCCATAAGTCGGTAGCTGGGTTGGTAACTTTAGACAGTTTATTGTTCCAGACTTTATCGTTTAGGGTTTGGATCTTATACTTTATACATTTTTGCATGTTGTTGGTCTGGGAGAACAATTGACGACGATAATAGGTATTGGATTCTTCTAAAGCTAGCCTGCGAAAATGATTTTTAACTTTTATTTGTGACCTGATCCGTCGTGGGAGTTGATGACCACCACCACTGGATATTATAAAAATGGCTTTATCTCTTGCACCTGTTATTGACTGAGTCAATTGTTCAACGGCAAGGTCAATAGCCTCAGGTGAGTTGAGTGTAGTTTGACTCAAAGTTATGGACTCATTTAGGTAAAATCTGTAGTCCTTCCGGTCTGCCTTTCTGTAATTGAAAAAGTTGTGGAAGTGTCTGTTGACTTTACCATCTACGGAAAAAAAATGGGTCGGTGGTTGGAGGAGAAGCTGGTGATGACCTGAGGCTCCGAAAGGTGGTAGATCGAGTTAGCCAGGATAAGATCTGGAGTAGAAGGTACGTGTGTGCTGTGATAGTGGACTAAAGTTGGACTAGAAGGCGCATGGATTTCGTATTCATTGCTCATCATGTGGTCGAAAAGCACCTCGCCTTGGATGTTAGAGCGAGAGCAGTACCAGTAGGGGTGTTTGGTGTTAAGATCAACCATTATAAGTGTTTTTGACTGAACATTAAGAATTGCGTTCAAGTCTGTAGTTAACAATGATAGGTTAGGTGATTGGTAGGCTGAGATAAAGGCCATTTTATGGTTGGATAGGGTCAGTTGAATGCCGACACATTCCAAATTTTGGGTTGGAGGTAAATTTAGAGGGTTATGTGCTACATCTGATTTTACTAAAATTGCAACTCCTTGGCCGCGTCCATCAGGTTTCTTAACCCGCCTATAACAGGTGAAGCCAGGAGTTTGCAATTTGATGTGCGGGGCTATTCTGGTCTCTGATATAGCTACAATATCAATAGATAGCTCACTTACCAGGTCCAACAGTTCTGTTATTTTAGAGCGGATGCCGTCAGCGTTCCAGTATAGAATACGTATATTTTGTGTTTTACACATATTGACCAAGATGGGTTAAAATAATTATAACTTTTTCCATCATATTGTTACACCCTATAAATTGGCTTTTGATGGTTTTGATTGTCATTAATATGGCTAGCATGTCAGCTGTCGCCTGATCTTGAGCATTTTCTTGAACTGTGGGTTTTTGTGTATTGGCACCAGCAACGAAGTTCCAGGGTCGCCCATCAACTACGTTCGTCTTCAGTGGTGGTTTCATAGTCCTGGCGGCTTTGAGTTGGTCCTGGTGTTCCCGCAGAATCTTCAGGTAATTTTCACGCTCTTTACACTGTCGGAAGTTTGCAGGGTGATTTCCACCACAGTTGCAGCATTTGGCGGGTTGGTCTCTGGTCTTTTTAGGGCATTCTTCTGTCGGGTGGGGATCAGTACATTTTAAGTTGCAGTTCGTGGAATCCTTGGCATCTTTAACACTGAGTTCCGTAACGATTGTTGCTTCGGTACTTTCTGATCTGTACCACGGTGTTGCATAGAAGCCTGACCTGTCGAAATTTGACGAAATCAGCACCAGGTGGCAACTGGACTAAAAAAGGAGGGCAATAGGAAGCCTTTTCAGCAGGAACTATCATTTTTCGTACGATCACGTTCTCGAACATAAGTGAGGCAATTTCGGTTGGAAGGAAATCCTCGGCATAGTCAGGGAGACCGAAAATTACTGCTTTGTACATCTTCTCGTCTTTTCGCGAGTACGTGTGAAAAGCAATGTCCTTGGCACGTAGACCTTCTTTGATGGCTTGGTGGCTTTCAGACGTATGGCAGTTAACAGCCACTCGATTATGACGTCTGTACTGCAAATGAATCCGAGAGCTGAATGCCTTCGGATTCCATAATTTCCCCTCGCTTGACATACATGACTGCACATTTGTCCACACGAAATTCCATCCTGATGGCGCTACTGAAAGTTTCAGTTACTTTCAGTAGCTCCATCAGTCGCAATTTGTTGGGGGCAGAGTTTCAGATCATCCATGTAAAATGGTGAGATATGACCTGACCACCTCTTCTTAACCGGTAGCCTAGATCTGAATCTTCCAGCAATGTGCTCAGAGGATTCAGGACTAGACAGAACCAAAGTGGGCTCAGACTGTCGCCCTGGAATATTCCCCGTTTAATCCATACAGGCTCATCGTTCCCCTGGATCTGTCGACATCCTGGATATCGAAGGACCGTCCTCCATTGCCCCATACACGACTCAAGGAAGGCGCGTAGAGTTGCATCTATCTTGTACAACTCCAGCACCCTCATGAGCCATGCATGTGGCACCGAGTCGTAGGCCTTCTTATAATCTATCCAACATGTCGACAGATCCTTGCGGGATCGACGAACATGTTGTTGGTACGGCAGATTGTGCTGCGGCATCCCGCGACGTTCCGTGGCACCCTGCTGAAAGCCCAGCCACTCTGACATCAATCAGTTTTGCTCCGCGCGGATTCGAAGTTGGAAGTTCGAACTTTGAACCTTATTTCAATTAGCTTAGCAACCATAATTCCTCGACGCAAAGTGACCAAAGTGGCATCGTGGTATCGAAATAAAGTAACATGTATTCTAAATCATTGAAATAAGATTAAAAATAACTTGATTAGTAATAAAATCCTTTGCCATGACAGGCCGTGCCGTGCCGACAGTAAGCGCCGGCCTTTAGAGGACTGCCTCGTTGGTCTAGTGGTCGCAAGCGCAACTGCTGAATATGAGACATGAGGTCCTGGGTTCGATTCCCAGGTCGGGCAGTGTTAGGGTCAGCGCAGACAGAGAGGAATAATCCCCGCGCGGTCTCGGGCATTTTCTTTTCGGATCGCGTATGATACCCACGTATCTTCGAGGATGCGCGAGCATTTTTTGTCAGGTTCAAGCATTTATGCACTTTATTGTAATAATTTTAAAGTTTATTTTCAAGTGCGTTCATAAAATCCTCTCCGCTGCGCTCCGTTCTGTCTGCGCTGAGCCTTATTGGGTTATTCCATGAGGAAATTCTCAGTAGCAACGGAGTCTAGATTTGAGCCCGGTTGATGGCAAAAGGCTCGCCCCCTATTACATGGGACTTAAACTTAACTGGCAAAATGTGGGTGTACTATTAGGTACACCTCTGCCTAACCCTTTAGGGATTACAGTCGTGATGATATGTTTTGAAGTTAAGGAGGATTAAGAGTATGAAAACAATTTAATAAAAAATACACTTTATTCATAAAATATACAATATTGTCAAAATAACTACGTGCAATGTAAGAACTTAGCTCATTTACAATTTGTTTAGCACAATAGTAGCAAAACAGCTTCTAATACTATACTGGATTTTGATATTTCTTACGGAAAATCTACTTTTAACAGCTGTCAGATATTATATTTAATATTACTAAATTATATTGAAATATCGGTCGTTGTTACAATAAAATATTAATTATAAATTGCAATAACTAATAAAGATACCCTGTACATTTAGTATTAGGTGTAAAAAGGTAAAAAGGAAAAAAAAACAAAAAAAAGGTAAAAGGTCAAGTGGAAGCCCATACAGAATAATAAAAAAAATAAAAAAAAAGCACTTGGAAATTTTTCAAATGATTTTTTAACATATAACAGCAATGCAATTGCAATACTTAGTCAATATTTTAGTACAACACAGCGATATTTCATAGTTTCATTCAGTAATATTGAATCAATAATCAAAACAGCCAAATATTATCATGAAATACAAAGGTCAAATGAAAATTGGTAGCGAAACTTCTCAAATGATGAGTATCTCTATGTAATGACGATAAAACGACAACAAGATTTGTCTGATTTCATATTTTCAACCAATTTAGTTTGACTTTCAATGATTATGAATACAGCAGTAGCGGAAGAACAAAGAAACGATGGATGGACTGTGTGAAGGATGATATGGCTAGAAAGGAGGTGACTGTTGAGATGACGAGTAATAGAGAAGTATGGAAGAAGAAGACATGCTGCGCCGGTCACTAATAAATTGAGAGATAAGGGCAGGAGAATGATGATGAATGATAACAGGTTGTAACAGGCTACCCGCAATAGAAAGAGAAAAGAGAACAGTTGAAATTCTCAAAATGATTTTTCAAAACTTTTCCAAATCATGAGGTCGGCATCCAGTCTAACCGGATGCAGCTGAATACGAGTGTGTAGCGTGGAGCGACTGCCTATCTGAGTTCCACAACCCAGTTAGTGGATAACGACAGCACGCGGTAAGACTGGTTGTCAGAATAAAATATTATGCTTTCACTGACTAGAATATGAATAATAATTATGCAGTTACAATCAGAATGCCAAGTTTACAAATCTAAAAAATAAACTAGTATTACGTAGGTAGGTAATGCACTCTAGGTTTTGTAGGACAATTCCTATTTAAAGAAACAAACAGTTTGTCTGGCTCACTGAGGCGACTCCCGCGAGCGACACGGGGTACACCTTAGCGGGATGCGGGATAAATCTTCGCGTATCAGTTTTTTTAATGATAAGAACTGACAACGTAGTGGGTACAATCGACGCGAGTAAATATCCCGCACATCACGCGCACGATTCGCTTCAGTTTGCCCAGAGCTTAACCTTCTGACCGCCAGACACATATACGTGACAAGTATTGCCCTGTACGTCAAACGACACAAATATGTGACAAAATGATGGTGGGTAAAATTGTGGCTTGGCGTGGAGGGCACGCGCGTGCCTGTATGCTCTGGCGATCAAAAGGTTAACTAAGAACTACCCACATTATACAGACTTGACGCCAACACTCGAGTATTTTCAACATGGCCGCCAATGACCTTCTTTCCAGTAAATGTTGAAAATTGAACCTTATAGAAACCATTATAAAACTCGAATTTCAATGCTTTACTGTGAGTCGAGTCTGTAGAATTAAAGTAGTTCTGTCAGAACCACGGCAAGGTATTTCTTTATTTATCGTAAAGGATACTTCTCTGTGAGGGCCTGACAACACTTATCGACGCGAAATAGGCTTGAGCAGATCACGACAGTACTCCGAACTACATGCGACAGGTATCTCCACATTTGTCGCATTTAGTTCGGAGTACGGCCAGGTCGCGTCGTCCGAACTGGAACGAGTGAAACAAGGAATTGTCACTTTTATTGCAAGCTTTTCTGATCGGGTCAACCCGATTCCACGTAGATGAGTGTGGTCACTTCTTTATAATATACAAAAACAATAAATCGTTAAAACTTAATATTTTATTAAAATCAGATCGGTACGAATCTTAAAACTAAAGTATGAATAATATCAAAATATTGCTTTTATTTCTTGAACATTGTTCAACACCAGGCATAGCTGTACATGGATCTTTTGGCCCGTGGCCAATTTCGGAAGTAACGCCGCCATAATGTTTTTTCAATACGTATTTTCACAGATGTTTACCAGCAGCGCCCCCTGGTAGCGCCAATAGATCTTTGTAGCACTATAATGTCGGTTTTGACATTTCTTATAATAATTACAAGAACGTTTAGGTACTTATTTGTTGTAAATATTAAAAAAAACGTAGCATTTCAGTACTGTTTTATTTATTATACGATTTTCTCATATTTATGTCAAAAAACATGTTTGAAGCACGCTTTGAGTTGACTAGCGAACATCTGCATAACATCACGCCAGCTATCCCTCGAAGGGTGAGACAGAGGTGTACCTAAATAGTACACCCATATTTCGACAAATATAAACATGTTATTTGACATTTGAAATTGATAATATCATCAAGTTAAGCACCAAAACTAAGGCACCATTATAGTTATCACCAGTTACGGATATATTGGGGGTCAAAGTTCAAACTTTCTCACAAGATCTTTTTTTTAACTAAATATTTTAATGTTTTAACTTTAACTTTCCTACACGACCTCCATACTATTCAATCCATCCATCAGCACAATGTTTTGAGTGCGTTCCATCGAGTCCTATCGTAAAACGTGATTTTTCACCCCAAAAAAGAAGTCGTTTCCCAGCAATAATTTTTGCGTAAAGTTACTTAGGTTGATGTACAGAATGCTTGGTCGCTTGGTTGGTTTTATCTTGTGTACTAATATTATAAAAATAACTCGAGCAAAGCCGACATGAGGTAACAGTTTGTGTTGCGATATTCCTTACATCGTGTACTTAATCTAATCAGAATTATTAATCCATTGCTTTCAGAGATAACTTACAAAAAAAAACTTAAATAAGACTTACTTATAGAAAATGGCTCATTTACTTATAACTAAATTACTATTGGTAGAGATTCAGCTAAAGCTTTTACTAATATTTGATTAAAAGGCTGCCTTTGTTTAAAATAGCAGCTCGATAAAAAAAGCTACACTGACTAAAGCGCTCAAAAGATAGCTTTAACATTGATAAGGCCAAAAATAACGCTTGAGATTGATATTAGCCGACAAAAGACAGACTAACATGGAAATTGGCCGTAAAAAAAATACTTAAAGGAATATTTGTCATAAAAGAAAGAGTCATGAACATGTGCCATAAAAAAGATAGACTGTTATCAGTTTTAGCCGTTAAAAGATAGAATTATATAAATAATGGCTGCCAAAAGACAGCTTAACACACGTATTGGCCATCAAAAGATACTTTGACATTAACATTAATCGTAAAAGATAGCTGAACATTGATGTGAACTTATGGATACGTATTACCAAGTTAACCGACGGTCAACCACTTTTCAATCTTAAATAATGGTGAACAGTGACTCTCAGTGCTCTCGGTTGTCAAAAGACAACTTAGCATTGATGTTGCCGTAAAATTCAGTTAAATATTGAGATTGGTTGTAAAAAGATAGTCTTAATCCAACATTAACCGTGTAAAAGACAACTTTACATAAAGGATTGTCCTTAAAAAGTTAGCAAACGTTACACAGCATCTTTCATCCCAACATTAACCAACTGGCCATCACTATTCATATGTACATCGAGCCCACCCTTAGCAGACCTCTCAGCGGCCTGCTTGAACACATCAGGCCAGACGAACTTCTTGTTCTCAATCAATGGCATCGCTCTCTGCAGCTTCTCATAGAAGCCTGAATCTTCCCATTTTAAGTAAGTGTTCATCTTCATATGCGCTCTCAATTCCTCTGACAACTTTTCATGTTTCGTTACATCCTCTAGTAAGATGAGGATAATTCTATTTTTCCCCTCTTTTAATGCTAAGTTATGAGCTGCTCTGAATTCCATATTAGCGTATGCAGAATCTAGGAAGTTGTTCGATAGCAAGATAATTGTTTTACGACTTTTTTCAACGGATCTGTTGATCTGGTCCGGGATGAAATCTCCGACGAACCAATCCCTATAGTGGACGCAAGTTTTTAAGCCAAATTCTTGTTCTAACTTAGGCATTAGCCTCTCTAAGTGGTGTCTGTCTTTGTGGGCGTAGGAAACGAACACATCATATTCTTTGTCAATATCATCTACGTCTTCGATGAAGCAGCCAGGGCAGAGACCGTATTTTATGATAAAAACTTGTATTTTGTGCAAATTTTTGTATGTCACTATTGCTATGATAGCAACTATGATAATCAGGACTATAAAGGTGCCACTGGCCACGGCAGCCGCGCGCCAGTTAGTACAAAGTTCTGAAGGATCCATATCAGTTAAGAATTTATCTCCACATTTGACTAAAGACAAATCTTTGACTGTCAAACTGTCTTTTAATACAGACAATTCTTTTGAATGCCAGCAATCGCATTCAAATTCATTATTCGATAAGTACAGTGTTACATTCGCCATTAAAAACTCCAGTGGTACGCTTGTTAGTCTATTACTTGAGAAATCAATAGCTTTGACAGACTTTGAAGGCGAGAACGATATATCATCTAAACCTATGTTTGAAAGATTGAGCAACTGCAAATTTAGGTTATCTAAAGTCATCGGTACAGTTTTTAATCTTAAAGACAAATATTCCACACCGAATGGCTCTGGACTTGCCATTTTTGCAGGAATAGTTTCACATGTGTATAGCAAATCATTTGTAGCTGGTCTTAACTCGCAAGATGAACAAGAATTGTGACAATTTTTAACTGGTAATTCACAGATTAGGTCATTTGATGAGACATTTACGAATAATTGTCCTTTTAAGCGCGATGGTGACGCACATGTAGCGTTTCCAAGGACAAAATTTGGTTCTACAGACAATGGTTTGGCACCTCGAACTCTCATAGCTAGGTTATAAAGTCCACAATCGCATAGCAAGGGGTTGTCGTCCAGAAGAACTGAGTTGGTCGAGTTTTTGTACCCCGGATCTCCTTTTGACAGAGTCGCGTATGTCATCATTACAGAGGTGATGGTGTTGTTTCGTAAATCTACGACGAGGTCCTTGCCTAGAAACTGGCATTCTGTAGCCTGAAAAAGATAGTAGAAAGATTATAGAAAAACAAAAAAAAAACATTAAAAGAATTGCTGATACACACCGAAAATTTTATTTAAAAAAAACGGTAAAGATACAGTGGTGCAGCATAAATATTGTGCCTCAGGTAACTGGGGACACTGACGCGAAAACGGTTGCCACGTATTCAGTACACATGAACTCAAACTCAAAGCATTTATTTCAACTAGACCATCACAGGCACTTGAATGTCAAATAAAACAAAAAAAAAAGCGAAGCTACAGTCACAGTCACAAAGCATAATAACTTGAGAAAGTACTGTAGTTGCACATTCCAAAGCGTAGATCTCTATGGAGAAGAATGGGCAAGAAACTCCATGGACACTCTTTTAAATCAAAATATTCTTACAAAATCTTGGTTACATCGTTCATGTTGAGATTATACATATATGTGAGAACGATGTAGAAAGACGTGCACTTTAAGAGCGTCCGGAGTAAAAGATAAAAACAACAATGAAAAAATAAAGTAATTAGAATAAACCGTGGCAGCTAAGAGATGACCAGTCCCAACTGACAGCGCCCGTTCACGAACATGACGCATGAGTGAGCCTCCCCATACAATTTTTCATCGGTTGTTAAAAAAAAATCTGCTGTTTCCTCTAAAAGTGTAATACCTACACGTCAAAATGTATGGAACCGATGAAAAATGTCTATGTGGGGGGGGGGGGTTCAGAATGTTGTACTGAGTACGTCGTAACCGTTTTCGCGTCGGTGTCCCCTCCACCGCGTAAACAAATAAATAAAATTGAAGTGTCTGTTTGTAATTTCAAAATAACAGCTTTTTACTGAATGCATTTAAAAAGTATATACGGTTTTAATAAAAAAAAACATTATTTGAAATTTTTGTCCGTCTCTCTGTCTGTGTTTGTACCTGCTCATCATTCTCTTGCCCTTATCCCAATTCATTTGGGGTTGGCGCAGCATGTCTTCTTCTTCCATACTTCTCTATTACTCGTCATCTCATTAGACACCTCCTTTCTTGCCATATCATTCTTTATACAGTCCATCCATCGTTTCTTTGGTCTTCATCTACTCATATACCCATCCACATTCATACTCAAAACTTTCCTCACAACATTTTCCTCATTCCTCCGACAACCACACAACTTCCTCCGACAACCGACAACCACACAACTTTTCAGTCACCGGCGCCACTTTCAGACTTCCTCTTATATACTCATTTCTTATTTTATTCATTCGCGTAACACCACACATTCCCCTTAGCATTCTCATCTCCGCCACATGCAAATGCCTTTCATTCATCCCTTTTGTGGCCCAACATTCTGATCCATACAAGACAGAAGGTCTAACCATTGTTTTATAAATCTTCCCCTTAAGTTTAAGGGGAATGCGGGAGTCGCAGATTGTTCCCGTGACCTGCCGCCATTTCATCCATCCCGTGTTAATTCTGTGCTTTACACTACGATCTATTTCGCCATCGCTTTGCACGAGTGAACCGAGATACCGAAAGTCGGAACAGACAGGAAGAAACGCGCCATCTAGCGCTATGGCTCCAGAACTGGAGAGACCGCCGAAATCGCTAATTTCCGAAAAGCTGCTAATTTCCGAAAAGTCTCGACCGATTTTGGGGACGGGACTTTTACTGGCAGATAGCTAATATTATAAGGAGTAACAAGGCTACTTTTAATTTCGAAAAATGTTTCGATTTCAGTGCAAAAAAAAAACATGTTTTAACAAAATCAGATTCAAATAGGGAAATAATATTTATACTCGTAAGAAGTTCGTGGCCAACAGCTAGATGTAAATAAAGACTATTGACTAAAGCCATTTGGTCATATAAAAATATTCGCGATTTCACCCTTATCTAAAAGCAAATAAATGTCTAGATGTCCTGTCCAATATAATCTCAATGTGTATTTTATGTGATGCGCAATGTTTATCCTGTACTACTGTAATATGATTATATTACGTTGCTTTTGCCCAAGGCAGAGGTGTACCTGACATGTACACCCACTCATATTCACTCATATCTCGCCAGTTTTGTTTAGATTCCATGTAATAGGGGGCGACCCTATTGCTATCAACCGGGCCATACATCCAGACTCCGTGGCTGCTACTGAGTTTGTTATGAAAAAACCCGACCTACGGATAGAACCCCGAACGTCAGGATCATGATACCCCTTAGTAAGACTGGTTGTCAGACTTTCGGGCCACTGACTACCTGTAACGACTGTCAAAGATCTACAAATGACAGCCGGGACCAACGGCTTAACGTGCTTTCCGAGGCACGGCGGAAACTCGGTATGTACTGGAAGCTCACGCATCCACGGACCGACCTCAGAAAGCGTAGCTTTACCTCCGTTCGACCGATGAATAAAATAATAATAGTCATATTATTATTTAAAAACACACACTGCGCTCCAGAACGCAAATTGCCGACGTAGCTTATAAAGCTGCCAGACTAAAATGGGACTAGGTAGGCCATGTTTGCCGGATGCCGGCACAGCTGTGGGCTCGAATATCGCAAGACTGGAGTCCTGTAACAGCTAGACGGGGTCGCGGCAGACCGAAGAGAAGATGGCGGGACGACTTGGATGGCGAATTGGTGAGAAGAAGCACACCATCGTGAGAAGGAATGGGGGGAGGCTTTTGCTCAGGAGTGGGACAATACTGACTAACTAAAAAAAAATTTAAAAAAAAGATACTCACATCCAATATTGTAAAATTATTCCCTGACAGATCCAACTCCTTCAGCTTGGTAAAAACCCCTTGCCAATCATTAAAGATTCTTCTTATTTGATTTCCACTTAAAAATAAGTTTTTTAACTGTTCTAGCATATTAAATGGCGAATCAATTCCTTCAACGTTCAAATACGAGTCTTGAGCGTTCAAGTATCCTTCTGGTTCTAAAGTCAAGCGGTTGTTTTTTAAAGAAACCGTCTTCAGTTCTGTGGCTCCTTGGAAAGTGGCCTGGCTTATCGTCGTCAAGAGATTTTCGTCCATCGATACATAGTTCAGGTGTGTAAGACCTGAGAATAGGTAGCTAGAACGAAAAAAAAAATTGGTTAAAATAAAAACCTTAAAAAAAACAAGCTTTTATTCTACTGAAAACAACAAATTTAAGTGTATCTATTAAAATTGAACGCGTATACAACATTATTTTTAGTATATGCGAAACCTGAATATAGTTTGTTCAGAATAAGTAACTGAATCGATTCCAATCATTTTTAAACCATGTTATATATTTTCCTAAAAATATTTAAAAAAGTTAAAAGTTGGACACCGAGCGACATTAAGTACCTATCGCAATAATTTAGGTACCTACTGCCAAATTATTATTATCAATGAGCTCAAGACGACGCTAGAGGCGCGCGCTGCGTGGTGACAACGTTTTTGTGCGGACAACTAGGTAACAGAACAAGCTTATAACTTTGAGATTTTTCATGATACAGTTTTCAAATTTTGTACATAGATTCTTTACATAAAAATACTCGACACGTGTTTCAGGTTTCGCATATACTAAAACTAATGTTGTATTCTCGCGTCCGTGCTATTAACCGTTGAGGAGATCTCTCGTGAGGAGACAATACTGGCTGCAGGATCAAGTCATGTCTGTCATTTAAATGTGTTGTCACCAGAACCAAAGCTGTGTGCAACATTTCAGCTCAATCGGTTGGGAGAACTGGTTTGGAATTCAGTTGCAAGATTCTAACTAACTAAGAAGGTCAAATAATTGCTTATAAAAAGAACACCAGCCTCAACTATTAACAAATACCATTCATCGTGTTAAAAGGTTAAGCAGTTGAACCTATAACCCATACGGGTTAACCATTATACATCATTCTATCCCCTAACATAAAAATAGCTGATTCCCACAAAACTGCAATACCTACCCCCATAGCATGACCACCGTAGAAAAGGATTTCTTTGACGGAAGAATCGACAAAATGACAGATAGTGCAAAGAAATCTGTCATTGTGTCGACACAATCTGTCATTTTGTCGATTCTTCCGTCAAAGAAATCCTTGTCTACGGTGATCATGCTACGAGTGCTGAATACGTGGTGACCGTTTTGCGTCGGTGTACATTCCACCGTGTATTGTAACAGTTTCTACTTTGAGAAAAGACGTATGTTGTAATAGTATGACTTCTAAAATACTATGTTCTTCGTGAAAACGTTAAGCAGTAGGAGAAAATCGCTTTTGAATTTTGATTTCAATGCTCGTGACTGTACACCCACATGTCGCCAGATATGTTCAAGTCCCATGTACTAGGGGGCACTGGGCACAGGTCTAGACTCTGTGGCTGCTAATGAGAAATTCCTGATGTAAATAACCCAATAACACTTTGAGTTAGAGTCAATACACGTAGGAAAGACTTGCCTAACACAATTCAGCCGAAAATAAACGTGGTTCATCACAGTCCTAGGTACCAATCAGAATTTCTATACAACAAGCTTTCCTTAGAATTTAAAAGTATAAATAGCGCAAACATATTTAAAAACAAATTGAAGACATATTTATTGAGGAAGGGCTACTACAGTGTCGACGAGTACCTTGATGATAAGCGACAGCCGTAATATTATTATTGTTTCACATTGGAATTACTTTATATGGTGTGTTGATTATGATTATTTTGAATTTTTCATCATCATCATCATCATCATCATTTCAGCCGAAAGACGTCCACTGCTGGACATAGGCCTCCCCAAGGGGGAATATATATATAAAAATATTATTTGAATTTTTACATTCACATAATATTTTTTTTTCTTTTTTTTTCTTTTTTATTGTATTACTCATGGATTATTAAATGACAAATTATCTCTTGTAATAATTATATTTTTTTTTTGACATTCCATTTTTTTACCATTGTATTTTAAAATTTGATGACATACTGATATTTTTATAAGAACTTGTTTTGACATTCCATTTTTATTTTATTGTTTTGTTTACTTATTATTCACAGAAATTAGATGACATATTATTAATTATTTCAAATTGAATGTGGATTATTACTGTTTTGAATTTGTTATTCCATCTTTGACATGTTTTTTGATTGTAATGTTTTAATGGTACTTTTTTATTTTACATTTTATTTTTACTAAATTTCTATACTATGTATGTTGTTCTGAAATAAATTACTTATGACTTATGACTTGCCCCACCTGCGAATTGGACCCAGGACCTCATGCACAGCAGTCCTGCTTGCGACAACTGGACCAATGAAGTATTCAAATACGAAAAGAAAGAAGAGATTCAAATACAGAAATATAAATAAAAACACTTACTCAGGCAAAACTTCCAAATGATTCCTGTTCAAGTTAAGATGTTTCAACTTCTTCAAAGGTGAGAACACTCTAGAACTTAACGTTGCTATTTGATTAAAGCTCAGATCTAATCTCTCTAGATTCTTCAAATCTTTAAAAATGTTCACCGGAAGTGATGTCATCTTATTTCTAGTAAAGTCTATGGTTTGTAATGCTTCACATCCGGTTAGCAGATCCTCTGGGAGGTTGGCGTCTGAATCGGTTATCACGAGGTTTTTTAATGAGGGTAGGTTCGCAAATGAATGGTTGCGTAGCTTCAAAGGCACTTCGTTGTTTTGTATTGTGATCTGGAAGGCAAATTGAAGTTTAATCTGTGAATAGCTTATGCCCGCTGCTTCGCCCGCGTGAAGGAAGATAAATTGGCCCACGGGATCGTACTACCGGGATAAAAGTATCCTATGTCCATCCAGGTTATAAACTGTGTGTGCAAAATTTTATCCAAATCGGTTCAGTAGTTTTCATATATCCATCCATCCATCCATCCATCCATCCCTCCATCCATCCATCCATCCATCCATCCATCCATCCATCCATCCATCCATCCATCCATCCATCCATCCATCCATCCATCCATCCATCCTCACAAACTTTCGCATTTATAATCTAACTAATAATTTTATAAATGCGAAAGTAAGAAGTAAGATTTGCTAACTTATTACGTGTCTGCAGAGTTTTGCTAGTTAGTTTAATTTGACCGTGAATTATTACTATCTATTCTTATTATGAATGCGAAAGTTTAGATGGATGGATGTTTGTTATTCAATCACGCCAAAACGGCTCAACGGATCTGGATGAAATTTGGCTCAGAGATAAATTATAGTCTGGAATAACACATAGGATACTTTTTTTTCACACTTAGACATCAATATTATCACGCGTACGAAGTCGCGAGCAAAACAGCTGCTAGTATGTTATAAATGCGAAAGTAACTCGGTTTGTTTGTTTATTTTAAACAATTGGCAAGTCAAATTTTTACTCTATCCATTCTTGTCACATCACACATCCACCTCAACACTCTCATCTCCGCTACATGCAATCTTTTTTCATCCATCTTCTTCACAGCCCAGCATTCCGATCCATAAAGTACGACAGGTCTAATCACGGATTTGTATATTTTCCCCTTTAACTTGAGGAGCATCTGTGGGTCGCAAGTTGTTCCAGTGACCTGTCGCTATTTCATCCATCCTGAGTTGATCCGGTGCGTTACGTCCCCAGTCTAATTCGCCATCCCCTTGAACAAGGGATCCGAGAAACCGAAAATCGGAACAGATCGGTTTGGCCGTTCTGGCAAGAGTTATGAGCACAGTACTGAAGCCGAAATCACAAGACAAGTATTCTGTTTTGGTCCTACTTAGTTTTAAGCCAACATTCTCAAGTCTTTGCCACCACACCTTCTGCATCCCAGCATTCTGCTCTGGACTTCTAGGCCACTCTCGGCAACCAACACAATGTCATCGGCAATCAGCATACACCAGGAAGCCTCTTCCTGGATGGCCGACGTAAAAGCGTCCATTATCACCAGGAAGAGGTAAGGGCTTAGAGCCGACCCTTGGTGCAAGCCGACAGCCACATTGAAGCTACCGGTAGTACCTGCTGTGTGTGACCGGACTTGGGTACTACCACATCGACTGAATACATAAGAGGAAGTCTGAAAGTGGCGCCGGTGACTAAAAAGTTGTGTGGTAATCGGTTGTCGTGGTATGGCGGAGGAATGAGGTAAATGTCGTGAGGAAAGTTCTGAGTATGACTGTGGATGGGTATAAGAGTAGAGGAAGACCAAAGAAACGATGGATGGACTGCGTGAAGGATGATATGGCTAGAAAGGAGTCGTCTGCTGAGATGACGAGTATTAGAGAATAAGACATGCTGCGCCGACCCCAAATGAATTGGGATAAGGGCAAGAGAATGATGATGAGCCACGCCAATGGCTAGACATCGCTCGGATCAACTGCACATACTTCCCAGGCATACCTTTCTCTTTCAGGGCGCACCACAAAACCTCACGAGGTACCCGGTCGTTTTTTCGTCGATGAATACCATGTGCAAGTTTTTGTGCGCACTTCTGTATTTCGCGCACAGCTGGCGGATGCCGTTTTGCCATCCAGCCGCCAGCTATGATCCAAAACAAATATAATGCCGCAATAATGGGAAGAAGCTTCGTTAAGGGTTTTTGACATCATTTATACTTACATTCTCCAACTGCGTAAGATTATACATTAACCCACGTGGTAATTCCTTGATCGGGTTCATGAACAGCAAGATAGATCGCAGGTTAGGCAGGTGAGCCAACGAGCCAGCCACCATCGAAGATATATGGCATGTAGTCAATGATAGGCTCTCTAGGGCATCCAGACCTGGAATGATATAAACAAGGATTTTACTTGTTACCTTCGATCAAAAATACTCTAGATTAAGGATTAAAATAATTGTGCAGCAAAGTGAAGGATGTGTTCCACCAAACGGTTCCCATCGCTTCGGATCGGAAAGGATACGAAGGGATGCGACGACAGCCGACGATGTCGACGTATACGATCGGCTCCGTAAGGTCGCTTGCGAAGGTATCCGTTCCAGCGCCTAGTCAAATAGTTTCATTCCTACTATATCGGATACGACGACAGGCGAACGAAGGCAATCGCAAGTCGAGCCTACTTTCGGCTACGATCGCCTGTCGCGGAAGAAAGCCGCGGTCAAGCTGCTGTGCGCGGCTTGATAATATAGACTTTAAATACTGTTTATAAGATTTAATATCGTTTAAAGATTGTAAAAACCGTTCCATTCCGATGCCTTTTGGTTGAAATCATCCTTTAGAATCTATTCACTGACGGCATAAAGTACAAGTTCATTATTAGCCACACATAAATCCTATATCAATGTACAGCTGACATCCTTACAAAAAAGTATTGTTGAGACTAAATCTTCTAGTTTCACATTTCCGAAATATAGGCTATCCAAGTTGTGCTGATGGCGAAGATTGTTACTTGAGAGTTCGGTCCGGTCGGTTTTTATAAGCATAATCAGCCTATAATGTTCCCACTGCTGGGACTCAGGCCACCTCTCAACGAGAGGGAATGGGCTTTGATCCACCACGCGGGCACAGTGCGAGTTGGTAGATGTCACATGTCTTTGAATTTTAATTCTAGGGCATGCCAGGATTCCTCAAGATGTTTTCCTTCACCGTTTTGAGAGCAGTGGTGATGAAATAAATGCCTGCCTGGCTTCGAACCCACGACTTAAGTCGGGGCCTCCGCTACTCTCTGGCCACCGCTGCCGGCCAGTTTGACTGCGCTTTAAAAGATACTTGACTATGACAAAGCATACCCTTAACGAAAGTAATATTTACACTTACCTCTAAAAGAATTGACACCAATTTCATGAATATCGTTACCCCACATATTTAAAATTTCCAAATTCGTCAGCCCGTTGAAGGCATCTTCGGGTATTTCATTTATATTCGCTTCAGAAAGCTCTAGGAACTTGAGCTGCGTCACGTTTGCGAACACGTGGCTTTCTAGAGTGATCTCAGTACCATCAGTGATCCTCAAGTTTCTCAGACTTGGTAGGGCATGTACTACTGAAATGGGGATCGTCTTATCAGTACCTGAAATTTGAAGAAAATTTGATGGTAAATGAGATTGGTCAGACAGGCAGCCGTACTATTTGAATAAACTGCCTCGAAAACCAAGAGGCCGTGCAATAAATTCATTCAATACTTGCTGGACCTCACCCATCACAAATCTCGACTTCATCAAGAGTTACTTGACCCCTAGCGACTCGAGGCCTATGTCCAGCAGTGGACGTCTTTCGGCTGAAATGACTAGCGACTCACCTATTATAACATAAACTCACCCATCAAAAGTCTGGCTAGACTAATAATTGCTTGACCCATCAATCCAAAATCCGACCGCATCAAGGGTTGCTTGAATGCCTAGTGACTCACCTTTTGTAACTTAAACGAACCCATCCAAAATCCGGGTTCTTCATCAAGGGTTGTTTGACCCCACCCATCTAAATCCTAACCTCATCAAGGGTTGCTTAATGAATTAGGTGTGGAAATGGATGGGTGCGCCCACAGCTGCTCTCCTAATCACCAAGTCCGTGACATCGCCCAAGCCAGCAACATGTTCTCCCCTCAGGGTTGCTTAACTCTCCCCCCCCATCAAATTCTAACTTGATGAAGGGTTGCTTAACCCCACGTATCCAAAACCTAACCTAATTAAGCGTTGCTAAACCCCACCCATCCAAAACCTGTCCTCATCAAGAGTGGCTTCACCCTTGTGACTCTCCTTTTATATCTTATCCTACCCATCCAAAATTCGACCGCACCAAGTGTTGCTTTACCCCACCCATCCTTTTCCCGACCTCATCATAGGTCGCTTTACCCCACCCATCCTTTTCCACAACTCGCCTACAGCCGCTTACCTCTCGTAATCACCAAGTCCGTGATATCTCCCAAGCCAGCCACATGTTCTCCCCTCAGTGGCGCTTTTCCATCCAGCACAAACAGGTACTTCGACACTGAGGTCATCTGCAGTGCTTCAGGCAAGCACTCCAGGATGGAGGGAGCACAGTACTGGATCGACAGGGAGGGAAGAGGCATGTTGTTGGCGAAATTGATGACCGGGAGGTCGCCGCAGGTGAAGTTTGTGCCCTGGAACCACCAAAGATATTCATTAGTCGGGGACTCCCAAGGGTTAGGCAGAGGTCTACCTAATAGTATACCTTAATTTCGCCAGTTATGTTTTTGTTATCAACTGGACACAAGTCCAGACTGCATAGCTGAGAAATTCCTGATGAAAACCACTTAAACCGACCTGGAAATCAAACCCTCCTGTCCTGGCCTCACGCTCAGCAGTCTAGCTTGCAACCACTAGACTAACGAGGCTGAAGCTTCCTAATAATATGGCCTAAAATTTTAATTTCTGTAAGTATCTGCAAAAGTAAGCCGTTTAGTTCTGCAGGACAGTTGAGGGTCTTTTTAGATTTTTGTACATTATACAACATTATTTTTAGTATTATATGCGAAACCTGAATATAGTTTGTTCAGAATAAGTAACTGACTCGATTCCAATCATTTTTAAACCATGTTATATTTTGTCCCAAAAATATTTTTTAAAAGTTACAAGACACCGAGCGACATTAAGTACCTATCGCAATTATTTAGGTACCTACTGCCAAATTATTATTATCAATGAGCTCAAGACGACGCTGGAGGTACCTGGAGGCGCGCGCGCGGTCTCGCTGTGTGGTGACCACATTTTTGTGCGGACAACCAGGTAACAGAACAAGCTTATAACTTTGTGATTTTTCATGATACAGTTTTGAAATTTTGTACATAGATTCTTTACATAAAAATACTAGACACGTGTTTCAGGTTTCACATATACTAAAACTAATGTTGTAAACAGACTACAAATAGAACTAAAATAATGATTAAAAGAAGACTAAAAGTAAGTATCTATATACATATAAACAACGACGACAATAGGACACTTAGGTGTCAAAGTACTCCTCCGCATCGCTGTCATCTGGAAACGTGCCCAGAAGACTGGCAGCATTGCCACGCTGAATAGCAATGCTAATCCTTTGGCCAAAGAAAGAGCCAGCCTTCTGGTCACGCGAAGTGTCGACCAGTCGGCGAGAGATTTCCTTAAAACATAACGCTCCTTTGTACTTCGCCGCAGTCGGGTAAAAAGGAGACGGCGCACTCGGGCCCCATGACCCCAGCGTTTCGACCCCAAACGGCTCAAAATAGTAGTTACAAAAAAAAAAGAATTTGCCAAATCGGTTCAGGCGTCTACGAGTAATCGGTGAACATGCATAAAAAAAAAAGATTCCGACGAATTGAGAAACTACTCTTTTTTAAAGCTGAATCAAAGACGCAGACGATGCCGGCAAGAGCTAGTGGAGTATAAGGGTTGCAGCACATCCATCAACATGGAACTGCATTTATCCATGCTCCTTTCCTATCTCGTGGCTCAGAACAGTCGTTTGCTGATACTGATACTGATACTGCTAGCCTGCGTCATCCCATTGCTGGGCAAAGGCCTCTCCCCATGACTTCCAGTTGCTACGATTCAGGGCTAATGTGGGCCACTGGTCGTTTGTTTTGTCAAGTTCGTCCCGCCATCTTCTGCGAGGTCTGCCGCGACGCCTTCTGGCGTTTGCTACAGCGAGAAATTGAGCGGGAGTGCTATCGCACGCGGCGGCATCGGCGATGCGCTCGGCAGCACTGAGATGAGGTTCAACCAAAAATGACTTACGGTTTCAACAATACATACCTCGCATATAATGTTGACATACTCATTGTTTCTTGCATTATAAGTAACATGTGCTTCTGCACCCACTCGACAGTATACCTCCCGCTCGTCCGAAGTCGCACAGTCGCAGTGTTCAGGGCAGTGCAGTGCGAGCGAGAGAGAGACAGTCACCGCTAGTATTACGAGACGCATCGTGTTAGCTTGGCGACGACATCACTAGAAAGAGAAAAAGATAGGTTAGTTTGGCTAGACGAAGGCGCCATCTATATCGGGACATACGAACTACAACTAACGTATCGTCGTTGAATTTCTAACATCACGTAAGTCGAAAATAGCAACTTTACAGGATGTTGAAAAATAAAAATAAACAATCAATAAATAGTTCAATCAAATTAATAATAACAATAAACAATAACTAACAATAATAATCCATTTTTTATTTTTTTTAGGATGCGAAATCATCAAATGACCCCCCGCTCTGGGCGGAGCGGAAGGGAGTGTCAGACTTGTACTGACTAAAACCCATCCATGTTCCTTCTTTGCCCTTTGTGTTCCAGGGCCGCGGTATCTCGTTGTTCTCATGTTCGAACAGTCCCGCAGCCCTGGCAGGCATCGGCCCATGCGGACCCCTACGTGGTTGCTGACATCTCTTTGAGGCGCGCGTGGAACACGAACGCGCCGTCGACACAGCCTGTCGTCATAAGACGGCCGGACGACGAGCTAGCCCATAACTCGCCGTCCACAGGCCCGCGCCTACGGTGGCCGGGGGCCACCACGTGACCCCCGACGAACAATAATAATCCTTAACAATCAATAAATAATTTGATGTAATTAAAAATAATAGTAATAGGTAACTAGCGAATAGGTTTCACTGTTACTTTTGTATGGACACTTTTCGCATAAAAGTTAATTTATTTCTCTCACTGCATGCCAAGATAAACAACCCAATTTAAAAGCTCCGAATACTTTTACAAGCACATAAATAAATACATAAGCTAAAAATACATTCAATCCAACTGAATGTTCGCTTTTGAACAGAAATAACTATACTAAACTATTGCAGCAATGTCTTACGTTATACTACAGTGCTGCAAGTATCTTCCTGAAGAATGACATTTGTGTAATGTATCATTGGTCCCAAGTCTTCTTCCGCTCTTATACCCATCCACATTCATACTCAAAACTGTCTTTACGACATTCCTCCGCATCACATGCCCGCCCATACCATGTTTGTGAAACATTCTGAAATTTTAGCCACGCGCCAATAGTCCCCTGTAAGCTATCGAACGATCAAAAGTTAGAAATATTTTAAGCTTTGAGTAATTCAGCTCTTAGGGCATTGTACTATCGAGCGAGTGCGCTGATGATCTGTCAGTTTTCACCCTTATAAGCAATAAAACTTTTATTAATAGTATTCCTGTCGGAATTTCGGACATGCTAGTCAATTTTAGGTCAGAGTTAACCGACGTGCCGTGTGTCGTCGTCGTGGCGTGTGCGCAAACACAGGGCACTCTCCAGGTTTCCCTCTCTCTCATATTCCGATCGGACGGCAATCCGTCACGACCGGAGAGAGATCAGGCGCAGGCAAGTATACGTTATAGACCGACCGCTTTAATGAGTCCTACGCCTTGCCCCATCAAAGGCACATTAACCGTCAAAAGTCCTAACAATAACCCACAGGTTATTTGCTTTAAAATAACCATAATCCACGTAGGTATTACGATACTAATTGAACCAATACGTGATCAACCTTCAGAATATTCCAGATACCTTCGCGAATGTACCCAATTCAGTCCCAAAAAGATGTAAACACGAACAAGGAACCATTTTAAAAACCTCCTACACAGGCCGGAATCGGCCGGATACATAATAATATAAACACTCGTAGATCCAAAACGAGGTAACCTACATAAATCTCACAAATATGTAAACATCATTCCTTTAAAAAACGAGGTAAACAAATCTAAAAGGCTTTTAGAAATAAGTATTTCATTGAAAATGCGGTATCTGATACTATCTATTTACTCTTACGCATCAGACTGATATATTATTGAATTGTTTACTATGTTTTGTTGCTTTACATTGTAGACACAATTATGGAATAATGGTTGTAGACAATGAATTGGTTCCTTGTCCGTGTTAACATCTTTTTGGGGCTGATTGTATATAACATGCTTTCAAAGTATTTCCGAGGCACGGGGTTATCATACCGGCAACTTCCAAACTTCGACCTGATACTGAGAAATTCCTAATCGAAAAACTCAATCACCCTTTACGGCTATG
This sequence comes from Noctua fimbriata, assembly GCA_905163415.1. Lineage (NCBI taxonomy): Eukaryota > Metazoa > Arthropoda > Insecta > Lepidoptera > Noctuidae > Noctua > Noctua fimbriata. Next base: position 447,575 of record LR990950.1, on the reverse strand, counting down.
CCCAATTAGGGACTCAAACCCGGGATGCTTGTCAAAACAACAACACACACACATCACACTATTTTTTAGGCTTGTATTAATGCGATCAACCCTAAAATCGCGAAACAAAACAACTGTTTCTTACATTTCGTTGAGTATACCACGTACGTTGAGTATGTATAGAGCAGCTAACTTCGAGCCCCATCGAGATTTAAATTAAAAAGACACAGATATGCTCTCTGTTGCTTTTAAAACCTCAAACCAACAAAAAAAGGAACACAGCCTCTAAGTACGTAGCGATGAGCGTACTACGTACGTAGCAATGAGCATGGTTTCAGTGTAGGTGTGTGCGTGAGAGTGTATATTTACTTGCAGGAGCACGGTTTGTGACTTCACTTTTGATGTTTGTGGCGCGCCGTTTTCCTTTTTTTTTTGTTGGTCTGAGTTTAAAACGGAAAAAAACACATCTTGATAAAACCGACATCTTTTGAAATCAAAAATTCGAACACATGTGACATTTACCAACCCGCACTGGGCCCGCGTGCTGGATTACAGCCTTGGTGTGCAAGTACCCTTACCGAAGCCGAAAGGCACTCGTTCTCCCCGTCATTGCGTTTTTTTTTTGTTCTGGACCATACCTGGGTACCAAGGTTACGGAGTTATACTGTCACTTACGGGATACCTTCAGTGATTGTTCATTATTTTGAGCTCCCGATATTATATCCCGTAAGTGATAGTTTAAGTTTAGTTGTAAACCGTGAAAGCTTAAAACATTGTTTGAAGGTTACGGAGATTTTGGAGGTCACGGAGATTTTGGAGGTCAAATTTAAATACAAGTACCTATTTAATGTTATAACTTTACCAGAAAAACCTCCACGACCTCCTTACTATCCAATGCATCCATCAGCACAGTGTTTTGAGTGCGTTACATTGAGTCCTACCGTAAAACGTGATTTTTCACCCCAAAAAAAAAAGTCGTTTCCCAGCAATAATTTTAGCGCAGAATAACTTAGATTGATGTACAGAATGCTTGGTTGACGGCTTCGTAAGGGTCCGTTTACACCCTGTATACAATATGTATCCCTGTGTTTCAGCAATAGAAACCAGGAACGTTATATGTTTTTACCAACTATGTTGGGGTCGGCTTCCAGTCTAAGCAAATGCAGCTGAATATCAGTATGTTGCATGAAACGACTGCCTATCTGACCACGGTAATAAGATACCCCTTGGTAAGACAGGTTGTCAGACTTTCGAGCCACCTGTAACGGCTGTCAAAGATCTACAAATGACAGCCGAGACCAACGGCTTAACGTGCTTTCCAAGGCAAGAAGAAAACTCGGTATGTACTGGATGGTCACCATCCATACACGGATCTTGATAAGCGTGGCTCGACTTTGAAGATCGACCAGTATATCTTTCAATATTTAACCACGAGCTCCTTTTCTTCGAAAACTCGTTGCCACATAATGTGCACATTGTATAATCTACTCGAGTCTAATATTTGCTACAGCTGAATCATCAACTACCTCTTATTTGCTAGGATACATCATTTCACACTATCAGTGATAACAACATCGCGTTATGTATTTAATCCGTCACGTTATTTATATATTGCAAGCTTCAAACATTTTTATTGCAAAGTTGCCCTTTTGCCCGCAGCTCCGCTCGCGTTAGAATCTGACAATCAATTCGAGTTGTACTCGGCTTGTAATAAAAAATAATTATGTTATGTTTTTATTTTGTTTCTAATTCAATCATGTTTCGAAAGACAGGCTTTGTACAAATCTAAGAAGCAAGCGTAAAGAGGTGTCCTTCCATCCAAATAATACCTAACCGTGTGCTTCATACAGATAATGGCACTCTCAGTGGAAAGGCCTGGTTGGAAGCCAAATTGCGCGTGATGCAAGTTTAGTTTCTTTTGTAAGTGCTTGTTAAGCTGATCATCCAGTACTTTAGCTAACATTGTTGCCAGGGAGATGGGGCGATAATTTTATCGCAAATATCTGCAGTTTTACATTTAAGTATTGGTACGACTATTGTTCTCATGAGTCTTTAAATAGACTCCAGACCCAGGTCGGTCGCAGCAAGGAAACCCTGTTCAGGTGGAGATTCATTAATGACTCTGCCCTGGAGTATAAATGTGGTGCTGCTCTACAAACGATGGGGCACTTAATATCGTGTCCCGCGTGTCTTGGTGTTTGTTCATTACAGGAACTGATGGATGCTACCGAAAGCGCCAAACTGGTAGGTCAGTTCTGGGCTGACACAATTTAGATTGCCATCGACACCCTAAGAAGATGAGGTCCCCAGGAAGATACTTATGACTTTTAAATAGTGAGAAGAACATGGTCAATACTCTGGGTAAATGACATCCTGCACGTCGTAGATGTTGAACACTCAAGCTGTCATGTCCAGGGGATTTACCTCGAGTCATGCTGTCAATAACACGCTTAATATCTGCAGATCTTATTTGTACAGTGGTGGTAGTACCAGTCTGGAGGCTGCATTGTGTGTCGGTACCGGAGACATAGGTGAGCTTACTCGAAAATGTGCTTTAAATATATTAGCAATTCTATTGGAGTCTCTTTCAGAATTTATACATTCAGCTCGATTTTATTTTATATTTAATTTATTAGTACATTGCCACAATTTTCAAATTTTAGGTTTTTCTAGCAACATTGAACGCGTAATACAAAGTTCGTGGCCTTGCTATTTTTTTTAATCCTAAATGGGCTTAATCTTGACCTCAATCTAGTCCTGAGGACAGAGATGAGGTCGACGATGGAACGAGCTAACCCAAAAGAAGCCTATTAACTCGCGACTTAAATAGATTGGGGTCATATGAACTTGGGAACACCGACGCAGCCAGGGCTCCTTGGCTGCTATTTTAACCGTTGAGGAGATCTCTCGTGAGGAGGTGACCCTGGCTGGAGGATCAAGTCTATCTAAAAGTGTTGTCATCACAATCAATTGTGTCTGCAAAGTTTGATTGAAGTTTGCTTGAGTTCGGTTGGGGAGAACTCGTTTGAAATTCAGTTGCAAGATTTCACCAATACATACTAACTTACAAGGCAAGTTAGTTAAACCTTATAAAAATACACACACACACACACACAGATTAACTACTCAGAAACGCCCTTACGCCAACGTTTGGCCAACATTCTGCACGGTAATAAAACGTTGCGAACCATGGCCAATAAATAAGATAATAACATATTTTAAATATAGCACACTGTAGCTGTTGTGATAAAACTAAACAGTACCGCACATGTGGGGAAATCAAATAATTTCAAGCTTTTATTTACCGAGGGAGTAAGCAAGGACTTGTGTTAGGACAACGGATACTTTTGATCCCGATATTATGTTCCGTACTTACTTTGTATGTAAACACTAGAAAACAACTGAACGTCATTTAAGTGAACCACGTCTAGTGTATAAAGGTGGTGCTGTTAATATTGTGTCCAGCGTGTGCTACTGTTTGCTCGTTACAAGAGCAGATCACTGCTGGTCATAGGGCTCCCCACTAGCGTGCCATTTAACTCGATTTGCGATTAAGGAGCTGATGGACGCTACTGAAGGCGTGAAACTCGTAGCAAAGTTTTGGGCCGACTCTAATATAATTGCTGTCGACACGTTTATAAGACCTAAATTTAAAGCCTAAACAAAAACCCGCAATAAAAATACCCTCTCAGAGCATACAGGCGTGATGTTATATAATGATGTGTAAACAATAAACATCCAAGCGATTGCAGCAATCAGATTTGCTGTCTATTATTGAAGAGTTCCGTTCCATATCTCTGAAGTCCATGATCAGATCATGACAATATTTCTATGGGACCAACTTGGAAGTATACTCTTTCAAACAAAAAAATAATTTTTCAAATCGGTTCAGGCGTCTTCGAATAATCGGTGAAAATAAATTTAAAAAATTAAAAAAAGATTCCGAAAAATTGAGAACCTCTCCTCCTTTTTTGAAGTCGGTTATAAAATCTGATAAACAATATTATTTAAGCACTAGCTGAGCCACACGACCTGCGTCGGCGTGGAATTATTAAACTACTCAAAAATAGATAAAGAAAATTTAGAATTTTGTCTAAGAATAAATAATTAGATAAGCTTTTGTGAAGTAAAGCACTAAGCTTTTGTGAAGTAAAGCACTAAACTTTTGTGAAGTAAAGCACTAAGCTTTATTGCTGACATGTTTATGGGTCGTTATCAATGTTTTGAGCATCAACTTTAGCGTTTCATTCAAGTGGGTAGACAAACAGTGGAATGCTTGAAAAAAACGCTTGCTGCACAAATTTTCTCAGTTCGATTCTAAGCGTTGACGTCAGCCGTCACTTTCTGTCACGGCTTTTTTATTTTTTTTATTTTTGATTACCATGTCTGGTTATCTCCGTCATATGGACATGGAAAGCGCAGCAAGAGCTGTTACTATGCTTCAGGAGGGAGGCTCTCAGGGATCTGTCGCAATACTTCTCCGTGTGACGCGACGAGCTATCCGAAATGTGCGGGAACGCTCCCAGGAGACCGAGAGTTTAGCTAGATCAGGAAGAATTCAAGCCACAACTTCCCAGAAAGAGCGGGATATCAGGTTAACTGCATGAAGACGGCGGACTGTAACCGCCCGGGCCTTACAAAACCTGCTGCGGCCAGTCACTGATGAAACCATCCGTAATGGTCTCCATGAAGATGGTCAACGTTCCCGAGTGCGTGCAGGTCGACTCAAACTAGCAAGAGCCTACCGAAAAGCGCGTTTAAGGGCATTACATTGCTCAATGACCTTGATGATTTGATCCCTGTACTGGTTTTTGTTGACTTGCCCCGCACATTTCGCAAAACTTCGGTTTTTATTTATTATTTAAAAATGTTAAAAGAAATAACAGAAAAAAAAACAATACAGATTGTTAAGTATATCATTACGTATTTGTTGTTACAAAATTCATGCCGATCTATTCAGCCGTTACAGAGATAATTTACAATTAAGGTTGAAAAAGGACCTATTTTCTACGATTAACCAAAAAAAATTGAGAGGGTTTATTAAAATTTTAAACAATACAATTTATTTGTGATGAACTTAACTATAACATACTTTTTTTACACGGAAAACGCACGAAGAGATTCATCAACAAATTTCTTTGAACATACGCGGTTTTTGGGATTTGAGCCATGTAATGCCCTTAAGATACGCTCGCGAGCATGGGAATGGATAACTGGTCCGCTGTACTCTTTACAGACGGATGTATGGTCAAGTTTTTCAGTGATGATAAACGAGTCCGCGTGAACCATGCATCCACGAAATAGATCGTTTTGGCGCCCAAGTGTTATGGTATGGGCGGGAAGGCAAAACAGAGTGGTAATTGTGGATACAGGTACTGTCGCCCCCAGTTACGTTGAACGGGTAGTCCAACTTCACATCATCCCATATCCATAAGAAGTGGGCGCTGAATTTGTTTTCATGCATGACAATGCTCGCGCAAATACGCCGCGTGCCACACTCAACCCCATCGAGTATTGATGGGATCAATTGAAAAGAAGCCTTAAGGCGGAAGCGCCAGGGTAAGCCACGAAATTCAAATTTTCTTGCGTTTTTCGCAATTTGCAGGTCAGTTTCAGGCTATATGTAAAACAGTCGGTTTCCTCACGATGTTTTCCTTCACCGTTTTGGGAGCAGTGGTGATGAAATAAATTACACAAAGTAATGCGCCTGCTTGGGTTCGAACCCGCGACTTACTGTTCCTAAGTCGGGGCTGCCACCACTGGGCCACCGCTGCTCCTAAAAAACGTAAGAAAAATTAAATTTCGCGGCCTACCTTAAAGAAAACTACAGCCGTGTTAAAAGTCAACAGGAGGTCATTAACGCGCTTAAACACTATTGGGAACGAATTCCGGAACAAAACGTTACCCATCTTATTGAAAGTGTACTAGATAGCTTCATACAGAGCATAGGAGACTCCACTCGCTACTAAACATAACACATTTGTTTTTAAATTTTTGTCTAATTGTTCCGGCTAACCGCTGAAATGGCTGGACCGATTTTGACGGGACTTTTACTGGCCGATAGCTGATATTATAAGGAGTAACTTAGGCTACTTTTATTTTAGAAAAAGAAACTGATATTTATAACAAAATCCGATTCAAATAGAGGAAATAATATTTTTATAATAATGTCACGCGGACGAAGGTCGCTAGGCACAGCTAGTAAATAAATAAGACTTTGTCCTACCTGGGAATCATATTCGAAACCTGTCTAAGTAAAAGAAAAAAATAACAAACCAGACCACTTATGATCTGTATAACATCATCTCAATTCATTCCATTACCAACTATGTTGTGGACTTGTGGTCAGTTTCAAACTATCCAGTCTCTCCGGACGCAACTGAACACCAGTATGTCACATGGAGCCACTGGCTATCTGACTTCTAAAACCCAGCTACTGGGTAACGATACCAGGCGGTGAAACTGGTTGTGGAACCAGTATTCCCTAACGCAATTTTATTCATATGTGATCCTGAATAAATTCAAATATTTAAAAATATTTTGCTATTCAACAAAATACTGTTTTTAATACCAAACACGATCGGTCAAAAGTTGACACAGTAATATTAATAAAACGTTATCTACTGAACAGTTTGATAACAACTCCCAACTTATTAAACATAATCTAATAATTAATTGTAAACCCACTTACATTGTAAAACTACAAGCAAGAAGTACACCAAAAATACTAAATCACTTATAAAAACAACAAGATGCACTTTTCCACTAAATTCACTATTAACACGGAGTTTATTTAGTAAATAAATAAATGCGGAGATTGCGGATACGTCCGCTCCCTACAACGGTCACACTGCGTATGATGGCGAGAGTACGCGATGAGCGCAAGCGCATAAAAATAATGACATTATGACGCGCTAATATAATCTAATATAAACATTCTTTTTTCTTTCCAGCTCCGGTGGAATCAAAGAAGCAGTATATACTAAAGCACGCCTCGATAATGCCTCGTTGATCTAGTGGTCGCCAACATGACTACTGAGTGTGAGGTTATGGGTACGATTCCCATGTCGTGCAAAGTGTTATTGGGATTTTCCATCAGAAATTTCTCAGTAGCAGCCACGGATTTGTGCATTGCATCATCCTCCTGCCCTTATTTCAACTAATTTTGGGATCTGCGCAGCATAATCATCTTCCATACTTCTCTATTACTCGTCATCGCAGCAGTCACCTCCTTTCTAACCATACCACCCTTCACACAGTCCAACCATCGTTTCTTTGGTGTTCCTCTACTCTTACACCCATCCACATTCATACTCAACATATTTCACGACATTTTCCTCATTCCTCCGCATCACATGTCCATACCACGATAACCGATTACCACACAACTTTTAAGTCACTTTTAGTTCCCGCCACTTGCGATGGAAGATGACTAATTAGCAGTTCAATTTCGATCAAAACAAAGCTTTTCATATTCCGTCGCGCGTCACGATACGGTAGGGTCAAGATCGCGACTCATGATCGCGTTCAACTGCTGCGCGTAATGCAAAGACAACAAGCAAACTTGAATTTGCTTGAACTGCACCACACGTTGATCGGCGCAGCACGAAATTACTGGAATTAGCCTTTTTGGGTGGATTTTATTTTCGAAGTTGTTTATACTAATGACAAATAACGTAGGTCCCAGTATGCTGCCCTGAGGAACCCCCAGTCTCTCTCATAGAGAGGAGTCCTGAGTCCCAGCAGTGGGAACGTGTGGACAAGTGGGCGATGTTATTGGGTTTTTTTCCATTAATTCTCGGTAGCCTTCAATGGACTCTGGATTTGCACCCGTAGATAGCAATAAGCTCGACCCCTATTACATGGGACTTAAACATAACTGGCGAAATGTGGGTGTACTATTAGGTTAACCTCTGCTAGATCCTTCCGGGATAACAGGCGTGATGATATGATGATTGAGGGTTGTGTCTGAAGTACGTTGTGTTATCAACTTCGGTGTCCGGTAATATAACGTTATCAGTCGGTTTGTCCCAGCAGACATGTTTTTATTATGATCTGTTTTTAACATCAGGCTCCTCTGTAACCAGATATTACTTTGTTCAAATGATGCATAATATACAAATGAAATTACACATTTTTTAATTATTATTGCTCTAAATTGTTTATTAGAAGAAATTGTTAGTTGGAGAGGATCGTGACTAGCGACGAAGCGGCTATTAGTATCTGAATATTAACAGCCGCATGGGTATGTCAGCAAGTTAAGCAACGCTTGCTAGGGTCCGTCTGGGAGGATGGTCTTCGGATTGACAGAACCATTGTATACTGAGATATCTCCGTTGGCTCGGCAAGCCCGTTAAGCGGTACTGTTGGACCACCAGTCTTGCCGACCGCAGTGGAAATGGCTGAGAGATGATGATTGCTAAGAAACTCGAGTCAAAATCATAATACTAATAAAACATAATTCTATCCCACAAAAGCTTTTGCTCGCGACTTCATCCACATCGAGAAGCATTTCCTATAGTCGTTAATAGTGCAGCTTTTAATCAGTGATGGTTGTCGTGGTATGGGCATGTGATGCGGAGGAATGAGGAAAATGTCGTGAGGAAAGTTTTGAGTATGAATGTGGATGGGTATATGAGTAGAGGAAGACCAAAAAAACGATGAATGGACTGTGTAAGGAATGATATGGCAAGAAAGGAGGTGTCTGATGAGATGACGAGTAATAAAGAAGTATGGAAGAACATGCTGCGCCAACCCCAAATGAATTGGGATAAGGACAAGAGAATAATGATGATGATGATGATGATGATGATGATGGTTTTTTTGAAATAGTAAGAGTAGTTTCGAAGATTACCTGCTACATCCAAGTACAGATGTAATAATCTATCATAATTCTACAAAACAAAACGGAACTACTGATCCGATCCCGAAAATTCAGTAATGGGACGCTACGTTATCCCCGGGTGTCATAAGCCATATACAGGCCTTTCCTGTGAAATAATTTGTGATCCCATCTGTTACCTATGAAGTATTGAGGTGGATGTGTGCAGTGACAAGAATGCATAAAGTAAGGAATCATATTAGAGAGAGTTTGAAAGTGGCGCCTATTCCAGAAAAATTGAAAGGAAGTCGTCTATCTTGCTTGGTATGGACATGTAACGAAAAGGGATGAAACACATGTTACTAAAAGAGTGTTGGATATGTTAATGGATATTTATTTATGGATGGAAAGAGAGAGAGAAAGGCCACAGAAAAGATTGGACGGATTGTGTGAGCAATGGTACGCAAGAGAAAGGAGTAAAATGATGCCGTGACGTCTGACAGGGGAGAATGGAAAAAGAAAACGTGTTGCGCCGACCCCGAGTAGAGTGGAACAAGGGCCGGAGGATGATGAGTTATGAAGTGTCAGAAGCTGGGTATTACGATGGCATAGCCAGCTATGCTATCCTATTGTTACAAAATAGTCGGACCCGCGACCCTGAGCACAAAACTTAGTTTTTTTTTTGTTGTCAGGCCATGACACTTACCATGTCAACACAAAGATATCTTAAAAATACGAAACGGGTTTTCCCAAAACAAAATAGGCTATAGGTACTGGAAATATGTAATTATCTTAGCCGGTTTTTATTTTGTGGTCAGAGGTTTTATGATAAAAATACCCAGAGGTCAGTTAAAGAGAAAAAATACTGTTGTAGTTTATTAGTAAACTGTTATCTGTCAAGAAAGTATTTTCATCCAGTTATTTTATCGCCTTCAAAGTATACTCATTCAGAAGCGATACACTTACGCCAACGAATAATCCAATCATCAAAACATTTTTAAACGCTTTTTCCGGAATTGAGATCAGTTCTAGCCGCTAATTCTCCTTTATGTCTTCTACCGAATGAAAACGGGTGCCATGAAGTGGTAATTTGAGTTTAGGAAAAAGAAAGAAGTCGGCTGGAGCCATATCTGGTGAATACGGTGGTTGCTCGATGGTATTTTTTGAGTTATTGGTCGAAAATTCGTTCACTATGATGGCCTTGTGCGAAGGCGCATTATCGTAGTGCAAAACCAAGTACTTTCTTTCCACAAATCTGGCCTTTTTCGTCGAATTTGCTCTCTTAAAGGCCGCATAACGCTCAAATAATATTCTTTATTTACTGTTTGACCTCCCGGCAAGAATTCAGTGTACACCACCGCGATAGGCAAAGAAAACGTTAAACATGACTTTAATTTTTGATCCGACTTAGGCGTGGTTTTTTAGTTTGCATGTCAAACTCGTAAACCCACACCCTCACGTCACCAGTAAATTATCACTGACTACCTGTACCTACTGTCAAAGATCTACAAATGACAGCCGGAACCAACGGCTTAACGTGCTTTCCGAGGCACGGAGAAAATTCGGTATGTAATGGATGGTCACCCATTCACAGTCCAACCTAGGCAAGCACGGCTTAACCTGAACTTTGATCCGAGCGGCTGTTATTATTTACCCACGAGCTCCTGTACTAGTATTGTAACTCTAAATCTACATTTTGCTCTGTTTTCTCTTATTGAGCGACAACTACACAAACAACTGATTTTAACATTCGGCGTTGAACTGAGCGTGCAAAATCCTAGAGCCCGCTTTTATTTTGATATAGGGGAAAAACTTGGTATACAGCCCAATTCCAAAAAAGATTGCATGTAGCTGAGATGAGAATGTTGAGGTAGATGTGCGGTGTGACAAGAATGGATAAGGTAAGGAACGAGTATATTAGAGGAAGTTTAAAAGTTGCGCCAGTTACAGAAAAGTTGAAAGGGTATCGACTGTCTTGGTATGGACATGTGATGAGGAGGGACGAATCGCATGTGACTAAAAGAGTGATGAATATTAATGTTGATGGATGGAGAGGGAGAGGAAGACCAAAGAAACGATGGCTAGATTGTGTGACAGGCGCCATGTTATGTTACTAACTTTAGTAACTGCATGACCAATCAAGCGATAGGTCAGCATTAAACCAGCAAGATCCGTAATTACACAATTTATTAGTGGATATCGGATAAACCCTGTGGTTGTACATGTAACTTCACAGATTTAACGTTAAAACATTTACCCAACGAGGAAATATTGAGAAATGCGTCTAGTCCAAGGCACTTGACTATTGAACCGACTTCTAAAAAAAGCAGAGGTTATGTATTCCGCCAGCATCTTTTTTTTTCATTTAGTTTCACCGATTACTCCAGAGGAGTTTGTGGCTAAATAATGAAAACCGCTCGGATCAATCTTCAGGTTAAGCCCGCTTGCCTAGTTTAGTCGGTGGATGGATGACCAGTAACCACTCATTACATACCAAGTTTCCTTCTTGCCTCGGAAAGCACGTTAAGCCGTTGGTCCCGGCTGTCATTTGTAGATCTTTGACAGCTGTTACAGGTAGTCAGTGGCCGGAAAGTCTCCAATCAGTCTTACCAAGAGGTATCGTATTACCCAGTACTAACTGGTTTGTGGAGGTCAGACAGGCAGTCGCTCCTTGTAAAATACTAGTATCCAGCTGCCTCTCGCTATACTGGAAGCCGACCTCAACATAGTTGGGAAAAGGCAGGCAGATGATGATGTTCACCGATTACTCCGTGATTACCGTCTGCGCGGCAGTCCTATATTAACTTTGCTTGAGTAATTTATGAGTTAGCTCCTATAATACGTATTTTTTCTTCATGGCCTATGTTGACGATACGATGGTTCCTTAATAACTTCTAGTTATAATGTAAAATTGTTTCAACTAAAAAGGGTAAAATAAAAAACACTAAAATAACTTTACTTACAAAGTCATCGACTTCCGAAACTCTTTTCGCCATCTGCTCATACACTACTTTTCCTATGCAAATGATATCTACATCTAAACTGCGCCACAAATGCGGCAAGTGACTGCTGATTCATAACTGACTATAATACCTTTTAATTGCTCTGGCGATTAAGTATTCTTCTTTTTTACGTGTTGATGAACTCAAATTGTGCGTGTTAATACCAGTATTAGCCGCCTGCGCAGCTCTAACATTTGGTTGTGCAGGATGGGTAGGACAAGAGGTGGAGCATATCCTGCAGAGGCTCTCCACACTAGCAATCTGTTTGTTACGAATCGAGGCCCATAGACCGGTGACAGGAGAACTGTGTTAAAGGTTCCCTCCGTCATCAGTTGGCTAACCTTTTCCCAACTATGTTGGAGTCGGCTTCCAGTCTAAACGGATGCAACTGCTGAATGCCAGTGTTTTATACGGAGCGACTTTCTATCTGACCTTCACAACACAGTTAGTTGTGGGTAGGACGATACCCCTTGGTAAGACTGGTGTCAGAATTTCGGGCTTCTAACCACCCGGAACGACTGTCAAAGATCTACAAATGACAGCCGGGACCAACGGCGTGTTTTTCGAGGCACGGAGGATACCATATCGAGTGTCCTCCGTGCCACGGAAAACACAGCTATCTAGTACATAGTACTCACACAATATGAGCTATGCGGTTATATAATACTAAAAAGATTGAATTTATACAATGCAAAGATAGTTGTACAATCTTCAGCAGCTCCAACATACTATTTAATGCTATCCATTTATGCGCCCCTGTCCTTGTGGAACAGGACCGGCATTGAGCCAAGCATTTTTATCAGCGATATAATCGTCCAACTTGTAATATCTTGCTTATATAGTGTGCGTTTAATGCATGTTATAATTTTCATCTCGTTCAGTTCAAGAACACTTTGTGGAATTTTATTATAGCATCTCAAACAGTACCCCATGAAAGATGAGTCTACTTTAGCGAGTCTGAGCCTGGCTGAACCAATTGTTCTCTATTTCTAGTACTGTAATTTTGTCTGTCACCTCTTTTATTAAAAAGATGTAGATATTTTCTTACGCACATTATGTTTTCGTAGATGTATTGACAATGAACGGTCTTGATGTTAATTTCCTTAAACAGTTCCTGTCCCAGTCCAGTCTGTTGAAATAACAGCTTTTACTGAATGCATATAAAAGTATATTATGTATACTCAACTTTTACTACTTTTTTTCTGTGTTTCTGTTTGTTCCGGTTTATCTCCGAAAAGGCTGGACCGATTTTGACGGGGCTTTCACTGGCAGATAGCTGATGTTAGAAGGAGGCTACTTTTATATTGGAAAAAGGATTAAGGTTCCGTGAACAGAAATAAAACCCATGAAATTGTTACACAAGTGTTACAAAATCCGCTTCAAAAAATAATGTTTTTATGATAATTTCACGAGTACGAAGGTTGTGGGCACAGCTGGTATTCATAATATTATTGTATGACTCAGTTTCGAAAAAAATATACGGGAGAATTCATAAATAGTTTATACTCGTACTAATGCACATAATTTGTCATTCAAATATTCAGTTATTTTAAAAGTATAATGTTTGTGACGGGTTTTATTCTATTCGTCCTTAATACGTCATGGATATGACATCAGTAAGATTCTTTTAAACCCAAATTGGAAATGCTCTACAAATCCAGAGTCCCGGTTGGGTATTAAGGAAATTCCCGATGGAAGAACCCAATAACACGTCTGGTTTAGTGATCCCAAGCGCAACTGCTGAGCACGAGGTCCTGGGTTCGATCCCCAGGTCGGGCAGTGTTATTGGATTTTTCCATCTGGAATTCTGCCCGGATTCTCGGATCTGCGTCTGGATTTGTGCCCGGTTGTTGGCAATAGGCTCGTCCCCTATTACATGGGACTTAAAAATAACTGGAGAGATATGGGTGTAATATCAGGTACACCTCTGTCTAACCCTCCGGGAGTGATGTTATGTAAAACCCATATTGTAAATAGTTATAAATAGGAATAGGAAACCTCTGCCAACCCATTTTTGAAGAAATAGGCGCCATGTTATGTGAAACGTCATCTTATTTATTTAACTATGTATGTACACACAGAAGACAACACAGGAAAATAACATCACACATCACATCACACATCATCACATCACATCATCACATCTTGGTAGTACAACTTATTTATAAGTAGCTTATGCACGCAGCTTCGCCCGCGTGGAGTTCGGTTACTGTCCCACGAGATAAAAAGTATCCTATCGACGTTAAAGTTCTATCACCACGCAAGTAAGTAAAAAATAGCGAAAAACTGCATAATTACAACTAGGTAATGGCACAATACTATGTTATAGTTTGCGTTCAGCTCAAATTAGACAGACGTCGCTTGTTTCTGTGATTGGCTGAAACAATACGTCTTCCGATTCTCTAGTAAACGGCATCAAAAATAAAAATGTTCAAAACCATAAAAAAGTAAGTACAGTAAACAGACCCTTCACACAGCCGTCAACCAAGCAAAAATTATTGCTGGGAATCGACTTTTTTTTTTGGGTGAAAATTCACTTTTACGGTAGGACTCGATGGAAAGCACTCAAAGCACTGTGCTGATGGATGGATTGCATAGTACGGGGGTCGTGGAGGTGTGTAAATTAATAAGCTTACATTTAAAAAAAATTGTGAAAAAGTTGGAACTTTGACCCCCAATATCTCCGTAACTAGAAGGTTCCCAGGTATGGTCTAGAACAAAAAAAATATCGCAATGACGGGGAGCACGAATGCCTTTCGGCTATGTTAAGGGTCTATTTACACCCTTTATGTGGTGTTAGATCTGCAACGACGCTATGTGGTGATACAGACTATAAACTATCTGTGTGCCAAATTTCATACAAATCCGTTTAGATATTACGGGTACAAAACCCTTAGGTTCCACTATTTGAAATAGAAAGTTGTACATTATATATAACAAGTTGAATTAGTATAACTGGTTTTATTGATAATTCCCAATGAAGAAAACATTGATTTTCCCACCAAGATGTTCTACGTCATACTTGCTACGTAATTCAAAGTATTAATGTTGTTTTTACTATTATTATAGGATGTATGTTTGCTTATGAACGCAATGGTCCAACGGGAATATTAGTAGGATAATTGATATATATTTATATAATGTATCGTAAGTAGTAAGCGGTAGGTAAGATACGTTCTCAGAACGCTTAACACATGGCCTGTGGTAGGCATTACTCATCGATTTAGCGATAAAATAACCACAGGCCTACAAGTTACAACCAACTTACATGAAGCCACTAGCGAACTAAGGGGGCCTCCCGAATTTCCGAAATGTACTTTAACATAACATAACATCATCCTCGAAGGGTTAGGCAGACGGGTACGTAGTAGTACACCCACATTTCCCCAGTTATGTTTAAGTCCCATGTAATAGGGCAGGCCTATTGCCATCAAACGGACTCCGTGGCTGCTACTAAGAAATTCCTGATGGAAAAACCAACACATAACACTTTCGGACTTAAAAATTACCTAATTGATTTTAGAGCATTAATATATCAATGTTTTGGAGTTAATAAAACACCGGATTTGAACGAACAACCTCGTGCATGAGAAGCGAGGTCATAACCACTGGGTCAACCAGACATCGGTAGTGGAAAATCCAAACCAATCTACACAAATAAAATCTGTTTGTGATATCATAATAACAGCTTCTTACTGAATGTATGTATAAAAATACATACGGCAAATATACCAAATACACAGTCCGTCGGTCTGTCGGTCTGTCTGTTTGTTCCGGCAAATCTCCGAAACGGCTGGACCGATTTTGATGGGACTTTTACTGGCAGATAGCCGATGTTATAGCTCTAACTTAAGCTACTTTTATTAAAAAAAAATATATATATAAGGTTCCGTGCAAAAAAGTTAAAACCCTTGAAATTGTTAACATTCAAAAAGGTAAGTAATATTTCACGCGGACGGTCGCAGTCAACAGTTAGTATTGAATAAAAAGGTCAACGTATTGAACGTATGCCTACGTATTTAATATGATATGACCTCTAATGGTGGGGAACTACAATCTCTCAAAGTTGACCGTCACCACAACAATTTTACAATTTGGGTTTATACATAGCTAGCTTTTGCTCGTAGCTTCGCCCGCGTGGATGTCGAAAAATATCCGACGGGAACGTACCGAACAAACATAGTTACTTACCTTCATCCCCCTTTTTAACCCTACGGGGTAGAATGATCAAAAACGCTGAGACACGTATAAATTAATTTTCAATCATTAGCCGAAACACATTTGAAGATACTAAGTTCAAAACTGTCGGACTTTCATATAAACTTCCATCCCCTATTTTACCCCTTTATGGGTGGAATTCTCAAAAATCCTTTCTTAGTGGATACTTACTCTTCACAAAGAACACACCCTCCAAGTTTCATGTCTCTAGGACCAGCGGTTTGGGCTGTGTGTTGATATTTCACCCAGTCAGTCAATCAGTGTACCATTTTATACAACATTATTTTTAGTATATGCGAAACCTGAATATAGTTTGTTCAGAATAAGTAACTGAATCGATTCCAATAATTTTTAAACCATGTTATATTTTTTCCCAAAAATATTTAAAAAAGTTAAAAGTTGGATACCGAGTGACTTTGAGTACCTATCGCAACCATTTAGGTACCTACTGCCAAATTATTATTATCAATGAGCTCAAGACGTCGCTGGAGGCGGGTGCGCGGGCGCGCCGCGTGTTGACCACGTTTTTGAGCGGACGACCATGTATCAGAACAAGCTTATAACTTTGTGATTTTTCATGATACAGTTTTGAAATTTTGTACCAAGTTTCTTTACATAAAAATACTAGACACGTGTATCAGGTTTCGCATATACTAAAACTAATGTTGTATAGATAACATCACGCCTGTAATCCCCGAAGGATTAGGCAGGGCACGTACTAGTATACCCATATTTCGCCAGGTGTGTTTAAGTTTTATGTAATAGGAGGCGAGCCTATTGACATCAACCGGGCACAAATATCTACCTCGTACGTCTAGTGGTCTCAAGCGCGACTTCTGAGGTGTTAGGTCGCGCTAAGAGTTATTGGCTTTTTCCATCAGGACTTTCTTAGGAGAAGAATCTTATTAATGACGACATCCGTGACGTATGAAACAAAAACAGCAATAAAATCAAGCCCGTTACAAACAATACTTTAAATAACTCTGAATGTCTGAATGTTAAAGTATGTGCATTATTCTAAAGTGCGTAGAAGCTCTCTCGAATATATTTTTTTCTATAGTGAGTCACAACGAGGAGCTCGTAGCTAAATAATAACAGCCGCTCGGATCAATCCTCAGGTTAAGCCTGCTTCCTCAGGTTGGTCTGTGGATGGGTGACCACTCATTATATACCGAGTTTGCTCCGTGCCTTGGAAAGCACGTTAAGCGGTTGGTCCTGGCTGTCATTTGTAGACCTTTGATAGTCGTTACAGGTAGTGGGACGAAAGTCTGACAACCAGTCTTACCAAGGGGTATCGTGTTACGCAGTACTAACTGGGTTGTGGAGGTCAGGTAGGCAGTCGGTCCATGTAAAATACTGGTATTCAGCTGCATCCGGTTAGACTGGAAGCCGACCCTAACATAGTTGGGAAAAGGCAGACAGATGGTAAAGCGAGTCGCAAACTACACATATGTATTCATATTTTTTATATTTTATTCATTTTGAAGTCGGCTTTTACCACTTTTCACAATACAGGATGTAAACAGACCCATCACGAGGCCGTCAACCAAGCATTCTGTACATCAAACTAAGTAACTTTACGCATAAATTATTGCTGGGAATCGTTTTTTTTTTGGGGTGAAAAATCACGTTTTAAGGTAGGACTCGATGGAAAGCACTCAAAGCATTGTGCTGATGGATGGATTGAATAGTACGGGGGTCGTGGAGGTGTTTAAAGTAAAAATCTTACATTAAAAACAAGTATTTAAAAAAAAAACTTGTGAGAAAGTAGGAACTTTAACCCCCAATATCTTTATAACTAGAAGGTTCCCAGGGATGGTCTAGAACAAAAAAATGATCGCAAAGACGGGGAGAACAAGTGCCTATCGGCTGTGTTAAGGGTCTATTTACACCCTATATATGTAGATCAGATGTAAGTGTCAACGCCAAGATAAGACATCATACACTGACCTCATTGGTGAGGTTCTTCACAACGGCCAGGTGCGTAGTACTCGCAACCGGCGTGCGTGTTTAGGCTTAGGCATCTAAGGTTACATAATTTTTGAGGTCTTTTAACCAAAATTGTGTGTAAATTAGTTATTCGCAAATCCGTACCAACTTTGTTATAAAGTGGGTTAAACATGGCGATTCATCCTTTTTGGGTTGGCAAACACTCAAGCTGCCCACTTGATGGTGATCACTTCTTTCATCACTGATGTTATAGATTAGTGTCTGTCTGTAATTTCAAAATATCAGCTTTTTACTGACTGATATGAGAGTATACACTGTAAACTATTACCAAAAAACGTGTTTTTAAATTTTTGTCTGTGTGTATGTCTGTTTGTTGCGGCTAATGTCCGAAACGGCTGGACCGATGTTTCCTTAGGCTACTTTTATTTTAGATAAAGCACTAGAAAAAAATTAAAACCCTTGAAATTGTTAACATAATCAGATTCAAATATGGAAGTAATCACTACATAGTATAAAACAAAGTCGCTTCCCGCTGTCTGTCCCTATGTATGCTTAGATCTTTAAAACTACGCAACAGATTTTGATGCGGTTTTCAGTAGTAGATAGAGTGATTCAAGAGGAAGGTGTATATATACCAACACCCCCACGCGTGCGAAGCCGGGGCGGGTCGCTAGTATTTTATAATCATTTCACCTGGACGAATGTCGCAGGCGACAGCTAGTAAGGTACATTATGTCAGCGGTAAAAAGCCTCGTGAGTTTATTGGTCGCAAACCTGACTGCAGAGAATAGAATAGAATATACTTCATTGTACACCAAAATTCTAACACAACTGTTTAACAATATTGCTAATTCTATGGTTACAATGCCGGTCTTATCGCTGAAAGCGATATCTTCCACACAACCTTGCAAAGCATGAGGTCCTGGGTTCGATTCCCAGATGGGGCAAACTTTTGTATGGTTTTTCCATCAGGAATTTCTCAGCTTAGAGCCTAGGGCACTCGGGTATAATGTAGCTTCCAATTAGTGAAAACTTTTTTAGAAATCGGGTCAGTAGTTCCGAAGATTGGGTCCTACAACCAAACTCTACCTCATTATTTATGTGTGTACACTCTCGCCGAGACTCCGAGGCCGGGCAAGTGCGAGAGTGTATACAGAGTGCTCCAAATAGTGACGTCATAAACAAAATGTTAGATTCCTCACAGCCATGTATGTTCCGCGATACTTGATAGTTTTTGAGTTAAAGATTCTTGAAAATTATATGGCTACCGCTTTAAGTAAAGTCTTTATTTATTTGTACACACGGCTTTTTCACATTCTCTAACGTTAACTAGAGGCATTTTTTTAACTTATTAGCATCAAGAGTAACAAAAAGAAGTGTCAAAAATAAAGATCGGTTTTTTAAAGCGGCTCGCATACAATTTTCAAGAAGCTTTAATTCGAAGACAATGAAGAATCGCGGAACATAATGGTATATTTTCGGTTACGTTTGGGCATGTAGAATCTATTTTTTTTTAATGACGTCACTATTTAGACCACCCAGTATAGTAGCGCTAGTCTAGCGTTGGTGTCTCTCACTTGGCTGTACACTCTCAGTCGGCCTGGCTCGGCGAGTGTTCAGCCACCTTATAAATTATGGTGGTTGCACGGTCAGCTGCATAATCAGGAAAGTGGGTGTATATCACATCATTCTCCAGCCCTTATCCCAACAAATTTGAGGTCGGCGCAGCATGTCTTCTTCTTCCATACTTCTCTATTACTCGTCATAATATACCACGCGGACCCACAGCGGGTTAGTAGATGTCACAATGTTTGAACTGACAATCGATTCAACTTGAATAACTTTTCAAAAATCATGGCACGTCTCGGTTTTAACGACAGACTGATTTTTTTATTATTAAGTCGAGGATAAAACTAACAAAAGAAGTGTTCATAAGTTAGTCATAAACAATCAAATCATTCAGAAGTCGGACTTAAACACAACTGGCGAAATGGGGGTGTACTATTAGGAACCCTCCGCCTAACCCTTTTGGGATCACAGGCATCATGTTATGTATGTAAAAAGATTTAAAAAAAAACAAAAGGAGGGGGGGAGGGTGTATCAAGATCATTGTGATTTTGACAATCAAAGATGGAGGTAAAAAATAACTGTGAAAACACTGATGTCAAATATTCCCCTCCCAACATTGACCATATTAAGACGAATTTGAAACTGATCACGGATTAAAACTAGAGAATTAAACCAAAACAGTTCAGATATCTCTCTCCAGTAAGTGTGTCAAAAAAAAACTGCTTTTTTTTAATTTTATAAAACAAACAGTTCAAATTGTTTTAAACAAGTGTTTTTTCGTTGGTTTTTTTTTAGTTTAGTTTTTTTCAAATTAATTCGACGTATAATGCTTCATTTCTAGACTAGATATTTCATATCATATCATATCAACAATTAAAAATTAAAATTACATAACATCACGCCTGTAATCCTCGAAGGGTTAGGCAAAGGTATACCTAATAATGCACACACAATTACCCAGTTATGTTTAAGTCCCATATAATAGGGGGCAAGCCTAATGTTAATGTTAATTACTTTGCATACGATTTGTATAGAATCAAGTTTATATAACTAAACAGACAGACGTGCTGCTGGGGAGTTTGTTCCACCACTTCTTCTTCCCAGCTAAAGCACTAGGAAGTGGTGACGGGCGGGCATTTTTGGGGGACTATCTTATGTAACTTTGACGTTCGAAAAGTGCTGATTTTCAGCCTAGTTTGAATAAATGACTTTTGATTTTGATTGATTAAAAAAATAAAAATCAATCAAAATTGTTATAATTTTGATTGATTTGAAATTGAAATATTGAATATTCTAATGCATGTTTCAAAAATAGGTGCTTTCTTGTCCCATATAAATCCTGGTACTTAGATCTTTGTTGGACTGAATAAATGATGATAAATAATGATTATTGATAATTGATAATGTTTTATTTAATTAAAATGCCAATAAATGTTCAAAAATATAACAGCAAGAGCATAGACTCAACTGGTTTTTATGTCAAGATATTTAGACCCCTTAATTTTTTTTTTTCATTTTATATCCATTCATAAGGGTCTAAGGGACTTACCAGAGAATGGGCAGCAGCGTTTTCTGTGTTTTATAACAACCATACTGCGATCGCCAACCCGCCTGCCAAGCGTGGCGATTATGGCAAAACCCCCCTTCTTGGGGGAGGCCTATGTCCAGCAGTGGACGTCTTTCGGCTGAAATGATGATGATGATGATGATCCATTCATTCGCCATGAAAAGTAGTGTTAAAACTTGTTTTAATGTGTTTTTAAACGTGTGATAAAAAACACGGTTTAAAATCAAGCTGTTTTAAACACTGTTTTAAAACAACTTGTTTTAACCATGCCAACCCTGAGTGTACAGAAGTCACAAAAGTAGGTACACCTCTGTCTCACCCTTGGGGGTTACAGGCGTGATGTTATGGTATAATTATAAAAATACTAGGTAGGTATGTACTGTATACATATTATATATGTATAAAATTACCTAATTCAATACCGATACGATTCGATTTTCTTACTAAAAACTCGTGTCAAAAATCTTTAGATAAATTCTGGCAATCTCCTTTTTGCAAGTTCTTAGAATCAAAATTCTCGGAACTGGCGCGCGCTCTGAATGAGTCGAGGCCGTTCTTATAACCGCTAAACAAATGAGGTAATTTACAAGACAGCGATATTTTATCCTGACTGTGTCGTTGGTACAGCAAGCGTGACTTCTGAGTGGAGTATCGGTATATATGTTATGGACCAGGTGATTAATGCGGGCATTATACATAATGTACGAGCATTATGAATAATGTCTAGCTCTATCGGGCTAAGTGATTAATACTATCTTAACTTCATTATTTATCACATTGCACGGTCATTATTATATTGCTACATGATAATTGGGCAATTTGATAAAAAAGCTAAATTTGACGCGGTGTGAGGGCTGGGAGGGGAGGGAATGTTGGATGTATCAAGCGCTAAATATTCCATGGCTGCAATTGGTGACACTGTAAGAGTCCGAGTTCCCGATATTGATCGCGCTCGTCGTGATGGAAGAAATATGCTTGCTACCGTTATTTAAGTAACAGCCTCTAACCTTTATAAACTGGGAACAAAACAAGGTGTTTGAAATCAACTATATTCAAGAAACCAATTTACTGTCTGCAAGTAAAGATTTATTTCGCCTGAAGATGTTCCAGAGACAGAGATTTCGCTGAGTGAGTGTTGTAGAATGTCCTATAAATGCGCAGGGCAAGGTTATAGTAGATGTGGTTGTAAAAGTGGTTGCATGTCTGATAAATGTAGTTGTCGCAAAGCCAAAAAGTTGTGTACTTCAAAATGCCATCACAGTGGTAGTTGTTCTAATAAATAAACCTGTTACTTGCTACATATTGTATAATTATTGTTTTCAATTTTATGTTCTATTTTACCTAGATTTTCATTTGACTTTTATTAAGAGAAGATGCTAATTTTGCCAAATAATGAGTCTGATTGCTTAAACTTTAGTTTATTTTATGTTTTATAATAATAAGTCATTTCTATAAAACAATATTAGACATGTTGTGAAATTTTTGTTATTTTAATATGTTTTATGTTATATTTTGAATATGACTCTCCTTAAGTTTTAAATGTAGAAACTAGTGGATTCTTAATGTAGAAGTACTTGATAATTAATACAAATAATGAGTCTGATTATTTAAATGGTTTTATTTAGTTTATTTTAATTGAAATGACAATAACAATAAAAAAATAGTAATTAAATATGTTTGTATTACTTTGCCCAAAAGTTGATGGACAATACGTATAATGCCCGGTCAATTTGATTATTTGAATAATTCTTATCAAATTGCACTCTCATATTGGGCATTTTTCATAATGGCCGGGCATTATGTATAATACCCAATTTATCACTTGGTCCATAACATATATACGCTTCAATCTCCGAAAGATTAGGCAGAGGTATAACTGAAGTACAACCACATTTTGCCAGGTATGTTTAAGTCCCATGTAATATAGGGCAAGCCTATTACCATCAACTGAGCACAAATGACTGCCTCGATGGTCTAGTGGTCGCAAGCGCGTCGTCTGAGAGAGAGGGTTCGGGGTAGGTCAAGCAAATCGTTATTGGATTTTTTTCACCAGATATTTTTCAGAAGCAGCCATAGAGTCTGGATTTGTGTCCAGGTCACAAGCAAGAGAATTCTTGTACCTTAGGCCATGCAAATCCCAGGGCTGCGGGACAGTTCAAAAGAGATACCGCGGCCCTGGAACACAAAGGGCAAAGAAGGGACATGGATGGGTTTTAGTCAGTACAAGTCTGATACTCCCTTTCGCTCCGCCCCGAGCGGGGGGGGGGGGGGGTCATTTGATGATGCTGGGGTCAGCTTCCAGTCTAACCGGTTGCAGCTGAATACCAGGTTTCTGCAACTTCTGCCTACACACACAAGAACAGGCGTTTGCATGCATGTAATAATTTAATTAAGACATTACACCGCTTGAAAGATTACTTATGCATTCATAATTAAAGTTACTCAGAAAACACACCTGTGCGCTGTTTATGAATATTTCCATAGATTTATAATAGTCTATGTGATTAAAACAAGTCTTCATGTTTATAATTTTTTTGCAGAAATGTCAGGTGCGCAGTACTCGTACCGGCGTGCGTGTATGAACAGATGTGTGAACGTGGACGAGGCACAAGGAGTATGTAAGGATCAGAGATTTTATGGATATGATATTTCGGATCTGGATATGGATATGGATATAGGATATATATCGGTTTCGGTTACGGATATGTAATTATTTCGGATTATTTGAAATAAAATATAAACACACACACTTTGGTCGCATTTTGTCTATAGAAATCAATTTACTACTTAACACAAGACTTTCTTAAATTAAGTATCAACTCTTAAATAAAAAACGAACTAGTTATGAAAGAGGTTAGTTATGTTATGACTAGAAATAACAAACAAACTGCAAGATTCAGGTGGCGCGCGAGCGGTGAAACAAAAAAAAAACATGTCGAAACACGTCGTTTTTTTAAAATCCGCCCTTACAAAACTATCCGAAACTTGTGAAACGGATATTTTTATTTCGGATATCCGATATTTTCGGTTACGGTTACGGAGCTCCATAACATCTCTGGTAAGGATCGTACCAGGTAGCGTTCTGTGGTATCTGCCTACCTCCATGGGAAAAGGTGTGAGTGTATTTCTTACCATAAATACTACAATATCTCGCCTCTTTAATGAGTGACCACATTTTGCGACGTGGAAACGGCTCGGAACTTTTGACTTAATTTCTCTCGTTTCTAAAGCGGGATAACGCACGAATTCGCCGCTAGAGGCGTTCGTGTAGAGTGAGGTCTTCACAAATGTCAGATGTCATAGAGAGTTCGCGAGTGCGTGGTTTTTTATCGCGTGTTTTTACTAATATTCACGATTGTGGTCAAGATTGAGCCATTCCGGAATAATTATGACTTATATTTTTTAATTTGTTAGTACTTGGAGGAAGAATTATTTTTAAATATTCCATGCTTGCTAATTTTAGGGAGAATATTGTAAATATGTATCTTAAGTTTACACTATGTTGTTATACTTAAGAAAATAAACTTTTTGAAGTTATTGGTACTTTTAAGTATAAAATAGAATTAATGGCAGGACCTTACTCGACAGTGGCGCCATCTGGTGAGCTCAAAAACGATAGCCCTCATTGCATGGATATTAAGGATTGAGCCTCGTCTAGCAGCACAGAATTGCAATTTTTCATGCTCTTATACTTATCCATCTCTCAGAACTGTCATTTGCTACAGTGAGCGTAGCCGGGGCAGTGGTCTGGCAAGCGCAACATCCAAGTTGCTGGCATCAAATCGCTAGTAAAAACCGGCCAAGTGCGTGTCGAACTCGCGCATTAAGGGTTCCGTACCATCCTAGTAGGGGACGTCGGCAACAGAAATAGACATTCTGTGAAAATCTCAACTGCCTACCTATTACGGATCATGAGATACAGTCCGCTGACAGACAGACGCACGGACGGACAGCGGGGGTTTAGTGATAGGGTCCCGTTGGACCCGTTGGACTGACTAGACCTCCAAATTTCAATTTAGTGATTATTCGGATTTTCCCCAAAAACCTTGAGTTAACCCTTAATTACTCGCATGGGGTCATGGGTTCAAAGCACTTTCGCATTAAAAAATGAAGCCCTTGCCGCGGTTCGAATTTCCCCGCGCCCCCGCTAGCTTCATAACTCGCATCGAAGTTTGCATTTTAGTAAAGATAAAGATGAAGATGAAGATGAATTTATTTGTATAAACATGTGTGACATGATACGCACATATGGATGGAAACGAGTTTAAGATTGCTGGTTCAACATGTTTTGCCATATTAGGCGTACAAAATAGTTTATAATGATTAATTCCAAATTAAAATTTAAGAAATTATTAAATTAGTTACATATAGTCAAAATTAGGAGGAGCTCGTGGCTAAATAATAGCAGCCGCTCGGGCCGATCTTTAGGTTAAGCCGTGCTTGCCTAGGTTGGTCTGTGGATGGGTGACCGCCCATTACATACCAAGTTTCCTCCGTGCCACGGAAAGCACGTTAAGCCGTTGGTCCCGGCTGTCATTTGTAGATCTTTGACAGTCGTTAAGTAGTCAGTGGCCCAAAAAGTCTGACAACCAGTCTTACCAAGGGGTATCGTATTACCCAGTACTAACTGGGTTGTGGAGGTCAGATAGGCAGTCGCTCCATGTAAAATACTGGTATTCAGCTGCATCCGGTTAGACTGGAAGCCGACCCCAATATAGTTGGGAAAAAGGCTAGGCAGATGATGATAGTCAAAATTAGCGGGTCAGATTGTGCGTTTGAGCCTGAGATAACACAAAGTGATCACGATAGTGCTAGTGACATCGAGGCATTTACCGCACAATAAAAAAATGCAACAAACTTGTGTGCAATGATCAGTCTGCAGTATACTGCCAAGTGCCAACAGTGAGATAAAAGTGATTCGGACAGTTCCTAAAAATATTTATAAAATTTATCTTTGATCTCAGTATTGTTAATTTTTGATGATTATTTTAAATTAGTTTGTTTTTGTTTAATTAGGTACTTAATTCATGTTGTTCCTTTTAAATGTTATAGAAATAATAAAAGTTTTATTTTTATTTTTAATATTCATACAATATTAAAAATAATTCCTACAATTTGGGGTCACCTGTGACCCCATGTGAGCAGTTCTTAGTGCAGGGTTAATACCTAAGTTTACTTTTACTTCTAGCTTTACCCGTAATGCCCGTTACAGATGTATTATTTTGAGAGAAAAATCCTACATACTATACCTTCCATCTGGGCACGCGTTGCCGCGGCCGACTTGGAAATCCTTAAACAGACTTCGAACCCTAGTCGGCCAGACCAAAGACAATCTCTGCAGATGGGGCTTCATGGATGGCTCAGACATCAAGTGCGTATGCGGCGTCTCCCTACAGACAATGGCCCACCGCGCCATCTTGCACCGCATGACCTATCACCTGTGCACTGCATCAGTGAGTGGGGTTCGCATGGCTGAGTTTTGGGCTAAACATAACATTTGAAGTTTTTGCCATCGACACGCTAAGAAGAATATGTTTATGTGTTTGTAATCAACTAGACTGTCGACTCGCAGCGCGTCAAACCGATTACATTTTTTCATACACATCCTTTTTAATTACTATTATTACCACTTAAGCGAATAACAACTTTGTGCCAGTGTTAATTATGTTGATTTCAGAATGAGTTGTACTATTGTTATAATCCACATTGGGAGTTGTAGCACACTGAACTTCATAACGTATGTCTTAGAGTTGAGTTTCCAAAATCTCATATAATTTGTTTACATGTTTCGAAACTAAAACGCGTAAAAAGTAACGCTTCGTCGGGCATACAATATTAATAGAAACTAAATATACATCTGGTCATACACGGACGCCGTGTGTGACTTGTATGAAAGTGGACGAGGCGCAACGCGTATACAACATTATTTTTAGTATATGCGAAACCTGAATATAGTTTGTTCAGAATAAGTAACTGAATCGATTCCAATCATTTTTAAACCATGTTATATTTTTTCCCAAAAATATTTAAAAAAGTTAAAAGTTGGACACCGAGCGACTTTGAGTACCTATTGCAATAATTTAGGTACCTACTGCCAAATTATTATTATCAATGAGCTCAATACGACGCTGGAGGCGCGCGCTGCGTGGTGACCGCGTTTTTGCGCGGACAACTAGGTAACAGAACAAGCTTATAACTTTGTGATTTTTCATGATACAGTTTTGAAATTTTATACATAGATTCTTTACATAAAAATACTCGACACGTGTATCAGGTTTCGCATATACTAAAACTAATGTTGTTTAAGGATCGTACGTTAGCAGGTGGCGGTTCTATGATTTCTGCCTACCCCAAAATAAGGCGTGATTTAAGGCTCTCTCACATAAGCCCGTTATTATCGGTCGATAATACCGGATGCGTTATTGCGATAATGCGTCCCGATTGCACACAACTGCGTTTTTATCATCCGATAATTCTATTTCGTATTCGTTATTTTATCTTAATTTGATTTAAGTATATTAAATTATGCGTCTTTGCCGGTCCACTTCCATAGCTTCTGTTAGTGATACAAATTCTTCGTCTGATGATTAGTTTTAGTATATGCGAAACCTGAAACACGTGTCGAGTATTTTTATGTAAAGAATCTATGTACATAATTTCAAAACTGTATCATGAAAAATTACAAAGTTATAAGCTTATTCTGTTACCTGGTTGTCCGCACAAAAATGTGGTCACCACGCAACACGCCCGCGCGCGGGCCTCCAGCGTCTTCTTGAGCTCATTGATAAACATAATTTGGCAGTAGGTACCTAAATTATTGCGATAGGTACCTACTTAATGTCGCTCAGTGTCCAGCTTATAACTTTTTTTTAAATATTTTTGGGACACAATATAACATGGTTTAAAAATGATTGAAATCGATTCAGTAACTTATTCTGAACAAACTATATTCAGGTTTCGCATAAACTAAAAAAATGTTTTAGATCTTATAGATTTTTAGAACACTCGTAACTGTCAGTATGAACAAATTGCTTTCTTGACGTACTACTAGTACTAACGATCTTGCAGCTGTGTGTGGGATAGCATGTGTCCCAACACAAAATATGTTCTAAGAACTCATATTTCCGAATCACTGAGTCACCGCAAGCCACGGAGTCTGGATTCGCGCCCGGTGATGGCAATAGGCTCGCCCTCTATTACATGGGACTTAAACATAACTGGCGAAATGTGGGTGTACTATTAAGTACACCTCTGCCTAACCCTGGGATTACATGCGTGATGTTATGTACTAGATAAGTACGTGACGAGATAAACATGGCTTTCAAAGAATGCTAAAATTAAATTGTTTACTTGAGGAGGAAGTGAGTCAGGAGGCTGAGGCACGGCGCAAGGCGCGTTCCGTCATCCTGATTAGTTGAATTTTATACCTATTCTTATCATTCGGGATAAAAACGAACAGACAGAAACGTATTTTTAGCCCGAATTTATAGAGCAAATATTGTTTTACTTGCGTATTTACAAAGGCAATTTCAATGGCATCATTCTCCCGCCCTTATCCCAAAATCCCAATTCATTTGTGGTCGGCGCAGTATGTCTTCTTCCATAATATTGTCTATTGCTCGTCATTTCATTATTTTTGTTCCTCTGATTGTGTAGTAAAATGGCCCTATTGGCATTAGGTTTATTTAAACTAATATTATAAAGAGGAAAGACCTTTTTGTTTGTTTGTTTGTACCGAATAGGCTCCGCAACTACTGGAACGATTTGAACCATTTTTGCCCCAATAGCAAGCTAAATTATGAGGAAGTAACATAGACTATAATTTATTTTCAAAAACAATTGAGATCGTTAAGAAATTTGCGATAATGTAACCCAAAGTAGCAAAATTCAACCTAAAAAAAATAATTAATTAATTGGCGTGCGCTGAGAAAACTATTGATGATACTTAAAAATTATGTACTACATGATTAAAGTACTCATTATTACCTACAAAAAAGTCCTCGAAGGAATATATCTAACTATCATAGTTAAGTCACAATAGCAGCTTTTGTGTTCAAAAATTTAATTAGATCGCCGGTAGAAAAAAAAATTGGATGCTTTCGTATCGTAGTATTAATTCTTATTCAAATAAATAGTTTTATAACAAGGGTATTTATGTAGCAGTAAAATACTGAGTG
Source organism: Noctua fimbriata (assembly GCA_905163415.1). NCBI lineage: Eukaryota > Metazoa > Arthropoda > Insecta > Lepidoptera > Noctuidae > Noctua > Noctua fimbriata. Next base: position 418,292 of record LR990950.1, on the reverse strand, counting down.
TTCAAGAATAACTTATCAATATGTAAGATACATGCAGCGACATCCATTGCACCAAAATGGTACTAATGAATAATGGTGCTCACAAGATACCTTTAAAACCGACTAACGGGCTTTTTAAAAAAGTTATTATAGCGTACTTTAGATTAGTCTACATGACGCTGCTTTGAAAATCTACATAGCCTATATCCTGGACAGCGTGTGTTCGATCGCTTTCCATGCGCTTTGCATACGGAAGGCAGTTGCAAGAGGTCCACAAGAGTTTAACAGCAGCTATATCGTGTTTGGGCTTATTTCATCAACCTTGTTGAGAACATTAAAACTAACTAGAGTATGACTTTCATCGAAGGTCTGACTATGCAGACGGAAGGCAGTTGCAAGAGGTTCGCAACAGTCTACAGCAGCTTTATCGTGTCTCGACTCACTTCATGCACCTTGATGAGAACTTTAGATCTAGCTGGAGTATGACTGTCATCGAGTGTCTAAGGATGAAGACGTAAGGCTGTCGTGGGAAGTCCTCATTTACATAAACATAAGTAGAATATTTTAGCGAATAATGTAAATATTTCCGAGAAATTAAATTGCTTACTACTTGAATCTGGTCAATATTATTATATATAAGAAGCTGAGGAGTTTGTTTGTTTGGTTGAACAAGATAATTTCAGGAAGTACTGGTTCGAATTGAAAAATTGTTTTAGTGTTGGATAGCCCATTTATCGAGGAACGCTATAGGTTATATAACATCACGCTACAACCAATAGGAGCGGAGCATCAATGAAAAATGTTGCAAATATAGGTAAAATTTATTCCTTTTGAGAGCTTCCGTTGCATGCGCTGAGTTGCGCGACAATCACGAGTATATCATAATTTATCTCATAAGGTTGACTCACACTCTCTCTAACCCCCTCGCTGTCTCTCACTTATGTGACGCAGACAAAGTTGCGCGGGTCAGCTAGTGTAATAGCTACTTAGATGATTAATAAACAATGTATTTAAGAATTAATTAATTGTTACAAATTACTATTATTTCCAAGAAATAAACAGCAAAAAGTCTAATAAACTAATGAGTTTGCAAACAGATTGATCATTTTGTTCCTAAAATTGAATAGAAAAAAACAAATAACTCGACTTCAAAGTCGTAAGTTTGTTACCAACCTTATTTCTTCGACAAAACGAACAATTCCAATGAAATGATTGAATAACACACTTTTAGCTGCCACTAACCTTAAAAATAACACTAAAACAATACACTAGAACACTTATTAAATCATTTTGTAATACATCACATAGTTTCTTTTGTAAAATACACGTAAATAAGTTTGTTTTTTATTAAAATATGGACGACGCGAAAACAGTGATGGCGACGTCAATTTACGTCACAGACTAACAATAATTTCGTTGTGTTCGGTGTTGTCATGCTCAAATTAAAATTTGCACAGAGCACAGATTATAAATAGTGGTCATTTTTATTTGTAACAGGCGTCTTGTGTAATTTTAACGTTTAAAGCGTTTATTCTCAGCCTTATTTGAATAAGGACTTTTGATTAAGTTACAAACTGTTTCAGTTTTGATTTTGAATTATTGTTGTTATTAGGGTTCCGTAGCCGAATGGCAAAAAACGGAACACTTATAGATTCGTCATGCCTGTCTGTCTGTCCGTCCGTATGTCACAGCCACTTTATTCCGAAACTAGTATGACTACAGCTACACAGTTGAAACTTGGTAAGTAGATGTATTCTGTGAACCGCTTTACGATTTATATACAAAAATTAAAAAGATTGGGGGCTCCCCATACATCGAATTGAAATTTAAAAAAAAAATTCATCAATCCTATACGTGCGGGGTGTCCATAGATAGGTCTTTAAATATGTGTCCCCCCCCCCCCCCCCCCCCCCCCCCGAACTATCTTTCAAACGATTTACTCTTCTAATTTCTAAAGTAAGAGTATAATCATAATTAATAATAAAAAATGTATGATTGTAGAACGTAAAAAAAACTTTCAACGAAAAAAGTTTGAATAAGATTTGATGTTTAGTTTTTGAGATAAGGGACTTTTTCATCAAACTGCAGCAGTAACTTTGTTTTTCATTAACATAATATGAAAAACAAATTTAGTTTTGCTGTTGAATGTAATACAATGCAACATATGAATGAGCGTTCAAAATATTTTTATTATATTATTTGGTGCTACAGAACCCTGTGTGCGTGTGAGTACGACTCGCACTTGCCGGGTTTTTTTTAAAAGCTTTTATTTCACAGATAGGAAGCATTGTCGGTACCTCCAAGGCCGGCCTAGGTAGAGATGGTGAGATGACCCGGATATGCATTACGAAGTTTGGTTTGAAAGTGCAGGAGAACAGGGAAAAAAGCAAGAATGGGTCGTGAGAAACCAGGAAGAAGATGGCAGGGCTACTTAGATGACAAAGTTGGTTGTAATAAAGTGTTTAAAAATAGTTACCGATGGAAGAAATGGAGGGAAGCCTCAAACCAGTAGTAGTCCGGCTAGCTCTAGTATTAATAATTGTTTACATCATCGACTGCTGGGATTCCTATTTCAAATTTTTTTTTTTTTCAAATTAATTTATTCCAACTTTTTATTAAACCAAAAGTTTCACAAAACAATATTTTGTACAAAATCTGTTATTGCTCCAATCATTCATCAAAACCACTAACTACCACAAAAAAGGTAAAATTGCATAAGCCTAGCAACACGAACATCTGGTTTTGTACAAGCAAATTGATACGGATGTAACACAATCACGTTATTTTTACATATACAATAGTCTGTATATCTGCGTGCTAAAGTCCATTTTTCTTTGCTCCAACACTTCAATAATTTTGTCACTAGCTTAACTCGAATGATTTTTACCAAATCAATTTGCGGTTCTTATGTTCGTTATGTCTCAAGGAATAAGGTGTAGATTTGTTTGAAAGGTAAGTATAACAATGGCGGGTAAATTAGCCCATGCAAGACAGGTTTCTCAGTATAGTATTGAGGTCTTTCTTACTACTACGATAACTCGGCCTTGTGTATTCGCTAGCAAAATCTATACATATAATAAAATCGTAGACTTTCCGTGTCTGTACATTACAGATTTTTGCAAAAAAGTCACTGGAAGGTGCGAGAAATAAGTAATAGAAAGTAAAAATATCTTTTTTTCAATTTTTGTCTGTTTGTCGGTTTGTCGGTTTGTCGGTTTGTCGGTTTGTCGGTTTGTCTGTTCGTTTGTGCGCGCATCACGTAAAAACCCCTCATTGTATTCAAAATCTAAATATGACAAAATAAGAAGCATTGTTGTGGGTATTATTTAGCGTTTATTTCATCAAAATCGACCAACAGACGCAAAAGATATTAACTTTTAAAATTTTGTTAGTAACCTCATACGCGATTTCTATGATAAAAATAATTTACGTAAATAGGTTTTAGTCGTAGTGTAGTCACTCGGAATGGCTGAAAACTAATTTTGTTTTATTTTTCCTTTTGTCTTTACTCTTTGCACGGAAGTAATAAGTACTACGTACGCACGCGACGGCCAGTCAAGCTTTACAAAACCAGTTTATGCGGATCTCTCATTGTATAGGAAATCTATACAAAGCGAGGACAATTTATACTGGAAGTTTACAGCTTCATGTGCCGCCGTGTGTACAACTGCAATTCTTGCTTGCATTAAAAAATTGCCACCAAAAGAGAGGTTAACGCTAATTTAGTCTCTTTCTAATAAGGTGACCATTTATTTTATGTAAAAAGTAGGACATGATGGAAAGGCTGAGAATATAACATTATTAAATTAAATTAAAAAAATATATTCAATTTTCGTTTCAGAGGCAATTAAATAATAAAAAAAAAATAGTAATACGAGAAAGCTATTATTATATATTAGGCGTCGGTCGATAGGTATTAAAAAATTAATCATAATCATAAATCTTTATTTAATTCAACATCAGAAGTAACAGGCACTGGTATATGCACAATCTTAAATAGAGAAAGGTGTCTGAAGTAGGAAGGCCCTGAGGTAAAGATCACCTCCCCGGCCATATACCATATACCATTTTATTTACAGCAATTTACAGCAACTAAACCTGAAGTTTATTTAATAAAATTACTATTATTTGCATTTTACTATATTTAATGGTGAACAGTGAAATGATGTATTAAATAAGATTAGTTCTTAGATAATAGGTAGATAAACAATATCCCACAAAATAAAAACTTTGTGGGGACAATACCAAAATAAGACAATGACGTTGTCAAATTCAACCAGACCACCTTTTTCCAATGTTGCCCGCACACAAACTCAATAAAATACTTTCGTTTGAATATTAAAACTGGACTTTCAGGATTTCGTATTTTTATATGTGCCTACCGAAATGACTTCGAATACTAATAATTTAGTAGATTAATGATCATGTCCACATTGTGCGAGTGGGAAAAGGCTAAAATCCGGCAGAGACAAGCCTCAGAACGGCTATTTAAAACTTACGTTAACGGAGTAAAATACTTATATGAACAAACTAACATTGCGAATGGGTTGCCTGATAAAGTTAAGTCAAGGCTACCCTTTATCAAAACTAACGGAACTAATCTTTTTTTCAAACCAAACGAAATCAAAATGGAATTAGAGTAAATATCTACAAAGCAATCAAGCCAAGAATCTGTTAGGTTGGCATCTTTTTGTCCCTACTACAGAGTTGTAAGGTATAAATAGATAAATTGATACTATATGTCCACTCATCTATTTTCTTATTAAAATATGTATTTAAAAGGACAGATAGGTAATTTTATTACAATCACGATGGCATAACGTTCGGTTGTCTAAGTAAAATCGGTCATGCCCCACGGTTGTCGCAATTTTAAATAGTCTTCACTTAATGATATCAGGCAACCCATTTGTTATGCTTTTTTTCATGGATATTAAACATATTTTTGACTCAGTAAACATAGGATTTGTTTTGATACTAGACAGGCTTATTTATAATGGTAGGTACCCCAGAGTGAAGAGGAGTTATATCCGTTAAATTTGTAAGGATGTTAACCGTTGGAGCCTAGGATCATGGGTTGCATCTATATTTTGCTTTCGTTCATAAGCTTTGACAATGACAAAATAATGTGCGCTCACGTGAGCGAAGCCGCGGGCACAGCTAGTCACAAATAAAAGCCATATCGTCCGCCATGTTGAATTTATAATTACGTAAAAACCATCTCGGTGTTTACAAATTGGAAAATCTATTGGTGCATCATTTTTTCCAAGATTAGTATAACTAAAGGTTATTTTTTAGTCAACCTGTTCACCTTTTCATAATGAAACCCGATTCTGAGCAGGTTTACATTCTAATGTTACAATGTTCAAGTGTGCAAGGCTCCATCATGTCTGTATCCTTTAATCCACGCCACGACGACTTCTGAAACTCTGAACGGACTTCGATGAAATTATGGCACACAGTGACCATAACTTTTGTAAATTAGGACATAGGAATAATTTGCATCCCGGTAGTCCGTTCCTGTGGGATAATTTTCGTCCTCCAACCAGACGAAGCCCGTCGTAATAAGTAGTCATCATCATCATTCTCCTGCCCTTATCCCAATTTATTAGTGACCGGCGCAACATGTCTTCTTCTACCATACTTCTCTATTACTCGTCATCTCAGCAGTCACCTCTTTTCTAGCCATATCATCCTTCACACAGTCCATCCATCGTTTCTTTGGTATTTCAATGCGGGAATCGAACTCCTGAATACAATACAGTCATTCGCTCAGCCAGTACGCGTACCGTTCAGTTTTAATCATCTTCCTGTCCTTGTCCCACTCTACTCGGGGTCGGCGCAACACGTTTTCTTCTTCCATTCTCCCATGTCAGACGTCACGGCATCATTTACTCCTTTCTCTTGCATATCATTGCTCACACAATCCATCCGTCGTTTCTTTGGCCTTCCTCTCCCTCTCCATCCATAAACATTTATATTCATCACTCTTTTAGTCACATGCGATTCATCACTCCTCACCACATGTCCATACCAAGACAGTCGATTCCCTTTCAACTTTTCTGTAACTGGCGCAACTTTCAAACTTCCTCTAATATACTCATTCCTCACTTTATCCATTCTTGTCACACCACACATCCACCTCAACACTCTCATCTCCGCTACATGCAATCTTATTTCATCCATCTTCTTCACAGCCCAGCATTCCGATCCATACAGTACGACACGTCTAATCAAGTACTTTTATAGTAGCATATTAGGATTGTATTAACATTTAGAGCTAATAACAGTTATATCAAGTTTATAGAAATAACAATAGTAATACGTAAAGACAAGTTTTTCAAGTTTTAACACCCACAGACAACTTGTTATCTGCTTAATTTCTGCCAACTGTGTCGTGGTCGGCTTCCAGTCTAACCGGACGCAGCTGAATACCAGTATTTTACATGGAGCGACTGCCTTTCTGACCTCCACAATCTCAGCTACAGGGTAACACCATTATCCTTGGTAAGACTCGCTGTCAGACTCTCGGGCCACTGACTACCTGTAACGACTGTCAAAGATCTACAAATGGCCGCCGGGACCAGTGGCCTAACGTGCTTTCGGCAGCACGAAGTAATCTTTACTTCGCACAACTCTAGTTGCTAACTAATAATGAGACAGGGGTCCCCTATTGTTATTTTCTTTACTTATTATTTTTTAAATACTTCGCAGACATAGTGACCTTTCAGTCTAGATAAATAAGCTGTAACTCTCATAGATATAACATCATGCGTGTAATCCCCGTATGGTCAGGCACCGATGTCCCATGGTACCATCATTTTGCCAGTTATGGTTAAGTCTCATGCAATAGGGGGCAAGCCTATTGCTATAAAACAGGCACAGATCCAAAGTGCCGTTGGTTTGGTAAGCGCAACTGCTGAGAATGAGGTCGTCCTGGGTTCAATTCCCGGGTCGGGCAAAGTGTTATTGAGTTTTTCCATCAGGAATTTCTCAATAGCAGCCACAGAGTCTGGATTTGTGCCCGGGTGATGGTAATAGGCTCGCCCCCTTTACAAAAGTAACTGCGAAATGTCGGTGTACTATTAGGTAAATGTCTGTGTATCCCTTCGTGGATTACAGGCGTGATGCTCCGTTATTATTGTTTAAAAACTCCGCAGACCAACGTTCGTTTCGATCTCCTTTCTAAATACTTAGTATGCACACAGTGGCGCACGCGCATGTGTCGAGTCGCGCTTTCAAAGAATAGCACAATGATTGAGCACAATGCGGCACGTGGGTGTTCAAAGAGACAATGGGACGTTGGTTTTTACACATAATACAAGAAGAAGGGGACACCGACGCTGAAACGGTCCCCACGTATTCAGTACATCAGTCTGAGCACCCATAGAAATTTTTCATTGGTAATTTAAAAAAAAAAAACCTTCCAAGTGCGAGTGGTACTCACAGGATTCCGTAGCACCAAACAATATAATAAAAATATGTATGTTGTATTGTATTACATTCAACAGCAACATTAAATGGTTTTGTAGAAGTAAATATTATATACATTAATAAATTAAAATAACCTATATTAACTAAACTTAAAAAATGGCGTCAAAAAACTCCTCCTCAACGCTGTCAACTGGTAATGTACCCAAAAGACTGGCGGCGTTGCCACGTTGTATGGCAGCTTTTGGCCAAGGTAAATGCCAGCCCTTGGGTCACGGGAAGAGTCAACTAAACGTTTAGAAATTAAATTGGTTTTTCATAGTATGTTAATGTAAAACAAAGTTACTGCTGCAGTTTGATGAAAAAGTCCCATATCTCAAAAACTAAACATCAAATCTTATTCAAACCAATTTTGGTTGAAAGTTTTTTACGTTCTACAATCCTAAATTTTTTCAGAATTTACCCCCTCTTACTTTAGATAGATATTAGAGGGGGGCGGAATTTAGTTTTGTTGTTGAATGTAGTACAATGCAACATATTTTATGAATGAAAGGCTCATTCAATTCAAAATATTTTTATTATATTATTTGGTGCTACGGAACCCTGTGTGCGCCTACGACTCGCACTTGGCCGGTTATTTTTTTTAATAACCGACGAAAAATGACGGAGTCTGGCCTGCCTAACTTCATTATCCGCCTGCCTGTCCCCAACTATGTCGGGGTCGGCTTCCAGTCTTACCGGAAGCAGCTGAATACCAGTATGCTACATGGAGCGACTGCCTATCTGACCTCCACAACCCAGTTAGTACTGGGTAATACGATACCCCTTGGTAAGACTGGTTGTCGGGCCACTGTAACGACTGCCAAAGATCTACAAATGGCAGCCGGGACCAAAGGCTTAACGTGCTTTCCGAGGCACGGGGGAAACTCAACTCTTGATGGTCACCCATCCGCGGACCGACCTTAGCGAGCGTAGCTTAACTTTTTATCACGAGCCACTTCCTTTTGATAATACATATTACTATCAGAGTAAGAATAAAACCAAAATGATATAGTTAAGTGAAACAGCGTTAAACCACTTATATTAACTTAACTGTGACAAAACCTGACATTAGTACCGCTTCGATGCGCGTGAGTCGATTTTAAACTCACAACGCCAACAATACTCTACGTTAGACAGAGATAGCAGATATTTTTGCACTTAGGTTAGAGCGAGATGGGTATAGTTTTGTTGTTATGAATTATTTGCATGATGGCATTTTTATTATTTGGTCATTGTACTGGTTTTTTGTGGTCGTTTTAAATCGTGTTTACGGATTTAATAGATCGTTATTTGGTAAGTTATCGACTAAAATAGAAAATAAATTAGTGTAAGCGAACTTGAACGACATAAAAGGCACTTTTGAAACAAAACAATTTTTTGTAAAGCCGGTATTGATCTGCGAGTACCTAATCTATTATGTACATAACGTATGGTTAAATGATACTAATGATAAAAGATCATTTATCATTATATGTGATGTTCTTCGGTGTGTGTATGACCAGATGTATGAACCAGGACAAGGCAAAAGGAGTAGGTATGTCATGTAAGGATCGTAGCAGGTGGCGTTCTGTGGTTCCTGCCAACACCTATGGGAACAAGGCGTGAGTTTATGTATCATCATCGGCCTGCCTTTTCCTATGTTGGGGTCGGCTTCCAGTCTAACCGGATGCAGCTGAATACCAGTATGTTACATGGAGCGACATAGCTGTCTGACCTCTACAACCCAGTTAGTATTGGCCTAGCCCTTGGTAAGACTGGTTGTCAGACTTTCGGGCCACTGACTACCTGTAACGACTGTCAAAGATCTACAAATGACAGCCGGGAGCAACGGCTTAACGTGCATACCGAGGCAAGGAGGGAACTCGGTGTGTAATGGGTGGTCACCCATCCATAGACCAACCTAGACAAGTCCGGCTTAACCTAAAGATCGACCCGAGCGGCTGTTATTATTTAGCTACGAGCTCCTCATTTGGCATTAAAATAAAATATTGAAATGCTGTGACGGAAATTCCCTGATGACGAACTGGTATTTTTCACTAATTGAAAAACCAATCATCGATTAGGTATTACCTAATTGAATTACCTATGTTATTTTAGACCACAAACGTTCGGTCACCCATCCCTGGACCGACCGCAGCAAACGTTGCTTAACCTTCATTTCTCAGCAGCTCATTTGAATAATTTCTTAGTAGCAAGTGTAGCAACACGGAGCCTGAACTTTTCCTCGGTTGATGGCAATGGGTTCGCCCCTTTTTACATGTGGCTTAATCATAACTGACGAAATATGTGTGTTCAACGTGCTACACAGTCCAGTCACAAGGCATAATAACTTGAGAAAGTACTGTAGTTGCACATTCCAAGGCGTAGATCTCTATGGAGAAGAATGGGCAAGAAACTCCATGGACACTCGGTTCAACTCTTCTATAGGTACGTACGTACATCTCTGCCTAACCATCCATGGATTACACGCGTGGTGATATGTTATGTTATTATCATCTCCAAGTTTTCCTATTGATTAGTTGGCGTTATGACGATATAATTGTTTATTTATTGACTACAAACTAATAACACACAAAATATAATACGTACCCAAAGAAGTTCAACTACATACAACATTCAAAAACAAACACAACCATGCCACGGAGGGACTCGGCGACTAAATAATACCAGCCACACGAGTCGACCTTAAAGGTTAAGCAGTGCTTGCCGAGGTTACTCCGTGGATGGGTGAAAAATGTGACCACATTACATACCGTTCAGCCGTTGGTCCCGGCTGTCATTTGTAGATCTTTGACAGTCGTTACAGGAAGTCAGTGGCCCAAAAGTCTGACAACCAGTCTTACCAAGGGGTATCGTATTACCCAGTACTAACTAGTTGTGGAGGTCAGACAGGCAGTCGCTCCATGTAACATACTGGTATTCAGCTGCATCCGGTTAGACTGGAAGCCGACTCCAACATAGTTGGGAAAAGGCAGGCGGATGATGATATTATAAATGATGAGATCGATTGAGCTAATTCACGATACCAAGGGGTATTGTATTATTGTATTGGCGAAGGTACACAGCATTACGACTGTATCGCGGCCATTTTACGATTGCGTCGCTGCAGCAAATCGCCGCGCCGCGCGTCATGGCCGCGTGGGCGAAAGCGCTTTCTGCTTACATTTTCGCTTTTTGTACGGACCCAATCTTCTGTAGTTATCTATTCTATGTTCACAATGACGCTAACTGGTTATGCAAAGTTACAAGTCTTTGTAAGGAGTTATTATTGCCTATCCGTTCTTGGCAGATTGCTGCATAACTAAGTAAGTAATGCTTGCGGTAATGAAACCTTATAAATAGATACAAAACATATTCCATTTACGATTTGTTTGTGTTGTTAGTACCGGATTCTATGAGGTAGTTCCATCTATACCAACCTCATACGAACTACGTATGTGCTCCGTTCAGTTCTGACGGAACCTGTTCCGTTCGTCCCGCCATCTCCTTCGTGGCCTGCCGCGACCCTGCCTCACTGTGGAAAGTTTTCCATTGTGTATTGTGAGCCCAACATCATCTTATTCATCATCAACAGCGTACAGCAGTCCAGTGCTGGACATAGGACTCTCAGTCAACTAGATTCTTGGTATCTCTTATCCAGCTGCTACCAGCCACCAGAGATCACCGCCCCACCTTGTCGGGCCTACGCTGTCCCCCCATACTTAAGTACAAATGCTGTATCCATGATAATATTGTAACACCAAATGATTTGAAAAGAGTAACCATGGAGTTTTTTGCCGGTTCTTCTCCATAGGAAACGACCAACCCGAACCGTGCACCTTTTTGTCGACGTTTTATAAGTGCCCATCTAGGCCTATGTGAAATAAAATATTTTGATTTTGATTTTGAGCTGCCTGAGGGCGCCTCCTTACATCTAGGTGACGCGTGCTGCACGCGTGTTGTGGCAGCTGCTGCGGGGAAACCAAATGTAACAAGTGGTGTATAGCGTGGTCACCGCGACGCGTCTTGCAGAGTAGTGGTACTTACTCAAAGGTAGAAAACAAGTAACAAACGAGCGATTCGCGTCGACTGAGGTCGTGGACGGGGCCTTACCTGTGTCGTCTCCACTTAAGAACACCCCAACGGTCATCGGTTCTAAGGCTAATATGGCCGGCCCATTGCCTTTTCAGCTTGCGTATTCTGTGAGCTATATCCACTATTTTCAAAATCAACCCTTCAATGCTCTCAGAGTACAACCATAGCCACTGAAAAATGAAGAACATGCATTCACCCCTTTTAGTAAAAAATATAACTACCCTTACTAACAACCCTTTAAAACAAAGAGAAACCACCCCTTCCATTAAATTCCTATAAATATTTTATTGGGTATTGTAAGGCGTGGTTTAAACACACCCCGTAGAAAGGCGGGGTGTAAATAAGCCACGCCTACTGAACTCATCCCTTGCGGCAGTATGATCTTGTCTGCCTTGAAGATCGTATATCTAAGGTATTTTACTGAAGTGCGATTTTGCGTTTTTGCGATTAGTCGTGCGTTTGTGTGAAAAGTGTTTTGGGACCTTTAACGTTTTGGAGCTGAGTATGGTGTTTTTTTAAACGTGGTTATTTCTATCTTATGTACTTAAAATACGTACATAGTTACCTATAGCATATACAATGCTCTCTTATTTAAACAAAAACCGTGTGATTTTGTGATTGGTCTACCACCAGGCCTAGCCTTTCCCCAACTATGTTGGGGTCGGCTTCCAGTCTAACCGGATGGAGCTGAATACCAGTATTTTACATGTCTTGGATTCGATTGCAGGTCTTTGACCCCATTCGGTGGCCGCCTTAGTCCCCTGTCTTCACAAATATATATTTTATCTTTCTTTCTATCACCGCGCCTTGCTAGGTGTCCTGCCCAAGTCCAATTGAGTTCCGTAACGCGATTTCCAATATCGAAAACCTTTGTGTGTCTTCGGATTTCGACGTTAGGAACTAGATCTACCAGCTTTATGCCGAGCATGGAACGTTCCATGGCTGGCTCCATAAATTACGTTAGTTACAACTAATTTACTAATTACTAGCTGTTGCCCACGACCTTCGTCCGCGTGGAATTATTATTCTTATAAAAGCATTATTTCCCTATTATTACTTTATTTAAAATTTCTATCGATTATGTACATTATATACAGACTAAAAAGAACTAAAGTAATGATAAAAATAAGACTAAAAGTAAGAAAATATAAACATCTAAACAACGACGACAATAGGACACTTAGGCGTCAAAGTATTCCTCCGCATCGCTGTCATCTGGAAACGTGCCCAGAAGACTGGCAGCATTGCCACGTTGAATGGCAATGCTAATTCTTTGGCCAAAGAAAGAGCCAGCCCTCTGGTCACGCGAAGTGTCGACCAGTCGGCGAGAGATTTCCTTAAAATGGAGACGCGCACTCGGGCCGCATGAAAAATTTTCCTATTTGAATTGGATTTTTCACTGCACCGCGCTGGGTGTCCTGACCAACTCCATTTGAGTACCTTAACGCGATTTCCAATATCGAAAACCTACGACAACCAGTCTTTGAGTATGTGTGCAGTTACGCAAGTAACTACGTTTTGGGTTTACCATGTAACGTACTGGTGTTTAGCTGTATCTGGTTAGACTGGAAGCCGACCACAACATAACTGGGAAAAGGCATTCAGATGATGAATAATCGGACCCGTGGCCATTGTCTTTAACTTGATTCATTCTGTCGTCGTCAGCAAAAAGGGGAACAGCAGCCGAAAAGTAAAAGCATTTAGTAAGGCTCACGAAGAAAATGTCGAGGAGCCAGTTTTGAGCATGCATGTGGATGGATATAAGAGTAGAGAAAGACCAAAGACACGATGGATGGACTGTGTGAAGGATGATATGGCTAGACAGGAGGTGACGGCTGAGATGACGAGTAATAGAGAAGTATGGAAGAAGAAGACATGCTGCGCCGACCCCAAATATATTGGGATGAAGGCATAGGAAAATGATGAGTAAGGGTAATTTTTGTCTTACGCCCATTTTCTTAAAAAAAAAATTGGATAATCGCAAAGTCACACTTTTTGATTCTAATTTTATTCGCAGTCTTCTAAAAACTACTAATTCAATATTTAATGAAACTTTAAATACGTTGTGAAGTGCAGTGACTCTTTGAATCAAGAAACCACTTAAAAGTGCGTCTGGATAATATTTTTAATTGCGTCGGTAAGTAAATAAAAAACATCTATTTATTTTATACGCGGTGTACACGGACCCTTCACGAAGCCGTCAACCAAGCAGTCTGTACATCATACTAAGTAAAATTACGCAAAAATTATTGCTGGGAAACGATTTATTTTTTTTGGGTGAAAAATTACGTTTTACGGTAGGACTCAATGTCTCAAAATATTGTGCTGACGGATGCATTGAATAGTACGGGGGTTGTGGCGTAAACATTAAAAACTTGTAAAAAAGTTGGAACTTTGACCCCAATATCTGCCAGGTAGGTATCTTCCAGGGCAGGTGTGACGGGGAGAACAAGTACCTTTCTGCTTCGCTAAGGATAATTTACACCCATTAGGTAAAGGCACTTCGTCAGCGGAGCGTTCACCTACAATATAACAATCTTTAGGCGCGAATTTTACAGAAACGGCTTAAGGTGAAGGCGCGGCGCAGGCGTGGAAATTATATGAAAATGAAAGAACGGCGTGCCTGCGCCGCGCCGCTTGAGTGTAATTCACGACACGTCGCCTACGTACATTTTGTATGAAAACGTTTTGAAGCGGCATCATGCCTGCGCCGCGCCTTCACCCTACGGCATTTCTGTATAATTCGCGCCTAAGATTCGGTTATTACACTATAACTCTTGCTCGAATCTGAACTGTTACATTACAAGTGAATGCTCCCCGTGAGGGAACTCCTTCCGACAGACACTGACCTCATTGGTGAGGTCTTTAGAGAGGTCAGGGTGCGTAGTACTCGCAACCGGCGTGCGTGTATGACCAGATGTATGAACGTGGACGAGGCGATAGGAGTATGTGAGGATCGTAGCAGGTGGCGCTCTTTGGTTTCTGTTTATCCTCCATGGGGAATAAGCGTGAGTCTATGTTACTAGGCAACCGTTATACGCTTGTGGCAACCTGCCCCCGTAGCATGACCACCGTAGACAAGGATTTCTTTGACAGAAGAATCGACAAAATGACAGATTGTGTCGACACAATGACGGATTTCTTTGCACAATCTGTCATTTTGTCGATTCTTCCGTCAAAGACATCCTTGTCTACGGTGGTCATGCTACGGGGGCAGGTAACTGTAAATTGTCTAGTCATCCGAACTAATATTGTAAATGCGAAAGGTATTTTTTGTTACCTTTTCATTCATCATTCATCGCTGCACCTCTGCCTCACTTTTTGGGGATTACTGGCGTGGTATTTACAGACCGTTCGGTCCCAAGATGCTGGTTGTCTTCTGCTGAATTCGCTCAATCGACCTCATCATTTATAAAAGATAAAAGATACTTTATTTGTCAAACATGCGTTTACATAAACTGACTAATCAGACATGCAAGGTATTGAATTAATAGATGTTGTGTGCGTCCATGTTTTGCCAATAACGGCGTACAAATTTTGTAGGTCTAATAAATTACATTTAATTGCGTTTTACTTAATAGTCATTCTAAATTTCATCTATACTTAATATTATAAAGCTGAAGAGTTTGTTTGTTTGTTTGTTTGTTTGCTTGAACGCGCTAATCTCAGAAACTACTGGTCCGAATTGAAAAAATATTTTAGTGTTTGATAGCCCATTTATCGAGGAAGGCGAAGGAGAAGGCTACATAACATCACGCTACGACCAATAGGAGCGGAGCATTTATGAAAAAAGATTGCAAAAACGGGGAAAATCCAAACGCAGACGAAGTTGCGCTGGTCAGCTAGTTACAAAATAAAAATATATTATAGTATAAGTATATTATAGTCAAAATAGATTAAATTATGTCCAGAATATTCATTATTATGCAGTCAACTAGAATCATTAAAAAGCCAATTTATTTAAGATATACATTATTCAAACATCATCATCTACCTTTTCCCAACTATATTAGGGTCGGCTTCCATTAGACTGGAAACCGACCCTAATAGCTGCAGCTGAATACTAGTATTTTACATGGAACGACTGCCTATCTGACCTCCACAACCCAGTACTGTGTAATACGATACCCCTTGGTAAGACTGGTTGTCAGACTTTCGGGCCACTGACTGCCTGTAACGACTGTCAGAGTCTACAACTAAACAATGTGTCAAAATAAACGTATGATAACAACAAAAATCAAAACAGCAACATAACATTACAGCACGCCTGTAATCTCTAAAAGATGAGGCAGAGGTGTACCTACATATAGTACACCCACATTTCGCCAGTTATGTTCAAGACCCACGTACGAGAGCCTATTGCCAACAACCGGGCCCAAACCCTGACGCCGGGCTGCGGTTTTCCAAACCCAATAACACTATCCCCACAAGGGAATCGAACCAAGAGTTTTTGTTCGCTTCCAACCACTAGAGCAACGAGGCTATCTATATTTTTGGCTCCACTGTCATATTATAAACCTCTCAGACACACAGCAGGGCGTCTGCTTACGCCCTAAACGGATACAACCGTGAAGACTTCCAAAAATCATTCCATTCATCTTTATAATCAGTTCAAAATTATTGACAGGTCTATCTTAAATTACCACGCTTATTTACCATCGTCAAAACATTTTTTATTCAACTTTTATCTCTTATTTTCTTACACATAACGTCCATAATCGCAATTTATTTTATTTACGAACTACAAGTACAAAGTTGTTAATCTTATTTGCAGTTGATAAAATGTTCAAATGTCCCGTATTCTAATAACGGTAAGGTTTGAAATTGTGTGCCTATGAGTTTGATAAGTGTATAAATAAGTTGGTTTATATTTAGAAGTTACTTATTTTTGATTCGCGCTGCGGGATGTCACCTGTGGTAGGGTGACAGTCATTTTGCAAGGAAGGTGGGACATTTCCTACTTTTGTTACTGTGAATCCATCTATCCATATTTCTATTCTAAAATAACAAATGCGAAAGTATATAATTTCACAGTTTTTACGCCTTGAGTTCCCGATATTTCGGCGCTGTTGCAAGCACCATGATCACGGATAAACTGAAGTTATTGCGGGTGGGTGTTTATGAGCAGACAAATCGGTCTACCCTCTTTCTTGTTCGTTTTTTGCACTCAGTACCGCTACCACTGTCACTCGCAACTCGATTCTGTTCCCGACATACGAAACTCACTGTGTCCGCTCGCGAACTTTTTACCGCACTTTTCCGCTTTTTACATAGCTGGACCACTGGATTCCAAGCTCTCGACAGTTGAAACCCATCTTCCCGGTTGAAGTTCTTATATTTGGTTATCTCAATGGCTTCTCTTTCCAGTCTAGGTATATAACAGCGTTCGTGAAAACATCGTGGTTTCCAAGAAAAGCGACATCCACCAACCCACGCTGGTCGCGTGGTGGATTACAACCCACTGCCTATCATGGAGAGGAGGCCTGGGTCCAAACAGTGGGAATAATATAGTGTAATTATGCTTATGCTGTGTGGACTGTTCATACTGAAAATATCCCACATATTCATCAAACACGGTCACCGTACACCTGCTCTTGACATTCAAGCGACGTTTGATCACCGACTTCACCCCCGTGTGACGTCACAGCCACAGCACCCGCGTACACCCCTGCGACACCCCGCTGCGACAATTACAGAGCAATATTGTTGATGTTTTACCAAATATTAGGGGAGATACTGACTTATGATTTGAAAGAATATGATCGGTTATCGAATTTTGAAGATTCTTAAAGGTAAAGCTGGCTGTGGACGGTTTGAAGATGAGTGACCGTAGAATTTATATCGTATTGAGTTTAATGTAGGTACAGATCGAGCATTGTGCTATTGTGGTGTTCCATCGAAGCGTGGAGTTTGGATCTGTGCCCCGTTGATGGCCATAGGCACATACGCGCCCTGCCCCCGTAGCATGACCACCGTAGATAAGGATTTCTTTGACGGAAGAATCGACAAAATGACAGATAGTGCAAAGAAATCTGTCATTGTGTGGACACAATCTGTCATTTTGTCGATTCTTCCGTCAAAGAAATCCTTGTCTACGGTGGTCATGCTACGGGGGCTGGACTTCGACATAACTGGCGAAATGTAGAGCTACACCCCTGCTAAATTATTCAGGGATTTAATGCAGGGATAATCGCCGGGTAGTCCTATCTTACTTCTTACTCTATAAATGCGAAAGTTTGTGAGGATGGATGGATGGACGCTTGTTACTTTTTCACGCAAATACTACTGAACGGATTTGGATGAAAAGCACACAGTTTGTAAACTGGATTAACACACTTTCTATCCCGGTAGTATGATCCCGTGGGATAATTATCGAACTCCACGCCGGCGAAGCTGCGAGCAGTAGCTATTAAACCACGTGTTTGATTAAAGGGGTAACCCTTAATTATATAAGGATTAATCATTTAAATATTGCTGAATAACCAGAATGAGACAAAGCACCGAAAGCGGGCTAACTCCCTCAATTAGGGGCAGAAATAGCTACTTTACGGAGCTCCGACACAGCCAGAAGGAGTCGCGGCAGACCTCGTAACGGCGGAACGAGCTGGACAACCAACAACCAGTGCTCCACATTTTCCCTGGATCGAAATAACTGCAATGGAAGTCATTAGGAGAGGCCTTTGCCCAACAGTGGGATGAAGCAGTTACTCGCAACAAGAACTTGTATGGTATCATCATCATCATCATTTCAGCCGAAAAGTCCACTGCTGGACATAGGCCTCCCCCAAGAAGGGGGGTTTTGCCATAATCGCCACGCTTGGCAGGCGGGTTGGCGATCGCAGTATGGTTGTTGTAGAATCAGAGAACGCTGCTGCCCATTCTCTGGTAAGTCCCTTAGTCGCCTCTTACTACACCCACGGGAAGATATGGGATGGTGCTATTCTTCACGTCCGGACACCATACAGAACCTGTATACAGAATCTGCAATCTTCAATATACAGAATCTGTATGGTATACTACAACTAAAAAACCGGACTACTGAAAAATCACGCTCTAATTAAATTCACAAGGTAAAATCGCCTCCTCCTATAGTTGAAGTCGGTTAAAATGTAGCCTAATGTTACCCGGACCATAATAAGGAATCGATTGAAACCTTATTATCAAAATCAAAAAAATCAAAGCATTTATTTCAAGTAGGCCAGTTACAGGCACTTTTGAATTGTCGAAATAAGCACAACAGTGAAAAGTAGCTACAGTCCCAGTCACAAGGCATAAAAACTGTGAAAGTACTGTAGTTGCCCATTCCCTAACGTAGATCTCTATGGAGAAGAACGGGCAAGAAACTCCATGAACACTCTTTTAAATCAGAATACTTTTACAATAACTTGAACAAAATCAGATGAATAGTTTAGGCGCTGGTCAAGTTAAAGCATCCAATTCAATACCGACACACTTCCTCGGAAAGCACGGTTAGTCCCAGCAATCATTCGCAAATCTTTGGCCATTCTAACGGGTAGCCAGTTCAGCTGAGCTAGGGTTAGCTTCCAGTGTGGATGCAGCTGAATACCAGTATACCTATATGGAGCGACTGCCTATCTGACCTCCACATCCTAAACCCAGTTGCAACGAAACACGATACCCGCAGGTAAGACTGGTTGTCAGACTTTCTAGTTTCTGTCAACCCGTAACAACTGACTGGACCAATAAGAAAATGGCTGGTCTTATGTGGTTATCCATCCGCGGAACCACTTCGGCAAGCGTTGTTTAACCTTGATCAACCGGCCTTTACGGCTTCTTGTAAACCCTTACGTCTTGTGAACGAGCTACATGCAAATGATCGAAGTTGTTCAGAGCGTGCCGTGCATGCAGTCACCGCGGATGATACAAGCACCGGGCGGACTTGCCGCACCTCCCCGGCCCTTTATAACACTTCAGATAACTGTCAATCTATCCATCTGCCACTTGCCACCTGTGCTGTGGAGCGTCCCTAAACTTAACCCTATCACCGAATTAGGAGCACCCCTAATGTAGCTGACCGAAGGGACACTTGGTGTAATGTCATTTATTTGTGGAGTGTCAGTGTCAGGGTTGGATTAATTCGGTTTTAAAGGGGAGTTTATTTGTGTGTCCAGTGGATTATTGGCCAATATGAATTACTAGCTTTGCCCGCGGCTTCGCTCGCGTTAATTTGGAATTTGACGATCAATTCGGGTTGTACCTGCTTGTAATAATATAATTCAATCATGATTCGAAAGACATGTGTCATCTATTAACATAAGAACGTTATTGTTGTTTTCCTCGGGAACAGTACTTTTTTTCAAAATGAAATGTACCCTGTGTCCGTTTCTGTTCACCTGACAATGTATATTTTCAGGATGATCACTTCTGTAGTTTAGGCGTGAAGATCTACCTAAAAAACAATCTTACTTTTGCATTTATAATATTGGTAAGGAGTAAGGAAGTCGCGGGCCTGTGGACGGCGAGTTATGGGCTAGCTCGCCGTCCGGCCGTCTTATGAAGACAGGCCGTGTCGACGACGCGTTCGTGTTCCACGCGCGACTCAAAGAGATGTCAGCAACCACGTAGGGGTCCGCATGGGCCGATGCCTGCCAGGGCTGCGGGACTGTTCGAAAGAGATACCGCGGCCCTGGAACACAAAGGGCAAAGAAGGAACATGGATGGGTTTTAGTCAGTACAAGTCTGACACTCCCTTCCGCTCCGCCCAGAGCGGGGCCCATTTGATGATTTCCCATACGAAAAAAAAAAAAAATGAAATGATGAATTTTTTTTAAATATAATTGGAACGTTGCAATGTTATAGAACCAAAAATTTGAAAAATGTGACATCTGTGAGCCGCAGTGTGCCGGTGGGGTCTGGCGGATTACAGGTCATTCCTTCTCTCAGAAAGTAGGCCACATCTACAGCAGTAAGAATGTTATAATAGGCTGTTTCTTCATCTGCCTGCCTTTTCCCAACCATGGTCGGGTGGTGTCGGCTTCCAGTCTAACTGGATGCAGCTGAATACCAGTATTTTACATGAATCTATCTGACCTTAAGGAGGTCAGACCCCTTAGTACTGGGTACTGGGCCTGGGTATTACGATACCCCTTGCCAAAACTGGTTGTCAGACTTTAGGACCACTGACTACCTGTAACGACTGTCAAAGATCTATAAATGACAGCTGGGACCAATGTTTAACGTGCTTTCCGAGGCACGGAGAAAGCTCGGCATGTAATGGGTGGTCATCCATCCACGGACCAATCTAGACAAGCGCGGCTTAACCTGAAGATCGACCCGAGCGGCTGTTAATATTGAACCACGAGCTCCTCCTGTTATAGGATGATTATGATAAATTTTACAATATTTTTTTTAATTAAAAAGTTAATAATAGACCTTGACACCTTCAAGTTTAATGTCACTTGCACGTACATAAGTCCTGTGCCTTTATTATGGAGATCCCATATGGGCATATATAACCTCAGCCGAGAAATGTCCACGAATGGGCATTCGTGGACATTTTTCGGCTGAGATTTGATGATGACGGACACAATAGCCAAGGTGTACTAAGCTTCGCTAAAATGTGTGCGGGATTGGACACATTATTCCCGATTACTGCAAAAACTATGGTGACGACCATCAAAAGTGCCGAAGTTTCGTTATTTCGGGACTTTTTTCGATCATCGTTCGATGTAGTCCTGCCCCCGTAACATGAACACCGTAGACAAGGATTTCTTTGACGGAAGAATCGACAAAATGACAGATAGTGCTAAGAAGTCTGTCATTGTGTCGACACAATCTGTCATTTTGTCGATTCTTCCGTTAAAGAAATCCTTGTCTACGGTGGCCATGCTACGAGGGCAGGAGATACAATTTAACTGTCTTGGATCCTGAAACAAAATTAATCAGAAAAGAACTGCGTTACCGTATTACTCGCTCGTGTATGAGATCTGTGAATGTGGACGAGGCAAAACGTGTACCTATGTAAGGATCGTAGCAGGTGGCGGTCTGTGGTTTCTGCCTACCTCCATGAGTAAGGCGTGAGTTTATGAATGGATCACAAATGACTACTAATTACTGAACCCACTTGTAGCCTAACCCCTTCACTAAAACTACTCAAATACTGACCACTCAACATAATGAGACCCCCGCCGGGGTCGGGCGAAGTTGACAATGTGTTGACACTTCGCGTATTTGTACACCCTTGTGTGTGACGCTGTTGGGGCGTTCTGGCGAAGTTTGTGGAGATATTTAGTTTAGTGTGAAATAAAGATGATAACTTTATTATTTAAAGTGAAGTTGACCTTTCGCTTCATCACCCAAACTTTATAAAAGTCTACAGAACAGGCTGCAATGCCACCAATTTTCCATCTACAGAAGAATTTTCATAGTTTTATACTACCGTCACAAGAAAACAAAGGCCCTAACACGAGCGCGCGGTGACGTAACGTGAATACGTCGATTTAAAAATTAAAAATACTCGTTTCACAAATAATATGTTCATAATTTTAACAATTTATTCATGTCTATAGATGACACTGATTGTGATTGTTGCAAATAATTTAACTAAAATGCTATAAGAGGACCAAGCCGTCAACCAAGCATTCTGTACATCAAACTAAGTAACCTTACGCAAAAATTATTGCTGGGAAACGACTTTTTTTTGGGGTGAAAAATCACGGTTTACGATAGGACTCAATGTAACGCATTGAGAACATTGTGCTGATGGATGGACTGAATAATACCGGGGTTGTGAGATAGCGATTTCAACCAAACAAACTATTCAGTTTTATAAATTAAGTATTGATATGATCTGGTCAGTCTGTCAGATGTTCTACCAATGAATAAACGAACAACCGATTAGCTAGGTACAGCTAACACCGCGAGGGATGAAGGGATTACAGCAGTACCGCCATTTAGTTGAAGAGTGGAAGTAAATAATAGATGTGAGCCGTCATCGGACATGACTCCATGATACTAACGTTATGTGGGGCCATGAGTGTAGCGATAAAGAGGAGCTCGTGGCTAAATATTAACAACCGCTCGGGCCGATCTTTAGGTTAAGCCGTGCTTGCCTAGGTTGGTTTATGGATGGGTGACCACCCATTACATACCGAGTTTCCTCCGTGCCTTGGAAAGCACGTTAAGCCGTTGGTCCCGGCTATCATTTGTAGATCTTTGACAGTTGTTACAGGTAGTCAGTGGCCCGAAACCCTGACAACCAGTCTTACCAAGGGGTGTCATATTATCCAGTACTAACTGGGTTGTGGCGATCAGATAGGCTGTCGCTCCATGTAAAATACTGGTATTCAGCTGCATTCAGTTAGACTGGAACCCGACCCCAACATAGTTGAGAAAAGGCAGACAGATGATGGGTGTAGCGATAAAATCGTTTGTCCTGACTGGACATACATCTGGTCATACACGCACGCCGGTTGCGAGTACTCCGCACCTGACCTTTCTGAAGAACCGTACCAATAAGATAAGTGTATGTCCTTCTAGGGCGTGATATTTTAAAGTCCCTTATAGTACGGCAGGGCAAGCCTATTTAAACTCCCTTTAACTAAGCACAAATCTAGATATAAAAATGAGATATTCCTCATTTAAAACCGAATAACAATTTGCCTGACCCGGAAATCGAACCAAGATTTCAACACACCAGCGGCGCTTACAACCACTGAGGCGGCATGGTCATATATTGAATTTATTAATCCCCGCTATTTTAACAGCCCCACACAAATGTAAAGCTTTTAATGAAAAGAGCAAGCTAGTTAACCCTCTGTTTGCCGACGGAGAACGACCCAGGGGCTCACCGGCGCAGGGAAGCGGCCCAGGGGCCCGCGGCGATAATGTTATGAATTTTATTGTTTGTCTAACGTCAATTTTGATTTGGGGCCCGTCAATTTTTTTTTTGTGAAAAGTTTAATAGTGGTTGTAAGCGCTACTGCTGAGCATGACGTATTCAGTTCGATTCCAGGGTCGAACAAAGTGGTTTTAGGGTTTTCATCAGGAATGTCTCAGCAACAGTCTGGAATCTAGATCATTGTCCAGTTGATAGCAAGAAAATAAGGGGGCCTTATAAGACTTTAGCTTATGCTCGTGGCTCCGCTCGCGTGGTACTCGGTAAGATGTCCCACGGGATCGTACTCCCGCGATAAAAAATACCGTATGTGCTAATCCAGGTTATAAACTACCCGCGTGCCAATTTTCATCCAAAACGTCTTTCGATTATGCAGTCCTTGATGGACGCAGGGTATAATATTCTTTTGCACTTACCGCTTTGTGTTGAGGTGTGGACCTGTTTGCCGCATCATGAATCTGTTGGTTTAATATTTCTATGACCTTTTCTATCTCGTCGATGGTTTTCAGAGAGATCATAAGCTGGGATTATATCCTGATATGTATCCCAGTTACTGGGTACCCTAGTGCTTCAGTTAGTATTATCCTATTACTCACATAGAGTATAACTGTAGAGTGGTCTGAGGTGAGATCTAAATCAGAATCCATATTGGTGTTGTTGATTGCAATATTTTTTGCTATGACAAAATCTAGTAGATCGGGAGTTTTTCTTGGGTCAGTCGGGCAGTAAGTAGGTTCACCAATGGACAAACAATCAAGATTAAGATCTCCCACAGCGTGGTAGAGCTGTTTGCCTCTAGTTGTTACTAGCCTAGAGCCCCAGAAATAATGTTTTGCGTTACAGTCGCCTCCAACTATAAAGCGATGTCCGAGTTTAGAGAAGAAATCTTTATAGTCTTCCCTTGTTATCTGATGTTTAGGAGGACAGTAAACTGCAGCAAGTGTGATGGCCGAGGTTTTAACATTGACTATAAAATTAGTGTGGCTTGTATCTTGTCAGCGGGTGGTGTTTTATGTTAGATTTTATGATTACTGCCGTTCGTGCATGCGCTTTTCCCGATGGATGGTTGGTAGTGTAAATATATACTATATAGCTATACCCTACAATTTCGTCAATGGTGTTCTGACTTGTCCGCTTTGTGCTCGGAGTTTCTCGGCCAAAGTTGGGTTTGCTAGCCACTTGAGAGCACATGACAGAGCAGCACACCAAAGCTCTCGGCAACCTCCCTAGAAAGCCATCGAATGCAGTCGTTGTGGCCGAAATCGGCTAGATGGCATCAACATCATCATTATCATCAGTAGTGTAAATAGTATAGCACTTAATTGAGTCAAAGCTTGTAAACCTGGTCTCGAATATTAATACCACATCAATTTTTTACATGTTCAGAAAGATTTCAAATTTTCAAGTTCTAGTCTTCGTGCGACTGGTCCATTGTCCGTCCAAAATGATTAATGACCTCTCATTCTAACATCAAAAACACACAAATTAATTTGCCTCTGATGAAAAATACATAAAAAAATCTCGCTAAATACATTCAACCCTTTATTGCTGATCCCTTGTGAACGTAATGCAAGTTGACCCACCGTGTAATAGCCAATGTAAATAATTTAGACTAGACAACGAGTTGTTTGGGGCCACTAAATTATTTGGGGGACTTTTGGACCCGCCGCGGCAGTGAAAGGGTTGATTTTATTAATCCGATCGTTTATTTTCATGAGTTTTGATGGAAGCTCTGGAGATACTTCTGTTAACTTCAAGAAGAACAGAAGTAAGTCTGTCTGAGTTACTGTCCCAATTATTATATTAGTATGGATTTAAAAAAGAACCCCTACAGGGCCTTAAACAAATAGCAAAAGAATTATAAGAATGAAACGACAACCACAGGTGTGTTGTGTATTGTATACTCTGACGACACGCTACACAATTAGCTAATGAATTGGGGTTCAGCACATAATAGGCAATCCCTATTGTGGTGCGACTCAAACTTACTACAATGGACGTAAGGGAGTTGGTGTTAAAAGAAATTCGTGTTTGTTTTGTCACCTTCGGATCAATAGTAGTCACCGAGTACTGGTCGGACCCGTATTATGAGTGGGTCCTGGGTTTGATGTTCGAACTCAGACTGGGGCATACTATAGTAGATATTATTTATTATATATTTACTGCTGATAGGCATGATGGTCCCATAGTCATCTTGGTTCTCTTAACTTGTACTGTCACTCACGGGATATCTTCCGTGATTGTTCATTGTTTTGAGCTCCCGATATTTCGGCGCTGTTGCAAGCGCCATGATCGCGGGTTTTCCATCCACCCGCATTCTCCAGTCAACCCGCGATCATGGCGCTTGCAACAGCGCCGAAATATCGGGAGCAGTACAAGTTTAGTTGTAAACCGTGAAAGCTTAAAACAGTGTTTTGGTTCTCTTAGCCTTATCCCAATTCATTTGGGGTCGGCGCAGCATGTCTTCTTCTTCCATACTTCTCTATTACTCGTCATCTCATCAGACACCTCCTTTCTAGCCATATCATCCTTCACACAGTGCATTCATCGCTTCTTTGGTCTGCCTCTACTCTTATACCCATTCACTTCATACTTAAATCCCCTTCGCGAAGCCGTCAACCAAGCGTTCTGTACATCAAACTAAACAACTCTACGAAACAATGATCTATAGCTGAGAAACGACTTTTTTTGGGTGAAATATCGCGGTTATCACAGGACTTAATGTAACGCACTCAAAAAGTATGCTGATGGATGCATTGAATAGTAAAGGGCCGTGGTGGTATTTAATTTAAAGTTGTAATATTAAGAACTTGTATATACAACATTATTTGAAACCTGAATAATATAGTTTGTTCAGAATAAGTAACTGAATCGATTCCGGTAATTATTAAACCATGTTATTTTTTGTCCCAAAAATATTTATTTATTTACAAGTTGGACACCGAGCGACACTAAGTACCTATCGCAATCATTTAGGTACCTACTGCCAAATTATTATTATCAATGAGCTCAACACGACGCTAGCGGCACGCGCGCGTCTGCGCCACGCGGTGACAACGTTTTTGTGCGGACAACCAGGTAACAGAACAATCTTATAACTTTGTGATTTTTCATGATACAGTTTTGAAATTTTGTACATAGATTCTTTACATAAAAATACTAGACACGTGTTTCAGGTTTCGCATATACTAAAACTAATGTTGTATACTAGAACTTTGACAACCAATATCTCCGTAACTAGAAGGTTCCTAGCTTCCCAGGTATGATCCGAATCAAAAAAATGGTCGCAATGACCGGTTGAACAACGGCCGTTCAGCTTCGTTAAGGGTCTTTTTACACCCATTATAATTTCACTAAAAATTCCAAAAGTCAAAGATGTATTGGATTGACAAAAACAATCGGACAGCTTGAAGTCAACTAGTCTTACCAAAGGGGATTCGTATTACCCAGTACTAACTGGGTTGTGGAGGCTCAGATAGGCAGTCGCTCCATGTAACATACTGGTAATTCAGCTGCATTCGGTTAGACTGGAAGCCGACCCCAACATAGTTGGGAAGAGGCAGGCAGATGATGATGCATCGCACAAGAAACACAAAAAAAGATCACGCAGATAATGTAGCTTTAAAAAATGTATCCTTCATCCTTACTTACTTACATACGGTCAATTTGAACCCAAAATACCGGCACCGCCCTATTATAACAACTACTGCTATGAAATGCACCGTGAACTAAGTACAGTATACATTGTACACCCCTGGGGGTACAGGGCAGACCCCCGGGGAACACGGAGCTTTAGCTACAGTTAAATATTAACGGGGCGTTAGCTGCTGGTGCTGGGGTGTATGTTTATGACGCTAAGGTAACCCGCGAAATCTAAATTTTCTAGCGTCAGGCCATTTATTGGTTATAATATGATTCGCGCTCGTAACAAAAATGGCTTTACAGAGTTCATCATCTGCCTAGCCTTTTTCCAACTATGTTAGGGTCGGCTTCCCGTCTAACCGGATGCAGCTGAATACCAGTATTTCACATGGAGCGACTGCCTATCTGACCTCCACAACCCAGTTAGTATTAGGTAATACCATACCCCTTGGTACGACCTTCGCTTTTATAATAGTAGGATAGTAAGATAAGATGTGTTTTATACATACAGGGTGAAATCAAATCAAAAAAATCAGCCGTTCCATAGATTTTGACGAGTAATGCGAACATAAATGTATGGAACGGCTGATTTTTTTTTCGCGTTTCAGGTTTGGTCCCATAGTAAAAGTTGTTCATAATGATGAGTACAATGACCCCTTAAAAGGATGCCCATGAATTCAATTTCACCCTGTATAAGGTCTAACTATTCATACACGAAATATTTTCAGAGAACCATCTAACGGCTATAACGAAGCCATTACAAGGATTTTTTTTTTATCTGAGTATATTTTTTTATAAAAATAAATAATTTAAAATTACTTGACCCACAAAATAAATACTAGCTCCTTATTTTTAAACATCCATACGCTGGTTTATTACGTCGTATTTACCTACTGTCATTGTTAGAATATCGGAGCAAAGGTTTTATGCAAAAAGTCTCAATTTTTTTTTGAAATTATATAATTTCGTAAAAAAAAACACTCAGATAACTTTTTTTTTCGTTGCTATGGCGACTTTACGACTTATAGAAGTTACTCTTAAAATATTCCGTGTATGAAAAGATAGACCTTATATTACTAGGTATGCAATAAAGTTCCATAATCTTCAATCTGGTTCTTGATAGTAATCCTATTTTCGTTTAATTCGCACACAATATTCCAATAACGCCACAACGTTGGCATCTGTTAAAGAATTGTTGAAAAGATTTAATAAAATCTCGCCCTGAGGTTACTAGGGGTGTTCTGTATAGATGATATTTTTTATTGAATATTGAAATTTATATTCATAACAGGTTTTGAAATTAAAATGACAATGGGTAGGTGTGAAGAATTGAAGATTTGAGGTTTCAATCAAGTATCTTGTGTGTAGCAAATTGATTGGATAGCATTAGAAGATAGCGGTCTTGTCTATGCCAATATTACAAAGAGTAATCACCGGAACTAATGATCCAATTCTAAAAATTCTTTTACTTACAGAAAGCTGCATTATTCTTTGGTTCTATAGGCTGTAAATTATAATCTACTACTAGAAAGCTGTCATTCGCTGGAAACCTACGTCTTTTCTTGACTTGAATGTGCCCTGGCGGTTAAGAGTATGTCATGCTCACTCAAATGTCTCGCTGATGGTGGCGGGTGTGTCGGATCATTTAGTTCCCTTCAAAATGGTTGAGTTGAATGGTGCCGATACATGCGTCATGTTCGTGAACGGGCGCTGTCAGTTGTGACTGGTCATCTCTTGGTTGCCACGGCTTATTTGAACTAATTATTTTATTTTTGAATTGTTTTTACTATGGAGACTTTTAACGTACACATCTTGCTACATCGTTCTCACATAATGTACCATCTCAACATGAATGATGTAACCAAGGTTTTGTAAAAGTATTCTGATTTAAAAGAGTGTCCATGGAGTTTCTTACCCGTTCTTCTCCATAGAGATCTACGTTAGGGAATGGGCAACTACAGTACTTTCACAGTTTTTATGCCTTGTGACTGGGACTGTAGCTACTTTTCATTGTTGTCTTTGTTTCGACAATTCAAAAGTGCCTGTAACTGGCCTACTTGAAATAAATGCTTTGATTTAGATTGATTCATATACGGGGTAGAAGGGACACCGACGCGAAAACGGCTACCACGGATCCAGCACATCATTCTGAGCCCCACATAGAAATTTTTCATCGCTTATTAAAAAACAAATCAGATGTTTCCTACAAAATTACACGGTCAAAATGTATGGAACAGCTGATTTTTAGCGCCAAGTGCTAGTGGTCAATCTCACGGGACGATCTTCAAGGTTATGCAAACGCTTGTCGAGGTCAGTCTGTGGATGGGTGACCATTCCTAAAATACAGAGATTACCCGTGCGTCGTTTAGTCGCTACTCCCAGCTGTCATTTGTAGATCTTTGACAGTCGTTACAGGTTTTCAGTGGCTCGAAAGTGTGACAACCAGTCCAGTATTACCCAGTACTAACTGGATTGTGGAGGTCAGATAGGCAGTCGCACCATGTGAAATACTGGTATTCAGCTGCATCCGGTTAGACTGGAAGCCGACCCCAACATGTTGGGAAAGGCAGGCAGATGATGATAAAAAGTAATGGACGTATGTACTTTGAATGATTGTTTATGGAAGAAAGATGTACTGTCCACTGCTGCCCCCCCCTTCCGTGGAACACAGGCGCATTGCATGGCGTCTCGTTGGTCTAGTGGTCGCAAGCGCGACTGCCGAGCGCGAGGTCCCAGGTTCGACTCACAGCACAGTAGTATTATTGGGTGTTTCCTTAGGATTTTCTCAGCAGCAGCCACGGAGTCTGCATTTGTGCCCAGTTGATGGCAATAGGCTCGCCCCCTATTACATGGGACTTAAATATAACTGGCGAAATGTACAGGTGGACCCTTCAAGGATTACTGGCGTGATGTTATGTTATGTTATTATACGTATGCGAGGCTTTACAATTTAAAAGCATACTCTAGCTATTTGCCCTACAACTGTATCTGTAGCTGTGCGTAGGGCGGGCGGGCGCCGATGGGCGGGGCCGGAAGTAGCAGCGCCCCCGTACTCTGTGTGTTTCAAATTGAGAACAGACGGGATATGACGTCGTGTAGTATGTTAGATAGAGAACTGATTTGAATTGTTTTAAAAATGAAGAAATTTTGAATAGACGTGCAGTCAGAAAATTAGAATTGCCAAGTCTACCCCATCGGTCATAGACTTAGATGGACATAGGACGATTTACCAAAGTAACGTTAACACATAGTAGCTTGCCAGTACCTAGCTGTACCTTTGTGTTCTTGTAATCTCCTGTTAAGTTTTTTATATGTACATAAATAAATAAATAGTTTACATTTTTCGCGGGCATAAAATCCTTTAGCAGCGGGCATTATCCAGGTTATAATCTATTTATGTGCCAAATTTCATCCGAATTCGTCCAGTACAATCAGACAAAGGCCCATCTTCCATCTTGCGCTGCATACCCTGACACCTGCGCACTTGACGATCGTATGACTGCATTAGCGAGCGGCGTTCGCGTAACTGGGTTTTGGGCCAAGTATAACAGCTGATAGGTCACAGGCGCACGAGCGCGAATTTCATACGGTTGTTGTGTTATTGGGATAAAAGTGATCGAGTATAAAAAAAATGTTTCTTTGGGAAAGTTGTTTGTTATCATGAGTACAATCACGTGTTTAAGTAGCGGTCACTAATTACCAGACACCCTATGTATTTGAAAATTTGCCATCGACACGCTAAGAAGAAAGATAGATTTCAAACAGTTTCGTATTTCAACGCCGTCTTCTACATGAGTGACATAAGATTTCCAGCAGTTCAACTCAATCAATAAAACAAAGCATTATTTATTTATTTAAACTTTATACATTATACTGTTGGGAATGTTCGCGGGGGCTCACTCAGATGGCTTCCACGCTATCATGCAAAAGAAAGCGCACTACAAAAGCATCCTGAAGATGCTTGCTGCCAGAGCGGACTGCCCCTTCCAGAGACCCTGGCTGGGGGCAATCGTAGCTCTGAATAAATAATAAACTTGTAAACACTAACGACACTAACCTAATTACTTAAGCGCCATTGTTACTCGCATGGGAGCCGGCAGCAGGCTGCAAGAGTGCACCTGTCGGGAAAGAAGATATATTGAAAAGATTTCGATTTTTCTTTAGTAAGTTATGTGTGAATAAAATCTTAAGGCGGCTGGGTTGCTGTCCTTTGTTCATCTCCTTGTCAATAATGTAGCGCCCTCCCCTAATCTCTTAATGTGAACACAGAGCAGGTTCAGGCCCGCTTAAACTAACGTCCCCCATCGTCAGGGCTGTAGGCAGGGTTGTGGGTTTAAACCCCTTGAAATTTCGGGCAACTATCGATAAACCGAACTTTGCAGAGAAAAGAAATTTCGAGCTCGCTTTGCTCGCTCTTACTCCTATTCTCGTTGCTCAGAGCAGGTTTGCAGAAGTCAGATAGGAGACGCTCAGTGAAATACTGGTATTCAGCTGCACCCGGTTAGACTGGAAGCTGACCGCAATGTAGTTAGGAAAAGGCAGGCAGATGATGATGACAGGTTTGACTACAAATTAACCGCAGCTGAGGCAATAACTTTATATTAATCTCTCATTTTTGTGCCAATACATGCTCGTAATATCAGCCTATAACGTTCCCACTGCTGGGACAGAGGCCTCCTCTCTATGGGAAGGAGTGGGCTGTACCACCATGCGGGCACAGTGCGTGTTGGTAGATGTCACATGCGTTCGAATGTTTGGTTCTGGTACATCCCGATTGCCGGTTTCCTCACGATGTTTTCCTTCACCGTTTTGAGAGCAGTGGTGATGAAATAAATTACACAAAGTAATAAATAAAATAAATTGTGACAAATAAAATAGTAAAACAATAAAGGAATCATTAAAAAATGGAATGTGAACTCGGCTATCATTGTGCCGATCGTCGTGACGGCCAACCTTATAGCCAAGAGCCTCGATGACCATCTTTCGAGGCTCTCCTTAGGCGGTTGGATCAAGGGCCTGATTCAGAAGGCAGTACTCCTCGATACGGCTCGTATTGTGAGGAGGTTCCTGTCTCTGGAGCCCTAACCACCGGTAGCTTGGACCCTGCTCCCGCTACCGGCGGACCACTATTTTTTATATTTTTAAATGTTTTTTTTTTATATGGTTTTTGTTAAAAAATATTTAAAAATGTAATTAGTATGTAAGAAAATAAATAAAGGAATCATTAAAAAATGATAAAAATGTCATTAAAAATCATAAAAAAATCAGTAATGCGTCTGCCGGGGTTCGAACCGACGTCCTCAAATCTTAAATCGGAGGCCGATAACACTGTGGGCCACCTCTGCCTATGCTGGGGTCAACCCATAGTATTTTATGAAGCAACAGTCCCCCTGGGGTTCAAAACAAATAGCTCAATATCGTTAATGAGCTCTGTCATCGTCACTTATGTACATGCGGTGTTAGGGGAACATGGTGTAGCCCGCTACAACGAGTATAGTTTCCGAAAAATAATGGGGCTAAGCAATCGTTTTGTAGTTTGGTTCTGTAGATGTATATTTTAAAATCGATGTGAAACTACCATTCACGAAGCCGAGAAGCACTTGTTCTACACATCATTGCGATATTTTGTTTTGTTCTAGACCATACCTGGGAACCTTCTAGTTGCGGAGATATTGGGGGTCAAATTTACAACGTTTTCACAAGTTCTTTTTTTAAATACAATTTTTTAATGTCCCAAGATTACTTGCATCACCTCCACGACCCCCGTACTACTCAATGCGTTACATTGAGTCCTACCGTAAATCGTGATTTTGCACTCAAAAAAAAAGTTGTTTCCCAGCAATAATTGTTGCGTAGAGTTACTTAGTTTGATGTACAGAATGCTTGGTTGACGGCTTCGTGAAGGGTCCGTTTACACCCTGTATTAGACCCACATTTCGCTAGTTATGTTTGAGTCCCATGTAATAAGGGGCGAGAATATTGTCGTTAACCGGACACAAACCCAGACGCCAGGACCAGGATACTTACTGAGAAATTCCTCATGGAAAAATCCAATAACACTGTAAAAATCCAATAACACTTTGCACATCTCACATTCCCTGGTCGGGCCAGGGAATCGAACTTATGACCTCATGGTCAGCAGTCGAGCGTGCAACCACGAGACGAACGAAGCAAAACTTCTATAAAATTGTGATAATGACCGTGACCCAATTCAAAGGTAAATTGATTTCTTCCACAGAATCTCTCCACTAACTAGTTTCCAATCTAATTCAATTTTCAATGGAAAGTATTTAAGCCCCGATCCCGGGATTCGCGCCGGGACGTCACCCCGGGAAATGAACGCGGGATTTACTTCCGCCCCGCGATTAGATTTCAAACAATCTCGGATTATGGGAGAAGGATCGATTTTAAGATGTTTATTTTTGCGAGAAAGTGTCTTCGGTTAAGTATTTATTGGTTACAGAAAGATATCCCAGCCATGTGTAAGCAAGTTATAGTATAACTAGCAGTCCGCCCGCGACTTTGTCCTCAAAACTCGTGATAGCTCAGCTAATTTACATGATATAAAAATAATTTATAGCCTATAGCACCCACAAATAATGTAGCTTTCTGCCAGTGAAAGGTTTTTTCCGGAGATTACCCTCTACATACAAACTTACAAACAAATTTTACCTCTGTGTAATATTCGTATAGACTAGATTTTAACAGCGGCTTCGTTCGCGTGGAGATTAGAAATGATTCCACCGTAACGTACACATGGCGGCACATGAAGCTGTACATTTCCAGTATAACGTGGCCTCGCTTTGTACAGATTTCATATACAATGAAAGATCCGCATAAACTGGTTTTGTATAGCTTTATTGGTCGTCGTGCGTACTACTGAGATAAAGAAGTCCTCTTAGAATGATGTCCTAAGTTCTTAACGTCCTAACCCAAAGAAAACAAAAAAAAAAAAACAAATCCGTGCAAAAGTTAAGAACAGGCAAGTAAGTATGTGAGAAACAGACAGAGTATCTTTAGCAATGATTATCATATGAGTTCACTCGGGGTTGGAGCTTCCCATTAGTCAAAGATTTTTCGAAATTGGGCCAGCAGTTCCAAAGATTACCTCATAAATCCCAACTTACTTTTCTGCCCACGGCTTCGCCCCCGTCGAGTTCGGTAATTATCAAACGATATCGTACTACAGGGACAAAAAGTATATATAATCTATGTGCCAAATTTCACCCAAATCCGTACAGTAGTTTTTTTCGTGAAACTGTAACAAACATTGACACATCCATGCTCACAAATTTTCGAATTTAAATAATAGTAGTAAGATTGCTTCAAAATCTAAATAAATTGTGATAAGCGCTAGATGAAGTAAGTTACGGTGGTGCCGGTAAATAATTTCTCGGCGTCGGTACATACTTCATTGCTATTCACGGCGCGCCTCCCGGCTCCGCCTGACGATTTGCTTGTGTATCTGTAATCAGATTGGCGTGCTGTCAGTCAATCATAAAGTATTATAGCGAGAAGAGTCACTGACATACTAAGCAGGTGTATTCGTGCAGAGTCGATCACCGAGTTCAACTTTAGAGGCCTTCTAAAGCTCCTTGTAAAAATAACTTCCAAAAAAATTGCCATCTAACGTGGCAACGCTGCCAGCCTTCTGGGCACTTTTCCTGTTGACAGCGATGTGGACGAATTTTTTGACGCCCTCTAATTTCTTTTCCCGTTTTAATTCTTGTACATATTTTATTATTTTTATAGATCTGTTAATTGTAGTTTGTAAATAATGTAAATAAAAATAATAAATACATAAGAAAAAAAAGAGTGGACAATAACTTTACTTACGGAAGTCGGTGGCAAAAAAGTCAATGAAAAGTCACCGACTTCCGAAACAAAAGTTATTTTCTACTTTTATGTTTTTTTTTTGGAAGTCGATAATATTTTTTGCTAAAAAGTTTTTGTTTTACCCTTTTTGTTAAGGTGTCTTTCACAAATCCTTGTAAAATCAATTTTTAACAGTAACAAGAAAATATTAGCGCATCATCCACACAGACGAAGGAGTAAAAATGCATATCATAGAGGATAACTCCTAAAGTACCGAAGCAAAGTTAATAAAATTTATATGGGAGCACCGCGCGAGTTTTCTCTACTAATCGTAAAAAGAATTACTTAAATCGGACCACCAATCACGGAAAAATAGGATATATGAAAAAAAAAAAAGATGTTCGTGGAACACATAACCACCTCCTTTTTTAGAACTCGGTTAATGAGACGAGCCTATTGCAACGTGGCTACTACAGACACATTCTTGATAAAAAAAACCCAGGAACACTCTGCCCGACCTGATAATTGAACCCAGGCCGTCATGATCCTTATGAGGTACCAGCCCAGTCTTACCGTACGAAAAGAATTCTATCAATTGATTTTTAAGACTTAAGACACCCCAGTCTTTTAATAGATTACTCAAAGTTACTTATACATGCTGGTCCCGTCTCGAATCTGATTGACTCGTACAATCAACTGCACGCATATTGTAACAGTTTGACATCGACAGCGCTGATATTACGAAGCAAGAAGGGCGATTTTTGTAGCTCAAGTTTAAACAATGTCGTAGTTGACTGTACAGTTATATCCGGGAGGGGAGTAGTATTGAACCCGGATTTGCTTGTGGTATGTCTGTTAAAAGTTTATTTATAACTTTATAAGATAGATGTACCTTTAGATACACCTCTGCCTCACACTTCGGGGATTACAGGCGTGATGTTATGCTATGCTACAAGGCAGGTGTAAGGAACTCCGGCAGGGGACGCCCCAGAACGACATACACTTAATTGTATAATGTCTTCTTCTTCTTAAGCCTTCGTTGCGGAGGTCTGACAGGCAGTCGCTCCATGTAATAAACTGGCATTCGGTTATACTTGAATCCAACTCGGACACAGTTGGCAAAACGCAGGCAGATGATGATGAGACAAGTTAGGGGAATGTAATAAGGTATCACCATCATCATTCTCCAGCCCTTATCCCAATTCATTTGGGGTCAGCGCAGCATGTCATCTTCTTCCATACTTCTCTATTACTCGTCATCTCATCCGACACCTCCTTTCTAGCCATATCATTCTTTATACAGTCCATCCATCGTTTCATTGGTCTTCCTCTACTCATATACCCATCCACATTCACACTCAAAACTTTCCTCACAACATTTTCCTCATCCCTCCACATCACATGCCCATACCACGACAACCTATTACCACACAACTTTTCAGTCACCGGCGCCACTTTCAGTTTGCGAAATATTTTTGCGTTTTTTGCAATTCGCAGCTCTGTATGTTGTTCAAAATATTCATTGCAACAGTAGCAAATATGCGTATAGTTCGCGAATTAAGTTAAATTCATGTAATAGGGGACCGACCTGCCTCTCAGGATAGATCAGGACCTTCTGATCAGCAGGTATTCCAAAAACTCGACTTAAAAACACTAAAAAGTAAAAAATAACTTTACTTTCGGTAGTCGGTGACTTTGTTTGTTTCTTTTGTCGACGGTTGTTTTATAAACAATATATCAGTTACGCCGACGATATGGTGCTGCTGTGCCCATCGATTAGTGCGCTGAGAAAGCTCCTCAGCATCTGCGAGCGAAATGCGGTGGAACATGGACTCAAGTATAACCCAGTAAAGAGTCAGTTACTAGTTTTTAAAGCAGGTAACAAAAGTTACAATTCACCAACTGTTACCTTGGCCGGCACCCCTCTCAATAGGGTGTCGAAATTCAAGTACCTGGGTCACTGGGTCACCGAGTCTCTTTCAGATGATGTGGACATTGAAAGGGAACGCAGGGCACTGGCAGTGAGGTCGAACATGCTGGCCCGTAGGTTTGCACGGTGTAATGACCAGGTGAAAAGGACTTTGTTTAGAGCATACTGCCAGTCCTTTTACTCGTGCAGCCTATGGATCAAATACACTCAGCGAGCTTTCAGTGCCTTGCGGGTCCAATACAATAATGCATTCAGGGCGTTGATGGGGCTGCCACGCTACTGTAGTGCATCAGGGATGTTTGCGGCAGCCCAGGTTGATGGCTTCCATGCTATACTGCGCAAAAGAATTGGCTCCCTGATGCGGCGCGTGCGGGGCAGCCTCCTGAGGGTAGTGGCAGAACGACTGGATGCCGACTGTCCTATTATGAGGCACTGGACGAGGGTTCACATTACCTGTGAAACCTCGTCGGGTGCCCTAAGGTTTTAATTATTGTTGTTTTTATTTATTTTTTATATTGTACTAACATAGTTTATAAGTCTGATTGTTACTAACCTAATATGGACCTACTACAGTCTGAAATAAATGATTTTTATTTATTTATTTTATTTTACTGCCACCGACTTCTGAAAGAAAGTATTTTTTTACTTTTTTGGAAGTCGGTTATTTTTTTTTTTCAAAAATGTTTTCAAATTTTTAGTTGTGATATACCTATCACAAATTCTTGTCATATATCAATTTTACTTAGTAACGAGAAGTTATTATAATATCATCATGCCATCAACATAGATGAAGAAGAAATAAAGCGTATTGTAGAAGATAACGCATAAACTACCCCACTAAAGTTAATAAAATTGGTTATCACCACCGCGCTAGCTTCCTCTACCAAATGAAAAAGAATCACGATAATCGGACCTCAAAAAATGGAATATTTAACCTCATATTTTTTTAGAAGTCGGTTAAAAAGTATACAAGAAACATTTAATTAAAAGTATCAAAAAACCCGACTACAAATTGTATTATGTACCTATGCATACATTTATATTTGTAATCTCCTCCTTCATTTTGATACCCTACTCGATGTTTGGTTGAAAAAAAAATATTAACGACTTACAATTTAGCGCTAAAAACTCACTATTATGTTTTTTTTTTCAATCACCTGTCTAAGGACACTTGGGTTTTTAAGACGAATTTAACTTAATTGTCGAAATCCATCCAGCCGTTTGGAAGATACAAGGTCATAAAGAAATTTACAAACACAAGATACGCGCGAAAAACATAACCATTCCACATCGACGTCATTTTGAAAAACAATGAACCCCGCGCCTGCGACCACTAACGCAAAGAGCAAACTTAGTCACAACTCAATAGAGCTGCATTTCATATTTATCTCCACAATTTTTCCGACTACAGTAATATCCGTGTTACTATTGACAGGAAATGTCATTACTCGTTATGTCTCCACGAAGTCAGAGGATTTATGCTGCTTTTATTTTTATTTTTATTTCGCGAGTTGATACTGCAAACCGACTGCCTCATTGGTCTAGTGGTCGCAAACACGACTACTGAGCATGAGGTCTTGGGTTTGATTCCCAGGTCGGGCAAAGTGTTATTGAGTTTTTCCATCAGGAATTTCTCATCAACATCAACCTTCCTGTAGTGAGCGAAGTTTCTTATAAGTTATTCGAATGTGATGAAGGAGCTATTGCAACGTTTTTGCGTGAAGCCTACGACCCATCCACACACAGGATATGACAGGTTGGAAGGAATCATTCCGAACCTGAAGTTCCATATATTTTGACCGTGCATTGCACTTTTGTAGGAAACAGCTGATTTTTTTTAAACTAATTACTATTGCGAACTAAGTGTACAGTATTTTGACAATGGTAACAATAGGTAGGTTCTTAGAACTTCGTTGCCTGTTAAGGCATTGCAATTTAAATAGTTTTAAAAATATACATACTTAATATTACAGTTAACATTATATTATATTAATTAACATTATTCCAACATTTTATATTAATCATACTCTTATTATTTTAATATTAAATAATTACTTTTCTCCAAGGAATTCTTTTATAGAGTAAAATGCCTTTTTAATCAAGAAGTCTTTTAGCTTTCTTTTAAAAATACCAATTAACTACTATCTGTTCCTCCACCCACCCAGCTCCACCCTTTATGATCCACTGCATCACTATCTTAAGTGTGTGAGCTGCACAACCTCAAAACAGTTACCTCGCACCTAATGGCAGACCCACACTGGGAATCTCTCCTGTATTGTGGGTGCGTTTACAAATATTTCAACTCACATACACAAACAGCCAGACCCGGAATAACTACCTATACGCCAAACAAATATTTGTTCCGTGCGGGGATCGAAGCCGCGACACGCAGCGCAGCAGCCAGTCGCTCAGCCACTGCGCCAACCGTGGGATCAAATTTTGCATGTCACATTGCTTGTTCGACTTACCAATAATGATCGTACGCTCTTCCACAGGTCCTCGCGATGATCAGCTCGCTGGAGACTCCTGAGGAGTGGTGACATGGCGGCGCAGGGTCAGCCGTACCCCATACCCTGGGGCGCCGGTCTGCACTACCAGCACAGGTATGTCCCGACTGTTGGATGTTCTGCTGCAGGTCTATGACCACCTCGCGGCCAACCATACCCCATACCCTGGGATGCTGACCTGCACTACCAGCACAAGTATGTCCCGATTATTGGCTTCTCTTGATGGTTGATGTTATATTACCACGCCAAGCCTACATATTGTATTACCCAGTACCATAGACCGACCGCTTTAATGAGTCCTCACGAAGGTATCAATTTAAATGGAATATTCTGAAGGTTGATCACGTATTTGTTCAATTAGTACCGTAATACCTACGTGGATTATGGTTATAAGATTTTAAACTATCATGGTCACTAACATTATTACTTAGACAGGAAACGGGATATTTACCATGTTTACTGCTTTTGTTGAGTTCCCGATATTTCGGCGCTGTTGCAAGCACCTTGATCACGGATAAACTGAAGTTATTGCGGGTGGGTGTTTATGAGCAGACAAATCGGTCTACCTTCTTTCTTTCGACAAAAGCAGTAAACATGGTAAATATCCCGTTTCCTGTCTA
The DNA here is from genome assembly GCA_905163415.1 of Noctua fimbriata. Taxonomy (NCBI): domain Eukaryota; kingdom Metazoa; phylum Arthropoda; class Insecta; order Lepidoptera; family Noctuidae; genus Noctua; species Noctua fimbriata. Next base: position 378,398 of record LR990950.1, on the reverse strand, counting down.
AGTAATAATGGATTATGGTTATTTTAAAGCAAATAACCTGTGGGATATTGTTAGACTTTGTGGACGCTTAATGTGCTTTTGATGTGGCAAGGCGGAGGAGGCAGTCGCTTCGTGTAAAATACTGGTATTCAACTGCATCCGGTTAGACTAGAAAGCGACCCCAATATACCCAACATAGCCGACCCAAAGATATTGCCTCAGCTGCGGATTAGTTGTAGTCAAACCTGTCACCATCATCTGCCTGCCTTTTCCCAACTATGTTGGGGGCGACTTCCAGACTAAACAGATGCAGCTGAATACCAGTATTTTACATGGAGCGCCTTACTTTGAAAATCTATCGCGGTAACGTGCATCGAAGTGTAGTGGCTTCGCAGAAACGGTCTTTCGCAGTAACGTGCATTGCAATTTTGTAGCATCGCATTAGCATTTATTGATATTTTGTGAGTCGAGATTCCGTATTCTACTCCAGTTAGTACAGGGTTCAGAATTTCGGGCCACTGACTACCTTAACCACTTTCAAAGGTCTACAACTGTGCAACATAGTTGGGAAAAGACAGGCAGGCATGGTGATGTTTAGATATCGATCCATCAGGTCGGTGAAACAATGAGAGAGAAAGCATGATAATCTTCTTTCCTTCCAGAGAGTCCGCCACCCCGACGTCGACGGGGCGTCCGTACGAGCACCCCCACAACCACACTCACCCCCAGCTGTACGCCAGGCCTGCACACACACATGCGCACACCTTGATCGACCAGCATGAGCCGTGAGTACCCTACTTTTATCTAAACAACGCTATGTAGCGGAAATCAACTGCACACTTGTTAGGGACTGTTCATGCACTGCGAATGGGTCGCACACAATTTGAATGTCAGCTTGATATGATAAGTCACGGATAGCCAAAGGCGATGGTTTATTAACTGAATGGACTAGCAAATAACTAATGCTTTAAGAATGTTGTGTAAATGAGTATAATTGTGTAAATACATATAATTCGTGCATTGGCGACGCAAAATTGCTGATGTTTGATGATCCGCGTGAAGTTATTGTAAAATTATTACTTTCCTATTTGAATAGTATTTAACAATTTCATGGGATTTCATTTTTTTTGCTCGGAACCTTAATCCTTTTTCTAAAAGACATGGGGCCCTGTGTTCGACTCCCGGGTCGAGCAACATGTTATTCGGTTTGATTACTCAGTAACAGCAACGGAGTCTAGATTTGTGCCCGATTGATGGCGATAGGCTCGCCCATTAATATATGGGACTTAAATAACTTAACTGGAAAAATATGGGAGTACTATTAGGTACAGCTCTGTCTAAGCCTTCGAGGATTACAGGAGTCTTCTTCGTTATCGTGTGGTTAGTGCCTAACCTGGTGGTACCGGGACTTGGCTTTACATGCCGTCGAGAAATATCACGGTGTTTTCCTTCAGCGAAGTAAATGATAATTATACAATACGAACGTGAATCCGAAAAATCAGAGGTAGTCTCGGGTTCGAAGTTGAGACCTATGACTTGGCAGTCCGACGTCACACCATCCGTCTATCACAGGCGTGATGTTATGTTATGTTTACCATATCGCATGTGACTAAAAGAGTGATAAATATAAATGTTGATGGATGGAGAGGGAGAGGAAGACCAAGGAAATGATGGATGTATTGTGTGCGGAATGATATGAAGGAAAAAGGTGAAAAAGAGCAAGGGAGAAGGTGAAAGTGAGGTGGTGAATGATTGCGTGACGGTTGACAGAGGAGAATGGAAGAAAAAAACGTGTTGCGCAGACCTCAAGTAACATGGGACAAGGAAGATGGTGATGATGAAAATTAACCATATTTTAATAACCAACAGATGCAAAGGCGAAGGGGAGGAGACTCGCCCGGAGTACAGGGACTACGCGGAACAGTTGCACAGGTCAGTGCAGCAGCCGCCGAGGACCCTCTAGGCTCTGGGCTCTTCACTATAAAAGGTTTTATTCATCAGGTGCAGCTCCTACGGCAAGTGTGTGGAGGAAGTCCCGGAGGAGGCTCGCGATAGAGACGAGCCCGTCACCAGCACTGAACACCATCAGCATTGGGATGAGAAGTTAGGTGAGTCGGAGATATACTACTGACTGTACTGTGTGTTGCTTTTCACAGAATACATCATCTTTATACCAATTTATTTGGGGTCGGCGCAGCATTTCTACTTCTTCCATCACCATCATCCACAGCCCAACCTCACCCACTGCAGGTTATAGGCCTCTCTTGTCTTCTTCCATACTTCTCTATTACTCGTCATCTCATCACACATATACAGTCCATCCATCGTTTCTTTGGTGTTCCTCTACTCATATACCCATCCACATTCATACTCAAAACTGTCCTCACGACATTTTCCTCGTCCCTCCGCATCGAATGCCCATACCACGATAACCGACTACCAAACACTTTTCAGTCAACGGCGCCACTTTCAGACTTCCTCTTATGTATTCATTTCTTATTTTATTTTACAGATATATTTTTTATAATTTTCTGTAAATAAGAATATTTTTTTACCGACAACAGTGCATATAAAAACTTAACACTTCGTCAAAGTCAAAGTCCCACGGTCAAAATGTATGGAACAGCTGTTTTTTTTTTTAAATTACCAATGAAAAATTTGAATACGTGGTAACCGTTTTAGCGTCGGTGTCCTTTCCGCCTTGTATATGCCCGGATGGCAATAGACTCGCACCTTCTTCATCATAACTGTCCACAGCCTGTCATAACAGTCACCCATTGGGAATAGGCTTCTCTTTGCTTCTGCTATTCTCCACGTTCCTCAACCTCATCCAGGTCTTGCCTGCGATGACAACAATGTTGTCCACCCATTTTGGCGCCGGACGACCAACATTGCCCTTACCAGTCCTTGGACGCTACTCGGTCACATTTAGTCCACATGTCATGACCGCCCGGCCCCAATTACAAGAGAATAATTCAGCCGGCAATATGTGGGTGTGTAGTCTAGGTACACCTCTGCCTAACCTGTCGAAAGTTATGTTATCATTGTATTTCTCTTCTCTACAGTCAGCAGTTCCCTCTGCTCGACGTCGGCGCCGACGCCGTCGACGCGCACCGACGCCGCCTCCCCGCACCAACACGTCACCACTACTCATGCTGGTTAGTGTCCAAAATTAAATATTTTATCAATAGTTAACTTGTTTCATTTATTACTAGAAAAGTTCATCCATTAGGTATTCAAGTAGAGTTTGAGACTTTATCTACATCAAAAACACAAATCAGAAATCTGTTCTATGTAATATGGATCTGGGTAGGTTGGCCTGCTTTGAATAAAAAAACTCTGTGCTTACACCGTTATTACCAAACTTGTAAGAAAACGCTTGTGTACAAATCAGACAGTCCGAGGAAACGGTGTGGTAACTCCATCGGCCGAGGTACACGCGTCTCAGCAGCCGAGAGCCTCGCTTCTTTCCTGGGAACTTTCTAGTTACGGAGATGTTGGGGGTCAAAGTTCCAATATTTTCCACAAGTTTTTTTTTTAATGTCATGTTATAACGTTACTTGAACTTTACTATTCAATGCATCCACCAACACAATGTTTTGAGTGTGTTACATTGAGTCCTACCGTAAAATGTGAATTTTCATCCTAAACAAAAATGTCGTTTCCCAGCTATAATTTAGGAGGGCCCCGAGAAAGGTCCGTTTAGACCTCGTATATCTGAACGGATATGTCGTCAATTTTAAGATCCACAGGTGTAGGTTAAAACGCAAGAAGCTCGCTAGAAAGCGCTAGAACGGTGCTACAACTTTACCCTGATGTTTCCAGGTGGGGGTCGTCGCGGAGCGCTGCAACTGTGGCAGTTCCTCGTCTCTCTGCTGGCGGAGGGGGCGCGCTGCGTCGCCTGGACGGGCAGGGGCCTAGAGTTCAAGCTGCACGAGCCTGAAGAGGTGGGTCACACAGACCTGGAAGTTCCCAGGTGGTGGGGGAGGGGGGAAATGCTACTGTGGCTGTATACTGGTAAAAGAGGCGTCTGGAACGGCAAGGGGCTGGAGTTCAAACTGAACGAGCCGGAGGAGGAGGAAAGATGCTGATGATCGGAATTTCTACTTTGAACTCAACGACAATGTACCCAGGGCTGTGTAGTACTTAACTTGTGATTTAAAACAGTGTCCACTGTCCTTGGAGTTTCTTGCCCATTCTTCTCCATGAGATCTACACTTTGGAACGGGCTACGTACGTTCACAGTTATTAGCTGTGGCGGGACTGTAGGTTTTGACGTTTTTGACTATTTAAAACCGCCTGCAACGCTCTCTTCCTCTATTCAATCGAGGATCTAAACAAATGCTCTGCTTCCAGGTGGCTCGTCGTTGGGGCGCTCAGAAGAACAGGCCCGCGATGAACTACGACAAACTGTCGAGATCGCTTCGTTACTACTACGAAAAAGGAATCATGCAAAAAGTCGCAGGTACACATCATCATCTGCCTGCCTTTTCCCAATTATGACGGCGTCGGCTTCCAGTCTAACCGGATGCAGCTGAATACTAGTATTTTACATGGACCGACTGCCTACCACAACTCAGTACTGGGTAATACAATACCTCTTGGTAAGACTGATTGTTAGACTTTCGGGCCACTGACTACCTGTAACGAATGTATAAGATCTACAAATGACAGCCGGGAGCAACGGCTTACCGAGGTATGGAGAAAACTCGGGATGTAATGGATGGTCACCCATCCACAGACTAACCTATTCAAACCAGCTTCCAGTCTAACTTCGGATCCTCTCAGTGAAATGGAGTGGGTTATGGGTCTACCAGGCGGGACCAGTGCGGGTTTGCGGATGTTACATGGAATCACTGTCTTTGAATTTTTGAAACAGCGTGTCCTAGAAGACATGCCGGTTACCCCACGATGTTTTCTTTCAACGTTATGAGAAAAGTGGTAATACATAAAAAAATGTACGTAAGAAAGTGTATGCTCTTCCCTATGTCAGATTTTTGATGTACCATGTATGGGTTGGAACCCCCGGTCACATAAGTGGAAATCGTTACCACTGGGCTACGACTGCTCACCAGGCTTTCAAAAACAGTCAAATAAGATGAATCCACCAACCCACACAGTACCCGTGTGGTGGCTCACAGCCCACTCCCTCTACCAGAGAGGAGGCCTGTGTCCCAGCAGTGCGAACATTAAATACTGTTCACGTTCTGCTGTTGTCTCCCCAGGTGAACGCTACGTGTACAAGTTCGTGTGCGACCCTGAAGCTCTGTTCAGCATGGCGGCCCCCCCTCGCGCGCGCTCCCCTCCCGCGCCGCACCCCCCGCCGGCGCCCTACGACGTGCTGACGTCACTGTACGGAGGGGTATACCCTCAGTACCTGCAGCCGACGCAGGGGGAGTATCAGCGGAGGTACTATCATCATATCAACCATAGTGGTCATTATGACACGTAGGTGAGAGGAGTTCTGGTCGATTTTTGTTATTTGTGAAAGGTACAGTTAAGCCAGGTGAGGTATGCGCTTCGGTATCTTCGTTTTCTCCATATTTTTGCAAATGGCTCATTCGGTAGAACTACAGAGTTAACTGAACTTGAAGGAATTTTATTTTTGTTTAATTCTATATTTTTGATCCGTGATCAGTTTCAAATTCCTCATTCAATATGGTAAATGTTGGCAGATTATAAGATATTTCACCTCCACCCTTGCTTGTCAAAACCACAGCGACCTTCATACATACATAATATGACGCCTGTAATCCCAAAAGGGTTAGGCAGAGGTGTACCTAATAGTACACCCACATATCGCCAGTTATGTTTAAGTCCCATGTAATGGGGGGCGAGCCTATTGCCATCGAGCGGGCACAAATTCAGACCCTGTGACAGCTACTTAGGAATTCCTGATGGAAAAACTTAATTACACTTTGCCCGATTTGAGAAACGAACCCAGGATCTCATGCTCAGCAGTCGCGCTTGCGACCACTAGACCAACGAAGCAGTCTTGCAGCGACCTTCATGTTCTTAACAATAAAGTTGTTGAATTGCTATCACTGCTAAATCTATAATTTCAACACAATACAGTTGCCTTTGGACTGCAGCTGTCAGAGGTTAAATAAATATGAAAGGACTGTACATGTTTATTAATAAGGGTATTAAAATCCCATTCATTCTATTTTGGTCAGTTGTTAAGATGAAGTCCCAGAACGAGCGCGCGGTGTTAACGTAACGTAAATATGTAGATTTTTTAATCGAAACTACAATAGGGAATATGCATGAAATGTTTTCTTCACTTAAATCAATAAAATACAGTACTATCAACCCAAGAAATAATTAAAAGTTAAGTACAACTACTGCTTGTCGCTCAAAAAATAAATTAAACTCCTACAATTTTCTACGACAGTTCAAACGTCCGTGACTGTCGCGGCCGTTCATGTCATGTTATGTGACGTCATTTATCTCTATCTGCCTTGTTTACATCTCATTTCTTACCCTTAATTTATTAAATTTACTAATTGTTTGTGCTTTATTCAAGCAAACATTGCAATAACAATATTATAATAAAATCTTTGTGAAACTTTAAGTACTTTTCAAATAAAAGTGTTTCTTTTATTTGAAAAGACGAGATATAAGACACATAGACTTTGACGTCACTACCGGAGCTATCGCGGGACGATGCTTTTTGCGTTTGCGTTCCGTTTCACCAAAAACACGCTAAATATAATATTAAACTGTAAAATAAGTGTTGTATTAGAAAATTAAACAAGTGTACCACAATGTTAGTATGGGCAATACAAGGCATTTTTAAGAAATAAAAGTGTTTTGTATTTCTTGCATATTCCCTATTATCCTATGGCATTTTATTTAAATTGTATGCAACAAGAACAATCATTATCATCCGTAGATATGAATAAATTCTTAATATTATGAACATATTATTTGTGAAACGTGTTTTTTTACTTTTAAAATGGACGTATTACGTTACGTTAACACCGCGCGCTCGGGCTGGAGCCTCTGGCCTCAATAATTGTACAATAAAATAAAATAAATTAGAAACTGCACCGTTTTTCATAATTAAAGTAAAATACTCCAAACATCTAGTCTAACTTCATCATAATAATGTAACGCCTACTATAATAGTGGAAGTTTGTAAATGGCGCTGAAAATATTTACAATGCTAGTATTTTACAGTTCGACCAGATCAATAAACTTGCTACTACCAAATTAATTAATTTCACGAGGCATTTATTTAGTCTTCTTCTTTATGGTGTGGTGCCAGAGTTTTTATGCCGCCCATGGGCCTCTGACTTGACTTTACATGCCATCGAGAAATATCTAATATCAGGCATCGCCGGTTTCCTAACGATGTTTTCCTTCACCGAAGCAAGAGCCTTTGTCTTTTCGGATGTGGCGTATTGTAGCCACGTGAATCCGAAAAAACAAAGGTGCGTGTCTTGGGTTCGAACTAGAGACCTACTTATTTATTTAGTAAACTTTATTGACATAATATAAAAAAATATGTTAAAAATTTGCTAGCAACACTCTACAGACGTTATTTGTATCGAAATCTCATCATCTGCCTAGCCTTTTCCCATCTATGTTAGGGTCGGCTTCCAGTAAGGCTAAGCGGATGCAGCTGAATACCCGTATTTTACATGGAGCGACTGCCTATCTGACCTCCACAACCCAGTTAATACTAGGTAAAACGATACCCCTTGGTAAGACTGGTTGTCGCCACTGACTACCTGTAACGACTGTCAAAGATCATTACAAACCTTATTTAACTTAGTACCTAACTTAAGCCGTATTGAAGATCGAGGCTTTAACTACTTGTGGTTGTAGACCCCAAACAAAATAATCTTTTTGTCATGTAATATACAAGGTGTAAACGGACCCCTCACGAAGCCGTCAACCAAGCATTCTGTACATCAAACTAAGTAACGCAACAATTATTGCTGGGGAACGACGATTTTTTTTGTGCTAGTGGGTGCATTGAATTGTACGGCGGCCGTGGAGGTATTTAAAGTAAATTAATAAAATTAAAAACATAGAACTTTAAACCCCCATCTCCGGAACTAGGTTCCTAGGTACGGTCTAGAACACAAAAATGATCGCAATGACGGGGAGAACAAGTTCCTATAGGCTTCGTTAAGGGTCTTGTTACACCCATTAGTCTTTTCAGAGTTACGCTAGTTTATTTTATTTATCTATATCATATAAGTTGAAGATAATTTATAATCTGAAAGATATTTTCAGTGCCATAGATCATTCTGAAATAAATTCCTTAGTTAGTCAAAATTTAACCAAAATGTTACATTTTAGTCTTATTTAATAAGTAAATAATAATTCTAGTCAATAATAGTTTATGATAAGTTAAAATTGTGCAATATTATTATTAGTGATTGTAGCTACGTATAATTATGTGAAAATATAAGCAATCTTGTGAATATAACAATATCGAATATGATTAAAAGGCGTTTTCTTTACTTTAAAACCCCAACTACCTTCTATCAAGTAGATGGGCAGCAAACCCTATCATCATCATCATCATCATTTCAGCCGAAAGACGTCCACTGCTGGACATAGGCCGCCCCCAAGTGACGCCACGTTGACCGGTCCCGTGCGACTCACATCCAGCGGATCCCTGCAACCTTCACCAGGTCATCGGTCCACCTAGTGGGAGGCCTTCCACCGCAGCGTCTTCCGGTTCGCGGTCGCCACTCCAGAACGTTTCGGCCCCATCGGCCATCCGTTCTGCGACCAATGTGCCCTGCCCACTGCCACTTCAGTTTGGCTATTCTTCGGGCTACGTCGGTTACCTTGGTTCTCTTGCAAACCCTATGGTTATATCTTTTAATAACATATACAACATTATTTTTAGTAAATGCGAAACCTGAATATAGTTTGTTCAGAATAAGTAACTGAATCGATTCCAATAATTTTTAAACCATGTTATATTTTGTCCCAAATATATTAAAAAAGGGTTACAAGTTGGACACCGAGCGACACTAAGTACCTATATCGTCTACTGCCAAATTATTGTTATCAATAAGCTCAAGACGTCGCTGGAGGCACGTGTGCGAGCGCGCCGCTTTGTGACCACGTTTTTGTATGGACAACCAGGTAACAGAACAAGCTTATAACTTCGTGATTTTTCATGATACAGTTTTGAAATTTTGTACATAGATTCTTTACATAAAAATACTAGACACGTGTTTCAGGTTTGGCATATACTAAAACTAAGGTTGTATATGTACCTACTTAGGTAAAATAAGCTTTAAAACAGGCTTAATGCAAAATGCAGCGCTGAAATGCGAAAATAAGCATGTCCACAGATAAACTTTTGTTTGTTTTTTTAATGGCGTCTCGCAGGTCCACCTATGAGGCTGGCTGTGGGTGCCTTGAGTGTAAGGCACCACAAACTAAGCGACAGCGCGCTAAGGGCACCCCTGTGGGGTACGAGCCTCGGCTTAGGGCGTCGCTGGGGAGGGCAGCGATAGAACAGGCTGGATCTGAGTGAGATCATTATTACTGGCTCAGCATCGCGGGCTGGCTCGAGCAAGGGTCGGGGGACAGATAACCTCCTCTAGATTCTGCGTAGAAGGCAACTTATTCGGCCCGCACAAATATGACTCGATGCTCGTATTTATCTCTTCAGTGTCGAGTTGTCCCATCACTACGGTACGTGACGTCACCATGAAATAGCCAATCGGATTGCAGTTGTCACTCTATATCTATATTTATCTGTGGTTTCGCTCCGACACGGAGCATCTTCAGGAGATGTTGTTTCGACGACAGCTCGGACGAGAATGAGGAGCCCTGCAGTACAGTTCAGCATACAGGTTGGGTAAAAAATCGTGGATCAAACGAAACAGGACGATAGTTGGGGTTATCAGGGTAATTTTTTGATAGTACATTATTTTTCAGTAATGTTCTAAACTTCTAAAGTAGTAAATAATTTTTCGAGAGACTTAAAAGTTATTTAAAAAACTGCCAATACTCTATAGATCATGGCACACGCTATCAAAAAAGCACTTTTGTAGTGATGATAATTCAATTATGATTCGAAAGACAAGTACCTACATCCGGTCAGCTGCTGGCAACACCGACGAGTTCAGTGTGGCTGCAGGCTTGCATCAAGGGACGGCTTTCAGTCCCGGCCTCTCCGCCTCTCGGCCTCTTTCTTTTGATTATGAATGCTTTTACTTCGGACATACAGGAAGGGACACCCTGGTGCATGCTGTTTGCCGACGATATTGTTCTTGTCGGTGAAGATGGGCCTGAGATCCAGAGAAGATTGGAGAAATGGCAACAGAAGCTGGAGAATGTTGGCTTGAAGAACACCAGAACTAAAACCGAATACCTGTTCTGCGATTTCGGCGGTCTCTCCAGTCCTGGAGTCATAACACTGGATGGCGCGTTTCTTCCTGTCTGCTCCGACTTTCGGTATCTCGGTTCACTCGTGCAAAGCGATGGCGAAATAGATCGTAGTATAAAGCACAGAATTAACACGGGATGGATGAAATGGCGGCAGGTCACGGGAACAATCTGCGACTCCCGCATTCCCCTTAAACTTAAGAGGAAGATTTATAAAATAATGGTTAGACTTGCTGTCTTGTATGGATCAGAATATTGGGCCACAAAAAGGATGAATGACCATGTGGCTGAGATGAGAATGCTAAGAGGGATGTGTGGTGATCGTGAATGGAGGAAAATGTCGTGAGGAAAGTTTTGAATATAACTGTGGATGGGTCATGGGTACAAGATTAGAGGAAGACCAAAGAAACGATGGATGGACTGTATAAAGAATGATGGCAAGAAAGTAGGTGTCTGATGAGATGACGAGTAATAGAGAATATAGAACGCGTATGGAAGAAGCCATGCTGCGCCGACCCCAAATGAATTGGGATAAGGGCAAGAGAATGATGATGATTCGATAGACACGTGGCGCCATCTATTATCATAAGAACGTTCTTGTTGTCCGTTTCTGTACACCTGACTACGTATATTCAAAATTTCAGGATGATCGGTTCAGTGGTTTAGGCGTGAAAAGGAAAACAAACTTACTTTCGCATTTATTAGTTAGGATTTTGGTATTTTCTTAAAAAAAAAACACTCACATAGTCATACCTTTAAGGAAATCAATTTAGGGCTCTGCCACAGAGATATCTTTTACAGCAAATTGACCTCAACTATCGCCGATTCGTTTGATCCACTATTTTTTAAACACCCTGTATAGTACCTACTGGGTTGGAATCATCGAAAAAAGGAGTAGATACCAAGAATACACAAAACTTATGTTGTAAACATTTATTTGAGTCTATACGAGTCACAAGAACATTGAACAGTCATAGCAATCATAGCATAACCATCTATAAAAAAAATCTGAAATTCAGAATCTCAGCAAATCTACATCCTTTGCTAATTAACTATCTACTTTAACATTATGCAGGCAAAGTTGATTTTTGAGTGACCCGTTTATAATAAAGAGGTCCTACCTTTTTGGTGCAATGGAATTTGAACTCTGTTCTGTAAAATATTGGGTTTAGTTCCTTGATGATTAACTAAGATTCTGAATTCAAGTTGACATATTCACTACTTTGAGTAAAAGCAACTGAGATGAACTATCGTTTGCTACAGTATATTTAACAATTATTACTAGAATATTAATATATTATTATTTTAACCTTTTCAAAAGGTTTGACGACGCCATTGTCACATATACGTGACACTCAAGCGCGTGCCCTGTACGCCAATGACACAAATATGTGACATAACATGCGGTGCACTATACATTCTAACACGAAATAAACAATTAAATAGTCTTGGAATCCGTTTTGTAGGTATTTGCGGTGACATTGTGGCTTGCCGTGGAGGGCACGCGCGTGCGTTTATACTCTGGCGTTCAAAAGGTTAAAAGGGAGCGCCCACACTGGTCGACAGGGAATCAGCTTGAACCGATCCATGTAGTTGGTCGGTCATCCGAACCGAAGCGGGGCGAATAAAGTCTTTTTCGCTTTTATTGTAAGGACATAAAGCTAATTCTACTCGGACCAAGTCGATTCCACATCGACAAGTGTGATCGCTCTCTAATATGGAAGAACGTTGATATTCAGTTATAATCTAGGGTTTGTGAACGTGTGATGAACTGCCGCACTCAAACACAGACACATTAAATCGTCCTCTGGGGGGTAGGGCCTCTGACTTGGCTTTACATGTCGTCGAGAAATATCTCTCAGGCATGCTGGTTTCCTCACGATGTTTTCCTTCACCGAAGCAAATGATAATTATACAACACGCACATGAATATATAGATAGATAACCGGATTTCGGATAATTTAACTTTAGTAAACCAGTATATCCATACTGGTTTACTAAAGTTAACAATTGATTTTATTTTAAATGCCGTCTCCAAATGCGGCAGTAAGACTTACACTCATACAAGGTGTAATTAAAGTAACTGAAAGCAAAACTTGGAAAGGAATTATTCTTGTCCTCATTATGAACAAAAAATCACGATACAGATATTTCATTAACACCTTGTAGAACATTTTGTCATCTTCAAATATTTAATTATTACAACAAAGCAATTGAAAGTCTCAGTTGTTTCCTTAAAGCCAATTTTCACCAACATTAGGCCACCTAAAACTATGCGTACATAAAGGCATAAGCACAGTTGGAATTAAAAAATGACGTTGAGAATCCAGTAGTGCCAATACATTTAGGCTGCATTTCCATTAGAGATGAGCGAGGTGGCGTAGCGAGGATGTGTGTGGAACTAACCAGTCACATAGCTAGAATACCTCAAGCTGTGCAAAAGAAGTGATATACAACATTATTTTTAGTATATGCGAAACCTGAATATAGTTTGTTCAGAATAAGTAACTGAATCGATTCCAATCATTTTTAAACCTTGTTATATTTTGTCCAAAAAAATATTTAAAAAAGTTAAAAGTTGGATACCGAGCGACTTTGAGTACCTATCGCAATAATTTAGGTATCTACTGCCAAATTATTATTATCAATGAGCTCAAGACGACGCTGGAGGCACGAGCTGCGTGGTGACCGCGTTTTTGTGCGGACAACTAGGTAACAGAACAAGCTTATAACTTTGTGATTTTTCATGATACAGTTTTGAAATTTTGTACATAGATTCTTTACATAAAAATACTAGACACGTGTATCAGGTTTCGCATATACTAAAACTAATGTTGTATTATTGGTTAGTTCCATACACATCCCTCGCTACGCATCCTAATCTGTGGTGGAAACGCGTAGCCTCAGGCTCTAGTTTAGGTGTCGCTTTTATGTACGAGTTGCAATAAACAATACAAGTAATACTTTCACTTAAAAAATAACAACAAAATATATATTTTACAAAATAAAAAGAATATCTCGAGTTGCACTCGCCATAAGGGTTCTGCATATAATAGAAGGACTAGATAATACAAGATTAGGGTTCCGTAAATTATACAAGTGCATTACACAGTTATAGCAGAGCTATATTGCACGATTTGGTTAGAAAATGCCCAAAATTGTCTAAATTGCACTTGAAAATGTCAAAAATCGAATATTTTTATAATGACTTAGACACACTTGCTCCACTAATTACTAAAAACTTTTAGTTATAAACGAGATTCAAACATCATTCTGTCTCTATCTTACGGGGCTCATACTATAACATCACGCCTGTGATCCCCGAAGGGTTAGGCAGAAGTGTGCCTAATAGTTCACCCACATTTCGCCAGTTATGTTTAAGTCCCATGTAATAGGGGGCGAGCCTATTGCCATCAACCGGGTGCAAAGCCAGACTCCGTGGCTGCTACTGAGAAATTCCTGTCCTGAGAGAAAAATTCATTAACACTTTGCCCGACCCGGAAATCGAACTCGGGAACTCATGCTCAGCAGTCGCGCTTGCGCCCTCTCAGTGTTTGAAATTCGTTGAATGCTAAATGTGTTTAAGTTTGATGCAAGAGGGTCTAAGTTAATAAATCTCATAAAAATAATATGATTTTCTTAAATATTTTTTTTACTTCATATTTTTGACATAATCTTTACATAATATTTTATTCAGTAACATGAGATACTATGGAGCATCTTCTAATATAATATCTAATTAATATATTATAATTTTATTAAGTAAAAAATATAATCAAAATGAGTCATCATAAATTAATAAAAACTTAATTAAATTTTATAAACATAGGTGCCTAAATTTCCAAGATATAAGCGTCTTGCTTTGCCCGCGGCTTCGCTCGCATTATTGTTGTTATGTGTGTGTTGTGCCCTACCATGACGTCTAAAAGCAGTGTTGTTTAAATCTGACTTCAGTGTGGAAAAGAGAGGGAGCTAGACGACCTGGAGACGACGGCTGGAGTGGTCGCTTCAGCAGAATCAAAACAGGATAATAATAATGAATCACGTTATATAACGGTCCCGCGTGACGAGAACCTCGTGAAAGCAGAAGAAGATAAACAATTCAAATATCTAGATCTGGCTCGCGAGTTTGTCGACATGTGGGGCGTGAGTACAGCAGTCATTGCGTATAGTCGTGTCGGCCAATGGCTTAATAGCCAATAGCCTCGACCAACATCTGAGGAGGCTCTCGCTTGGCAGCTGGATCAAGGGCTTGATTCAGAAAGCAGTACTTCTGGACACGGCGCGTATCGTTAGGAGGTTCCTCTCTCAAGAGCCCTGACCACCGGTAGCTCGGACCCTGTTCTCGATGCCGGTGGGCTACTATTTTTTATATAACTTTGTACAGAAATAATTAAAAATGTAAACTATATGTAAGAAAATAAATAAAGGAAATAATAATGAATCACGTTAAAATTTAAAAAAATAGTGCCAGACGCACACCCACCCACACTTTGAGACCATTTTAATTCATATTATTATCCTATAAACTGGCCGCTTGAAGCCCCTAGTTTACTCAAATGTGACATGTATGTTATAATGTATGTTTTGTAATAAATCTGTTGCTCTTTAGCCGTGAGTATCGACAGTGGTTCTCCAAAACGTACCTCCATTTTTAGTCAAAAAAAGACAGAAACGTACATTTTTTAGAAAAAAAAAATCAAGAAAATAAATAGATTAAGGATTAACTAAACTTCATTTACCAAAATATGCTTAAATATTAAATAAAATTAAGATCTACAATACTTTACAGCTTAAGAAATAACGTAAAAAAAATGCACTAAAATACTGTAATATATTACTATTAAAAAGAATTTAACTAAGCAGAAATAACAATCAAATTTTATCTTGTACAGTCGCCAGGACTTCAAGTTACCGCAAACTGTCAAATTTTTAAAAACGGATTTTAAACCATAAAATGTTGATGGTTAAGTTCAAAATCGAACGAGAAAATTAGACAGTTAGTAGTAACTTGATGCCCTGGGGACTGTACATTTAATTATCACTAATAGAGGAGGCAAATCTTATGAAAACCACTGTATTTTATAAATAAGATAAAATCTTTAACAAAATTAACATATTAATATCTATGTGTGCGTAAAAATACTTTTAAAAACGTGATTTTGCAGCGTTTGGGCGAAAACGCATCGTTGTGTTGCGACCCGCAACAACAAGTCATGCTTTAGTTGAACCTTTTTGTTATTGGTACCACATTACCAGACAGATGTGATGCTGGGGAGCTTCCGCCACTTCATCTTCACCGAGTTCCCTCCGCGCCTCAAAAAGCACGTTAAGCCGTTGGTCCCGGCTGTCATTTGTAGATCTTTGACAGTCGTTAGGTAGTTAGTGGCCCGAAAGTCTGACAACCAGTCTTACCAAGGGGTATCGTATTACCCAGTACTAACTAGGTTGTGGAGGTCAGATAGGCACTCGCTCCATGTAACATACTGGTATTCAGCTGCATCCGGTTCGACTGGAAGCCGACCCCGACATAGTTGGGAAAATTGGGAAAACGCAAATGAGTGTTTTTTTTTGCACTAAATAGGCTTGCGTTTGTCCGCAACTCGCCGGCCTAGGGTGGAGCACGCGCGCCTAGAAGAAACCGATTCCCTCAAAATTTGAAGGTTATAATGGTAGGGGAACAGAGAAGTCGCCAGATTTTTCTCCCCAGCAAAACTCCTGGGAACAGGCGAGGGGGGGGGGGGCGTTTTTTGACTGCCTTATTTTATTTTGACGTTTATAAATTACTGATTTTGATTTTTAGCCTAGTTTGAATTAGACAGAGAATCAGCAGAATAAGCACTTTTGATCTTGGCTTATACAGGGTGGGAGGCACACCGCCGCACACACGGTTACCACGTCTTCAGTACGTCATTCTGAAACTTCACGCACGTCAACTGTCTTCATTTCTGATTTAATCACGCAAAGAAACTCCGAGCATAGCCCTCTCCATTGCCCTTTGGGTGACTTTAAGCCTTCTGATAAGGCCCATTGTGAGCGACCACGTTTCGGTCCCGTATGTAATCACTGGCAACACACTCTGGTCACAGACTTTCGTCTTGAGACACTGCGGTAAGTTTTTTTTATTAAATTGCTGAAAAAAAAATCCCTGTGCTGGGTCTGGGATGATGTACTGAACACGTGGTAGCGCGACGTGCGACGTGCGTGGTGCGTGCGTGGTGGCGACGGTGTCCTCCAGCCTGTAATGTCGCCGCTAAGTGAGTGTGATCGGTTATTCTAAAGTCCGCAGATAGTCAACAAAACCGAAATGTTCCGTCAACGTACGAAATAAGTGGGATTTCCTTAATATGCCTTCTGATATCCAGCATTAGGATCAGACCGTTTGTCAGAATTTTTTGACGTCTGACCGTCCGTCCACACTAAAAAGTCTGACTTAGTTTTTCTAATATCTAATAAAAATTAGACGAAATGTCAGACTTTTCTGAACTTTCTGACTTCTGACGGATTATTTTGCTGGCTATCTTCAGATATCTCTATAATATCATTTTTCATAGTATATTATTGTCAAAATTCAGTCACTTTTCAAAATGAAAGTTTAAGCTGATGTCTGTAAAGCGTATTTTTACTTGACTCAAGCTACAGGGTAGCATTTTATACAAAAATGATCCTTATTCGTAGAACGGGAACACTCAAATACTCCGAAATATTTTATTCCGAATTTCGATGTTCCGATTTTCAAAAGTCCGAATTTCATAATACCTAAGAATTTCAATGTATATTATTAAAAATCTCGAAATTTATTTTATTGTAAGTCGTAAATGCGATTTGTTTGTTTTCCGATTTTCAATACTTCGAATAAACTGCTAAAATTATTATTCTGATTGTGATTCAATTAGTATTATATAAAGTCACTAAGATTTTATTATAATATTGTTATTGCAATGTTTTCTTGAATGAAGCACATACAATTAGTAAAATTAATATAAGGGTAAACAAGGCAGATAGAGGTAAGTGACGTCACATAACATGACATGAATGGCCGCGACACTCACGGACGTTTGAACTGTTGTAGAAAATTGTAAGAGTTTAATTTATTTTTTGAGCGACAAGCAGTAGCTGTACTTTTAATTATTTTCTTGGGTTGATAGTAATATATTTTATTGATTTAAGTGAAGAAAAAATTTCATGCATATTCCCTATTGTAAAAAATCGGTATTTTAAAATTCGGATTTGTGAGTGTCGGAATAAAAATTTTCGTATTTATGTAGTGTTCCCTCGTAGAACGTTAATGTTCATATTCATAAAACGCTTGATCACCGTCGCTCACAAAAATATAAACGTTAACTTTATGTGAATAAGATTCATATGCATTTCTATTCTTGACCGCAATCGCTCATAGGAAAATGCACGTTAACGTCATACTCAAGCACTTCAGGAAGGAATAAGGCTCAATTTCGCTGAGCTCTAGTGTGGGTACGCTTTACAGAATTTAACCTTAGAATATTGAAAACATAATTTGAGTTAACATCACGCCTGTGCTGCAAAGGGCCAGGCAGATGTGTATAGTGCTTGTATATATCGCCACTTATGTGTATAGTTCGAGAAAATTATTAACAACTACTTTATAACAGTCTATAATATAGAACACCATTTATAACTCTTTTTAAACTGACTTTTGACAGCCCAAGTGACATTAGACAGGGTGTGACTTTTGAATTGTCATATTAATACTCATACGGTACAACAGATTTCATTTTAACATTTAAATTTAAAACAAAACGTCACGCCTGTACTCCCCGAAAGGTTAAGCAGAGGTGTACCTAATAGTACACCCACATTTCGCCAGTTATGTTTAAGTCCCATGTAATAGGGGGCGGCAACAAGTCCAAAATTCATCCTGTATAACACAATGGCCTTCAAGTGTCAAAACGAAAGCCATCGCGCCTGTCACTGTCAAACCAACTGACCATAGACTGTAGACTAGCTCAAACGTACGGCGATATCTCTAAGGGTGCTCTTGATTTTGTCGTACGTCGCGAACGAGATGCCCACCGCGATGGGGCCTTTCACCCAGTTCATGCTGAGGCCCTTGTAGAAGCCGCGCCAGCCTTCCGACCTGGGGAAGTAGAAGAAGCAGATAAATAATAAGTAATTAAATTGAAACACTTGCAGCGGCACTACACAAAGTACTACAGCTAGATAGTACACAAAGTACTACAGCGCCATCTATGACACAAATTAAGAACTAACATCTAAATTCTAAATCGCGCAGTTTATCCGCGACTTAAGACTATTTAGAAAAACCCGACCACAACTGTCGGCCAGTAGCCCACCAGCCATAACACCCATCTGCTCGGAGGACCCTCCCTTCTCTATGGGGGGTGAAGAGCATAAATCCCTGTTTGTGTCCCTCATACCCCTGTTTACTTACTTATAGACCAAAACCAGTGTATCCATGATGCTGGCGTATGGATACGTCCCATCAGGCCGGCGTCTCGCCGTCTGCATGCGCCTGCGCACAATGTCTAGCGGGTAGGACGCTGTCTGAGCGATGGCGCCCGCCGTGCCGCCTAGGGCTACGTTCACCATCGTGCCCTGAGGCTTGCCGAAGTATTCTGGAAGAGGAGAGTGATGATGTCATGAGATAGTTCGCGTTTCAGAAATAAGCTCGTGATAGCTGAACCAGCGCGTGATTTCAAGGTAGGGCAGGTGTTTTCAAGAATAGCCCGTGAATCCGAAACAACCGGCCAAGTGCCAGACGGACTCGCGCGTGAAGGTTCTGTACCGTCGTAGTAGGGGAGCCGCCTTAATTTTTAAATGATTTATATTATTTGTTGTTATAGCGGCAACAGTAATACACATTCTGTGAAAATTAAAATTTCAACTGTCTACCTATTACGGATAATGAGATACAGCCCGCTGACAGACGGATGGACGGACGGAGGCTTAGTAATAGGGTCCCGTTGGTGACCCTTCGTGAACCCTAAGGAACGCAGAAATAACGAGTGATAGCAGTAACTGCACGAGATTTCAGAAATAGATGGGTGTATTACTACCATGATTGTCTACAAACATTGATTTTGATTAACCCAACAATTAAAATCAGTATTTGCATGTAAATGAAGGTTTTTTGAAACTGTCTCGTTGGTCTAGTGGTCGCAAGCGCGACTGCTGAGCGTGAGGTCCTGGGATCTATTCCCAGGTCGGGAAAAGTGTTATTGGGTTTTTCCATCAGGAATTTCTCAGTAGCGGCCACGGAGTCTGGATTTGCGCCCGGTTGGTGGCAATAGGCTCGACCCCTATTACATGGGACTTAAAACATAGCTGGCGAAATGTGGGTGTACTATTAGGAGCACCTCAAGCTTACCCCTCGGGGATTACAGGCGTGATGTTAGGCTATTTATGTTTTAAAGTTTTTTTTTTTGTTTACATCTCATGTCTCCACTGAAGTCTTCCATGTGCAAATCACACAGTATTACGCTAATGTCAAAATCACATGCATTACTCAAGTGAAAGATGACGAATTTCAGTTTACGAGTGTGTGTCATGTCTACACGGATAGATATCGCATTGACTCCGAAAGAGTATTCAAATGTCACAAATGTTTAAAGGTAAAAAAATATAATTAGAAATATTGTAAAATAGCTGTGTATCAATTTTGATGTACAGTCGCCAACGCATTAAGTTACCACAAACTGTCAAATTTCTCCAAACGATTTTAAACCATAAAATGTTGATGGTTAAGTTCAAAATCGAATGATAAAAATTTACAGTTTGTGGTAACTTGATGCGCTGGGAACTGTACAATAAAATGTATTATTTCTGAAACATAAAGTCTCCCTCACCTAAATACTTGTGCTTGAGCGTGTCGTACGTGAAGAAGGACACGCCGGCGTACGGGATCACGCCTAATACTGTCGCCGAGTAGCCCCTGAAACATAACAATCGTAATGAGTGTCAAAAGACCCTTAACGAAGCCGAAAGGCACTTATTCTCGTCATTGCGATATTTTTTGTTCTGGACCATATCTCGTTAAACTTCAAAATTTTGGACAAGTTAAAAACAAAAATACAAGTTTTAGTGTTAATACTTTACTGTAAATACCCCTGTACTATTTAATGCATCCAACAACACAATGTTTTGAGAGCGTTATATTGATTCCTACTGTAAAACGTGATTTTTCAGCTCAAAGAAAGGTGTTTCCCAGCAATAATTGTTGCGTACAGTTACTTAGTTTGTTTGATGTACAAAATGCTTGGTTGACGGCTTCGTGAAGGGTCCGTTTACACCTAGTATAATGTTAAAGTTGGGAAAGATTCATAGATGTTCTGGTCTGAAGTGTAAATGCTCCACATACGATGGGACACTTAATATAGTGTCGTGGCCTGTCCTGTTGTTGGCTCATTACAGGAGCTGATAGACGCTACTAAAGGCGCCAGACTCGCGGCTCAGTTCTGGACCGACTTAATTTAGATTGCCATCGACACGCTAACAACCTGGTGACCTGTTCAGCGTGAGACTCTCATCTCACGCTACACTGAAGAACTGTGTGCGGAGGCAAGCGCGCTAACTGGGCTGTGGAGGTCAGGTAGGCAGTCGTTCCATGTAACATACTGGTATTCAGCTGTATCCGGTTAGACTGGAAGCCGGATGACATAGTTGGGAACAGACTAGACCGCTGGTGATGGGATGATAGTTGACCACAACCGCACTCGCGAAAAAAAATTCAGATATCCCTATTTAAACGCCTACTCTACCAAAATGAATGGGACAGCTGATTTTTTCGCGATTACTATGTTGGTTCCATGCAAAAAGTTATACAGTTTGATGGTCTATACCAATTCCTTAAATATGACACGTTTCTAGTACATGCTGTATAGTCCTCACGGCGGCTCATTTCAGCGGTGATCAGCCATTGACTTGACACTGAAGATATTATAGTGCACAAGAGAAAGTTTTGAGTATGGATGTGGACATAAAAGTAGAGGAAGATCAAAGAAACGATGGATGGACTGTGTGAAGAATGATATGGCTAGAAAGGAGGTGTCTGATGAGATGACGAGTAGTAGAGAAGTATGGTAGAAAAACACATGCTGCGCCGACCACAAATGGATTGGGATAAGGGCAAGAGAATGATGAAGTGTGTGGCAGCCACAGGTGCATCTTACCTGTACAGCGTCAGGAGCCCCTCGTCCCTCGCTACAGTGACGAACACGGCTCTGAGCGTGCTGTACTCGGCCGCGTTAGTGACGGCCATACGCGCGCGGGCCACGTCCAGCGGGTACGTGGCCGACTGGGAGGTCACGCCCGCCAGGGAGCCTGCTATTAGGTGGAGCACCGGGTTCGCTCTGGAACAAGGAGGTCGAAGATTTAGAGGACTCTCATGCTGAAGACTTAAGATCCGGCCAACCACTGTCCACAGACTACATTCAAGTTAATGGTCAATGTAATTGCTTTATTTGGGTTAATATTAATCCATTTGTACAAGTGTCCGAGGTCTGAGTGCGGATCCCGGAAGACTTGAAACTCGGACGTCTCAAAAAACTTGGATTCCGGAAAGACTCGTACTCCGGAAGTCTACATATCCCGAGAGTCTCTTATGTCAAAAGACTCGTATCGCACAAGGCTCAATATCCCTGAAGGCTCGGTACCTGGAAGACTTGGATCCCTGAAGTCTCGCGTTCTACACTCGGAAGACTCATTCCGCAAAACTCAGCTCACTTACTTCGCACTCTGCGGCGTGTCCACTCCCAACGCCTTCTTCCACTGCTCATGCGCAGTGAACTGTATGGCGGCATACGGCACGATGCGCGCCATCGTGGCGCTGTTCCCTCGCCAGAGCGCGACGAAGCCCTCCGTGCGCGCGCTGTGGACCAGCCACCTGACTGCCGCACGCCATGAGTACGGGGTTTGGCTGTGAAGGAGAGGAAGCAAGGAGTTATAACTTTAATATGGCGTGTCAGAGTGAGTTAACCAATAACTAGATCCAGTGCAAGGTGCGCCTTACATACTGACTTACATCGGAAACTGGTTCCATGAACTCAGTACATCTTACCGCTATTATAAATGCGAAAGTTTGTGAGGATGTATGGATGTTTGTTACTCTTTCACGCAAAAACTACTGAACGGATTGGGATGAAATTTGGCACATATATAGTTTATAACCTGGATTAACATATAGGATTTTTTTTTTAATCCCGGTAGTAAGACAATTACCGAACACCACGCGGGCAAAGTATTGGGCATAAGCTAGCAATTCATTAATCTAGACCACACCTACCGTTCAAATTATTCTAAGGATAAAACGCTGTTTTATACAAAATTGAACCGTATAGAGGAGGATGGCACAATACCGTGCCATCTTGGTATTGCATTTCAACTTCGCGTAAATTCCTCCAAACACCCTCAAAAGAAACAACTCTAACATTTGGGTCCGTTTATACTTCTTTTTTTTTTGTCATGTGGTTAGTGCCTAACCTGGTGTCAGAGTTTTTACGCCGCCCATGGGCCTCTGACCTGGCTTTACAGGCCGTCGAGAAATATCTCTCAGGCATGCTGGTTTCCTCTCGATGTTTTCCTTCACCGAAGCAAGTGATAATTATACAATACGCACATGAACCCAAAAATCAGTGGTGCGTGCCTTGGGTTCGAACTCGAGACCTATGACTTGGCAGACCGACGGTCACACCACTAGGCTATCTCACTGCTGCTGCGATTATACGGATCCCATGACAGAATCTAAAGAATAGAATATGCTTATAAGGGTATGAAGAACAGGGTGTAAAGTTCTTCATCCCCCATAGAACAGGGAGGATCCTCCGACAATAATATTAAATAGCGCGATTCAGAATTTATATGTTAGTTCTTCATTCGTGTCATAGATGGCGCTGTAGTACTTTTTGTAATGCCGCCACATGCTGCAACCAGTATGACATTAAAAGATACCTTTTTTGTGTTTTACGCTGGGTGGAGGGTATAGAATCATGAACTGAATAAATAGAAACAGTTTGCATGGCGATGTCTCTAACTCCTTGTATAGTCTTAAAGTTTTTTACACTCACGAGATCTGGAAGTTAATCTTGGTCCTGTCTAGTGGCGCTATAGCAGTCTTAGCGAGGGCTCCGGCCGTGGCGCCGGCGATGAGGGACGTCACGACTGTGGTGCCCCCACCTAGGCGCGAGTGGTCCAGTGGCGCCTTATTGGCGGGGGAATCTGGGGGCGAAAAAATATATCTTATAGCGAGACCGTTAGATGGCGCCGGCGATCTTTTAAGTAGATATCCTGGGCCTGCAGTCTCGACATTGTTTACGACGCTGTCGCAAACTTGCGGTCGCAAAATATTAACGAAAAAATTCGAGAAACGCAAGTCTCTACATCCAAGATAGCAAGAAAAGTCGTACATTATCTTGACTTATCAATGTCGGTACGCTAGTGAAAAACGTATTCATGTGGTGAGATTTGGGAAGGGACGCCCCCTATCCGCACGAATCCGAAATTCATCGGTGGTAGTCTAGTGGTAACGACTCCGATTTATAAGTTGAACATAACATAACATCACGCCTGTAATCTTCGAAGGGTTAGGCAGAAGTGTACTTATAAAACACCCACATTTCTTTAGATCTTCTTCTTCTTCTAAAGAAGCTTAATTTCGACAGTTATGTTTAAGACCCATGTAATATTGGGGGGAGCCTATTGCCATCAACCGGGCACAAGTCCAGACTCCGTGGCGGCTACTGAGAAATTCCTGGAAAAACCCAATAACACTGCCCGACTTGGGAATCGTACCCAGCAGTTGCGCTTGCGACCACTAGACCAACAGTAAACAAAGTTACGAGTTGAATATATTAGTTTAAAACCATGCTTTGTGCCCGGTTGATGGAAATAGGCTCGCCCCCTTTTACACGGAACATAAACATAACTGGCGAAATGTGGGTGTACTATAACATATAACATACACCTCTGCCTAACCCTTTGGGGATTACAGCCGTGATGTTATGTTATGGTAATCGGTATCCGAATGTCGGCATCGCCCATCACGATACTGTTTTATCAATGAACAGTACATAAGTATTGTTCATTGATAATGATGATCGACTCGTAATACATTATATCATGTCCTACTTACGATAATAGATAAATACTTGCTTTTATCAGTTACTATTTGCCGCCACCTGTTTATATCATTATGTTGAAGTATTTACTTTTATATCTGATACAGTTAAGTTTATCTTATTCGGTGATATAATATGTTTGACCCTGTAGTTCTAGAAGGTACTTTATTTGCAGACGAGATGTGCGTGGAAATGCCGGGAGTCGACGCCTTCGCAGGACATACATAGACTTTAATGGTGAGGTTCTTTGGAGAGGTCAGGGTGCGTAGTACTCGCAACCGGCGTGCGTGTTTGACTAGATGTATGAACGTGGACGAGGCAAAAGGAAGTTTCTGCCTACCTCCGTGGTACAGGGAGAGTACTTCATGTATATACGTGCCAGCTGCACAAATGATTCGGCTTGGTACGGCAGAAAGGGTGGTAATATCCAGAAAAGGCGCTCGGATGCGGCTGGGGGCTGCCAGATCTAATGCGACTTCCGACTTCAGCTGTCCCGGCCTGGTGACCTGCGGGCCTCGTCTCGTAGGGGGAGTGAGGTGTAAATTCCCCCCCGTTACGTATAGAGAGACGTGCGTGGAACACCGTGGTGGAACACTACGCGCTGCCTTCTCGGGTCCTGTTTGATATAGGCCATGATGGTGTGGGTGACTGCTGATCTGTCAGATTCAATATCATTCTAATGCCAAATAAACCATGACAGACTGTAAAACAATACAGTTTTTCACAGTTATTTTAATTCTAGGCGTGGGGTTGTCTGGACGACTGACCTGCTTTGGTCACTACATTAAGGTACTGGGCGACGAATACTGACTACCTACTACATTATCTGACTGACCTGTCTTGGCTTGATGCGCGGGAGCAGGCCGGTCGCCTCGCAGCAGAACGACGCGCGCCTCGCCCACCGCCATCTTGTTACGTCACAGATTCACATTACTGTCAACATCTGGAAAGGAGAGAGATCTAGATTATAGTTTACGCCTAAATACTTAACTGTAGCTTGCTAGCAACAATAATTAAACATAACATAAATCATATTTATTTCTATGAATTGGTTTTACAAAACACTTCCACACATCACATCATTTTGTTTTAGAAATAGATGGGGCCGATGTTTCGTACCTGACTACTTTGAGAAGAATCAGCCGAAATAGACTCAGAGTTTAGATGTGTCTGAGATGGTCTTTTGAAGGAAGAAGCACACAGATTTGAGTGGACCTGTCCAGTCAGTGCAAGCATTTGTCAGTGATCGTGTAGCTCGACTCATAACCCAAGAAGCTCAACGAGACGACGAACAATACCAAAGAAAGGACATTTGGGTAGGCCGCATAAAGTACTCAAACTGCCAGACAATCATGAACTATACTAAATCGTACTAATATAACATCACGCCTGTAATCCCCGAAAGGTTAGGCAGAGGTGTACCTAATGCCCTTAGTGCCCGCTTGTTACTGATTAACACGATACCCCTTGGTAAGACTGGTTGTCAGACTTTCGGGCCACACTGACTACCTGTAACGACTGTCAAAGATCTACAAATGACAGCTGGAACCCACCGTTTAACGTGCTTTCCGAGGCACGGAGGAAACTCGGTATGTACCCATCCACGGACCAACCTAGGCAAGCGCGGCTTAACCTAAAGATCGACCCCGAGCGGCTGTTATTATTTAGCCACGAGCCATAATAACTTTGTCTAATTGTGTTTGGCTGAGTCCCTTGTGCTACACCAATGCAGTGGTCCCTATTAGTGTAGAAATACCTTTGTCGTTCAATTGATTAGCTACGTTCCAATTGAAATTGAATTGACCTTAATAGCGCGAAACTGGGGCGTCCGTACTCTGGGTAGTATGTCGAAATAAATATCGTCATTTATAAATAGTATTAAAAAATCTATAAAGTCGGTTTTCCGTGTCTGTCAGCGTGGCCTGTTAGTTCTTCTGAACTAAAACTATATGACGGATTTTTTATAGCATTGATAGCCTAGTGGTGTGCCAGTCGGACTGCCAAGTCATAGGTCTCGAGTCCGAACCCATCATGTGCGTATTGTATAATTTACTCCGGCAAATATGTGTGTTTATACGATTTGTACTGTGAATATGCGTAACGCAGTTTATGTTGAGGTGGCAGCGCAGGGTAGCCAGCGAAATTCAAATTGTCTTAAGTGTTTTGTTCCTTTAATCCCATGGAATGACTTTTTCATATTTAATGGGATTAAATGAACGCAAATCATG
This sequence comes from Noctua fimbriata, assembly GCA_905163415.1. Taxonomy (NCBI): domain Eukaryota; kingdom Metazoa; phylum Arthropoda; class Insecta; order Lepidoptera; family Noctuidae; genus Noctua; species Noctua fimbriata. The sequence continues at coordinate 351,712 of LR990950.1, read as the reverse complement.
TTTCGTTCAACATACAGCCTGACGCTGACCGGAAAATTGCAAAAAAAACCTAAGAAAATTTGAATTTCGCGTCCCGGCGCTTTCACCTTTAGAAAAATATGTTAATATCTCTCCTGGTGACTTTCACACAATCTATCCATTGTGTCTTTGTTCTTTCCGTACTCTTATACACATTCGTACTCAAAAACTACACTCCCTCATATTAGTACTGCACCATAATTTTCGCGCTCAGAATTCACTTTTCTGAAGGCACCTTCAAAATAACGCGCGTCATTTGTTAATTCAAATAAATAAGATAAACAATGTTTTATGACTGCAATGATAACAGGCTTAGTTACACCGTAACGTAAAGTTAAATAATATGCTAAAATACCTGTCAGCATATTTAATGATAAGAATCTATTGTGTTTTTACCCTTCACATGGCCGTCAACCAAGCATTCTGTACATCAAACTAAGTAACTTTACGCAAAAATTATTGCTGGGAACTTTTTTTGGGGGGTGAAAAATCACGTTTTACGATAGGACTCGATGGATCGTACTCAAAAAATTTGTACCTGTTGATGGATGGATTGAATAGTACGGGGTCGTGGAGGTGTTTAAAGTAAAGTTCTTACATTAAAAACATGTGTTTAAAAAAAAACTTGTGAGAAAGTTGTAACTTTGACCTCCAATATCTCCTTAACTAGAAGGTTCCCAGGTATGGTCTAATGACGGAGAGAATAAGTGCCTTTCGGGGTCTTGTTACACCATTTATATAGGGCTGATTTTTTTAAAGTTGGCAACACTTTAAGGACATGCAGTACTCATGAAATTGACCAACTTTTACTGGAGGGCCCGACCATGAAATCGCGAAAAAAATATCCCATCCCAGAGTCCCATAAATAAAAGTTGTTCACTTTCTTGGCAATACTTAATGGGTGTGTAGCCCTTAAATTATTGCCAACGTTTAAAAAATCCTCCTGGATATATTTAAACTGCAGGACAGTCCGCATGTGCGCATGCGCCGGTAGGATTATTTTAAGAAGGTTGATTTTTGCACCTCAAAGCAGTTTCAGAATTGAAAATGTGAAGTAATTTATCAAACCCTACTTTTTACATTAATTATTGCATAGGTGTAGTGCTTTGTAATTCAAACTAAGTAGATAAGTATATTTAAATATCTTACATAACATTCTTACGCAAAAACATTACGTATTTGCGTAAACTTTATGCTTAAGAAATACTAATAATATGAACTCTCTATGAATATGAATATGTTCTGTATGGTGTCCGGACGTAAAGAATAGCACCATCCCATATCTTCCCGTGGGTGTCGTAAGAGGCGACTAAGGGACTTACCAGAGAATGGGCAGCAGCGTTCTCTGTGTTTTATAACACCATACTGCGATCGCCAACCCGCCTGCCAAGCGTGGCGATTATGGCAAAACCCCCCCTTCTTGGGGGAGGCCTATGTTCAGCAGTGGACGTCTTTCTGCTGAAATGATGATGATGATGAACTCTCTATGAATACGCATCTATCGAGTTATTTATATCGAACTAGCTTAAACAACACGCTCGCTGCGAAATACATAAAAACAATGTTTGAACTTGCTTGAACTATTTGGGTGCGTTCACCATTATTTACATATCATTATTCTATTTTCTCTGTCCATCATCATGTTTGCATAACACGCTCGCGGTCCCAATGTTATCCAGTTTGATAATTCAACAATCTTCATTGCGTTCGAACTGCTTATTCAAATATAATATGATATGAGTCAATGGGTTACGAATTTCCTTTAAAATCCGGAGGCCATCGTCATTCTCTTGCCCTTATCCCAATTTGTTTGGAGTCGGCGCTGCATATCTTCTTCTTGCATACTTCTCTATTACTCGTAATCTCATCAGACACCGCCTTTCTTTCTCGTTGGTCTTCCTCTACTCTTATACCCATCCACATTCATAGTCAAAACTTCCCTCACATTGTCCTCATTCCTCCGCATGACAAAATGACAACCGATTATACCACACAACTTTTCAGTCACCGGCGCCACTTTCAGACTTCCGAAACTTAAAACCTAAAATTAGACCGGCATTTTTGGGAATGTTTCATTTCATTTTAACTGTATCCAACGGTAAATATGCAAAAAACATGTCCAAGATGATACCAGTTAAAAAGCACTTACATTCAAATTGACGTAAGTGGATGTAGAACGATTCATTTTAAGTTAAATATATTTTGATTAATAAAAGGCTACACTGCACTGTGCAGCACACTAGCACTGTGTCTACATCACTTTTTATTTCTCCATCCGCAGGTACGCTGGAAGAGATTTCTTTAGAAATAAGCATCACCTTTGTTGCTATTTTTCTGTTCCTTTCTTCTTTTCTGTATTTAGTGTGTACATTAACTGTTACATAAATAAATAAAATAAGGCTCACTGATCATTTTAAAAAGTGGTCGCTTATCAAGAATATGCATTATATTGTTGAAAAAATATACCCCATGGATTGTTTGTCAGACTTTCGAGCCTCTAACTACCTGTAACGACTGTCAAAATCTATGTATGACAACTTGACATATTAACTTACACTTCTACCAACTTATCAGTGCAGGCGGGTAAACACAGAACTAAAATAAATGTACCAATTTTGACATTTTGATGCAAATTTCCTTGACAAGCAGCGCCACGTTGAACTGCACACTTAAAGTGGTGATACTATTTCAATGTTTCCCATTTTGATAGTGTTTCTTAATAAGATACTAGTTAAATGGCTTTCATCTTCATATCTTCACCAGCTATCAAGTGCTATAACACCTGCTCTGATTGCCAATTATAGCGAATAGCCCTGTTACTGCCGACGATTTGTGATAGCGAGATTAACGCTTATGTATTAATGAGAATATGAAATTAGATGTATGTTCTAGGATTTGTTACTGAGAGAGATTTCTTTACACACGTGCCTTCAAGTGTTCATTACATAATGAAACGTGACGCCTGGAATCCCCGAAGGGTTGGGCAGAGGTGTATTATTAGTACACCCATATTTCGGAAGTTATGCCCTTGTAATAGAAGCCTATTGCCAGCAACCGGCCACAAATCCAGACTCCGTGGCTGCTACTGTGAAATTCCTGATGGAAAAACCCAAAAACAATTTGCCAGACCCGGGAATCGAACCCAGGACCCTTCGTTCAACATATACGCTTGCCACCACTAAGCAGCAATGCAATATTCAATACTTACAGTTGCAGGCAATTTTATAATCATCTGTTAGAGTCGACTTCCAGTCTAACCAGAAACAGTTGCAGCAACACGATACTCCTTGGAAAGACTAATTGTCAGACTTTCTGGCTTCTGACCAACAGTCACGACTAACAATAATCTACACAATTGACAGCCAAAGACTTAACGTGCTTTCCGGGACACGGAAGGAACTCGGTCACACCCATCCACGGACCAGGCAAGCGCGACTTAATTTGAAGATCGACCCGCAGCTGTTATTGTTTAGCACGTTTAGCACGTTATGTGCACGTCTTTCTACATCGTTCTCACATATATGTATAATCTCAACATGAACGATGTAAACAAGATTTTGTAAGAATATTTTGATTTAAAAGCGTGTCCATGGAGTTTCTTGCCCATTCTTCTCCATAGAGATCTACGCTTTGGAATGTGCAACTACAGTACTTTCTCAAGTTATTATGCCTTGTGACTGTGACTGTAGCTTCGCTTTTTTTTTTGTTTTATTTGACATTCAAAAATGCCTGTGATGGTCTAATTGAAATAAATGCTTGAGTTTTGAGATTTTGCCACGAGTTCCTCCCCACCGGGACGGACGACCGAGATAAACACGACCCCAGGCCATAAGTTAACCCTGTCGACATCACATCTTTAAATCACAGAGTAGATCTTTGACAGTCGTTAGGTAGTCAGTGGCCCGAAAGTCTTACCAAGGGGTATCGTATTACCCAGTACTAACTGGGTTGTGGAGGTCAGATAGGCAGTCGCTCCATGTAAAATACTGGTATTCAGCTGCATCCGATTAGACTGGAAGCCGACGCCAACATAGTTGGGAAAAGCCAGGCAGGTGATGAGTACGCTCCGGTGGTATGAGCTCCGATCCCCACATGTGCGAAGCCACGGGTACTATTTATTCTGTGGCCACGGGCAAGTCACTCGATAAAAAAAAAACTTATGATAGCCATTTGCTAAAAATAAGTACTTATCTATACATAAGTCTACAAGATTAGCTTATTATTACACAATTACTAATTTAGAGCCTTAATAAATTTATAAATAGATTTAAATGATATGATAACAGTTAGAACAACAATAATCCTCAACATTATTTTTAGAACTGATAAAATCCGGATTTAGATCCGCCTTCAACGCCCGAAAGTTTGACTACCAGTATTTTAGAAGGAGCGACTGCCTATCTGACCTCCACGATGTAGTTATTGGGTACCACAATACCCCTTGGTATGACTGGTAGTCAGACTAAGGCTGCTGACTACCCGTAGCGGCTGCCAAAGAAATTAATCAATGGCCAACAAAATACAAATTTCTTGTTACCTAGGCCCAGGGGCCTCAAATAGCGAGATCCAGGTCGTCATCATCTTGCCTTGCCCTTGTCCCATTCTACTCGGGGTCGGCGCAACACGTTTCCTTCTTCCATTCTCCCCTGTCAGACGTCACGGCATCATTTACTCCTTTCACTTTCATATCATTCCTCACACAATCCATTCATCTTTTCTTTGGCCTTCCTCTCCCTCTCCATTCATCAACATTCATGTTCATCACTCTTTTAGTCACATGCGTTCCATCCCTCCTCATTGCACGTCCATACCAAGACAAACGACTTCCTTTCACTTTTTCTGTAACAGGCGCCACTTTCAAACTTCCTCTAATATACTCATTCCTTAATATATCCATTAGTTTTCTAACGAGTTCTAGGTCATTAGGACTCCACTTCGTCTGATTCACTGAATCACACCACTGCGCACACCAAAACATCGAGAGGAAACCGGCATGTCCTAGACCCAAACATTCGAAGACATGTGACATCTACCAAACCCGCAGTGGGCCCGCGTGGTGGACAGCCCATTCCCTCTCATAGAGAGGAGGCCTGTGTCCCAGTGGAAATATCACTATGACTGTAATGATGCTAGGGGGTCGTCTATTAATTGCGTTACTTGATTTTGTCGATTTTTCGACCCCCCCCCCCCTCTCCCCTGATGAATATATAAAATGTGAGATTTAGATAGATAGATAAAATATTTATTCTCTTTTTTTTTCATTCAAAAATGAAAAAGTTTATAATACTAATAATAAAGTAGCGTAGGAGCAAATTAAAATAAACGATTTGGCTAGACTAAATTATGTTTACAATAGATAAATAAAGTTCACTATCATGTAAAGTTATTTGTATTTGTTTTGACTTCACCACTCACAAAGTCACGTGAGATATGTTACAATACGAATGTTATTGTGAGTACGTTAATCTGTGCTAGATTGTGTTGGAATTATTTAAAAAACATAATTTTCTTAACTGTTTTCATTGAATATTTATTAAAAATGATAGTTTAGGATTTGGCCATATTATTTTAGTTGAGAAACATGATTACTTAATTAAAACCAGTTTTTCGGATTTCGTGATATTTGCCGAGGCCCCCCCTCTCTCCCTAGTGAGATTCGGCTCGACCCTCTCCCCCCCCCCCCAACCGCTTCACGTAATTAATGGGCGACCCCTTGTTTATATTTTAAACATGGATCCTGAACAATTAATATTCATGTTATAATTTTCAACTACCAAAGTCCACAGTTTATTAAATTAGCGGGTCACGTTAAAGTTTGTACGTCATTTATGTACCCACGTCACTTAATACCAGTTTTCAGAGACAATTTAGCAATCTAGATGTTAATTATGTAAATATTGTTGCACTCGTTCACTCTTGTATATTATTGCACACAATTTCGCGCTGAAAATTCAACAGTGTTCTTTTATTTAGGTATTCATTAGGGCCAAGGGGGTTTTAAGTGGTCGCAAGCGTGACTGTGAGGTTTGATTCTCAGGTCAGTCAAAGGATTATTGGATTTTTTCCATCAGGATTTTTTCAGTAGCAGTCACTGAGTCTGAATTTGCGCCTGATTGATGGTAAAACAATGCTCTCCCCCTAGTACATAGACCTTAAACAAAACTGGCAAAATGTGGGTGTACTATTAGGTACACCTCTGCCCAACCCTTCGGGGATTACAGGCGTGATGTTATGCTATGTAGTAAAAAAAGAGCATCCTGCGTCCGAGCGAGTGTTAATGAATGATATAACAAAAATAATATTTATGGTATCACTATCACGATGACCGTGAACTCTCTTGGTCTCTCTGAATGACTTTATAACCGGCGCGGCGTGTGGCCACATGAATAAACATGAGCGAGCCTAAATGAGTATGGTTAGGACCGTAGCAAGTGGCGTTCTGTGGTGTCTGGTGTCTGCCTAGACCCATGGGTCTAAAATGAATAGAATAAGGGCGCGTGGCCGTGGCCACGTGGCTATGTTTGTTTATTTTAATAGGACTACTTGAAAAGCTGTTATTTTGGTATTACAAACAGACACGTCAATTTTATTTATTTGTTTAGAGTGTAAGGAAAACGTATTGACGTCCTTTTGAACTACACTAGCTAGGCGACACTTAATGTACTGCTTACCCTTTACACATTTAATTAACTTTTTTTAAATTCTTGAAACCAAGAAAAAGTAGACAATTCTTTATATTATGCAAAAAACATCACAATGATTGTGATTCGCGTTTTGCGTCCCTATTGTTACATTTGTTTCAATCCAACAGTTAACTATGTAATTGTTATCAAGGCCAAAACATAATTACTTGTTTAAAATAAAAATTATCTACCATGTTTACACAATATTTGTTTTATCAGGGTCTCGCGGGCCTTTAATTAATTCCAGTTATTCTTATCTTAATGTATCTACGATACTAACAAAGAAAATACCTTTTTTACACTAACTTTTGTCTGTCTATTTGTTCCGGTTAGTCTCCGAAACGGCTGGACTGATTTTGACGGACTTTTACTGGCAGATAGCTGAACAATAAGTAGTAACTTTTATTTTAGAAAAAGAATTCAAAAAAGAGAGAAAAAAAAAACGAAGTCTTTTTTTTTTTGAAAAGAGTCCAAAAAATTAAAACCCTTGAAATTGTTAACAAAATTCGATTGAAATAGGGTCATGATATTTTAATAAAAAAAGATAAACACTTCAAATATCTAGATCTGGCTCGCGAGGTTGTCGACATGTGGGACGTGAGTACAGCAGTCATTGTGCCGATAGTCATGTCGGCCAATGGCTTAATAACCAATAGCCTCGACCAACATCTGAGGAGGCTCTCGCTTGGCAGTTGGATCAACGGTTTGATTCAGTAAGCAGTACTTCTGGACACGGCGCGTATCGTTAGGAGGTTCCTCTCTCAAGAGCCCTGACCACCGATAGCTCGGACCCTGTTCCTGATGCCGGTGGGCTATTTTTTATATTTTTAAATGTTTTTTTTTATATTACTTTGTATGGTCGCAGGCAACAGCTAGTAATACATAAATGCATGAATTAGTACGGCAAAATTGATAATTCTGTAATACCATAGTATGACTTATCTACACTAATATGATAAAGAGTGAAAATTTGTATGTTTGTAACAATTAAACTCAAAAACTACTGGTCCGATTTAAAAAATTCTTCCACCATTAGAATGCTACATTATCCCTGAGTAACACGGGCTATATGACACCCGTGTGAAACCGGGACGAGCCGCTAGTTTATAAAATAAAAGTTGAGTGTGAATGTATATTTACTGTTTATGTCTATGGACCAAAGTTGCCTGCAATATATTGTTTATTTATTCTCCTTATAACATCAGCTATCTGCCAGTAAAAGTCCCGTCAAAATCGGTGAAGCCGTTTCGGAGATTAGCTGGAAAAAACAGACAAAAATTATCCTTTTGCCCATTCTTCTCCATAGAGATCTATGCACTGGAATGGGCAACTACTGGACTTTCACAGTGTTTATGCCTTGTGACTAGTACTATAGCTATGTGCGTGTCATTGTTGTCTTTGTTTCGACGGTTCAAAAGTGCCTGTAACTGGCCTACTTGAAATAAATGATTTGATTTTGAATACATGTATAAATAAAAGCGCTCCATTTTCAAGGCTTGGTTCATTGCCAAGAGCTGAAGATTTTAAACCATTTAAATGTTGATGGTTCTAGGAAAGAGTACCCGGCATGGTACACGCCCAAGCTTAAGCGACTCTTTAAAGAAAAACACAAATTTCGCGTTAGAGTAAAAAAATACAATAATCCCCTTGACATTATATCATTTGAAACGCTGCGTACTGACTGTAGCAAGTTGAGAACGATCTGCTACAAAAAATATACGGAGAAGTTAGAAATCGCGGTTTTAAAAAACCCTAAAATCTTCTGGTCTTTCATTAAAAATAAAAGGAAATCCAGCAGCAATTACCCCGCGGTAATGTATTATAACAACAAAACTGCATCAACTGGCCACGACATATGTAACTTGTTTGCTGAAAACTTCGCAAGTGTTTATAACAATACGACGTCCTCGCAACCGTCAAATGTTGACATAAACAACAACTTGCCGACTCTTTGTAAACTGGAACTCAGTGCTAACGAAATATTCCGAACTTTAACATCCTTGGATGAACAGAAAGGCGTAGGTGAAGACGGTATTCCTCCCGTGTTTATAAAGAGATGTGCAAAAGCGCTGGCTTTACCTCTTAGTATTATATACAACAAATCTCTTAAAGACGGTATTTTTCCCGACCAATGGAAAAAGGCACTGGTCGTACCCATTTTCAAAGCAGGGCAAAAGAACATGGTGTCAAACTACAGACCCATTTCTATTTTAGTCATCTTCGGCAAAGTATTTGAGAAGCTTATAACCGAACGTCTAACATCGCATGTAAAACACCTTCTCAACAGCGACCAACACGGTTTTATCAAATACAGATCTACGACCACTAATCTCATGTGCTACGTGTCGGCTCTATCTGAATACTTAGATAGACGTATTCCTGTTGACACCATTTACACTGACTTCAGTAAGGCGTTCGATAAGGTAGATCATTCTCTTCTTATAGCGAAACTCCAGCACTTGGGTGTAGGAGGATCAATGCTAAAGTGGTTTCAATCTTACCTCAGTGACCGGTCGTCAAAAGTAGTAATGACTGGCCATCATTCAAAGTATTTTAAAGCCACATCCGGGGTTCCACAAGGATCACATTTAGGCCCAATTCTCTTCAACATCTTCATTAACGACATCACGCACTGCTTTAGGCATTCAAAATTCTATCTTTTTGCCGATGACATGAAAATAATGAAACCAATGGTAACTGAATCTGACGCTGCCTTATTGCAGGAAGATCTGAACAGACTGACGAACTGGTGCAAAATGAACGAAATGCTTCTTAACGTCTCTAAGTGTTACTACATGCAATTCAGCCGTAACAAAATTGTCTTACCTAACACTTACACGATAGGTCAACAAAAACTAAAGCAAATTGAAGAAATACGTGACCTAGGAGTCACACTGGATAAACAACTTAAATTTGACAAACATATCCTAAACACAGTATCAAAGGGGTTTCAAATTTTGGGATTTATCTTGCGCAACAGTAAAGAATTTAAAAGGGCGTCTACCAGAATAAAATTATTTAACACACTAGTCCGTCCTATACTTGAATATGGCAGCCCGGTTTGGAATCCTCACTACGACATATACATCAAACACCTGGAAAGTGTCCAAAGGCGCTTCCTGTATCATCTATGTTATAAGGAACGATTAGCTAAAAGAGTAACCAGCTACAGAGACAGACTAGGGCACTACAAAATGGTCTCACTTGCCAAGAGGCGAAAAATGGCAGACCTGATTCTACTACACAAAGTATTCCATGGAGTCATAGACTGCAGCGAATTACTAGGCAAGTTACATATAAACGCGCCATCTCGCCTGCCGCGGAAAACCAGCTACAATTTGTTTTATGTCTCAGGTTCCAAAACTAATCTAGGACATTTCGCCGCTCTCCCAAGACTCTGTAGGCAGTACAATGAATTGTCAAAGCAATCTGACATGGACATAACCCTCACAATCTCTAAATACAAAAAAATACTGACCACTGCTATAAATGTAGAGTGATAACTATAATTTGTATGTGAAACAATTTTATCAAATGCATCAAATGCTTTTTAATAATTATTCTGGTTTTTATTTTGTTTTTTGTATTATTTTCATTGTTTTATATTTTATGTGTTAAAACCTAGTTTTATGGGCATGCTGTGTTCTCCTATAATTGAAGGAACACACCTAAAAGAACATTTGTAATACTGTGTCCTATATTGTCTGTGTGTATTCTTTGTTGGAGATCCAAATAAATAAATAAATAAATAAATAAATAAATGGTTAAGTTCAAAATCGAATGAGAAAATTTGTCAATTTGTAGTAACTTGTTGCACTGGGGACTGTACAATAACTAAAAAGGTAATCTAACCTTATTTAGAATCATAGTATTAAACAAATTTCTATTTTGTGATCTCAAAAGTTTTTCTAGACGGAAGATTGTTACTGCCTCATTAATCTAATCGTTGCAAGCACAACTGAGCATATGGTCCTGGGTTTGATTCCCAGGTAGGGCTAGTGTTTTTGGAATTTTCCATCAGGAATTTCTCAGTGGCAGCCAGGGAGTCTGGATTTGTGCCCGGTTGATGGCAATAAGCTCGCCCCCTATTATGCGGGACTTGAATCAAAACTATTGTGTGGTGTATTATTAGGTACACCTCGGCCTAACCCTTCGGGATTGCAGGCGTGATGTTGTTTATGTAATATTTTCATGTGATTTTCACCATCATGAACAGAATTTATTCTAGAAGCGATATGATTTTTGCATGAATGTCATTTTTAAGTTATAATAATAATGTATTTATTGTTTCACAAATTAGGTGACATACATGCTTAGTACAAATTTATGTGCAAGAACAAACAGATGATGTACTGCTGGTATTTAAAAAAGGAAACCCTGAGCTATAAGTACCAGCTGCTCTTAAGTGACACAGTGAAAGCAGTTTGTGATATTACATGCAAACATGTTAAATGAAGTTGTCTAGACAATAACAATACATTTAATTAATAATATGGAAAACAAAATTTAAAGAGTAGAATCGCTGAAACTAGTAGTAAACTATGCTTGTGGTAGTGGGGGAGTGGTTATTCTTGTGTATGAGTGTTGCGTGTGTGTATGTATGTGTATATGTGTATGTTTGCGTGTGTACGTGTTTGTTACATTTGTTATTTAACTGGATGAAGGAGATTCTCTGTCTCAGCATAGCTAAGTTTCAGAAGCCAATCAATCACAGCTTTTTTACAGTCATGCTATGTTTAGGATTAATATTTAACTTGTTTGCTTTGGCGTACAAAAATCGTCCGAGGGAACAGAAGAATCTCTGACCGAAAGAAGTCCTGAGAGTAACACCCAAGGGAAGTTTAAGCCTACGAGTAGAGTAATTTTGCAAGTTCATAGAAACATGGTCGCCCTTTGTGTTTAATGAATGTTGCCTTAGAACAATTTGAAGAATAAAGAGTTGCCGCACTGTTAAAACCTCACAGTACTCATAGAGTTCCTTGGTAGGGTAACAAAAAGGTTTAAAGGTACATACTTTTAACACTGCTCTCTGAGCGCGTTCAAGAACTAATAAATTAGTCTTACAGGCACCGCCCCATGTGGAAATACAATAACTAATCAAGGATTGGCACAAGGCATAGTAAACAATCTTTAAAATTTTAGGGTCCGCTACATGTCTCAGATGTTTGAAAATATACATTAGTTTCCGGATTCGCCCTGTCAATAATTTAATATGCGGTACAAAACTTAATCTTTCGTCTAGAATCACTCCTAGATATTTGATAGTAGGAGCATTTTGAAGTTTTGGGCAGTTGCATATAACTGAAGTATTTGCTGTGTGATTATGAGCGGTAATGTAAATATATTGAGCCATGCACAGTAGGGTGCGGGTGATTTATTACCTAATATTAAATTATATTGGCATCATAGTTTATAGAAGACTGTTCTGATAACCTTCACAAAACATTACAGGGAAGAGAGTGAAATTAAATATTATTTAGAATAAGTAAAAGTCTATGAACAGTAAGCTGTGGACTGTAACTACAAGTCCCAAAACTGTTCATGTCATCAGCGTCTAAACCAGGTTTGTAATCTCAATAACATAACCATTCAATGGATCAAAGGACATCGTGATTCCTGAGACAATAGTACAGCGGATGAACATGCTAGAAGGTGTTCGAGCATGGTACCAGTGGGATCCGTACCCATTGTGCCACTACCTTTCGGTTACCTACGACACGAGTAAGGAAACAACAGCACAAACTGTGGCTAGACCATAGTAAGTGCAGGGATGTCAAAGGAAGAAAGCACTTCCTACTATCGACGGCTGCTTCAGCTGACTAAACTACAGCTGAGCACAGTTACAGCCGCCATCACTGGATATGGCTCTTTTTATAAACACCTCTTTGTCATAGGTGTCACAGACAGCCCCCTGTGCCGAGCCTGCATGGAGGAAGACGAGACAGCAGCCCACATGCTTTTACATTGCCCAGAGGTTGCCTCATACAGGGCAAAGTACTTACTTCAGTAACCCAGGTACTCTCTGTTAGATAGTCAGTAACACCAAGGTGTTGCTGGCCTTTCTCGGGGAACTGGGGGTGATCGAATGCTTTACGACCCGTACGCAAAATACGCGCTTTGGACGTGGAGTTGCGGACACCAGCCCGTTAAGCAATACAGTACAAATGACAGAGTTTTTGCGCTCACAGTTTCAGTGCTACGAATTTTATTAATACCTATTTTTACTTTTTTTTTTACTTGTTTTTAGGTGCCATTGGCGCGTGGTTTCTATGTTCTGTACATAGAAATAAATTCTAGATGGCCATGACAATGACATAACAAAAATTCGTACCTACTATAAACTTTTATCTCAAAAATAAATGATCTATTTATTATACGTAGTAACACATACGTTTTCATATTCATCAAAGTTATACAAATTGTCAAATTACGACCATCGCGAAATGACGTCACAAGATCAAGTTTTTAATGTTTACAAACTTGAAATGAGCCAAAGGCAACTGATACGATCGGACTTTTAAAAAATGTTTTGAATAACATATCACTGTCGACAGTTCAAAGTCTACACAGTAACCTTGAAATGAATAATTTTGGGGCTAACGAGCGATAAACGACGTCCATCATCTAAAAATAGATTCATAGGAAATATTTCTAGTAGAGTTACACACAAAAAAAACTTACCCGAAGAAAATGTTTAGGCACACCATCTAGATTTTCGAAAATATTTTAACTTTTTTCGAGACTATCACGTAAAAGTACACTGTTATGAGAAGTTTACGAAGTAAAGAATGAGATTTGAAAAGTATTGTCACTAGGAAAGGTAGTTGTTTAGTCAATAATTTTCTTAAACAAAGAAAAATGTGAAAAACACTGTACGTAATACTCGCACTATACAACTTGCTCAGTCAGCTGTCAAAAGTGTAATGACAGCAAAAATGACAGTCAGCTGTAATGGTTGCTGACAGCACGCCAACAAAAGGATTCAAAATTCTACTATTTTGTATTCCTAATACAAAATAGTAGAATTTTGAATCCTTTGTTTTTGAAATTCAATGTTATTTTATGCTCTTTAACTTCGGTTTCGGAGAGATTTCATTTACGCACTTCTCCCGCTTTTTGCTCGCAGAACGGATGGCCGATGGGGCCGAAAAGTTCTGGAGTGGCGACCGCGAACCGGAAGACGCTGCGTTGGAAGGCCTCCCACTAGGTGGACCGATGACCTGGTGAAGGCTGCAGGGATCCGCTGGATGCGAGTCGCACGGGACCGGTCAATGTGGCGACATTTGGGGGAGGCCTATGTCCAGCAGTGGACTCTTTCGGCTGAAATGATGACTTCTCCCGCCAAAACAAGTAACATTTTTTATCAAAACTATACGAACTTTCCCGTGGGGTTAGACAGAAAAAAAGGAACGCCACCTGCTACGATCCTTTCATAGAAAGAACTCGATAATTATGTAAAGACTGACCGTACGTCCATTATTATTTGACCAGCCCCTCAAGCAGTTAGGCCCCCTAATGATCTTTGCAAAGTTGAACTTCAGCGTAGCCATAGGCAGATTTAGCAGGGTTGAAGAAGAGAAGCGCTAGGGCAGCCCGCAAAATTTTAAATTTTCTTTACGTTTTTTATAATTTGAAGGTCAACGTCATGTCATAAGTAAAAAATATGATTCACGGCCTTAACAAATATGGTTTTACAGTTATAATCATCAATACAACCCCTTTAAGTTTATTTAACGCCATTGAAAGGCTATTTCATGAAAAAGTTATATGGCCGCGAATCATATTTAGTTCAAGCTCGACACCAACAGGCAAATTGCCAAAAAACAAAAATAAAATTGAAATTGGAATTTCACGGGCTACCCTGGCGCTTCCACCTTAACATATAACCTATGAAAAGAAAAGCAAACAACTACATAGTTAGAAAAGGTGTTTATTCAAAATATCATAATAATATACGTACACACACGGATAAAATATTTTAACCCAAACACAACTAGTGAAAACTACCAAATTACCACAACGATAACTGGCAACACAACACGGATGCAGAAACAAAAACAAACTTTAATATTTAGGCGATAAAGTCTTCAATCATTTAGCACCATTCACTCATACAACAGCTATAGATTTTTTATTAATATTTAAACACGCGTCTAATTATTACTAAATAAATTTTAGTCCTTGCAATTCTTTTACAGCTGAGAGCAGTGACCCAGTAGGGACCCAAATAGAGGTCACTATATTTTGACAGTGATTCAAAATTAAAAAGAAAGTACTCTATGTTTACATAATATATGGTCACACCCCTAAATTACATAACATCACGCCTATAATACCCTAAGGGTTCTGCAGAAGTGTACCTAATAGTACACCCACGTTCCGACAGTTATGTTTTAAGTTTATTGCCATCAACCGGCCACAAATCTAGACTCCGTGATTGCTACTGAGAAATTCCTGATTGAAAACCCCAATAACACTTGCCCGACTCGGGAATCGGACCCAGGACCTCACGCTCAGCAGTCGCGCATGCAACCATTAGATACAATCTCTGTCTAGAAAAACTTTTGCGGTCACAAAATAGAACTTTGTTTTATACTTTGATTCCAAACTGAGGTTACATCAATGACCTTTTCCGTTGTTGTACAGTCGCCAGCGCCACTCGACTAACAAGCCAGTCATACCTCCTAAATTACTGTACTTATATTATTGCTATGGCTTCTGACAGGTACTCGCTTTCTTCTCCTAAAATTGTTTGTCCGAAAATCATATCCATAACACCTTAGAAACTTCAGTAACCATAATGTTCAAAAATTCGAAATTATCTTTACTTCTAAAACTATTTTGTCATAATATCTAGTACTATATATTAATTGAATCTCCTAATTTTGCATGACATGAAGTCATATATCCTGAATTCCTGAGTATTGTATTATATTATAATATTATGTATTATTACCGCAACGCATGGGTAATCAGAAATTTTCCTAAAAGTCTTGCTAGCTGGCGTGAGGAGCGTAGGCCGAAGGGCGGCGGAGCGACGACGATATTTGTGACATAGTCAGTAAGTGGGTGTGTACATAGTCGTTAATATTTATGACAAACGGATTTAGGGCATATTGTATTTAGGGATTTCAATTTTAATTCAAGTTATCATTCAGACAAATGATGATTACGACAAAACATTATAGCACTTTAGAAAATGGATAAAAAGTTAGGGAACACAACAGAGAACCCTTCTGAAGGCATAATTATGAGTCACAAGCGAGGTCCGAAATGGAATGATTTAAATCGAGTTTTTTGTTTTCTTTAAATCTGTCAGTGCAATAATATACATATACATTTAAATATTGGAGTTGATAGAAACAGTAATTGAGTTTTTAAAAGCCATTTCGCCACAGGCCACTCAACTATACCTGATAGTTGAGTGGCAGAGCCTACGAGCTGCCAGCGGGTAGGCCCCCTGGCAGCTTGTTGGCTCAGAATCATAATAGGAAAATAATATGAATTACATTACAATTCGTAAAACCGCGGTCACAAAGTGACAATTCATAATTTTAACTGCGTCTATGAGTAATTCATATTATTATCCTACTAATATTCTGCTTATGCGGCCATCTTAGGCCCCCTGACTTAGCTCTTTTTATAAAACTCAGTATATTACATTACAAACACTAATGCCATACACGCAGCAACTTTTAAAAGCGAGTTTCTTTAATGCATTGATTTAAATTTCATGGTGTTTTGATAGTATTTGGAACTATTATTCATCATGAAATAAACTTTATCTCAACGTCAAAATCAACATTTCACGAAAAATTTGCTTAGTTAACCATGTTATTATATAAAACTGAAGCAGATATGTTACTAGCGCGCGCATTTTAAACGTCAGTAAATATGAACGTAACTTATCTTGTGTATAATGTCTTCTTTAGTAAGTAAATAACAGTAATTGTGACTATCATGACGGCTTCAAAAGATACTTAATTAATTTAACCTGGCAACACAGACCGCGACATCTTATTGCTATACACAAATATTTAATCCAGCGACAATACGAACTACCATATGCTCAGAGGCTTAAAATAATTTAGTAATATATAGGGTGACTGGTAATTAGTGACCGATACTTAAACACGTGATTGTACTCATGATAACAAACAACATTCCCAAAGAAACATTTGTTTTTATTATCATTCAGTTTTGTCCACTGTGCTCTGCTTACCCACTGTTGCACGGTACGATAGTAATGAGACAAAACGGCGTCACGCGGCTAACAGCTGATAGGTCACTGGTGCGTGGAATTTCATACGGCTGTTGTGTTATTGGGATAAAAGTGAACGAGTAGGTATAAAAAAAAATGTTACTTTGGGAAAGTTTTTTGTTATCATGAGTACAATCACGTGTTTAAGTATCGGTCACTAATTAGAATTACCAGTCACCCTATACATGAAAGTTTTGCATCAGTTAATCGCTAAGATCTAGGTCGGAGTCTGAGTCCGGACGTCCGCGTATCGTCTTCTTGCTCTGTATCTCCAGCTTGCGAGCCTTGCGCGCGTCCGCCGGCGGCGTCAGCAGGTCGCCGTGGTACTCTATCACGTCGGACCTGGGGGGACAGAGGGGGAGCGTTACATTTAGGGAGAAATGCGCCTGTCATACCCGAAGGGTTAGGCAGAGATGTACCTAGTACCCATGTAGTAGGGGGCGAGCTTATTGCCATCAACTGAGCATAGATCCAGGTTCCGTACTGCAAAATTCCTTATGGAAAACCCCAATAACACCTTACCCTATCTGAAAGGGGTACCTACAGTTAGATTTATGGCAGATACTTGTAAAGAAGTACAAGCAGGTAAAAATGTACAGACGCCAGCACATCGAGCTACTACAACCTGTCAAATTTCTTTATTAGATTTTCAACTTTATAGTTAAAGCATTAGGTTCAAGGTTGATTGGGAAACATTTGACAGTTTGGGGTAGCTTGATGTGTCTGTACATGTTTGTTTACTGTGCAAGTCTTTATAAAATCAGTAGTGGAGTTTTGATATGACGGTCGAATCAGAATTACGCTTCGGATTTAAATGCGATTTTCACTTCAATTACAACGCATTAAATTAAAAACAACTTTGATATTATACAGGGTGGAAGCGACACCGACATATTAAGTAAGTGCAAGACCTACACGGTCAAATGTATGGAACAGCTGTTTATTTTTTAAATTACCGATGTCAAAGTTCTATGTGGGGGG
Organism: Noctua fimbriata; assembly: GCA_905163415.1. Classification (NCBI taxonomy): domain Eukaryota; kingdom Metazoa; phylum Arthropoda; class Insecta; order Lepidoptera; family Noctuidae; genus Noctua; species Noctua fimbriata. Next base: position 333,769 of record LR990950.1, on the reverse strand, counting down.
CGGGAGGGGGGATTCAGAATGATGTACCGAATGCGTGGTAACTTTTTGTGCGACGGAGTTCCATCCACCTTGTATAATTATACCATAAAAATCTCTGTTTTGTTAACTGGTAAAACTGTAACAAGTAGGAGAGACCGACCGGTTTAATGAGTCCTCGCGAAGGTATCAATTTAAATGGAATATTCTGAAGGTTGATCACGTATTGGTTCAATTAGTATCGTAATACCTAAGTGTAATTATGGCTATTTTAAAGCAAATAACCTGTGGGATATTGTTAGGACTTCGTGGACGCTTAATGTACCTTTGATTCGGAAAGGCGGAGGACTCATTAAAGCGGTCGGTCTATAGTAATGACAGATAACAATATTTTCTGAATGTCGGTCACAACGGCCTATCTGAACGAATATTAGTCAAGTATGCAGAAGATGCGGATGAGACGCAGCAAAAGTGCACCCCCCCGTAAGGATCAACGAAGGATGTGCCAGGGTAACGCGCCTGTTGAACAAAATACGATTTGCGACCGTAATACGTATTGACACTTAAACTTACAAACATATACTCTCGCATACTGATGTGGGTAGTACAATTTTGGGAAACATATGACTAAGTACGAAAACGTTCCCCGTTTTATTTCTTGGCTAGGAAAAACCCAAAAAACTGTGCTCGTAAGCAGTGGCGTGCAGTGGTTCTCAACGGAGGGTAGGCCGCCGCCATTATTACAGAATTATAATAATTAAAATCATCAATACACCTCTAAGTTCATTGAATCCCATTGAATGACTATTTCATGAAATAGTTAATGATTTCAATGATTTTAACTCTGTAAAGCCATATTTGTTTCTCGCCTGGCTGCTAGAACGCGGTCGAGCTGCTAGTCCTGGGATCGAGTACATACCTAGCTATCCTCCACTCCAGCATCTCAGTGGGGAAGTCATCCCGGTTGCCGACGTCGGTGAAGCCCACCATGAAGTCCGTCGTCTTGTTGCCCTTCACCATGCCTATGGTCGGGATCACGTGGATCTTCAAGCGGCCTGCGGGACAACCAGTACACTGTTAGTAATACAACATCACGCCTGTAATCCCCGAAGGGTTAGGTGGATAGGCAGAGGTGTACCTAACAGGACAGCCACATTTCACCAGTTTAAGGCTGCGTTTCCACCACAGATGAGAATGCGTAGCGAGGGATGTGTGTGGAACTAACCAATTATCGCACATCTCTGGTGGAAACGCAGCCTAAAGCCCATTTAATAGGGAGCAAGACTATTGCTATCAACTGGGCATAATCCAGTCGCCTTTGCTGTTACTGAAAAATTTCTGATGAAAAACTCAATAACTCAACAAAAATCTAAATCAATACTCTTACTTCCAAAGTGTTAAAATGTGTCCCCCACCCCCCTCTAATTTCTAAAGTAAGAGGTGCAAAATTCTGAAAAAAATTTAGGAATTAAAAACGTAAAAAAAACTTTCAACCAAAATTGGTTTGAATAAGATTTGATGTTTAGTTTTTGAGATATGGGAATTTTTCATTAAACCGTAGCACTAACTCGTTTTTTATTAACATACTAGAAAAACAAATTTAGTTTTGCTGTTGAATGTAATACAATATTACTTATGAACAGTGATAGGAATAGGTAGTGCCTATTAGCCTAAACTTCGAAGAACAGAGACAAGAAACGGAGACTTCCTTAGGACTAAATTATTTCCGGCACATCTGTCTCGAAATTTCGAGACAACATTTAAATACATTTAAAAAAATGTGTTATTTGAAATAAGTAATTCGTCTATATTTATCTAAAGTTTGTCTATAAATGTGATAGTTTGTATGGATGTCCATTACTCAATTTTTTAAATATACTTTAGAAATATATTTCATTAAGATGAAAGAAAAAAAGGTATTTGTATTTTCATTTGTAACTAAATATTTGCACATCATGTATAATGGTAGAATGTAAAGGGACCTCATTAATATTAAGATCATACCACTTTGTATGCCTACATTCTGGCAAATAATGAATTATTTATTTATTTTAAATACCTTTTTTTTAATGATAAATTCTTTCTACTATAGAGAATGCTAAAATGATAAAAATTTACCGTTTTATTATTTTAAAGACAAAATGCCTTTTTTACACTTGAACTTTAGAAATCTCATTAAACGTAGCCGAGAGTGAGCTAGAAAGAAGATATTTACTTCGAAACGTGTACGGCTTCTTATTCAAACATTGTGATTCATTGTGTATTACGATCAACAAGTCATTTACAAAATGTTCTCCAAAAAAAAATTCAGAAAATTTTATGGTCGTAACGACTATGTATGTTATTTATTATGATATATCTAGTCGCAAACTTTAGGTAAATATAGACGAATTACTTATTCCAAATAACAATTTTTTTTAAATGTATTTATGTGTTGTCTCAAAATTTCGGGACAGATGGTCCTAAGGAAGTCTCCGTTTCTTGTCTCTGTTCTTCGAAGTTTAGGCAAATAGGCACTACCTATTCCTATCACTGCTTATGAATGAACCTTCAAAATATTTTTATTATATTGTTTGGTGCTACGGAACCCTGTGTGCGTGTGAGTACGACTCGCACTTGGCCAGTTTTTACAATTTTCGAGGTTGCCTCAAATCCCGAGCTCGCTTCGCTCGCTCTTGAATCCTAAGTGTTTGTTGTTCCATTAATTATAATTACCGTTGTGCCTATTTAATCTGTTGAAATTGCGTAATGTGTCATCATCTGCCTGCCTTTTCCAAACTATGTTGGGGTCGGCTTCCAGTCTAACCGGATGCAGCTGAATACCAGCGCAATAAATGCGCAATAAATTGCGTAATGTGTAATGCAATACGAAATGTAAAAAAACGTTTTTATTTCAAACGTTGTTTTACGAAAATAAATTTAATTATTATTTTTTATTCTTGTCGAATATAAAATGAATTGTTTGTCAAAACGTACGTTTACAAATAAATGTTTATCGGCTAAATATTTTTTTAATGAATTATTTGCCAAACTTGTTGTTGTAAAATGATGAAATGACCAAATTTTTGCCAATCGTACTTATCAAATGAAAATTTGTAAATTATTTTGTTGGAGAAAACGTAGGTTACCGTCCGCTCGCCCCAATATCGGGAACTCAAAACAAATAGTAAACATGTTAAATATCACGTTTTCAGTGTTATTGATAACTGCCAAACATCTACAAAAGACAGGCTTAACCACGTAGGGGTCTCAGTATGTAATGGATGGCTACCCCTTCATGGATTGACCTCGGTAAATGTTACTTTACCTTAAAGATCAACCCGAGCGACTACTGTTAGGAAACATGCTACAGTACCTCACCAGACAGACATGACATACACCAACAGCATGCCTCTCACATCGAAGCCGGTGGCCGTGGGAACTACTCACTAGTGAGGAAGGGCGCGCGCTCCACATCCAGCTTCACGAATCTAGTCTCGATGTGCTTGTGCGCCAACAGCTTGAGATGCATGTCCACGATCTTGCAGCGAGGGGTGTCGCTCTTATAGAAGTGGCAGACAACGTTGACGCTCTTGTTGCAGATGGTGAAGAACTCCTTCTCGCCGTCTATTTCTGTGTAGGTGCCGTGCCCCTGCAAGTAACATAGAACACAATTAATAACATTACGACTCGTCATCCCTGAAATCGCACAAGTGTTCACCCACTTTTCGCCAGTTACGTTTAAGTCCCATGTAGTAGGGGGTGGGAAATTCCTGATGGAAAAACCCAATAACACTTTCCCCGACGCACAGTAACGGTGGGAAGGTTTATTCCCGGTCGTCCCCACTGGGTACGATTGGGAAAAAAAACGTTTCGTTCCTCCCCAGTGGTGACGATTGGAAATTTTTATTTCCCACTCATTCCGCTATAGACCGAGAGCCAATAGAGTCTTCTGACCAAGAGTGAACAATGTTTTTGATTTAAAATAATTTAAAAAGTCTGTGGCAATTAGTACAGCATTAGTGAATCACAAATAATCAACTTATTTACACATATTCTTACAGTTTTACAGTTGTTACAGTTTAAATATACTTGTAACTGTGATACATACTCGTATAAGTCATTTTAGGTGATAACATTTTCATCGTCATCATCATTCTTTTGCCCTTATCTATCATGAACTATAATAAAAGTGCCAAATTTAATTTATATCGAAAGCAAAGTGGCAAAGGCTCATTTTGCTTTGCTCCTGGTATCCGGGGCATAGCTGTCTGCATGTGTTCGTAGCGCACTTCGCTAGACGTACACGTGCGCATCCGATGCCACACGCCGTCTAATTTACCTAAACTGAGTTCTTTTATTTTGTAATAGCCCTCATAATAGCGTGATTCAGAATTTAGATGTTAGTAGGTACTTTCTTTGTGGCATTGATGGCTCTCAAATTCAAATTAATTATTTGTAAAACATAGGTAGGCGCTGCAGTACTTTTTGTACTGTCCGCTACAATGGTTAATTCATTATTTTAATTACTAGGAAAAATGGAAGAATGTTAACCCTTGATGGCGTATGTAAAACTGCAGGTCTAACCCTGGAACCTAAGCCTGGAACTCCTGGAAGGGCCTTTTGATGAACCTGTCACTAATATACCGACAAGTCGTATCTTTTTGACAGGTAGTCTGCCATTCTCTGTGAAGGTGTACTTTTTATCAAATTGCCTTAAATGTCCATCAGCTGGGCAGAGACCTACCCATATCCTTCTAGGGTACTCCTCTCCTGCCCACTTCGAACCATCGTTTGTGGTCACGCCACCGCACCACAAAATGTACCTTTAAATTGACAAAACAATGAAATAGCTACTTACATTAGCAAGCCACTCTTGCTTATCCTTGGCTCTCTTCTTCATCTCAGCGATGCGCTGCTGTCTGATCGTCTCCAGGTCACTTGTGTCCATGGTCTCCAGCCTGTTTCAAAAGAAATGCTTCAATATTCATATTCCAATACTTGACTCTGTCACTTATCATCCGTGATTGTCATTATTATTATTGTTCCTTTATTCATTTTATATACTTATTTTACATATTTTTAAATATTTATTAAAAAAAAACACTATAAAAGACATTTAAAAATATAAAAAATAGTGGTCCGCCGGTATCGGGAGCAGGGTATAAGCTACCGGTGGTTAGGGCTCCAGAGACAGGAACCACCTCACAATGCGAGCCATATTAAAATCAAAATATTTTATTTCACATAGGCCTAGGTGGGCACTTATAAAACGTCAACAAAAAGGTGCACGGTTCGGGTTGGTCGTTTCCTATGGAGAAGAACCGACAAGAAACTCCATGGTTACTCTTTTTATCTCTTATCGAGGAGTACTGCCTTCTGAATCAGGCCCTTGAGCCAACCGCCTTATTATTGTTGTTGTTATAATAAACAATAACGGTAGATATCCCGTAAGTGACAGTATAAGTTTAGTTGTAAGCCGTGAAAGCTTAAAACATTGTTCTAATACTCTAGTAAAATGTAGCGTACTAATCATTTTATTATAACATCCTTTTGTAATGAAACCTACATTTACGAATAAATTTGTTTCCATGGAAGATGGGTAGGCCTTTAGTGTGGGATGCAACTTGTGTCGATACTCTTGCGCCATCCCATCTTCCTAGCTCATCGTGCTGTGCTGGGGCTGCGGCTGCGGCTGCAGAGAACCTCAAGCGGCGTAAATATAGTAACCTTATTGGTAACTATATTTTCGAGCCGTTTGGGGTTGAAACTCTGGGTCCGTGGGGTCCGAGTGCTCACAGCCTTTTCAAGGACATTTCTAAACGTTTAGTTGACTCTTCCCGTGACCCAAGGGCTGGCTTTTACCTTGGCCAAAGGCTTAGCGTTGCCATACAGCGTGGCAACGCCGCCAGTCTTTTGGGTACATTACCAGTTGACTACGTTGAGGAGGAGTTTTTTGACGCCATTTTTTAAGTTTATTTTTAAGTTAGTTAGTTAATATAGGTTATTTTAATTTATTAATGTAAACTTATGTTGAATATAGGAACAAAATAAATTTGATTTGATTTGATTTTAGTGCTGGTGGGTTTGAAAAATATTAACAAAATCAACTGTGGTTGAAATATAAAGGTGTAGGTAGACCATAGATCAAAGACAGAGTGGAGATGGAGAAATGGGAGGCTATTGACATAAAATAAAATTGCTGCTGCAATGTTATTATTACTGCAGCAGCTGGGTTAGGCCTCCCACAAAGTGGATGACATTGTGAAGGTCGCGGGAATTATATGTGGGGGGTTCAGAATGATGTAGTGAATATGTGGTGACAGTTTGTGTGTTGGTGTGCCTTCCAACTGGTATTTCTCTAGGCCAAAGTTGTCTGAGAATAAATGAATGTTATGATATATTTTCCCCACAGCTGGGACGCAGGCCTCCTCTCTATGAGGGAGTGGGCTGTAATCCACCACACGGGCCCAGTACGGGTTGGTAGATATCCTGTAATCCTTAAAAATTTTGGTTCTAAGACATGCTGATTTTCATATTATATTGATTTCCTTCACTATTTTGAGAGGAGACATAAAGGTCTGACGACGAACAATCATGGAAAATATCCCGATAATGATAATGTCCCGGTAATGGATATTTTCCGTGATTATTCGATAAGTGACAATAAAGTTTAGTTTTAAACCATGAAAGCTTAAAACAGTGCATGAAAGGTCTGTATGGAAAGTGTTAACAAGGAAGCCTCTAGCAGTGACTGCTGAAGTGTCTCCACTCTCTGTGTGGGTAGCCTATGTTGGGATGACAATGGTGATGCTGGTATTACCTTTCAATCTCACTGTCCAGCTGCTTCTCCATATTGGAGGCCACTTGATGCAGTAGTTGGTCCATGATGGAAGTTTTGTATCTGAAAATATCAGGTAAAAGTTGTGACATATTGTTTCCATATTTTTTTCAGTTTTCTGTTCTTGCTATTTTGGAAAGAACTAATTAATATTACAAAACAAAACTTTGCAAATCTGTGTTGAACAATCTGTTTTTAAATATATTTTTTTTTAGCAAAAAAACCTACCATTTTTTTTCTCTTTAATTACTTACTACTTGAATAACTTGAAACTCATGTGAATTACTTACAACAAATGGAAAAGTAGTACTTCTTCGAAATGGGACGAAAGCCGAGGCGTAATAAATCTATATTTGGTCATAAACCTACAAATCCTGTTTTGTAATGGTTTTAATCCAATCCCTCTCGCCAAAACTATTACCAAGGAGTTTATCATATACTAGATTATTTATAAACAGCCAGTGTCAGAAAATGCCTAAAGATGTAATTCATAGGTTTGTGTTCGATGACCTCATAGCAACCACCACACAGATGTTGTTCGATCAAACAATATCACAAAAACTTACCGTTTTCCGCCTTAAAAGAAACTTGAAATATGTATAAACAAAGTTAAATCTTGTATTAAAACAGTTTCCAACGGTATTTATCGTCAATTTATCAAAATAAAGCAATTTTTTGTGAATTAAGCAAATGCACCGCTATTGCCTATTTTGTTCACAAAAAATTGACATTGACAATTTTTTTTGACACATGTGCAGTGTTGCCTTACTTATTTTGTATTCATGAAACTGGCTTGTAACAAAAATTAAGAGAAACTGGGATTTTAGCACACCAAAGATCGTAAACAGGAACTCTTACTACCCGACTCTTACTAGCGATTAAGTTGAAAATCTGTTAAAGAAATTTGACAGATTTTAGTAGCTTGATTTGCTGGCATCTGTACATACTCTAGTTCATGCAGAAAAGAAGCTAATATTTTTCAATGTTCTATGAGTTGACTTGCTGTTTTTTTCTACACTATCACACCTGTATTTCCTACAAGGTTAAGGGACAGAGCTGTCCCGTCAGCACTCTCGCATTTCAGCAGTTAGGTCTGTTAAATCTGATGTAATTTTCGGCTGGCCTATTGCCCGCAACTGGGAACAAATACAAACTCCGTGCTGCTACTGAGAAAAACTTTCTGGCAAATAAATAAATCTTCCGCATTACTATTCTTGCACGCCACTAGTGCGCATGTAGAAACATAATTATAATTATACATTACTTATACTCACGTTTTGTTTCCATGGGGGTAATCAGAAACTACAGAACCCCTGCTACTACTACTTTTATTAGTTGTTTTTAGGTTCTTACATGACCAAAGAACGTCCTTTTGATTCGTTCACGTTAAAAACGAATGTTGCCCTCAATTTTTTTTCACTGAAATGGACAGACTACAATAGTATACTGGTAATGGAGTAACATTGTGACGAACTGGTTTTCCTAGAGGTAACCATAGTAAAAGGAAATGGGGAAGCAAACAAAAGAGATAATAAAGAAATAAGGCAAGACGAGCTGAAACTTACGCGCAGGCGACATTGCGACGCGAAGGTGAGGTGGGGGCGAGACAAAAAAACACATGTCTTCATATCGTATTTGTTTATTTTGTTTAGCCTGCACACATACTTGTATACTTTTGTAGTGTTTATTATATTTCTTATAGGTAGTTGTTTTATATTATAACTCAAGTACTGTTTATTTTATTTTCTTATTCATGTAAAAATGTAAACATTACCGACTGGGCTGCTCATTACCACCGCAGGTCCCTATATCAGAGTCTGAATTTGCTTGCAGTACACTGGAGTTCGCTGATGGCGAGGCCGTAGGCGAGCGTTGAACGCGAAACATTGTACGCAGTATAATGTCGATGACACACACGTCCGACGGGCTCGGTGCGTACGCGTAGTACACAGAAGCACTCAGCCACGCGCGTAAGCGGGAGAACAATTATGGAGACTGTCCTGCTCCTGCGTGTGGGCGGGGCTAAACCAGCGAGTTTTATCTTTGGTGCATAAGCGGCGACCGGTCAAAAACAATTAATATTTTTAATTATATTTGAGCAAAACTCTCACTTTGCCGTTACGGGGTAGTCTTGTGCAATTATTACGAATTTATGCGCAAACTGATCACAAGTTCACTCTCAAGTAAGGTAACGGGCAAAGAGAATCAGCTTATGCCTCTCCAAAAAAAGCTTTATATCCATGCAGTACAAGCGAAAAATACGTCATTAGTCTCTTTTGAGGTCACTCTTATAATGTCACTTCGGTGTGCGATGGATATACAGGACGTCTAGCGCCATCTCTTTCCTACACAGATTTAAATAATATTGGTAACTAACTAGACTTAAAAGGTACATAATATTTACGGTGGTTTATCTCTACATTCTTTTCTTTCTCTATTTTTAATGAATGCATATGAAAGTATACAGGGTGAATTTTTCGTGGATGGCCAAATCCGAAACTATGAAGAATAGCGAAAAATACTCAAAGGGAGTCTCGAGCCCGATGTTGATAAAAACTAAAACTGCATCATTAGATAATCTGCATTTTGGATAATCTATATTCTTAGCCAGGAATCGAACCCGTTGATATTGAAAAAAAAAAAAAAAACACTGAATTACTATACCATTACATGGTGTCGCTAATAGGTATTAAAATCTGGAAAGTGACATGCTATCGAATGGTATATACAATAATAGTGTTTTTCCAAAATCAACGGGTTCGATTCCTGGCTAGGGATACTGATTTTACAAAAATCTAATGATGCAGATTTAGATTTCATCAAAAGTATGCTCGAGACTCCTTTGTGTATATTCGATATTCCTCATAGTTTCGGATTTGCCCATTCACTCCCACTTGAAAATTTATTAGAACAAAGAATATTTTTATCATTTCTGTCTATGTTTGTTCCGGCTAATCTCCGAAACGGTTGAACTAATTTTGTCTGAACTTTTACTGGCAGATACCTGCCCCCGTAGCATGACCACCGTAGGCAAGGATTTCTTTGACGGAAGAATCGACAAAATGACAGATTGTGTCGACACAATGACAGATTTCTTTGCACTATCTGTCATTTTGGTGCTGATGTTATATAAGGAGTAACTTAGGCTTTTATTATAGAAAAAAAATAGGTTTCCGTGCAAAAAATAAAACCCATGAACTTATTAACAAAATCTGATTCAAATAGCGAAGTAATATTTATATAATAATTACACAGAGAGGTTCGCGGGCAACAGATAGTTTAAAATGTATTGCCAACGCTACAGGGGAAAGCAAGGCAGAACCACGAAGGGGAACCCTTTGATGCCTTGGGGCCGATCTCTAAACATTGGAATCTATATCTTGTTATCCCTAGCTATGTATTCATTTAGGTTGAGAAAAGATAAAATGCTCTATCCTGCCGTCTCCGGTATGTCCGCCTTTATAAGTTAAGGAGTACTTCTATAATTATACCTATACAAAATTATTTTTAGTATATGTGAAACCTTAATATAGTTTGTTCAGCATAAATAACTGAATCGATTCCAATAATTTTTAAAGCATGTCATACTTTGTCCTAAAAATATTTTAAAAAGTTACAAGTTCGACACCGAGCGACACTGAGTACCTATCGCAAAAATTTTGGTACCTACTGCCAAATTATTATTATCAATGAGGTCAAGACGACGTTGGAGGAGCGTGCGCGGCGGCGCCGCGTGGTGACTACGTTTTTGTGCGGACACCCAGGTAACAGAACAAGCTTATAACTTTGTGATTTTTCATGATAACATTTTGAAATTTTGTACATAGATTCTTTACATAAAAATACTAGACACGTGTTTCAGGTTGCGCATATACTAAAACTAATGTTGTATACCATCAATTTACTCAATCGCAACACAAAAAAAAGAGCTCTTATTTAAAAATGAACTGTATTTGTGAGAGGTTAAAATCTAATATCGCTTGGCAGATCGTTTTTTTTTTTTACAAAACTAGATTATAACTAGTACTAGATAGCCTATTGTAGCTCTGTTGGCAATCAAAAACCCGTAAAACTATCTAAAAGCAATATTTCACTTTGCTAATAAAGGTCATATATTTGTATGAGATGTTATCATAGAAATATGAACTTTATTAGAAATCGCTTTAAGTTCAAATGCGTATGAACCTCACAGTTATTTCTACAAGTATGAATATAAAACTTAGGAATAAGGGTCACAATCGAAAAATCACTTTAAAAGTCAAATGTTTTTAGTCTTAATACAGTTGACCGCATATAGGTCATATTTTCACCTTGAACTGTCCTAGTCTAGTATGAAATATCAATAGAAATAGAGTCAAAATTACATTGGTATTTAATTGGTTATATTAGCACTGACATGTGGTTTGTAGTATAAAACATCTTAGATTATTTTTTAACATTCACAATTATCATCCGCCTGCCTTTGCCCAACTATGTTAGGGTCGGCTTCCAGTCTAACCGGATGCAGCTGAATACCAGTATGTTACACCGAGCGACTGCCTGTCGGACCTCCACATGCCCGTTGGTACTGGGTAATATGATACCCCTTGGTAAGACTGGCTGTCACACTTTTAGGCCACTGACAACGACTGTCAAAGATCTAAAAGTGACAGCCGGGACCAACGGCTTAACGTGCTTTCCGAGGCACGGAGGAACTCGGTATGTAATGGGTGGTGGAGGTAAACCCATCCACGGACCAGTCTAGGCAAGCGCGGGTTAACCTGGAGACCGACCCCAGCGACCCGAAGTAGAGTAAAGAGCTGTTAAAGTGACAGTATCTTAGATTATTTTCTTATCATACACAATATTAATACATAAAATCACACCTTTTAAGAGTACAGAAACTACAAAAACCTTACACAAAATTTTCATAAATTACTTTTTTAAATGGCGGGACGAGCTGAACTAAATTAACGACATGTGGGCCACATTAGCCCTGGATCGATCTGAAACAACTGAAAGTCATGGGGAGAGGCCTTTGCATAGCAGTGGGATGTCGCAGTCTAACGGTAACATTTTCTGATACAAAATTAGTCACTTTCACATAAAATAATCAACTAGATACGTGTCAACTAAGAATAGGAATGACCTTGCGCCATTTTACGACCTCTTAGCTGTCAAATAGAACCAGTTAGGTAGGGCCAGCCATGCATAATTATTTTTAATGATAAAATACTGGCCTCAAACTAGACAAAGCCTGTATCTTGGGCGTCAGTTCAGCGCGACGATGGTTATACGAAAAATTACGGTTGCAAAAAAAATGCGTATATTTAAGCAAATTAATCGACTAAATTATCTTCGGTGAATACACCAGTCGTTTCTAAGAGGGCGTTTAATTCAACACTTCCACGCTCTTAAAAATGAACGATGATAATATGAAGATGGTAACGATAAATATTATTGGATTTTTTTTTTTTTTGCAAGCCCTACTTTCCAAGTGACAGATCGAGGTCATTGACCTATTCTTATTTGAATCGTATTGTAGAATCAGTTTGCACGGCTTTATAAATCCTTAGTCTCGACTCAGATAGGGCTGCTAAAATACTGGTCCCATTTATCTGTACGGAGCATACATCTAACGCGGGCTCAGCAGCCGGCAGGGACATGGTCTTGGACCCATCCAAACCATGCAGGTATAGGGCAGCATCACTCTCAGAATGAGCTGCCACCCAAGAGGACCCTGGAGCCTTACAGAACGTCGCCCTGGACATAACTGAGTTCACAGACGATCCATTGATAATATTGTCCAAGTCTATATTAGCCCCCTCACTCAATGTTGGCGTCAAAGCACACACAGCCAACTTCGATCGCTCAGAACCCTTCGGACGCATAGAAATCAAAGCTTTCCGAGATTCGGGGTCGTAACACATTGACATAAACGCGCCACTCACAGGGAACGCCTTAGGACTCCATTCTCCAGATTTCGGTTCCCAAAGCCAGCAGGAGTTCAACTGGCACGATAGGAGACCGTACTCCGTTGAGCAGACGGAGACAACAGGTGACATGTCCCCTGTACCTGCGAAGGTGCTCAGACATGTCGAGGGGTTCCTGAAGTCGTATTGATAGACTTTGCCACCTACTCCGCCGACGTAAAACTCGTTCGTTCTTTGACAATCCCACGCGCAGGACCATAGGGGGATTCCTGCGTTTATCGACACATTTGGAATGCCTCTTTCGACTATTCTAGCAGTTTTGTCTAAACCTACACTGAGAAGTAAATCACTAGGCTGAGAGTAGACAATGTCTCTGATCGGTTTAGGATGGAGATGAACAAACTGCCCTAGGGTATTGTCTATGCAACTGACCTTCCGGAAACCGTAACCAGGGAACAGGTTGTTGGAACTTTTCTGCGACACGTATAACTCGTAAGTCCGGCAGTTGTAAGTTAACACTCTGCATCCGCCATCTTTGCACATCTCCAAGTTCTTCTCAAGAGCGAACCTCCAGGATTTTCTCTCAGCCTCTTGCTTGGTAGCTATTGTCTTTGAAATCGTTTTTTTCAAATGTTCCAATTGTGCAGCCAACGCGCTTTGAGTAATTTTTGCTGTTTGTAACTTTAATTCTGTCTTATTCTTTTCTGCCTGTAGTGTTTCAACTTGTTGATGTAGCCTAGTTATTTCTGAGGTATCAGCTGCTATTAGCCTCCTTGCGTAAATGAACCTTAGGTCTTTGAGTGAAGCTTTACTTTTGCAAGTAGGACATGATCTGTCTTTAGCAGCTTGGGCTTTCAACCAGCGTTCTACGCATTCGGAGCCGAAGAGATGGCCACATTTTAGAGCTACTAGTCTATGTTTACCGGAGTTACCCCAGATATCGAGGCAGATGGGGCAAGTCTCTCCGTCAACATCGTCGTTTTTGTCCGGAGAGTTGATTTTTCTAACTTTAGCAGGAGGTTCTTCAATTGCTGTATTGCTGTTGGAGTCGCTCTCTGGTAAAGATTGGTTAGACTCTTCACTCGTTATAGAAATGACAGTGCTTCTACTATCCTCATTTTGCACATTCGGTGGGCGTGAAAAAAACTCGAGGCTATTGGCACCTGATGGTACTAGCACATGCGGTCCAGGAGTAAACTGGTATACAGTTCTGTGTTCATCATCTAAAAAAGTAAATGGGATGGATAGCTCTAGCGGTACCCCGTGAGTAACTAAAATACTGGGGCTACCCGGGTTGACGGGGCTGCCCCTTTCAGGGGAGCTACCCCCTCTAGAGGCGCTAACCTCGTCAGGTGATGCGTTACTCATCACCAGTCATTTGGAATCTGCAAAGAGAAGGTTAAACTGAATAACTTACATAAACATAACATGAGCGTAGTTCGTAATGTAATTAAGAATAATTTTTGACACGGACCGCCGACCGGCGCGTGTGCCGGCTGCGTCTCGAGCTGCCACAATACTTGCTGTCTGACTGTCCGTGTATGATACTACTTTTATTATCCTCTCTTTTTACTAAAATTTACATAATTTTTCGCATTCCACCCATTTTCAGAAGTAATTGTAATGATGTTGGATTGTTGACACTGATTAATTTAAAATCTATTCAAAGCATAGGTTTCTGGTGTACATTGTACATGGTAATTTAAAAAAAACACATTATTTTATTTTTAAATGACCGATAAAAATCTCTATAAATAAAACGTTGTAAGCGTTTTGTCCCTTCCACCCTGTATTTATGGGACTGATTTTACTGGATAACTGCAAAATGATATACCACTTTTATTATTTGGATTAGTTTGACATAAAATTTAACTAAATTAACAAGTGTTGGTGGGTTGGCTATTATGGCAGAACCACGTTCACATCATGTTTGTTTGTTATCCTTATGGAGATGCAGCAGTGCAACTATACCACATTGCCTCGAGATGGCTAGACATATGTCGTGGATGTTCGAGTTTCTGTGAGAAGATGAACCAAAGATTACATTTTCTTGTGCTTGTCCTGTAAGGAATGGAGAGGGCTATGCTCGGAGTTTCCTTGCGTGATCGAATCACAAATAAAGTCATCCGCAAGAGAACCACGGTTACCAACGTAGCCCGAAGAATTGCCAAACTTAAGTGGCAGAGGGTAGGGCATTGCTCGCAGAACGGATGGCTGATGGGGCCAAAAAGTTCTGGAGTGGCGACTACAAACCGCAAGACGTTGCGTTGGAAGGCCTCCCACTAGGTGGATCAATGACCTGGTGAAGGTTGCAAGGAACCGCTGGATGCGAGACGCACGGGACGCGACAATGTGGTGATACTTGGGGGAGGCCTATGTCCAGCAATGGCCGTCTTTCGGCTGAAATGTTGATGATGATGATGTTCTGTGAGAGGATGAACAAAAGATGACTTCGTCTTATTATTTTTAAGTATTTAATTTAATAGTTCTATCATTCCTTAATGTAAATATGTTTCATTTCATTACTGTGGAATAGCCTGGATTTGTCTGTTCATGTTTTTTCAAATAAATAAATAAATTTCACCAATTATATTGCCACACTACACACACATACTACAGCCTTAGCTGTATATTGGGTGTCAAAGTTATGGACTGCATCAGAAACACTTCACTCCAAAACCCAAATAGTTGATGCTGGCCTTACATCTGCTAGGTTGAAATGGAATTAGACTGGTCACATTGCATGTCAGGGGAGCAAGAGGAAAAATAACCACACAGTGGATACCAAATAGCAAGAAATGGCTACACAGCAGGCCCAGAATGAGATGGTGGGATGAGCTGGACTCTTTCTCAAAGGATTGGCCTGCAATCGCACTAGAGCCAGAAGTGGAAGGAGCGAAGGGAGGTCTTTGCCCTGCAGTGGGAGAATATAGGCTTATAATGATGATGTTTAAGGCCCATGAATGGACGAGCAAACCCAAACTAAAGACTGCTACTGAGAAAATGACAGAACATAACATCACGCCTGGAATTTCCGAAGGGTTAGGCACCAATAACACTTTACTGGGAATCAAACCCCTTACAATAAGAACAAATAACAACATTGAATTTTGACAAATAACAAAGTTTACTGCTCTTTGAGTTTTAAGGTGTCACGGGACTCACAGGAACTATTATGCTTTCTATTTAGGATGAACTAAACGCAATCACAAGTGTGAATGACCTGTATTTTTTTATCTATGCCCAGAGAACAGGCCTATACAAGTTGGTTTCAACTGATAAAACATTTATTTAAGGCGCGCGAAATTCAAATTTTCTTACGCTTTTTTGCAATTTGCAGTTCAGTGTCAGGTTGTATGTTGATGAAAATGTGAATTGCACCAGTAACACGTATGTCGTTACAGAATTTTAATCTTTAAAATAATCAATACCACTCTCATATCTCATATAATCCCATTGAATGACTATTTCATGAAAAAGTCATTCAATGGGGTTAAATGAACTTCGAGGGTCGTATTGATTTGAATTTCGTGGGCTACCCTGGCGCTTCCACCTTAAAGCAAATGTTTTATTAAGTATAATTAACCAGAATAATAAAGTCACAGTAAGTCAGTAGTTAGCATATTGGCTAGTCTTCAGTACTGTCACCATCTGAACCAAGCTTTAAACATTTTTCTAAGCACTTTTTTAGCAAATATTCGCGTTATTCTGACTTAAAGAACAGAAGATTTTCATCAAAATTTAATTCTAATGAGGTTTCCGATCATATATCTTAAGAAATATGCTTTATTTCACTATACTTACATATCAGCTGATAAAAGGGGGTAAGTACGCGCGCTTTTGAGAATATACTCGAAGAAAGGAGTTTATCCGTGACAAATTGTTATAACCTACTTAAATCGCTTCAAAATGAAGAAAACTTAATATAACTTACCTAAACAACAGTCCTTTTTTGGGCAATCGTGTAATGAGCCAGAAAAGTGCAAGTCGATCTCACCACCATGCGACTCTGTTCATTGTTTTTTATCTTAACTGTCAAATTAAAACACCTGTCTAAATGGTAGATCACAAAATTTCTGAATAAACTCGAACGTGATTTGAAGTGAAACAACAAAGTTTAAGAACTATTTGTAGTTACTAGAGAAATATGGAAAACATCGATCTCTCAAGTCCAGAAATTCAAGAACAAAACAAGCCATCTTCTGTCAGGTTCTGTCAGTTGATATTTTAAAATAATCGGATACATGTCCTAAAAAAAAGCGCCCAAAAACGTTTGGGGATAGATAGGAAAGATGCACTGATGAGGAACTTCAAACAAAACACTTGAAATTGAAAGGGGCTTTAGAGATTTTTAATGAAGTCGAACAGTAAAAGCAATTTCCTGCAAGTTTAGTTTTCGTTCCTGACGCATGACATAGTGTTTCATGATGGCATGGTCTTCTTCTTCATGTCACTAGTTCGACCGCACAATATTTTTTCATTTATATGGTGTGCCAAGCCAGTGCCCAAAACTTCGCCACTTCCACACCGCCATTGACGTCGGTGGCAGCGCAGAGATCACTATGGTTGCATGTTTTTTGGCTCAGGAGCAGGATAGGGAGTAGCACATAGTTTATGATTCATGATAGTTATTAACTTACCTAGTTTTCTGGTTTTAAGCTACTACCCTTACAAGAGAAATCTACGAATTTCAAATTCTGACTGATTCTAACTTGTCAACTCATTCAAGTAATTCTGACGTATCCGAACGCAAAAGAGTAACTTTTAAAACTCATTCCTTTATCATCTTAGAAAGAAACGCACTTGCTTAAAATCTCGCTTCTGATTGGTTAAACAATTAAACGTGTCAAATTTTAGGCCAATCACATTTCTATAACTGGTATTAGCCAATAGGATTACGTAAACCACAGTTGGTAATGTGATGTATTTATTTATGTTCCTGTCAGTTGGTAGCAGTGACAAAATTGCAGTGGAACGGGGTGGCGTAGCGGATTGCGCCCGA
This sequence comes from Noctua fimbriata, assembly GCA_905163415.1. Classification (NCBI taxonomy): domain Eukaryota; kingdom Metazoa; phylum Arthropoda; class Insecta; order Lepidoptera; family Noctuidae; genus Noctua; species Noctua fimbriata. Next base: position 316,059 of record LR990950.1, on the reverse strand, counting down.
TCCCGTTTTTAACATTTTTCACTCACGACGAGCTTAATCCGTGACTTATTTGTGTAAAATAATTATAAGCCGATAGTGATAAGTGTTTCGAGTGCGCGACACAACGCGATGGACGCTGCGTGAGCTGTGAAATAGTGCCTAACAAGTTAGTCTTGTCAATGTTGATAATGGCGTCCAGACCCGAATAAAATCAAAATGTTTGTGTGAAAACGTGAAATAATCGGAGGAAGCTGCGGTGATGTTTTTAGTTGCTGGTCAGTACATTGTGCATGCATTTTAGACCCTTTATTTCTCGCTAAAATCTATCGATTACCGTGTTTTTGTTCAAGACAAAGTTAGGTCCTACTATTTGAAAAAAAATAGGTCATGATTATGTTTTTGAGTTACATTGCGGAGTAGTAAAGGTAGTATGTGGGTCGTAGAGCGGGCGTGTTAGTCAATATCTGCGGTATTTCGCTCAGGGCGAGCTATGTTGACATTTTACAGATTGGTGTCGCAAGGCAAGTCGTATCTGGGTCAGACGTCAGTTTGGGGTCATTTGCGCGCGCAGTGACGTCAGGCTCCCTTTGCCACCCCTCAGAACACCCCCCAACACATTTCACTTTCTGTATACACGAAAATATATAAAATATGTGGCAGCTAGGTCATGCAAGAAAGGAGGCTGAATAGGAGATCTGTAGCAGGTATTTTTGTCTGTTTGTTTATGGTCGATATTTTAGTGGAAAGGGGCACTGTCCCCGTTTTTTTTGAAATTTTTGGGTTTGTGAATATTTTATTTATCTTTTTTGTAAGAGTTTGTGATCTTTCATATGATTCTTTAAGAGATTGCACTGTTATTAAAATCAAACCCCACTTTCAGCCCTATCTTCAGGCATTCCTAAATAAATACAAAACAATAGTTTACTAGAAAATCTGATGTTAACTCATTCAAAGTACTAACAGATTTTGAAGGCAAAGTAGTAACTAGAGAAATTATTCAGTAAACATATTGGAACAAGCGAAAAATACACACAAATACTGGACACATTTCCAAATAGATAGTTGTGCCCAGCCAGCACTTTCTATTATCATCTGTTCATAGATTAAAACACTTATTTTAAAAAAAATCTTATAAGAATTTTAAGAGGATGATCAGTAGGGGGCTTTAATCACGTGACGTTTTTAAGCCACTTTTATACCACTCCCTACCCTTTGGGGGCTCAGAATAATGTACTGAATATGTGGTAAACTTTTTTGTGTCTGAGTCCCTTCCACCCTGTACACATCACACATTTACTTTGTTTTTGTCACAAAAAATAAACATGATTGTCACTCAATCCTGCTGCACCCCCACCATCATGATTTTTTTCTGACCCCTTACGATTTTAACCTCAGAAGATAGGATACACTGATTAAATATTGTTCTGTGTGAAAGTAGAGTATGAGGATTGTGTGAAAAATACGCACACATAGACCGCAACCTGAGTTAGGATATATATTTTTTTCCAGTTTTGTGTTCCTGTTGGGTAATTTCAAATTTCCTTGTGTGTGTGCCCAGGCAGAAGCTGGTATGTAAACTAAAATTCAAACAGAACTGCTGTGCAATACTTTTTGTTTTGTACATCATCATCTGCCTGCCTTACCACAACTAAGTTGGGGTCGGCTTCCAGTTTAATCGGATGCAGCTGAATACCAGTATTTTACATGGAGCCACTGGCTATCTCACCTCCACAACCCAGTTATTACTAGGTGATAAGATACCCCTTGATAAGGCTGTCAGACCTAAATAAAGTACAAAACATAAAACCAAAGTAGCAGTTGAGTAGTAGCAAACGGCGTGTATGTATGAACCAGGACAAGGCAAAAGGAGTATGTCATGAAAGGATTGTAGCAGGTGGCATTCTGTGGTACCTGCCTACACCCATGTGGAAATGCATGAGCATATGTATGTATGTGGTAGTCAGGTAGATGAAGGCTTTGAATAGCAATATAAACTAAAATGAAAGTAGGTGTATTTTTCAAGCAGTGTTTACATTCTCACTTCTGTGAAAACGTAACAAAATATTTACAAATGCATCATATTTTTAATGATAAGAGATCATAACAAGTGTTAAAAATCTGTTTTATTGCTGATAATGTAAAAGTGGAGCATTGTAGGTTTTTCAAATTAACAGGAAGTTAATATAAAAACTTAACATCATAAACTATGTTGGGGCTGGTTTCTATTCTAACCAGATGCTGCTGAATACCAGTATTTTACATGGAGAGTCTGCCTATTCAAATTTCAAATTAGATGGATAGATTATCTATACATCTAATGTATGTTTTTGTAATTTCAAAATAACGCTTTTTACAGAATGCGTATGAAAGTATATATATACATATATAGGGTACTAGCTGTTGCCCGCGACTTCCTTCGCGTGGAAATTTTCATGTGCATGTGTGAGAAAAAAAAATAGCCTATGTCCTACCCCAGGATATAGTCTATCCCCTTGCCAAATTTCATAATGATCTGATCAGACGGTTAGTCGTGAAAAGGTAACAAACAAACAGTTACTTTCGCATTTATAACATAGTATGGATGTGCTATGCATACCTGTTAATGATCTTCACAAATATTGAATTTGTTTGTCAAATATTTTTTCATCCATTCTAGTTATTTGACCCAGATACTCAAGGCTGTACAGTGTACACTATCTTTAGTAAGATTATATGTACCTATAAACAATAAAATAAAAAGGTAAATATTATCGTGAAGATTATCATGTTTTGCGTCTAACAAAAGATACAAGACAGATGTGAATCTGAATATTATAGAAAAACTCAGCTGTCCCATAAATTTTAATACCTACTCATCATCAACATCATTTCAGCCGAAAGACGTCTACTGCTGGACATAGGCCTCCCCCAAATTTCGCCACTTTGACCGGTCCCGCGCGTCTCGCATCCAGCGGATCCCTGCAACCTTCACCAGGTCATCGGTCTACCTAGTGGGAGGCTTTCCAACGCAACGTCTTCCGGTTCGCGATAGCCACTCCAGAACTTTTCGGCCCCATCGGCCATCCGTTCTGCGAGCAATGTGCCCTGCCCACTGCCACTTAAGTTTGGCAATTCTTCGGGCTACGTCGGTAACCTTGGTTCCTAATACCTACTCGATACAAATGTATGAGACAGCTGGGTTTATTCACAATGACGATGTTGGTCCAATGGAGAAAGTTGTTCAGCTACGGCAGCCAATCTCAACGGAGATCGAGAATCTTCCTTACCGTTTACGGTCACGGCGGCGAATCTCAACGGAGATTAGCCATCGGCACAGGAGCACTCTCTCTGACCTCACTCTCATAGTCCGATGGCACGGCAATCCGCCACGACCAAGGAGAGATTGGAGCGAACCAGAGCTGAGATTAGCCAAGGTTGCTGAATGGAATGAAAAGATATATTATAGTGACAAGTTTGTACAAAACTACTGATAAATGCACTCTCTGTTCCTTTACTTTCATAGTCCCATGGAACGGCAATCCGCCACGACCAGGGCGATCCCACGGAGCCACGGGGTAACATACCGTCAACTTCCAAAAACCAAGTTGAAATTTTTTTAAGTACCTACCTAATGTTTTACGGGTCAGCGGTCTGGTGGCCCCGCACCAAACTAGCTACAGCCTCCAATAAAATGCAACGCATGATGGAAAGGCTTGGCCATCTTGGGGCTCCCACCGCTCCATCTGTTCATACAGTAGAGAGCAACTATGGCGGCAGAACGCCTTAAAACTCTTGAACTCTGGGGTAAGAAGGATACACAGAACACACGCCGTGGTTCTGGAGGAATTCTACAACGAGTTCCCCCTGGCGAACGCCATGAACGATCGGATACCTAAACAATGCGTATTCGACAAAAATACAAAAAAACCGACGAAATTAGAAACTGATAGCGAAAAATTTAAAAAACATTTTAGTCTTAATCATGATCATCTGCCTGCCTTTTCCAAACTATGTTGGGGTCGGCTTCCAGTCTAACCGGATGCAGCTGAATACCAATACCTTTTAGTCTAAATAAGGTCCTCAATTAATTTAGACTAATTAATTGATATTGAAGCGGCGCCAAATACCCAAGGTGTGCAAGATCGGAATCGTTCGTCCAAATGAAGCGACTTGTGTAGTTCAACAGTTGCATTTAACGATTTTCATTTATTTGTGGTTCACAGTTTGCCATGGCAGTTGGTAGTTCGCAAGAGAAGACAGATCATTGTTTTCATTGATTTTTTTCTTTATAACGTCAGCGTCGAATTGAGAACCTCTTCCTTTTTTTCGTCGGTTAAATAACACTTTGCCCGATACGGGAATCGAATCCAGCACTCCACGCTCCAGCAGACACTCTTGCGACCACGAGGCCAACAGAGCAGTCATCACACATCGGTATATATCGGCATAACGTGCTCCGTGCCTCGGAAAGCACGTTTTACCATTGTTCCCGGCTGTCATTTTTTGACAGTCGGTACAGGTATTTAGTGGCCCGAAAGTTGACAACCAGTCTTACCAAGTTCTATCGTAATAGTACTAACTCGGTTGTGGAGATCAAATAGGCAGTCGCTCCATGTAAAATACTGGTAGTCAATGAGCTGCATTCGGTTAGACTGGAAGCCGACCCCACTCTGGCCGATCTTCCCCGATGCATTCTGCCCATATGAGACGCCTAATCCCACTTCAACCTAGCAGACTTAGTACCAAAAACGTGATTCTTGTGTTGGAGCGTATCGTGGTGTTTCGTATACCGGTTGCTACGCTCGATCTCCCTTTGGCGGAAAGCTATGGCCTTCTGCCATACTTCTCCATTACTGGTCATCTCCTGAGTCACCCTCGAGGTTTGTTTACCTAGAGGATATATTAGTTGACTAGCTGTACCTATATGCGTTGTATGCGTTGCAATGCACCTTTTCCCAATAACTACCTACCACCTATCAGCCGGGCACAAATCCAGACTCCTAAGACTGGCTACTGCCTAGAAATTCCTGATGGAAAAACTCAAGAAATCTCAAAATTGCTGTCTCTAAAATTAGGCCACTTTTTAAGTATGCAGTTGCCAACAACTTGAGACAACTTGCGACTACTCATACTTAGTTTATAACGTCCCACTACTGGGACGCCGGTCTTCTCCATGTAAAAGATTGTGGGCAGTAATCCACCACGCGTAAGTTCGGAGCTATGGTAACAAAATAATTTGCATAAAGCAACGTGCATGTCAGCCAAGCTAAAGTGGAAGTGAGCTGGCCACGTAGCACGAATAGGAGACGTGGGCAAAGATCGTCACTCACTGGCAACCTGACCGAGGACATCGCCGCCGCCGTCGAGGTAGACCGCGGCGAAGGTGTTGTGACGATCTATCTTGTATGCGAGCGAACATGGCCAGATATCACACAAGATAGAGAGGTTTGGAAGGAGAAAGGAGAGGCCTTGCCCAGCTGGGACACATGACAGGATCAGAAGAAAAAGTTCATGTCTGGGTTCGAACCTAACACCTGCAACTCGTAGGTCGCAGGATCACCATCGCTCTGCAACAACTTGCTTGGCCCCAACTTAGGCTCGAACATTGCGTGGGATCTAAGTTCACACAATAAATATGATAATATCGACCGTATGTTGTGATGGTCATTTGTGCGAGGCTCAGCACTGGCAATTGCCTGTTGAGTGACAGCAGTACCTAAAAATTGTGATTTTTATTTGTTTTTGGATTAAGAGAATGATCTCATTAACGAACATACATAAACTCACACATTTTCTCTCACTCTGTTTTTGGGTGTAGGTAAAACTACAGAATGCTAGGTGCCACGATTCCTTCAAATTAGTTGGAATGAGTAGTCAGTAAAACTAGCGTCGCGTCGGCAAGATTATGGTATCCATGACTTAACATATCGCCTGTAATCCCTGAAGAGTTAGGCAGAGGTGTACCTAATTAGTACACAAGTTTAAGTGCCTTATAGTTGGGGGCGAGTTTATTGCCATCAACCGGGCACAAATCCCGTCTCCGTGGCTACCACTGAGAAATTCCTGATGGAAAACCCAATAACACTTTGTCCGACCTGGGCATCGAACCCAGGACCACATGCTCAGCAATCGCGCTTGTGACCACTAGATTAATGAATTTAGGTATCCATTTGTTGTTTTTGATCTTTGAAGGACATCACGAAATGTGTGTTCTCGCTTTTCGCAGTAACATACCGGTATTCAGCTGCGTCCGATTAAGTCTGTAAGGGTGGACTATGAGTTTGGTATCTTAGCATCGATCATAAACTCGCAAAACTATTGTATATTCTATTCATCAGAATTCTCCAGCCCTTATCCCAATTTATTTGGGGTCGGCGCAACATGTCTTCGTCTTCCATACTTCTCTATTACTCGTCATCCCAGCAGTCATTATACTTTCTATTGTCGACCAGCAAATCATATGCGTGAATGTTTATAAAATACACGAGTAATAATGACGTATCCTGACTCGGTTGAAAAACAATCCCGTCATGCAGTCATTGTGTTCACGTCAACTGTTAAAATACAGCTATTGAGTTTCCTTACAGAAACAAAAATGTATGTTGCTGTATGCTAATGCTGCCCAATGTTTTCCTTATTTTTTGCCTGACTATTAGTGAATAGTCGGGCAAAAATAGTAGTAATTTAATTTTAAATTAAATTAAATTAAATAGTAAACGGGCTCATTCCACTACTGACATTTACCTACACCTAAGGTAAATGTCAGTAGTGGAATGAGCCCGTTGGCCCAGCTAGTCCAGCTGATAACAACGCTTCCATATCAAGATGTGATCTCTGGCTGGAGCTGCTTAAACCCCCAGACGGCTTCATCAAGCCGTCTGATAGCGTTCCACCTGGTAAGCTTTGCTGTGGCCGACTTGGAAATCTCTAAATAGAATCCGAACCCAAGTCGGCCGTAGCAAAGACAATCTCTACAGATGGGGGTTCATAGACGGCTCGGTTCTCAAGTGTGTATGCGGCATGTCCCCACAGACAATGGCCCTCCTCCTATCTTGCGCTGCATGTCCTGACACCCAAGCAAAGACCACTTGGGCCAAATATGTTTAATAAAATTTGCCATCGACACGCTAAGAAGAAATATTAATGTTAGTATTAGAGATTTTTTTAATTTATGCCCGTTTCTAACTAAAACTAGGCGATATCCAAATAAATGTTCTAATCGGCTCGTTGGTGGTAGCATAACCGACGGGATTCACCATAATTTCGGATTAACCTAACCTTCAGATTAACCTAACCTTCAGATTGCAATAATATATACTAGGGCAGGAAGATGGTGATGCGGAGCTGTTAGGTTTTAACGCTTGGTTTAGCGCCGAGAGCTGGACGGAGACTGTAATGGTGTTGTTTGTGTTACAGAAGGTGCGGGCGCTCGCATAGCGCGGTGATGGCGGTGGCGGGCGCCCCATGAGCCGGCTGCTGTGCTGTCTGTGTGAGCGCCGAGCCGACATGGGCGCCGCGCTCTCGCATCCTCAGGTAGTACCTTACTGCTACGACATGAAGGCGCTGTCAAAGTCAAACTGTACGTGCTGTTGGCTGTCCAACCGATGCCGCGGTGGTAGCAAAGCTTACTGTCGCAACTCTTCAGCTATCGCTACTTTGGACCGCTGACCTGAGTCCGCTAGATGCGAATGGCACAGGACCAGACGTTGTGGCATTGCTTGTGGGAGGCCTTTGTTCAGCATGACTCGAGCAGTCTAATAAAAAAACTGTTGAATGTAGCTATGTAACATACAAGCCTTCTTATCGTTCTCTCCTTGTTGTCGACAGGAGGGCGAGGCGTGCGACGGCGCCGGCGTGGCGGCCGCGCCTCCCACCATGGCAGATGTCATACGGTAAGTGTTATACCCTGATAGTGCCGGTACCTTCATAAAGCCTTAATGCTTGGCTTGAACTCATCATTATTCTTCATTTTTAAACGTTTCTGAACGATCTGCTTGTCGTAATGTTGATCCCTAGGCACTCCACAGTCTTAGAGTGTTGATGGTACAGTGGAGGAAGAAGAAGCTGAAGCTGAGAAGAATGCCGCTGCCGCGGCAAACCGCCGCTTAGCGGACAGACCTCCGGCGCGATCTCATGGCGACATGGAGAGAGCGACTGTCGCAACCCCTTGCAGGGCACGCCATTATAGTGGCGATAAGTCCCCTCTTTGAGGAGTGGCTAGAGAGACGCCACGGCGCCCTCACCTTCCGCCTGACGGAGGTCCTCAACGGACACGGTTGTTTCGGGAGGTTCCTGCACTGAATCGGGCGGGAGGAAATGCCCGGATGTTTCCATTGTGAGGATTGTCGGGAGGACACGGTGGAGCACACCGTGGAGGTCTTACCGTACCGAGGCCACCGTAGGCGCGGGCCTGTGGATGGCGAGTAATGGGCTAGCTCGCCTTACGTCAGTCTTATGACGACAGGCCGTGTCGACGGCGCGTTCGTATTCCACGCGCGCCTCAAAGAGATGTCAGCACACAGGAAGGAGTCCGCATGGGCCGATGCCTGCTGGGGCTGCGCGACTGTTCGAAAGAGATACCGCGGCCCTGGAACACAAAGGGCAAACAAGGAATGATGGATGGGGCATGGATGGGTTTTAGTCAGTAGAGGACTGAGACTCCCTTCCACTCCGCCCAGAGCAGGAGCAGCTCGTTTGATGATTTCCCATCCGAAAAAAAAGGCCCGGTTCACCAAAGCGCAGACGAGTCAAACTCAAACTCAAAGCATTTATTTCAATTAGAACATTACAGGCACTTTTAAATGTCAGAAAAACAAAGAAAGCGAAGCTACCGTCCCAGTCACAAGGCATAATAAATTAATAACTTGTGAAAGTACTGTAGTTGCCCATTCCAAAGCGTAGATCTCTATGGAGAAGAATGGCCATGGACACTCTTTTAAATCGAAATATTAATACATAATCTTGAGTAGGGAAGTGCGAGGACGTGCAAGATTCAACCAACAGGAGGGACGAGAGACACGATATAAATTATACACGTCTTCTCCTCTCCCCTTGGTACCACGAATCTGATTAGTTTTGCCGTCTCTAGACCCTGCCTGCGCAGTGGTTCCGTGCTCTATATCTGAATGCCTTTGCGAGATTTATGGATGATGCAAACATGCTTTGCGGTGGACATCCATTGAGGATTTACTACATCGAGAAATAAAAGGCCGATTTTTTTTGAAAATTAAATTAAACAGCCCAATACAAAGTTTCAAAACCACTAGACCAAAATACAACATTATGTAGAAGATATTTTTTTCTCGATTATGTTGTTGATCCTATGGAGATTTTTTTTCTGTTTGTTCGTATATACGTCGTCTAAACTATATCTTTACAAATAATAAAATTGAAGTGTCCGTATATGATTTTAATATAACAGTTTTTTTACTGAATGCGGGAATTAGTGCAAAAAAAAAATGTCTGTCTGTTTGTTCCGGCTGATCTCCGAAACGGCACTGATTTTGACGGGATTTTCACTGGCAGATGGCTGATGTTATAAGGATTAACTTTGACTAGTATTTTCATTTTAGAAAAAGGATTAGGGGCCCGTGAAAAAAAAAAATAAACCCATGAAATTGTTAACAAAATCCGATTCAATTAGGGAAGTAAAATTTTATAATAATTGCACGCGGACGAAGGTCGCTGGCAACAGCTAGTCCTTAAATATTGTCAACTTTCTTATAAATGCTAAATGATTTTGACAATTCAACAATAGGCATTGCGTTGTTTACGTCGGCGAGCTGACGAATTGTTCAAACATATGAAGTAATGGATTACGAATGTCCTCCAAGTGATTCGGATTGTCTCATCGACAAGTGCGCAACGCAATCGGGGTGCTAAACTGTCGACTAGCACTGTAATAAATGTTACTGTTACTGCTAGCCTGCGTCATCCCACTGCTGGGCAAAGGCCTCTCTTCATGATTTTCAAATTCTTCGATCCAGAGCCAATGTGGACCACTGGTCGTTAGTTTTGTCCAGCTCGTCCCGCCATCTCCTGCGAGGTCTACCGCGTCGCCGTCTGGCTGTGTCAGGGCTCCACATCGTGGTTATTTTGGCCCACAGCTCGTCAGGCATGGGGCAGACATGGCCAGCCCAGTCCCACTTTAGCTTAGCGGCTTTTTGAGCAACGTCAGTAATTTGTGTTTTGGGGCGCAGTGTGGTGTTGCGTATATGTTCGGTAAGTTTGACGCCTAGGATACTGCGCTCGTAATAAATGAGCTAGAGAAAATTGACACGGACAGGAAAATACAATAAATACATGATAACATCACGCCTGTGTTCCCCGATCGGTTTGGTAGAGAAGTACCTAACAGTACACCCACATTTCGCCAGTTATGTTTTAAGTCCCATGTAATAGGGGGCGAGCCTATTGCCACCAACCGGGCACAAATACAGACTCCGTGGTTGCTACTGAGAAATTCTTGATGGAAAAACTCAATATCACTTTGCTCGACTCGTGAATCGAACCCAGGACCTCATGCCACTGCCGGGGCAGAAAGCATAATATGCTGTTTGCCGTGCCTCCATGTACACACGTGCTATTGCACGTGCTAAGTCGCCAATTCCTCGCACTCTGGTCGCGCTTAATGATCTCTTGGATTCTAATCCAACAGGCGATCTGTTTGCGGATGGATGGACGAAGATTTAATTGGTATGTCAGAAGTACTGTGAGAGGAATTTATGAAAGTGTTGTTAACCTTCTTTTTTTATGTTTTCCCTTTTAAAACTTTACTTTGTTAGTTTATACAACATTAGTTTTAGTATATGCGAAACCTGAAACATGTGTAAAGAATTTATGTACAAAATTTCAAAACTGTATAATGAAAAATCACAAAGTTATAAGCTTGTTCTGTTACCTGGTTGTCCGCACAAAAGCCTCCAGTGTCGTCTTGACCTCATTGATAATAATTATTTGGCAGTAAGAATATGTAATTGATAATAATTAGTTGATCTGTATGGTGTCCGGGCGTAAAGAATAGCACCATCCCATATCTTCCCGTGGGTGTCGTAAGACGCGACTAAGGGACTTACCAGAGAATGGGCAGCAGCGTTCTCTGTGCTTTATAACAACCATACTGCGATCGCCAACCCGCCTACCAAGCGTGGCGATTATGGCAAAACCCCCCTTCTTGGGGGAGGCCTATGTCCAGCAGTGGACGTCTTTCGGCTGAAATGATGATGATGATTTGGCAGTAAGTACCTAAATAATTGCGATAGGTACTTAATATCGTTCGGTGTGCAACTTGAAAATTAAAAAAAAAAAATTGGGACAAAAATAACATGGGTTAAAAAAAAAAATTGCAATCGATTCAGTTACTTATTCTGAACAAACTATATTCAGGTTTTAGCGGGCAACAGCTAGTGTGAATTAAAAGATTTTGTTGTTGTTTAACGTTCTGATGTTCTTTCTCGCTCTGTTACAGAGAAAGGAAGAAGAAGGCAGCGGGCTCCGGGCTCGGCACGCTGCGGCGCCGCATCGCGCTCGTGCGGCGCCCGCGCGACAGCCGCCCCGACAGAGGTATGTTATACACCTCTAGCGTGCCGATGGCAACAAGTTCAAATGTGTTTAGCCCTAAACTCAGCCACGCGAACCCCGCTCACTGATGCAGTAAGCAAGTCATCACGTGCGCAGGTGATGCGGGGCATGCAGTGCAAGATGGAAGGGGACGCTGCATACGCATGTGTGGTATGTACTGGCCGTTTGTTACTGTCCAGGAATGGGACCCTGCAGCTTCGAACGTTAAAGTAAAGATACCTGTTTCACCGCACAAGGAAGAGGCGACGTGCATATGACTTTCCTCGTTCAAGACACGTACAGTCGCGAGCACCAATGTGTAAAAACTTAACAACTTTTAAAAACGTTTTTCTCCTGCTGTTCTGATTAAAATTTCATTTCCACACATTCGCACGAAGCGCTTTGCTACATCGTTTATGCGTGCTTGCGTCGATGTTCCCAAGTTCATATGACCCCAACCTATTTAAGTCGCGAGTTAATAGGCTTCTTTTGGGTTAGCTCGTTCCATCGTCGACCTCATCTCTGTCCTCAGGACTAGATTGAGGTCAAGAGTAGGACCATTTAATATGAAAAAAAAAAATGATATTTTGAAACTCATATTTTTATGAAAAAGATCCTATCTCCAAGCTACAATCGTTATTTCTCGCGATAATTGCTTTTAAATTAAGGAAATTGTGTACATATTGGTGCTCGTGACAGTACAGCAGATTGTAGGTCCCGTGTCAGTACAAGACATACCATCCAGAGCCATGTTAAAATAAAGATATTTTTTTTTAAAGCGGTGCCCAAACAGTTTTCAAGAAAATATTACTCGAAGAGTATCAAGAATCACGGAACATACTTGAGGGATTTTCGGATACCCCTGGGCGTGAGGAATCACCACACAACCCCTTAGCATTCTCATCTCAGTCACATGCAATTGCCTTGCATTCATCTCTTTGGTGGCCCAACATTCTGAATTCTGATCCATACAAGACAGCAGGTCTAACCATTGTTTTCGGGAGACGCATATTGTTCCCGTGACCTGCCGCCATTTCATCCATCCGGTGATAATTCTGGTTTTCGGTCTATCTAATGCTAAAATTATATCATTTTCACATATTTGCCTAGCTTCCATGTGTTGTCGTAGCAAACTAGGCCGAGCGTCCCATAGGATTATTTTTATACCGGCACAGTGCGACAGTGATGGATACGACTGATAACACTCCCTTTTCGCCCAGGTTGCGAGCACGCCCGCTTCATCCGCTCAGTGGTGAGCTCGTGGCGTCTCGCGGAGGTGTTCCTGCTGTGCGAGGAGCTGGAGGCCGGCGCCGCCCTCCGCGACCTGGTGACGCAAGCTGAGCTAGCGCGGGAGCCCGCCGGAGCCCTACACGCCGACCTGGCGCAGGCCTACAAGGACAGGTGAGTGGTTGGGCTCTTTGTGAAGAAACTCATCCGAGGAATACTGCCATATATCCAGCTCCAAGACAAGTGCACTCGCGAACAGGATTTGTTTTAGATCGTGTACATGCGCGTGCACCCGATCCAGTGCTAGAAAGAGAAGAAGTTATACTTGACAGAAAGCAGGGCAGTTGCTATTTGTTCAGTATAGCTCCTCTCTCTTTTCATCATCTGCCTGCCTGTTCCTAACTATGTTGGGGTCGGCTTCCAGTCCAGCCGGATGCGGCTGAATACCAGTATTTTACACGGAGCGACGGCCTATCTGACCTCCACAACACAGTTAGTCTGGTTGTCAGACTTTCGGACCACTAACTACCTAACGACTGTCAAAGATCTACAAATGACGGTCGGGAGCAATGGCTTTACGTGCTTTCCGAGGCACGGAGGGAACTAGGTATGTAATGGACCACCCATTACATACAGGCAAGCGCTGCTTTACCTGAAGATCGATCCAAGCAGCTGTTATTATTTAACCACGAAAAAAATGCTGGTTTTACACCTCCAGCCCTGTTATTACTTTAATTATGATTATGCGTCCCACTATAAACCGGTTGGCAGTCACAGCTAGTCTATTCTTTCTACTAAATCTCTCGTTCCCTCCAGATGGTGGTGCGACGTGGAGCTGGTCGGCTCCGGCTGGTCGCTGGCCGCACACCGCGCCATCCTGTGCGCTCGCTGCAGTTACTTCCGGGACCTGCTTCAGCGGTATCCGCCGTGAGTGACCTCTTATTTCTCCTATTGTTCATAACTTTAAAGTTTCTCTACGAAATCTATCTGTAAAGTTTCTAAAACCCCCATGTTAACGCCAAATGAAATCATTATTTATTTGTCAGAACATGGTCGGTATGTATATTACATGGTCTTGATTGTATGTAGATTATCTCATCACATTCTACCATATGGGCGTACAAATTTTAAATATATTACATTGTTGATTAATAATAATATTTTTTATATTATCGTTAAAATTCAAAAAGGAATGTCACAAATGTAATAATATAAATAATAATTGAATTAAATTACAATGTCAGTGTCATTTAAGTAGTCATTCAAATTAGCCTTACATGCCTAATAGCCTAGCATGTACGTACGACACCGACCACATCAGCCGCGAGCGACGATGTCGCGGCACTCGCCCACAGATCGTTAAACCCGCCACACGCGTATACCTACCCATTTATTTTGTAATTTTTTATTGGTATTAAACCAATTGTTAAAATCAAGTTCCCATCATTCTTCCACCCCGTCATTGTCCACGTGAAGCTCAGTACCGTCTACACCCCACATTGAATTTTTTATTTATTTAAACTTCATGTACAAGAGTGGTACATAGGCGGACTTAAAGCCACAAGGCATTCTCTACCAGTCAACCTTTGGGTCAAATAGGATAGCATTGTGATAGAGTACAAAAAAATAAATAAGAAAAAATCCAATTTGCATTTGCATTTCCAATTTTTTATTTTATTTTTTATTTTCCTATTTTTTCATGAGTGATTAAAAAAAATTACTGTTGTTTCCTACAAAACGGCAATAACTACACGTTAAAAATGTATGGAACAGCTGATGCTTCGACTTCCGATTAAAAAGTATCGTAGCCGAAGTCGGAACCGGCATATCTACGGACTATCTATGTGCTACTAATGTCATAGCATCTAGTAAAGCGGCATGTGGCCCCAGGTCGTGCTGCCGCGTGCCGCTGGAGGGCGCGGGCGCGTCGCTGTCGCGCGACGAGCTGGAGGCGTGCGTGCTGGCGCTGTACGCCGGCACGTCGGTCTGCTCGCGCGGGACGCTCTGCGCCGTGTGCGCCAGTAAGTACAGACACGACACAGACGTTGTTGACTAACTCATTGGTCTAGTAGCAAGCTGAGACCGCTGAGTATCAGTTCCTGGGTTCGATTCCCGGATCGGAATAAGTATTATTGGATTTTTCCATCAGAATTTTTTTCAGTCGCAACCATTGAGTCCAAATTTTTATCGGTTGATGGTAATAGGCTCGCCCCCTGATATATAGGACTTAAACATAACTGCTGAAATGTGGGAGAACGCGCGAGATGTTATGTTATGATAAATTATGTGTAATGCAAATAGGTTTTTACAAACACTTCGTCAGTTTTTAAAAGACTAAATTGTGCCGTTGTGTCTACTCTGAGAAGAAACAGCCGGAACTACCTCAGAGGTCATAGTCTCTTTTAAGGTCCACACATAATCTTGGTCAACTCACATGAGGACTATGCAGACTAGTGTCCGAGGTGGTCTTTTGAAGAAATTTGGGTTTATGTAAAACTTGTTCGTAATGATGAGTACAACGACCTCTTAAGAGGTATCTCGTTAACTCCGTATCATCATCATCATCATTTCAGCCGATAGACGTCCACTGCTGGACGTAGGGCTTCGCATATGACGTCCTAACCATAATGTTTGTTTCGTGACAGAGTGGGATCGCGGTGTGAACGCCGACGGCGACCTGGACATCATCAATGTGGACAATAATGGCAGTAAGTGTCTTAGTTATAACTGTAGTGTTTTGAATTTTTGTAGACGCCATGTTTTTAATTATCGACATCAGCGCTCAAATTATTCATCAAATTATTGTGGCCACAATCTAGACTTTATATTTTGGGTATCAGCGCCGTCGAAAACCACGCAGACAATATCCATGACAAATAAATTTTATTTTCGTTGTAGTAGTATCTTGGTTTTTCTTTTCAACTTCATTTTCGGCATCAGCTAACTGTAGCAGCTAGTTCTACAGAAGTTAGCACACTTCCCGACGTCGTTTGAGCCGATTCCGTGCATAAGCAAAAAAACCGGCCAAGTACGAGTCGGACTCGCGCATAGAGGGGTTCGTACCATCGTAGTAGGGGAGCCCCCTTTAATTTTTAATCCATTTGTTGTTATAGCGGCAACAGAAATACACATTCTGGGAAAATTTCAACTGCCTACGTATTACGGATCATGAGATACAGCCCGCTGACAGACAGACGGACAGCGGAGGCTTAGGTCCCGTTGGTTAAAAAATAACATGCGTGCAGTCCACCCGTCACAAGAGCCGTCGAGGCACTGACGCATCGCGGTCCCGAGTATGCGTCACAGGGCTTGCCCCGCACATGTCGCGAAATTTCGGGTTTTTATTTATTATTTAAACATATTGAAAGAAATAAGAGAAAAAACAATACAAATTGTTGAGTACATCATTACGTATTTTTTGTTATAAAATTCATGCCGAACTATTCAGCCGTTACAGAGAAAATTTACAATTAAGGTTGAAAAAGTACCTATTTACTATGATTAACAAAAAAAAATGAGCAATGTTTATTAAAATTTTAAACAATACAATTAATTTGTGATGACCTTAAGTTTAACATATATTTTTTACACACAAAACGCACAAAGGGATTCATCAACAAATTTCTTTAAACACGCTGTTTTTGTGATGTGAGCGATGTAATGCTCTACATGTGTATATGTTTGCGGCAGCGTGTCGCAGCAGCTCGGTGTGCGGCTGCGGGCGCTCGCGCGTGGACGCGGCCACACTGCGGCGGCTGGGCGCGCTGCTGGGCTTCTCGCTGGACTCGCTGCACCACGACATGCGCTATCTGCTGGACTCGGGTGAGATTACTACGGACATCTTTGTTCACCCTTTGTAGCTCATTCTCATAACGGCATGTAAAGCCAAGTCAGAGGCCCATGGGGGGTATCAATACTCTGACAACAGGTTAGGTTAGGTTAAAGAAAGAAGAAGCTCATTTTCAGCACATCGTCCTCTCAAACCATAACATGACACCCTTGATGGTAAATGTGTTCCCAAGTTCATTTGACCCCAATCTATAGAATATAATATATATATAGTCGACCTCATCTCTGTCCACGGGACAAGAGTAGGCACATTTAATTTTAAAAAAAATCGACTTATTTTTGGCATCTTAAACAAACAAAATGGCATCCATGACGAAGAATTTGTTCATTTTCCGTCGCCGCCATACAAAATTTCCTAGCCGCCTTCTTGGATTTTGCAGCATATTTTCGGCATGGGTGCTGATGATGATCTTGGAGATCATGGTCATTTTGGGTTGTCTTGATGATAAATGAAATTTTCCTTCCTCCCAGGTGAGATGGCAGACGCGCGCCTGGTGTTCCGGCTGGAGGGCGGCTGCGGGCTGGCCTACGGATTCCGTACGGCCCTGGAGCTGCCTTGCCACCGCCTGGTGCTGGCGGCGCGCTCTCGCTTCTTCAGGTGAGAGTGGACACTGACTGGACCCTGTAACCTGTGCACTCATCCAGCGACCCTGCTTCTATAGATATGACACTAGTACAGGTGTCCGGTATAGAGGTGTATCGGTGAGATATGTCTTGTTCCAACGTCATTATCAGGTGAGAGGATCTCTCTAGTGGCGATGCTCTCGTACAAGCCTCAGAGCTTGACTTCCCCTAGCTTGCCGTTTTATGTCCTGAGGCACTCCACTGAGAGAGATGTGCCGTCCTCTGCACAGCGTACGTTGCAGACCACTTTTGGTTCAGTTACGCCTACGAGGGTTATTTTTTAACTGACAGGATAACTATGGGTTAGAAAATAACCTGGGTTGTGGCGCAATTGGGGCTTTGGGACTTAGTGGCAGTCATAGCAGTGTCTTCCGTGTATTAACATCTTGTCTGTGTTAGTAAAGTTGTCTGGTCGTGTCTCTCTGTCCAGGAGCGTGATGTCGCGGCGCTCGCCGTCCCCGGGCGGCTCCAGCGCGGCGGGCGCGTGGTGCGTGGACGAGAAGGTGCTGCCCAGGCGGTTTGCGCGGGCGCTGCTGCATGCTGCCTACACTGACATGGTGAGTGCCCACTGCCCACTGGTGGGACACAGGCCCAGTGCGGGTTGGTGCAAGTCCCTAGAGCCGAGTTAGCCGTGCAGGTGTAGCTTAAGCTACCAGCCCCATGCTTGGAAGCACAAAAAACACCAGGACCCATAACGTTTCTACAGCAGCGATACTTTCAATGGAATAATATTTGTATGAATAATCTTAAGAAGGCAAAAGCTGCATCCAGTCCAGACTGGAAGCTGACCCCAACATAGTTGGGACAAGACAGGCAGTTGATCATGATGTTAAGAAGGCAAGGTGCTAAGAATGTGCTACAACGCTACGAATCCGGCATTACATGTCACTTGTATTCGAATTTTTGGTTCTAGGACATTAGAGCAAGATCCCAGGCCCGCCAGACGTCATTTATTTTCTCATTGTGTGGCATCGAGTAGTGTTAGTATGTACTGTGAACGTATGCATACCTGCTAACTTGTGTTGATGGCCAACTGTTAAATATTAGCTGCTAAAGTTGCGTAAAAATAATACAATTTTTTCTTTAAGCCTGAGCGCTGACTTTTTAATAATTATGTTGTATAGAAGATTGTTAAAAAAATATTATTAACACTGCCAGACGCTTCAGGCCGACAGAAATTTCTGCCAGACACTTCGAGCACGAAAAAAGTAGCGTGATTTTACCTATAGTCTGAAGCTTAATTTTTATATTTGATAATCTGGTAATCATTTTAGTACTAACTTTGAGCCAGACCAATGGATAGGTAGGCCAACCATCCCCCAGACACAATTAAAATGTGTACGTGCACAGTACAACACTACTCGATGCCACACATTTTGTTAATGAGAAAATAAGTAACGTCTGGCGGCCCTGGGATCTTGGAGCACGTGAAGGTGCTCTCGATGTTTTCCTTTAAGGTGTTGAGAGCAGAGCTGATGCAATAAATTACACTAAGTCATTAAGAAAGCAACTAAACTAATTTCTGTAATTGCAGGTGGATCTGAGTCTGATTGGTCGCAACTCCACGTCGCCTTCGTCTACCAACAGCACCGGTAGTGGGACCAATGTGAGTGCAACTTGTATACTTTTCTAGTTAGGGGTCGTCCTCACGTGATTCGATTTCGATGTTTAGTTCATCAACTGTGTGATAGATGGCGCTGTAGTACTTTTTGTACTATGTTGCTGTAGTACTCTTTATACTGCCGCTACACAAGTAAAAAGTACACGTGATGCTGGGACGGGGCTGGAGGAGTAGCCCAAAACCATCACCGAGGGGCGGGGAGGGCTATTATAAAAGTGGCCTAATAACCGTCACGTGATTAAAGGATGGCCCCTTACCATGAAATGCCATGACGTCGAATGTGTGAAGTTAATGTGTTTGTTCGCAGGCGTGGGCGGGTGTGACCCGCAGCGGCACGCGACCCGTCACCGCCGCCATGTTGGACGACGCCTTCCAGCTGTATGAGATAGCCAGGTAAGCGATATGTTTCTACCCTTCCCCGAGCCTTGCTCGAGCCAGAAGCTTTAAATCAGCCCCTATATAATAATCTCACTCTGATCCAGGCTGTCTCCTTGCTGCTCTCCCCATCGACGCCCCAAACCGAGGGTCGTACCCCACAGGAGGAGGCTTTACTCTCAAGGCAACCACAGGGTTGCCCGGTTAAGCAGAAGCCAGCCTCATAGGTTGACCTGCGAGATGCCATTAAAAAAAAAAATATTTCCAATGCCAACCGCTGGTTTAGCTTGACATGTCTGCTGCCGACAAGAACATGGACCCTAGGTTTTTGGCACGCCAACTACACTGAGCTTATCCCAGTTGTAAACTATACGTGCCTCTTGGTCGAGCTCTTTTCAGTTTCGTGGTCGATTTATTGGGTACAACTGCTGAGCGTGAGGGCCTGGGTTCGATTCTCGGGTTGAATTTTTCCATCTGGAATATCTCAATAGCAGCCACGGAGTCTGGATTTGTGCCCGGTAGATGGCAAAAGGCTCGCCCCCTGTTACATGGGAGTTAAACATGATTGGCGAAATGTGGGTGTACTATTAGGTACACTTCTGCCTAACCCTTCGGGGATAAATGGCGTCATGTTATGTTCTTTGCTTATTAATTTCGTTACGTGATCCAAGTCAGTTCAATTGGCGTAATTTAGGGGCTCAGCGCATATCTGGCGGTCGCCACTGAGTTGCAATACCCGTTCTCAAGTAGTGTCCCTGGCTCGGTAGGTTCCTGGAGATGCCTATCGTGGTGCAGGGCTGCGAGGACGCCATCGTGGAGGCGCTGTGCCCCGACAGCCTGCCGCACGTGCTGCGCTGGGCCGCGCAGGCGCACGCCAGCCAGTGGGTGCAGAGGTAAGGGACAGCTCGGTAGGTTCCTGGAGATGCCTATCGTGGTGCAGGGCTGCGAGGACGCCATCGTGGAGGCGCTGTGCCCCGACAGCCTGCCGCACGTGCTGCGCTGGGCCGCGCAGGCGCACGCCAGCCAGTGGGTGCAGAGGTAAGGGACAGCTCGGTAGGTTCCTGGAGATGCCTATCGTGGTGCAGGGCTGCGAGGACGCCATCGTGGAGGCGCTGTGCCCCGACAGCCTGCCGCACGTGCTGCGCTGGGCCGCGCAGGCGCACGCCAGCCAGTGGGTGCAGAGGTAAGGGACAGCTCGGTAGGTTCCTGGAGATGCCTATCGTGGTGCAGGGCTGCGAGGACGCCATCGTGGAGGCGCTGTGCCCCGACAGCCTGCCGCACGTGCTGCGCTGGGCCGCGCAGGCGCACGCCAGCCAGTGGGTGCAGAGGTAAGGGACAGCTCGGTAGGTTCCTGGAGATGCCTATCGTGGTGCAGGGCTGCGAGGACGCCATCGTGGAGGCGCTGTGCCCCGACAGCCTGCCGCACGTGCTGCGCTGGGCCGCGCAGGCGCACGCCAGCCAGTGGGTGCAGAGGTAAGGGACAGCTCGGTAGGTTCCTGGAGATGCCTATCGTGGTGCAGGGCTGCGAGGACGCCATCGTGGAGGCGCTGTGCCCCGACAGCCTGCCGCACGTGCTGCGCTGGGCCGCGCAGGCGCACGCCAGCCAGTGGGTGCAGAGGTACATACAGACTCGTGTTCAGTACATCATTATGAGCCCTTTTATTTTAGACAATTAATTAGGGAGAAATTGTTAACAAAATCCGATTCAAAAAGGGAAGTCTTTTTTTTATATTAATTTCACGCTCGCGGGCTTCAGCTGGTAAAAACTATATCATATCGTGTGCTACCGTAGCAAAGAGAAATACGCGTAGCACAGTATGAGCTACGTCACATACTTTAAGTGGAAATCTTAACAAAAAAAAAAAAAAGATGCGTTGCTCATTATTATTATAAGCCTATATTGTCCGGCTGTAAAGTGGTGGTAAAGAGTGGAAGCAGCAGTAGGCCAAACCTTTGAGAAAGAGTCCAGCTCATCCCGCCATCTCGTTTTGGGCCTACTGCGTTGACGTTTCTCGCTATTAGGCATCCACTGAGTGGTTATTTTTGCCCATTGCTCCTCCGACATGCGGCAGGTGTGACCAGCCCAGGCCCATTTCAACGTAGCAGCTGTAAAGCTAGCATCAGGCACTTACATTAGTAAAACAAAGCTCCGTGCACACGATGACCACATCTGCTTACCGCTCCTTTTTGTATAGTAGTGAAACAAGAAAAGACCGAAAAGTATGCGACGTTTTTTTATTATATTTATATTTTGTTTAAAAAAAACTCAGGATCTGTTAACGATCATAGATTTTTGACCACCCTTTTTGGGCCAATAGGAATAAAACGAAAGTTTTTAAGTGTTTATAGTCCTTACGGTGGTCAAATGCAAGATAGTTGTCATGTAGCGCCACTGACCGTACACTCCCCACAGACAAGCGATGCGCTACCTGCGCGACGAGTTCCCCAGCATCATGTCGTCGCACGGCTGCGGCCGCATCCCGCTGCACGCGTTGTCCGAGGCGCTGGCCTCGCCCTTCCTGCAGGCCAGCGAGCCGCAGGCCCTGCGCGCGCTGCTGCGCTGGGCCGCGGCCGCGCGCGCCGACCTGCCGCCCAGGGGTACGTACACTCGCATCGCAGATGGACACTACTTTTTTCGGGATGAAAGGTACCCTATGTCCGTTTCTGTACACCTGACAACGTGTGTGCAAAATTTCAGGCTGATCGGTTCAGTGGTTTAGACGTGAAAAGGTAACAAACACGCTACTTTCGCATTAACGTTCGTGTTCGCCGCCTACCTGCCAGTTAACTGTGAACTTGTATAGGTTAGAGATTATGTAAGTAGGGGTATAATATAATGTTGTGTTACGTCATTCCAGAGAGCAACATCGTGTGGTCGCGCGCGCAGTCGGTGGGGCGGCGCGGGGGCCGGCGGCGGGACGCGGGGGACGCGGCGCTGCGGGACGCGCTGGCGCCGCTCGCGCCGCTGCTGCGGCTGGAGCATCTGCCGCCCGACCATGACCTGTTGCAGCAGGTGGGTTTTATTGCTTAGTCCAGCGTTCGGCTAAGGTTTTTAGGACCTATAAAGGCTACAGATATTTTTTAAGGTTGCCCACTGCTGGGAAATTTTGTCCACGCTTGGTAGCTTTTCCCACTCAAAGGTTTTTGGGCTATGAAAATAGTAGGGATCATGGCCCACTGCTGGCCTTAAGCGTATTATGTAAGATTGGCGACGCCACGCAGTGGATATAACGTGATGCGCCGACTCCTCTCGCGCCGCTACTGAGGCTGAAGCATCTGCCGCCCGGCCATGATCTATTGCAGATGTGGGTTGGCCTTAGGATGTGAAGCCTTCAGAAACATGTGGGCAGTTCTAAACTCCTAACACAAAGCATTTGTTTCAATTAGACTTGCCATTACAAAAAAAAAGTAGTTGTCTAAAAAATCCGACTGTGTCAGTAAAGTTTGCCCACTCCTTGTTAGTTGATAATGTTTTTCTTGATCCTTTCTTACCCATACGTACAAGCACTCCAGCAAGCAATTTAGGCCCACTATTGTAGTCTTGTCCTAATCTCTTTTAGGCCACATACAGGGTGGAAGGGACACTGATGCTGAAACGGTTACCACGCATTCAGTACATCAGTATGAACCGGCCACATGCACATTTGTCGTCGGCTATTAAAAAAAAATAGTTGTATATTTGAGCGTGTGTGTGTACCGCTCGTGAGTGTTGACCGTCCACTGTGCAGGTGGTGCGGCGCGGCATAGTGGCGGGCGTGAGCGGCGAGGGCGCGGGCGCGGCCGACGCCTGGCTCGGCCGGGGCTCCTACCGCCCGCCGCGCTGCTTCCTGCCCTACCTCGACGAGATCAAGGTAACGTCTAATCTATCGGTACTTAAATACCTTCACTCTCTACAATACAATAATATACAATGTATACAATTTAATTTATGTGTATAGATTTGTAACACACACAAACATTTCACACCGAGTTTCCTCCGTGCCACGTTAAGCCGTTGGTCCCGGCTGTCATTTGTAGATCTTTGACAGTCGTTACAGGTAGTCAGTGGCACAAAAGTCTGACAACCAATCTTACCAAGGGGTATCGTATTACCCAATACTAACTGTATTGTAGAGGTCAGATAGGCAGTCGCTCCATGTGAAATACTGTTATTCTGCTGCATTCGGTTAGACTGGAAGCCGACCCTAACATAGTTGGGAAAAGGCAGGCAAATGACGATTTTCCTGTTATCGTGCTATCGTCCCAAGTATCAACTTGAGGTCGACACAACAGTTTATGTTCTTCCACCCTCCCAACTGAAAAGTAAAAGGAACTTCGTATGTGACTAAAAGAGTGATGAATATAAATTTTGATGGATGAAGAGGGAGAGGAAGACCAGGGAAACGATGGATCCATCCATCATTTCCTTGTGTGACGAAAGAAAAAAAGTGTTGCGCTGACGTCAAGTAACATGGGACAAGGGCAGGCAGATGGTGACGATCCTCCCAACTGTTCAACCATCGGTCTCTCCGTATTCCCTCGTATCAAAACGAACTGTAAATAAATAATGGATGTTGGTTCTCAGGCGCTGCTAGAGGACCAGGCCGTGCCCGAAGCGGAGCTAGCGCGAGCGAGGCGAGAGAGATATCTTCACAGAATACCTGACACGCTGTATATGGTGAGTACTAAGTCTTAGTTTGTAGCGCTCCGGTCCCGAGGGGTAACCAACAGGACCCTATTACTAAGCCTTCGCTGTCCGTCCGTCTGTCTGCCAGCAGGCTGTACCGTATATATATAGGTAGACAGTTTGTATTTCTGTAGCCGCTAAAACAGCAAAATAACCCTACTATGATGGTACGGCACCCTTGACGCGCGAGTCCGATTCGCAGTTGGCCGGTTTTGTTAGGTAGGATTTATCTCTTAGTTTAAATTGACGGGCGAAGTTGTACCTATCATTAATTTATTTGTATCATAATATGTAGTCACCTGTATATCGATACAGGGTGCAAGGGACACCGACGCGAAAACGGTTACGACGGATTCAGTTCATCATTTTGAGCTTAGAAATTTGTCATCGGCTGTCAGCTGTTCCATACATTTTGACCGTGTAGGTCACTTCTGATGAAAAATTTCTAAGCTTGGAATGATGTACTGAGTACAGTCTCGAGCACCAATATGTACACACTTTCCTAAATTCAAAAGCAATTTCCGCAAGAAATAACGAGTGTAACTTGGAGATAGGATCTTTTTCATAAATATATGAGTCCCTG
Source organism: Noctua fimbriata (assembly GCA_905163415.1). Lineage (NCBI taxonomy): Eukaryota > Metazoa > Arthropoda > Insecta > Lepidoptera > Noctuidae > Noctua > Noctua fimbriata. The sequence goes on along the minus strand of LR990950.1, from coordinate 291,597 downwards.
AATACTATGTTCGTAACAACATGAAATTTTAATCAGAACAGTAGGAGAAAAACACTTTTAAATTTTTGTTAAGTGTTTACATATTGGTGCTCATGACTGTACGTCCCTTCCACTCCGTATACAGATCCTTTTGTATTGGGTTTGGATCACAGGCAACCTCCACTAGACTCCGCATCACGAACATTTTGTAGCGGTAGGCACGCGGTGCGCGGGGAGTGACTACTGCTATCCGATTGACTCTTCCAAGGTGACGTCACCTGCCGTAGTGATGGGATAATGACATGAAACGTACATTTTGACGTCGATAATTTTTAAAAACTTTTCTAATAATAAATAGCACTCAAAATATTTTCAAACTCCATGTTTCGCGCCACGCTAATCACACCTCAAGTCACGGACTATCTGCACTCACGATATAGCATCTCAAGGACCCGCGCCCGTTGTATACTTAAGGGTCGAGTTTCGTTTATTAATCAGTCCATCACACAGTTGATGACGTAAACCTGATCCGGAACTTGAGAACATAAATAATCACGTTTATTCGTACGATCAGGATCTCAACATTCACATCAAGTGCGGTCTCTTGGGCTGAGTTACGTTTATTAATACGGGCCTTAGTTTCTATTAAAGTTGCAAATAAACATCGATTTGTTATTACAAATATTGCTAATTCAAGGATATAAAGGCATGGGAAGGTTAATAGTTTATGAGACTTAAATATAGGTACGCAACTGTCTGTTGCTCTAATACCAAATATAGCTCTCAGACAGCGCTTTTGAGCTTTGAAGATGCTTTCTCGTTCACTACAGGAACCCCAAAATATGATACCAAATCTTAAGATGGAAATCACAAGACCGTGGTAAGCCACTAATCTTGTCGGTAAATTTACTTTTTTCGATAGATTATGCAACATAAACGCGGCTGTGCTTAAACGTTTACATATATCTTCTGCCTGCGGCTTCCAAGTTAACTGGCTGTCAATTATGATTCCTAAACATTTTGTACTGTTTACTTTTTCTATAGTTTGACCTTTGTAGTTTATATCCATATCTCCCGTAAATATTCGTTGGTTTTAGTTTTTTGGAGATTAATAACTAAATTATTATTGTCAAGCCACTTTATTAAACTACTAATTATTGTATTGTTAACATATGATTCTACATTTACATATGATTCTTTATTGTTTCAAGAAACAATCGATGTGCTATCATCTGCAAATAATATCATTCGATGAAGTATATGACGTGGTAGGTCATTTATATATAATAAAAATAATAAAGGTCCGAGCACGCTGCCCTGCGGGACCCCATATTTTATTTCTCTAAAAGACGATAAAGATTTTAATTCCTTTCTAGATTTCAAACACAGGCTCGATATCTCCGTACACTGTCTACGACCTTTTAGGTACGTTTTTATTAAATTAAGGGCATTGCCACGAATACCGTATGAGTAAAGTTTGGTTAGGAGGGTATCGTGATCTACACAGTCAAAAGCCTTCGACATATCTGCATATATTGCGCATACAGGTATTTTAGAGTCTACTTTAGGCATTATTCTATGGAGACAGTCGAAAATAGCCATGTTGATGTTTTTATTGTTTCTAAAACCCTTTTGTTCGTCACATAGTATGTGGTATTTTGTTAGAAAATTGTAGAGAGATTGATAGATAATTTTTTCTATGATCTTTGAGAAGATGGGAATGGGAATAAGAGAAATTGGTCTATAGATTATATTGATATATCGATAATCGGTTAAAACAACGTTTCGGACGTTGAACATGTCATGTAACCGTTATTATTATTTACGTAGTTACGTTACGTTAGCCGACAGTTTGAAACGACCGGCCTTCACGCGCTACCAATGAATGTCCGTAGGTGGCGGCGACGCGCGCGCGGCCTCGCTGCGCCTCGCCGGGCTGGGCGCGCGCCTGCGTGTCGCCGCGCGTGCTGGCGGCCCTGCGCGCGCGCGCCCGCCTGCTGCGCGCCGCCGCGCCCGCCAGGAGGGCGGCGGCCGCGCACGACAACGACACCGCCACGGTCTGCAGGCAGGTATGTGGCACCAGAGCCTAGCGCGGCCGGGCTGGGCGCGCGCCTGCGTGTCGCCGCGCGTGCTGGCGGCCCTGCGCGCGCGCGCCCGCCTGCTGCGCGCCGCCGCGCCCGCCAGGAGGGCGGCGGCCGCGCACGACAACGACACCGCCACGGTCTGCAGGCAGGTATGTGGCACCAGAGCCTAGCGCGGCCGGGCTGGGCGCGCGCCTGCGTGTCGCCGCGCGTGCTGGCGGCCCTGCGCGCGCGCGCCCGCCTGCTGCGCGCCGCCGCGCCCGCCAGGAGGGCGGCGGCCGCGCACGACAACGACACCGCCACGGTCTGCAGGCAGGTATGTGGCACCAGAGCCTAGCGCGGCCGGGCTGGGCGCGCGCCTGCGTGTCGCCGCGCGTGCTGGCGGCCCTGCGCGCGCGCGCCCGCCTGCTGCGCGCCGCCGCGCCCGCCAGGAGGGCGGCGGCCGCGCACGACAACGACACCGCCACGGTCTGCAGGCAGGTATGTGGCACCAGAGCCTAGCGCGGCCGGGCTGGGCGCGCGCCTGCGTGTCGCCGCGCGTGCTGGCGGCCCTGCGCGCGCGCGCCCGCCTGCTGCGCGCCGCCGCGCCCGCCAGGAGGGCGGCGGCCGCGCACGACAACGACACCGCCACGGTCTGCAGGCAGGTATGTGGCACCAGAGCCTAGCGCGGCCGGGCTGGGCGCGCGCCTGCGTGTCGCCGCGCGTGCTGGCGGCCCTGCGCGCGCGCGCCCGCCTGCTGCGCGCCGCCGCGCCCGCCAGGAGGGCGGCGGCCGCGCACGACAACGACACCGCCACGGTCTGCAGGCAGGTATGTGGCACCAGAGCCTAGCGCGGCCGGGCTGGGCGCGCGCCTGCGTGTCGCCGCGCGTGCTGGCGGCCCTGCGCGCGCGCGCCCGCCTGCTGCGCGCCGCCGCGCCCGCCAGGAGGGCGGCGGCCGCGCACGACAACGACACCGCCACGGTCTGCAGGCAGGTATGTGGCACCAGAGCCTAGCGCGGCCGGGCTGGGCGCGCGCCTGCGTGTCGCCGCGCGTGCTGGCGGCCCTGCGCGCGCGCGCCCGCCTGCTGCGCGCCGCCGCGCCCGCCAGGAGGGCGGCGGCCGCGCACGACAACGACACCGCCACGGTCTGCAGGCAGGTATGTGGCACCAGAGCCTAGCGCGGCCGGGCTGGGCGCGCGCCTGCGTGTCGCCGCGCGTGCTGGCGGCCCTGCGCGCGCGCGCCCGCCTGCTGCGCGCCGCCGCGCCCGCCAGGAGGGCGGCGGCCGCGCACGACAACGACACCGCCACGGTCTGCAGGCAGGTATGTGGCACCAGAGCCTAGCGCGGCCGGGCTGGGCGCGCGCCTGCGTGTCGCCGCGCGTGCTGGCGGCCCTGCGCGCGCGCGCCCGCCTGCTGCGCGCCGCCGCGCCCGCCAGGAGGGCGGCGGCCGCGCACGACAACGACACCGCCACGGTCTGCAGGCAGGTATGTGGCACCAGAGCCTAGCGCGGCCGGGCTGGGCGCGCGCCTGCGTGTCGCCGCGCGTGCTGGCGGCCCTGCGCGCGCGCGCCCGCCTGCTGCGCGCCGCCGCGCCCGCCAGGAGGGCGGCGGCCGCGCACGACAACGACACCGCCACGGTCTGCAGGCAGGTATGTGGCACCAGAGCCTAGCGCGGCCGGGCTGGGCGCGCGCCTGCGTGTCGCCGCGCGTGCTGGCGGCCCTGCGCGCGCGCGCCCGCCTGCTGCGCGCCGCCGCGCCCGCCAGGAGGGCGGCGGCCGCGCACGACAACGACACCGCCACGGTCTGCAGGCAGGTATGTGGCACCAGAGCCTAGCGCGGCCGGGCTGGGCGCGCGCCTGCGTGTCGCCGCGCGTGCTTCGCCTCGTAAATCACGTTAAGCTGTTGCTGCCGGCTGCTGTATGTAGATCTTTGACCGTCGTTACAGGTAATCAGTGGTCCGAAAGTCTGATAACCAGTCTTACCAAGGGGTATTGTATACTAACTGAGCTGTGGAAGTCAGATAAGCAGTCGCTCCGTGTAAAATACTGGCATTCAGCTGCATTCGGTTAAACTGGTAGCCGACCCCGACATAATTGGGTAAAGGCAGGCAGATAAAGATGATCCCAAGACACCGAGCATGACTTTAACTTTAAAAATTAAAGCTTTTTCTACTTGAGTCAAATTATTGGTTCAAAATTCTCTAAATGCTTAGTCCATGTTCAGTGACACTTAAGAGACAAATTCCACCGAGCGGAAAATTCCTCCGGGACCAACGTCTTTACTTGCCAATGTATTTAAAAAAATATTTTCTTGAATATTATATTGTTATTTCCAGATCGCACTACGAGCAGTCCGCGAGATGTCGCTCCCGGACGCGTGCGCAGAGCTACTGATCGCGGAGCTGGATAACGACAGGTGAGATAACAATACTTTAAAATTCACTATTACCAAATATACGCGTACATTAACTTATACTGTCATTATTAATTAGTAGGTTTTGCCCGCGGCTTCGCTCACGTTAAATTAGAATTTGACAATCAAATCGAAATAAAAAAACTAAACACGCTACTAAAGTTTCTGTAATAATATAATTCAATCATGATTCGAAAGACACGTGGCGTCATCTATTATCATAAAAACGTTATTGTTGTTTTCTTCGGGAACAGTACTTTTTTTCGGGATGAAAGACTAAGAAAGACGGTACACAGATTCGTCTATTTCCATCCACCCGCATTATCCAATCATCACGCGATCATGGCGCTTGCAACAGCGTCGACATATCGGGAGCTCAAAATAATGAATAATCTCGGAAGATAACCCGTAAATGACAGTATAAGTTTAGTTTTAAACCGTGAAAACTTAAAGCAGTGTTTGATACTCGTACATACACGACCGCTATCAGCATAGACCGGGGAGGTACCGTCACCCAGCAGCACCACGCGGACCCAGCGCGGGGGTGGATGTGCATATTTCTGAGTGTTTGTTTTTGAGACATGTCTGTTTCTTCTCGATGTTTTCCTTCACCGTTTTGACAGCAGTGGTGATGAAATAATTGTTACAGGAAAAACCGATTTCCAAAAAAACACTAATACGTCTAAGATAGTCGTCGGAAGTCGGTGTCTTTGTTTGTTTCATTGACTTTATCACCACCGACTACATAAAACAATGCAAAATAAATGTTATTGTCTTTGTAATAAAGTTGATTGTTCATTTCCACAGAGAGCGAGACGCGGAGCAGTGGGACTGCGCGTCCGACAGACAAGACAACGTGCGCGTGTGGTGCGCGGACGAACTGCCGGCGCACGAGTGCTGCAGGTACAGTGTAGCAGTGGGCTGGGGCTTATGTTGCCGACATATTTTGTAAACGTTGAGCTGTGGTGCTTACTTACGGACAGCTTACCAAAAGCACTCCAAGTAAGCTGGTAAGCAATGGCGTAGCTATGCCAATGCAACCAATGCGGTCGTATGGGGCCCCTGATTGAAGGGGGCCCCAGCGAACCACAAACAATTTTTTTTAAATATTTTCTTGAGGAAGGCCCTCATAGAAGTTTAAAAAAAAACCGTAAGAAAAATGTGTCCTAAATTTCTGCACACCCGATTTAAACTATATTATATTTTTACGACGACCACGAGGAATATGATCGTACCTGTTTTAAAAAACGATGAATTACTAAATTTTATTGTACTGGTCCTTTCGTCAGAGCGGTTTCAACAAAAATAACAAGTCCGATAACTATCTCTGTCAAGGGGGGAGGTTGCGCTTCGGTTGTTTTTTTTTTTGCATTAAATCCCAAAAAGGCTAGTCACACTGGGTGCACCAATGATCGCGACGAGAGGCCGCGGTGGAGCAAAATGAAACGTGTAGTGGACTGTATACAAGGTAATATATTACGCAAGGAAAGAATTTACACCGGTCGGTTGGAAATAAAGAAAATAAGAATTGACGCTAAGAAAGACGCGTAAGCGCAGCCGTGCGTGCAGGCGTGCAGCAGCTGACTGGTGGTGCGGGGGGCGCGTTCCCTGCCGCGGGCGTGCGGCGGTGCTAAGAGCTGCGGTCTCAACATGCTGCCCCCTTGAAGGGTCTTCAGCAGTAGAAACCGGCAGCGGGCAGGTGCTGCTGAAAGCGCGCCGGGTGACACCTTTTCTTGTGAGGGTGTCGGCGACCCTCGCGACGCCATCTCTGCCAGGGAGCACTGAGTACTGCTGGTAGCTGTCCGACGTACTCAAGTCGCAGCGGCTGCCCATGAACCGGAAGCGTCGCATGTTTGAGCAGTGCGTTTTCCCAGTCGCGACGTACGGGGCTGAAACTTGGACGCTCACCAAACACACTAGCCACCGCATGCAAGTCACTCAGAGAGATATGGAACGAGCCATGTTGGACATCTCCCTCTACGACCGAGTGAAAAACACCGAAATACGGAGAGGCAGAGGCGATAGCAAAAGGTAGTGGAAATAGGCGGGCCATGCCGTAGACTGGATGGAAGATGGGGGAGGAAAGTGCTGCAGTGCAGACCACGGACGGGGCGGAGGAATGTGGGAAGATAACCGACTAGGTGGACAGACAATCTCATTAAAGTGGCCGGAGGACACTGGATAGCCGACACAACATCGCCAAAATTATAGAGACTTGGAAGAAACCTACACTCAGCATTGGGTGACCACAGGTTGAAGAAGTAGAAGGCTTTTGCGGCGAATGATCGTCCATGCTGGCCTCGTATCGCGTACATAGTGGCCCATACTGGCCCTGTATCTTGAATCAGGAGACCGTGTTGCCTATGCTGGTTTATAATGTGCCCTGTTGACTCAAGTGTCGAAAACACTGTCGAGCATGCTAGCGAATAGTGTCTAGTGTAGCGACACTACAATAAGTACTACAGCGCCATCTATGACACAAATGGAGAACTAACATCAATATCCTGAATCGCGCAGTTACAGTTATCCGCAACTTAAGACTGGATAGAAAAACCTGACAACAATGACCGTCGGGCAGTGGCCCACCAGACACAACACCCGTCTGCTCGGACGATCCTCCCTTTTCTGTGGGGGGGTGAAAAGTTTAACACCCTGTTCTTTACACCCCCAAACTAGTATACCTTCAAAATGAGAGTGAACGGGCATCTTCTGGGCGCGCTCGTTCCATCGTAGACGTCATCCATCACTTTCCATCGGGCGATATCGTTATCTAGAGCAAGCCCATTAGTCATCATTGTCATTCTCCTGCCCCTATCCCAGTTCATTTGGGGTCGGCGCAACGGTACTAGACATCTCATGAGTCGCTTCGTCACTAGCCCATTAGTCAATCCAAAACAAAAGTTGGCCGTGTGAAACATCCATGTTAATATTAGAATTCATAATTAATAAAAACTGATAACGAAATATGCAGTAAAAAATATTGAGTTTCGTTTAAAACCGTAAACCTGGGCGCCATCTTGGATTTTCATTAAGATTTTCGCTATCACCGACCCTGAAAACCGTGAAAACGACACCATGTTGATAATAGATCAACAATCGATCCAAAACCAACTTTATTTTATTGGGAAAGGGTTGATTTTACAAGGGAGTCGAGGGCGTCACGCTATGACAGCTTCATGCCAATTTACGTCACGATATACACTGCAGATGTTTCACATAAAAAAGATACAGTTCTATTCGCGGTGTAGCACGCACGCGTTCAACCGTACGTCTGAAGCCGCAAAAAAATGTAACACAGCTTTCTATACAAGGCCACACATTAGCGAATTTAAAAAACGTAGCTTGCTACATTTGAATCGCGGTTTGTAAGCGCGCGATTTTGATGTGTCCCATAGTAATAGTACGGTGGCGCACGCGCAGCGGTTTCGCGCGTTCGGTTTAACCCAATCGACCTTCTGTAGTAATTAAAAAACATCGGCACGTTGTCACACGTCGTTGGACATTTTGCAAAAGTATCCTTTCAGATGTCTTTGATCTGTTAGTGGATGTGCCCAGTACTTAAGGCGGCACCGTTGTTGACATTTCCTATTTCTTAATTTGAAAACCAAAGCCACAACACTCGCTACTCGCCAACTGCAGTGCGCGGTTGTATGCGGTTTAGCGTTTTCAGCTATTCCTAAACCGCTCGCGTTTAATCGCAGTGCGTGCTAGCCTAAGACTTGGTGTTGTGTCCGCAGGACGCTGAGCGGCAGCGGCTCGCTGCGCTGCGCGTCCACGGGCAGCCTGCGCGCGCAGCCCGCGCTGCACATACCTATGGGTAAGTCACGCATCTCTTATTACTACGTTTTATTGCATTTCATTCCCTGTAGCATGGCCACCGTAGACAAGGATTTCTTTGAAGGAAGAATCGACAAAATGACAGATTGTGTCGACACAATGACAGATTTCTTTGCACTATCCTTCCGTGCCTCGGTAACCACGTTAAACCGTTGGTCCCGGCTGTCATTAGATCTTTGACAGTCGTTACAGGTAGTCAGTAGCCCAAAAAGTCTGACAAGCAGTCTTAACAAGGGGTATCGTATTACCCAGTACTAACTGGGTTGTGGAGGTCAGATAGGCAGTCGCTCCATGTAAAATACTGGTATTCAGCTGCATCCGGTTAGACTGGCAGCCGACCCTAACATAGTTGGGAAAGGGCTAGGCAGATGATGTGTAGTCGAAGCATCTTTATTCACGTGTGTTAGGCCTTAGTCGTAATATACCACTCGTAGCGTATACGTGGAATTTGATTGTCTTCCCGCAACCCACAACCTTCAAGTGCCTTTCGGCTTCGTTATGCGTATAACGAATAACGAAGCCGACGATGTATATATACAACATTAGTTTTAGTATATGCGAAACCTGATACACGTGTCTAGTATTTTTATGTAAGAATCTATGTACAAAATTTCAAAACTGTGTCATGAAAAATCACAAAGTTATAAGCTTGTTCTGTTACCTAGTTGTCCACACAAAATCGTGGACCTCTAACGTCGTCTTGTGCTCATTGATAAACATAATTTGGCAGTAGGTACCTAAATTATTGCGATAGGTACAGGTAGTGACGCTCGGTGTCCAACTTGTAACTTTTTTTAAATATTTTTGGGATAAAATATAACATGGTTTAAAAATGATTGGAATCGATTCAGTTACTTATTCTGAACAAACTATATTCAGGTTTCGCATATACTAAAAATAATGTTGTATATGCAAATGCAAATATGTATTTGCACATAATCCGGTCTATATTGATTTATCAATGAATTTTTTTCCTATTTAAGTTATTGATGACCGTTCTGATGTGTTTGGTGTTATGTTAGTTGACACTCGCTCACTGTATTTGGTTCCAGACAACTCTCGTGCGGGCACGTGCCGGCGGGAGGGCGGCGCGCGCTCGGCCGACGCGGCGCAGCACAGGTACTACATGTTACATTCGTATTGATTCACTTTACGAAGGATACGCAACAAAACGATTTCATCCGTACAAATAAATAAAATTGAAGTTTCTGTTTGTAATTTCAATATTACAGCTTTTTATTGAATGCATGTGAAAGTGTATACGATACTTAAAACAAAAAAAAAACAAAAAAATTAGTCTGTCTGTTTGGTCCAGCTAATCTCCGAAACAGCTGGACCGATTTTGACGGGATTTTTACTGGCAGATAGCTGATGTTATAAGGTGGTACTAGACAACTTCCATTTTAGAAAAAGGAAAGGGTTCCGTGCAAAAAAAATAAAACCCTTGAAAATGTTAACAAAATCCGATACAAATAATGAAGTAATATTTTTGTAACAATTTCGCGCAGACAATGCTCGCGGGCGGCAGCTAGTAACAAATAATAAGGTGGATCTGGATGGGTTTTCCATCAGGAATTTCTCAGTAGCAACCATGGAGTCTGGATCAGTGCCCGGTTGATGGCAATAGACTCGCCCTCTATTACATGGGACTTAAATCATAACGTCGAAATGCGGGTGAACTATAAGGTACTCCTCTGCCTAACTCTTCGGGGATTACAGGCGTGATGTTATGTTATAACAACAACAACATCCATTTGTTTTCAGGCTATTTTGGCCCATAGATAATATGCCTTACAGAGTAACGTACATATAATAAAATACAAATTGTGTTAGTAAACAGAAATTTAAAACTATGTTAGTAACTTGTGCTCTATGTCACCGTGCGTTCATGTGGCACTTGCCCTTGGAGGTGACGGCACACCGCTCCCCAAAAGCCTCCAAGACGAGGTGCAGATAACACGCTGGTATTCGCACCACGAACGTCTTACAGTTGACGTTGCGGCGCGACTCAAGCAGCTGCACTCTCGCCACGAACTTGGTCTTCTGACGCACCTACTGCACCCCGATGTGTAGTGTAGGAGGGAGATGTACACCGGAGTGTTGGACTTCGCGGCATGAATAGGCACATTGGGCTCCGACCGCACCGCAGCGGTTCTTATTCCAGGGCTGCGGGACTGTTGGAAAGAGATACCGCGGCCCTGGAACACAAAGGGCAAAGAAGGAACATGGATGGGTTTCCCCCCTGCTCCGCCCAGAGCGGGGGGGGGGGGGGGTCATTTGATGATTTACAATCCTAAAAAAAGAAAAACGGTTCGTATTGGTGCGTTGACGGCGCTTCCTCCTCAACACCGTAACAAAACCATCATCAGCCCGACAGCGCCGTTAGGTCTGGCTTGATTGAACGGATTGGTCGAATTTTAAACGTCTCCATACCAATCTACTGGTCTCCGTGTTGATGGAAATGGGTCTTGATTTCAATTTATTATAGGACCGTATTAATTGATGCAAAATCAGATTCAATTTCAATGTCAAAGAAGTCAGCGTAAATCTATTAGGTGTCGCCTAATGAGGCACAGTTACGTCTGCTTCTTGTGTTACATATGTCCCGTCCCCACAGACAGTCGCTGCAGCCGGCGCGCCTGTCGGCGGCCGTGCCGGACGTGGCCATGGCGCCCAACGCCAACACGCACCTGCTGACGGCGCGGGACTACCTGCGCCACGCGCCGCACAGAGGTACTACTGCTCTTACACTGCCCGGGAACGAAACTGTTCCCATACTCATATACAAATGCATTTCTAATAAGAATAGGACAGACCTCGCGCCATATTATGACGTCATAGCTGTCAAATCGAAGAAGTTGAGTAACAGCAGCAGAAAATATATGTTTGATACTATTTTTATTAGAATAAAAATTTTAAAGAATGTTTAGATTCGCTCAAACTAAAGTCGCGCAAACGTAAGACCGATACAGATCGAGAATAGGGAACGCAAGAAATATAAAAATATTATGTGTTTTTGGTGATTTTATTTTGACCTAAAATCATAGTTTTAGTGGATTTTCATGAGCTGATTTTTTTTCTTATAAGTATCTAATGCTTTTTTCTTATTTTTTTTTACCATTGTCCTTATTTTGGTGGTCGGAATGATTTCTAAAAGTTTGTCCATCTATTCTAATGGCACCTGATATCCAGGCACAGAAACCGAGCTCGGCTGGCAGATGTAAGTCACATGTAATACCGTGTTGTGTTGCAGAGTACAGCGGCGGCGGCGTGCTGCAGCTGGACCTGGGCGACGGCGCCACGCACACGCCGCGCCCCGGTGAGCTTGTTACTGTAGTGTGTAGTGTGGCACACCTACTGGTGGCCTAGCATGGCTTCTTGAAGCAGGACTCATTTCAGTGTGGGAAAGAGATGGCGCTAGACGACCTGTACAGGTCTCTTTCCCGCACTCCTGCTTTAAGACGTCATAGTAACCCCCTTAGTGTAAACGGACCCTTCACGAAGCCGTCAACCAAGCATTCTGTACATCAAACTAAGTAACTCTACGCAACAATTTTGCTGGGAAACGATTTTTTTTAGGTGAATAAAATGTTGTTCGGTAGCACTCAATGTAACGCACTCAAAACATTGTGCTGATAGATGCATTGAATAGTGGTAGAGGTGTTTAAAGTATTATAACATTACTTGTATAAAAAAAAAACTTGGACAAAGTTATGACCTCAATATCTCCGTAACTAGTAGGTCCAAAACAAAAAATGATCTTATCAATGACGGGGAGAACAAGTGGATTTTGGCTTCGTTAAGGGCGTTTTACACATGTTTCGTACCAAAATGGCAAAAATGCAGCTCCGACACACGGTCGTATACGGATGTAAAGCTAACATGGTGTGCACGCGCAGGCTCGCGCGCGCAGCGGGCGGGCGGCGCGCAGCCCGGCCGCACGCAGCGCGACCACGCCCCAGTGAGTTACCGCCTCTTATATTTGTTTGTAGCATGCCATCATTGTACAATATAACATATACATCCAAGCTATTGCACAGATTAAAAGAAACATATTTACAACTAGCACTTCACTCGCGACTTCGTCCGCAAAAATTGTGATAGCTCGTCTAATTTGCATGATATAAATCTAATTTATAGCCCATTTTACTTCCTGATAATTAAGCTTTTTATTGGTGAAAGAATGTTTAAAATCGGTCCAGTACTTTCGGAGCTTATTCGGTACAAACAAACAAACAAATCTTTCCTCTTTATAATAATAGTATAGATAAAGAATGATAAAAATATTAATTCAAATACTTAAAAATGGTAAGAAAAGTCATCTTTCATGCATCCTCTCACAGAACAAGTGCAAGAAAAACTCATCTTTCGTCCATCTTCTCCCAGAAACACAAACATCCACGACATATGTACGTCTACCCATCCCCAGGCAAATAACTCACACTGCGGTGTCGGATATACACCGTGTTCCGGACGATATACATAAACATTCGACCAGATGTTCAGACCACGGAAATAAGCATTTTTCATTAAAGACACATTAATGAATTCTTATTTTTTTTTTTTTACTCTCATTCCTCTCGTACGTGCAAATAAAATGCAAATAGTATTTGATAATTTAGTTGCAGTAAGCGGCAACATAGGTCAAGTTAAGACCCTTTCTTACTGCATAGTTCAATTAAAATTCATTAAATGAAATTACAAATATCTTTGTAACGAAGCCTTTTTAAGTACTAGTTCCTTTGTAAGATTTGATTTGTAAAAGCTATAGAAGTGTTTGCCAAAGTTTATGGATATCGTGAAGAACACGGTGTGTACTATGTACTAACTATGTTCCACAACGTCACTGACATACAAACAACATATTATCACACCTTATTATGGTGCCGTAGACCCTGTCTGTCAGCGGCAGAGCTCAGAGATTCTTAGTACTAGAAAACTGTAATTTGGTATGAGTGAGTACAATATCATGTCGACAAAGTAGTAAAATAAAATCTTAAATATCGTTTGCTAGTTTAATTATTGAGCCATAATAGCCTAGTGGTGTGACCGTCGGTCTGTCAAGTCATAGGTCTCGAGTTCGAACCCAAGACACGCACCTCTGATTTATCGGATTCATGTGCGTATTGTATAATTATCACTTGCTTCGGTGAGGGAAAACATCGAGAGGAAACCAGCATGCCTGAGAGATATTTCTCGACGGCATGTAAAGCCAAGTCAGAGGCCCATGGGCGGCATTGGAACTGTGACACCAGGTTAGGCACTAACCACACGATAAAGAGAAAGTTTAATTATATCTTTCTGATAGCAGGATATAATGTGTAAAATGTGTTTGAACACTGTTTTAAGCTTTCACGGTTTACAACTAAACTTATACTGTCACTTACGGGATATCTTCTGTGGTTGTTCATTATTTTGAGCTCCCGATCGTTTCATGACGCTTGCAACAGCGCCGAAATATCACGGAAGATATCCCGTAAGTGACGGTATATTTTGGGATTTTTGTTTGTAAAGTAACTTTTGCATTATGGAACTAATATTTTCTGTATTTAACTGTGGAGGCTTGCTATTAGCAATTTATTTATTTATTTTGTTATTATAATGTTATTAGTCTTTAAAGACAAATTTTCCTGCTTTCCTAAAATGTAAAAAATAAAATAATAAGTTGAATGTGTTTGTGAACGCAAAAGTAATGAGATATGTTGCCACTGGTGCTGCAGGCGATGTCCTGCTTGCGGAGCCGCGCTGACGAGGACGAGCTGCGGGCCGCCATCGAGCTGTCCGTCATCAGAGGTCAGTGCAGCACGTCTACACATCTACAGGGTGGAAGGGACACCGACGGTAAAACGGTTACCCCGTATTATTCACGCACACGCACGTCTGTAGGAAACAGCTGTTTAGTTTTTAAAACCGACAAAAATTTTGTATGTTGGGGCGTTCAGAATGATGTACTGAGTACGAGGTAATCGTTTGTGCGTCGGTGTGCCTCTCACACTGTATACATAAATAAACTCACTTATCATGCTCTTGCCCTCATAGAAATCTTGGTGTTTTACTAAGGCGGCGAAACAGTCGTGAAGCTGTTGCTGTCTGTACCTTTCTCCATGTAATCTTGCACCCCAGAAACTCAGAAGAGCTCTTTCACAATTAATATACAACTGTTTGTAGCGTTTATACCGCCACATACCAATTAGAGATGATTATCCTAAGTTGCAATATGAAGTTATTCGAGCAATTCACATGTAATGTAACGGACATAAATAAATTGACAAAAGCGCCATCTACGACACAAATGAAGTATTAATTCCAAAATCCTGCGTCACGACATTAATAGTTCTTCGCGTGTTAAGGCCATATAGGAAAAGCCGACAACTGTCGGGCAGCAGCCCACCTGACACAACACCCGTCTGGTCGGAGGATCCTCCCTTTTCTGTGGGGGGTGAAGAACTTAAATCCCTGTACCACGTATATTTTTGACCACACCTCGATCTTACAATGAAAAAATATGCTTTTTCATATAGCCGCGACAGGACTACTGGTTAGACAGAATTTTAAGTGGCAGACTTAATAGAAACAAGATTGCATTTACAATACATTTATTTAGTTAGAGCACGGAGCGCTCTCTAGCTCTCACAGTGGTCTTTAGTGTAGGGAACTAAGTAGTGCCCTGGCTATGCGACCTCTGTTGGACAGCGCTGCTGTCGCACGCGGTCTCCTGCACTTGCTGGTGCTCGGTACTGGGCAGGTCAGTGTTCGCAGTAGTTCCTCGCTACACTCGGCAGTGTAGCGCTGCACCCACAAACCCACATCAACCTCCAAGCAAGCCTGACCGGCGCAGGCTTGAGTGGAAGAACGGGCTTATTCGGCGCCACCTGTTGCTTTCTTTGTTGACATGAAAAATGTTGGTATTTTTGTAATGTTTTCATTCATTATGATGTACCAAATGTTTGTACTGTGATGTGATATCCACAGATGTGAATACAATATACTATTTGACATATGTTGACATATGTTTTCATTCATTATGATGTACCAAATGTTTGTACTGTGATGTGATATCCACAGATGTGAATACAATATACTATTTGACATATGTTGACATATGTTTTCATTCATTATGATGTACCAAATGTTTGTACTGTGATGTGATATCCACAGATGTGAATACAATATACTATTTGACATATGTTGACATATGTTTTCATTCATTATGATGTACCAAATGTTTGTACTGTGATGTGATATCCACAGATGTGAATACAATATACTATTTGACATATGTTGACATATGTTTTCATTCATTATGATGTACCAAATGTTTGTACTGTGATGTGATATCCACAGATGTGAATACAATATACTATTTGACTACACCTAGACACTACACAGAGAGCTTTGTTCCCGAAGGGAAGCCGGCAGGAATCGGCTTCCTAGGTGCCTTCGGGCCTGGAATGCACATGGTCTCGCTTATATGTAGCTTACCAAGATTGTTGGCAGTTACGTTAAAAGGTTATAATTACTGATGATAGGCTTGGCCACCGGAACATAGATTCACAGTGTGAACAACCGTCCGCTATACTGCACTGCTTCTGCTGCACTCGCGGTCGTAACAAGGGTGGTGATATAACAGTAAAACAACGACACACGTGTTATAACTGTATATTGGTACTTTTTCAAATTATAAACATCGCGAGCTTAGTCAAGTTAATATTTCCAACACAGTGAAAACAGTACAGTACTCATCCTAACTCAAGGGGTCTAAAATAGAGGCGACCAAGAAAAAGAAATGTCCATGCTGAGGGGGCCATTTCAATTGCTATAATACGGCTGTGTACATAGATTACTTAGTAATTTTTATGAAATCGAGTAATTGTGCTCCATCTGAAATAAAATGATGTTCCCCTGCAGCGTACTCCTCGTCCCGGCCGGCCGCCGCGCTGCTGGGCGCGCCCGCCCCGCCGCGCGCGCCCGCCACGCTGCCGCACGCGGCGCGCGCGCAGCTGGCGCAGCCCACCGGTGAGTGCCGCCCGCCCAGCTCTCGCTAGCTTGCCACCCGCCTGCATATTGACTTGTGTTACTTCGCAGGCAGCAGGAGTCGCGCCACTGAGCTGCACACGCCCACCCCGCAGCATCTAGCACGTGAGTACGAGCAGCACTAGGGTGGACTATCTCCAAGCTCGCGAGCTTGTCATTGTGCCGATAGTTGCCAAGAGCCTCGACCAACATCTGACGAGGCTCTCGTTAGGCAGCTGCATCAATGGCTTCATTCAGTGCGCGGTACTTCTGGACACGGCTCGTATAGTTAGGAGGTTCCTCTTGTTGGAGCCCTTCTTCTTAGCGTAATCCAAATGGCGCCCTCAGTAGCGTCCATCACCTTTAGTGAGCAAACAACAGGACAGGCAGGACACAATATTAAATGACTCATCGTTTATAGAACAGCATCACTATTTGCATAAAGCATGCTGTAAAACGATGGTAAAATATGTTATTCTTAACAGCAGTGGCGTACAGTAGTTCTCCACGGAGGGTAGGCTAGGCCACCGCCACTAATACCCAAAAAAAAAAGATGTGAACTCACCATGTTATTCAAGGTTTTATTCAATTTTCTGACGATGCAAACTATTTCAATACGTGATTTACCAAATGTATTTAACTTTAAGCATGCCTCTAAATGTTATTCTATTGATAGGTCATGCTTTTTTGACGAGGAAAGAAAATTATGCAAATCAATATATCCCTCACTCCACTTACTGGAAGTATTAAACAAAATTCACGGAAAACAAAATAATTTATTTGTGTGTAAACACCCACACAGCCAGCTTAAATGTTGCATAATTTTGAGGATTGAAATGACGAGTACGAGGTGAATTATCATATTTTTGGATTAACTCTCGTAATTCTGGTATACATCTACCTTTAGACACCACATGAATCTTATCACTAAACGATAATTGCAAAAACTTTTTGCTTTTAACTTCTAACAAACACACATTATCACCACACACTTCACAACAGAATACCATCTTTAAGTGTACATTTAACACATAATATTTACATTAATGTACGTTTCAAAACGAATTACTTTTAAGTTATAACTTAGTTAGATATAAAAACATTCAAGATCGCGTATAATTTGCTTGTCACATGAAACAATATGGCTACTTATTTTTTTGACAGTAACGGTGGAGTTGTTATAAATTATTTTCCAAACTCCCCAAAAATCAAAGCGAAAAGTGTCTGCCTCTTTTTCTCGAATTACCCGCAATTCGGGGAAATGTCCACAAATTGGGAACACTGCCCTAATGCCCTTCATTCATAAATCTAGCTAATGAATTTGGCGTTGTTGGTAGGCTAGGCTTAATTGCCTCTATGGACGGCACGCCCCTGCTTAACAGTGATACGCGTACAAATGTTCGCAAGCATATTTAATATTTATTGTCAAAGAAGTGCTTACACAACCGTTGGTACATGTGAGGTGGCTGTGTGTTGCAGTGAGCCGGCTGGGCAGCGCGGGGCAGTCCCGCAGCCCCAGCCCCGCCGCGCCCGCCAGCCCGCACGAGCTGCTGTACCGGCACCAGCAGCAGAGCGCGCCGCACTACAGGTACGCACTGCTGCACTGCTGCACTGCTGGCTGATCTGTTTATGCATCGTTCACAGCAAACGTATTGTCCGCCGCCAACTTTGATTATGCTCACTGTCGACAACGCACTACGCAATAGCGTATAGTCGGGTCGGTGTGAACGAGAAGTTAAATATATATTGAAAAGCGAGAAACTACGTAACGCGCGCTCACAGTCAGCGGCTGACAATACGTTTGGTCTGAACAATACCTTAGGTGATATGCGAGCTCACGTAGGCACGAATCTACTGACGGGTGGATAAACACCCTTAACGCAGCCGAGAGGTACTTGCTCTTAACCTTCTGAACCTTCTAGTTACGGAGATATTGGAGGTTTAAAAAACAAGTTATATTAAATACCACCATGACGCCTGTACTCAATACATCCATCAGCACAATGTTTTGAGTGCCTTACATTGAGCGTAAACCGTGATTTCGAACACCAAAAAAAGTTAAATCTAGCTATATTTGCACAGTGTGACATCGTTTGATGTACGACTTCGTGAAGAATCCATTTACACCTTGTAGATATGTTTACCTCCAGTGCAGTGCTACAGTGACTGATATATCATCTATTATTGTACATGTTTTGATTAATATCTCGTTGTACTGTGTGTTTCAGACTGGAGCCGTCGTACTCGGGCTCGAGTCCCGGCAGCAGGCACACGTATGCGTGATAGCCGCAGGTAATGTTATTATACGTGTTACAGTATCGCAGTCGCAGTGCCAGAAGCACTCTGAGAACAAATAATTGTGTTGTGACAGCGCCAGGGTAGCCCGCGTAATTCAAATTCAGGTCAGTGTCAAGTTGTATGTTGAACAGAATATGATGCGCGGCTGCAATACGTATGTATTCACAGAATTCATGATCTTGCCCTTATCCCAATTCATTTGGGGTCGGCGCAGCATGTCTTCTTCCATACTTCTCTATTACTTGTCATCTTATGTATTTACAGAATTATAATAATTTAAGTCATCAATACAACTTGAAGTTCATTTAACCCCGTGACTATTTCATGGGAAAGTCATTCAATGGGGTTAAATGAACTTAATACCGCAACTTTCGGTCGCGAATCATATTTTGTTCAACATACAACCTGACACTGACCTGCAAAAAACGTAAGAAAACTTGTATTTCGCGCGCTACCCTGGCGCTGTCACATCGTGCGTCACTTCGCCGACAGAACCTTGTAGCTCTGTGTGTATTGTTGAAGCACGCTGCGTATTTCTGTCACATTAGTATCACTCTTACATTCGATATGTGCGTCTACAGTTCTGACATGATATCGTTTTCCCCTTCCAGTGGGGGTACGACTCGCGCTTCGACTGCTAGCGACGCGCCGGTCGCTCCACAGTCGCGCCGCAGTCGCGCCACAGTTGCGCCACAGTCGCGCCACAGTGACACAGAGACTATTCGTGTATAACTAACTATAAGTGACGTCCCACTTAGTCGCCAGAGTGCGCCTGACCCCACCTCCCCCCCTCTCTCACACCACACGTGGATGGGTGACCATCCATTACCGCCGAGTTCCCTCCGTGCCTCAGAAAGCACGTTAAAAGTGTACATTCTGAATGTTGGCAACGTCGCAAAAAGGTGTCAAATATGCATAAAAGCTACGAAAATGGAATATCGCTCTTTGTTGCCCTAAAATATTGATAATAAATTGAAATTCATTATAACAGCGATATGTTTCTGCGATGATGCCAATTTTCAGAATGCATTCGCTTAGACTGTGGGTCCCGGCTGTCATTAGTAGATCTATGACAGTCGTTACAAGTAGTCAGTGGCCCGAGAGTCTGACAATCAGTCTTACCAAGGGGCAGGAAGACGGACACAGGATTGTAGCGGCAGTACAAAGAGTACTAAGCAACATTGAAAAGTACAAAAACTACTACACTTCACTCTACTACAGCGCCATCTATGACACAGTTGATGAACGACTAAACATCGAAATACATCTAAATGTAACATCGCGCAAGATATCCGCGACTTAAGACTATATAGAAGAACTCGACAACAACTGTCGGGCAGTAGTTCACCAGACACAACACCCGTCTGGTCGGAGGACTCTCCCTTTTCTTTTTTTGGGGGATGAAGAGCTTTACTACCTGTTCTCCATACCCCTAAAGGATGAACTATACAGACGTACTGCCACTACATCTTGCTCGACTGACTGACACCGCTGTGTTCTTGTTCGAAGAGAGAGTATCCCCTTCCTTCGTCCCTTCCCCCTCTCCCATCCAATCCTATGATCTCATCATGTTAAGTATATATATTTATATATACTGTGTAATATAAGGTATGTATGGAGACACACTGACAGCGAATAAGTTTTCATATACACATATGATTATATTCTTTGGGATGACTTTTACACTAAAAATGTTACTAGCAAGTGAAATTAGTAGGTATAACAGGTGGAATTCAAACTATGTTTTTGTCAAAATGGCTTAATACCTTTTCCACTACATTAAAAAATGTAATAAACTAGCGCCCCGCCCCTACTTCGCTCGGCGCCACCTATCGGGGCCAAAACTATCCTATCTTTCAAGCTGGAACCGACCACACACGTTCACTCAATATCGAAGATTAGCTTGTACGAAACTACGAACACACGTGATCTTTATATATATTGTGACTGGTAATTAGTGACCGATACAACGATAGCAAATAACTTTCCCAAAGAAACATTTTTTATACTCATTCGATTTTAACACAATAACACAACAGCTATCAGCTGTTAGTCGCGTGAAGCCGTCCTGTCTCCCACTGCGCTGTGCCTACCTGCTGTTGCACGGTACGATAGTAATGACACAGAACGGCGTCACACGGCTAACAGCTGATAGGTCACAGGTTCACTACTCTATTTATAAGACCTTAATGTACCATGTTTTTTTCATGTTTACACAAATAAAATTATTATCTATTCTATTCATCCTATATGTTAACCGGGATTTATGTCAAAGTCAAACTATGTATCAACCATGCTATTCTAAATGTTATTTTCTCATCTTCCGTTTAGGGCTATCTTAAAACCTCCTCCTATTAATGTTACTTGCATACAGTAATATTTTTAGATTAATTGACTCATTCTGCATTTTATAAACACATTGATATTTTAACATATGTGCAGTGGCTGGAATATCAGCTTCTGTGCTACGGTTCACAAGTTCAATCCAAATAAAATATCAGTGTGAATTTATTATGTGTATATTGTCAGTGTGTATATTAAATAATATTTGTATAAAATATAATTAAGTCGTCGACAAGAGGGTCAAGTTAAATTATGCAGCGGGACTCCACAGACAGCTGGTCTCGATATCTGTACACGACAAAACATAAGTATAAAGTGATTGTTACAGATCTCAAACAAGAAAATAATCGAAGACTTATTTTTCGTAATATCATATTGAGATATCAAAAACCTTCGTCTGTAGAGCTTCCGTAGCTCATTTATATTGACTTGTATATTATAAGGAACCCCGGTCTTTATGACCTATTGTCAAACCTCATGCGAACTAGAATTGTTTTTATTTCGGCTTCTTATTAGAGGAAGACCAAAGAAACGATGGATGGACTGTGTGAAGGATGGTATGCCAAGAAAGGAGGTGTCCGCTGAGATGATGAGTAATAGAGAAGTATGGAAGAAGAAGACATGCTGCGCCGGTCACGGCGTAGTATTTTCTAAAGCCATTGATTTATTTGTGTAACTGTACTCTATGGCTTTGTTGTTATCTAATCCAACCATCGACGATAAGCAATCTCCTGATTTTTTTTTCCGACGGCTTTGATGTTAACTAATAGTGCCGGCGCACTGAGCGTATCCACGCAGACATGCGGTTATACATTACGATGAGGGCAATTAGCTGATGAAGGAGATTGCGTAAAACAACATGTTCCACAGTTGAATCATTCCGCCCTCAGGGCAGCATGTACATCTGTTAGCATGAGGTCTGACTGCAGGTCTCCCGGTCAGTCTGACCAGGCAGACACTGAGGGGGACGTGTATAGATGTATCTTGTAAGACTGTATGACACATTGTATTGAATTTGAGTTCTGTTCAAAGTTGTTGTGTTACTGGCTTCATCTGTATCATAGTTTTCACTGCCTGAACCTATGGAGAGGTTAAGTTACGCTTGTCGAGGTCGGTCCTTGGATGGGTAGCCATCGATACCTCCCGTGCTTCGGGAAGCACGTAGATCTTTGACGGTCGTTACAGGTAGTCAGTGGCCCGTGGTACCCAGTCACTGATTGTGCAGGTCAGATAGGCAGTCGCTCCATGTAACATAGTATTCAGTTGCATCCGGTCAGACTGGAAGCCGACCTGACGTGATTGAGAAGGCAGGCAGATGATGCAGTAACACGACGCATGATGAAACAATAAATATTTATAAATAAATAGAAATAAAATGTGTACATAATTTATAATATAAAATACTGAAATATATAATGACTGTGTAACTGTTTGTCACAAACTTGTAACTAAGATCCATTCCGATGTTTAAAGACTTGAACGTTTTATATAATCACTGTTCATATGGCTATGGCTGTGCCCGTGGCTCTGTCTGTATTGTAAGCACTCATGGTACGGTCAACTACGCGTTCATGGTAACTATTTGACATTAACCTTTTGAACGCCAAGCATAAACGCACGCGCGTGCCTTCCACGCCAAGCCACAATTTTACCTATTTAGTCACGTTTAGCGTACAGGGCACGTCCTTGCTTGTCACGTATATGTGACTATGGCGATCAAGTTAAGGGCGGCTTTCGCAGTTCAAATGTTAGCATTGACTGTTTGTACATTTGACGGTACTGTCTACTGTTACATGTATACTGTACCGTTTGGGAGCAGTCAGTAGCCACACTGTGCTGTGCACTCAACAGTTTTCTCGTTAAGGTGGAAGCGCCAGGCGCCCGCTAAATTCAAAATTTCTTACTTTTTTCTGCAATTTGCGTTTATTGACCATTTCTGAACAGTGAGTATCACCAGCACGGTATTCCACATTGCTATGTAAAACACACCTTACGTTCTGCCTCTGTCACAACTATCACGCCTGTGGGGACTAAGGACAGGCAGACTTGTACAGCACACCCACATCTCGCCAGGTGCCCGTCACGTTGGGCGCGCCTGTCGCCTGCAGCCAGCTACATGAACAGTGCTATATAAACGGTTATATTATTGGTTAAAATAAAGACTATGTTAGATAAAGTTCGTTGTATCATTCTGTTAATATAAACGTTATGTTTCATTAGTAAAATACTCTTGTAATGTGACGACAGCTGTCTACAACTGTACTGGGCTTCGCTTGACGTGCGGACTATTAAATTAGCCTAACTCCGATGCAGCGATATGTATTACAAGGTCTACCCAAATGTCCTCTCGCTCGTAGTTGAGCTCCTTGAGTTGTGAGTCGAGCTATACGATCACTGACAAATGCATGCACTGACTGGACTGGTCCACTCAAATCTGTGTGGTTCTTTCTTCAAAAGACCACCTCGGACACTAGTCTGCATAGTTCTCATGTCAGTTGACCAAGATCATGTCTGGACCTTAAAAGAGACTATGACCTCTGAGGTAGTTTCAGCTGTTTCTTCTCAGAGTAGACACAACGGCACCATCTAGTCTTTTAAAATAACTAAATGTGACGTAAAAGTGTATTTTAAAACCAACTTAAAGAATTAAATTTGTTTTATTAAAAATATTTTTTATGTTTTAGATTTTTGAATACTCCTCAGGTGTGCGGAGTTTGGCTAGATAGTTTAACTCGACCTGGTACAAGTTGTGGATGGCTTATCCTTTTATACAGGGTGTAGTCATATGAAAAGATCTGCTGCAGAACATGCTGTCCATGTGCATGCATTTGGGTCGAGTAGGTATTGAAATTTTGTATGGGACAGCTGATATTTTTTTCGCATTTACGATATTGGAGCCAAGGAGGAATTTCAGTTCAGTTTGATGCTCTGCAGCAAATCCTTACATATGACTATACCCTTCCTGTTACACCCTGTATAAAAACTCAGCACTGCCATTAATATATTATGTTAGTCCCACGCTGTGTCATGTGGTGTTCGTGTGAGCTTGGGTAAAAAAAATAGATGAAGTGAACACATTACTAGTATCTCTGCTCACCCTGTAACACGGCGCTGGCGCAGTGGTGACGACTGACGAGTAGCAGGTCGCTACTGTTATAGTTAGCGCACATTATCCCACTGCTGGGCCAAGCTCTCTCATGACTTCTAGTTTAGTGGACCCAGATGTAATGCGGACCACTGCTCGTTGGTGTTGTCCAGCTCGTGCCGCCAACGTGTGCGCGGTCTGCCGCGACGCCTGCTGGCTGTGTAAGGGCTCCACGTAGTGGTTGGTCTGGTCCAAAGCTCATCGCAGATCGTGCTTTGTTATTTATTTCATCACCACTACTCCCAAAACAGTGAAGGAAACTGTCGGCGGCCTGCGTGGTGGTACAGCTCTCTAATAGTAATAGGAAGCCTGTGTCCCAGCAGTGGGATCATTATCCGCTACTCATACTGCATGTTATAAATACCGTTCATCATAGCTCATATTAACATCATAAACTTGAAACATTCAAGAATATCTCACTATTGTAGATAAGAATAATAATTTCTTGCCATTTCGTTTAGTACTCGTGGTGTGGGTGGTATCGACCACCATAAATAAACACTAGCACTGCCTCCGGAGTCGTCTAAGTGTGGTACAGGCAGCCGTACGGCTGTAGTGGCCGTTTGGGAGTAATACCGCCTTTATATCGTAGCAGTAAGGACAGTTTTTGTACTACAAGTGTTTTCACTGGCGTGTAGTTGAGCGTGCTTAGTATATCGTTGTGGGATGCGCGTGTTTGAGTTATTGAAATAACTTAAAAAACTAAAAGTTTATTGAACTCTGAAAAAAGCGCATTTTGTCATTGAAATTAATGTATGGAACAGCAGATTTTTACTCTCGCGATTTCAGTATTGGTCCTGTAGTGAAAATGTTCATAATGAGGAGTCCCGGCTGTCTCTTGTTGATCTTTGACAGTCGTTACAGGTAGTCAGTGGCACGACACTCTCACAGCCAGTACCAAGAAGTATCTTATTACCTAGTAGGTACTAACTGGGTTGTGGCGGTCAGATAGGAGGTCGCTCCATGTAACATACTGGCTGCATCCGGTTAGACTGGGAGTCGACCTCAACACAGTTGGGGAAAGACTACGCGGATTTCCCTTTTCGTCTTTTGAGTTATTTCAATCTCACCGTGACATGTATTGTGTATAAAAAGCTCGCATTTAGATATTTCTGCTATAATGTCGTTGATACCACTCACCGGCGACTGAGACTGATGCATTATATACTCAGATATTATGTACACAAGTATACAGGGTGGTGCCGACAATACGACAATAAATTAAACTGTGAATACCTCATGCACTCCCAGTCTGTATACAAAATTTCATTCGTATGTAAGCAGTAGTTACATCACAGGATATTATTTTTCATTTTCAGCATTTTCTACATGATGTAGATTAATAGGCTAGCACCGACAGGTTCACGAGCCCCGCATCGGTATACACGCTGAACACAACATGTTGCCAACTCGCTACTTCAAAAACTTGTGACAAATTCGTTCCTTAAAATTTATTTCGAGACGCGTATTAGTGCAAATTATACTTAAGGTTAGTAAACCAATAATTGTGATGTTAGGATTTATTTGATAGTTTATTTTTTTCTTTTTTACTAGTATTGCCTTATCAGTGTTATCATTTATTGTCGTACTGTCGGCGCCACCCTGTATTTGTTACGGCTAAAGATGGCGACGAATGGGTACATAACCTACGTGTAGCTGCCATTCCTTGGCTCAACATGAAGAATGTTCACAGTGAGTGGTGAATACGATTATTACTGGCGATTTGATGCAACCGACTTGGCTGTAACGCGTTTAGTCACAGTTCTATACCTAACCTATTATCTATCATGAAAATATAAAGTGCAGTAAGGAACATGTGATGCGTGGCGTTGGATTATCGACTTTCGCCGTAGGACCTAACGTAGCAAATGCAACTGTGCGCTAGTGTTCCTTACGGCATTTCAAATTCTATAAGTTAAATCAATAATTTAATTCACACAATTTACAAATTAATAAATAGACTTAAATAATGTTAATATGTACAAATATCAAAAGAAAGAAATAATTTTTTGACGCCCTGTCATTGTATTCTTTCGACACTTGTACATATTAATATAATTTAAAACCATTCAAAGTTATATATTTGTTGTTGTAAAGTTACAAAGCAGTGTATATAATATTGTATAAACATCCACATTATTGTAAAGGTCCTATTATATCGTAATGTTGTATAAAGTTTAATTGTAGATAACAACAGTTAAAATGTTTTTATAAAACTTGGACTTGAGCCGAGTGAGTGTGTCGATGGCAGGCGAGTGCGAGTGGGCGGGGTCGATCCCGGCTGTTGTTACGACAGATCATTATTATTATGTATAAATTAAATATTTATTCACAACTTTTTGTCTTTTATTTTTCTAAAAAAAAACATTCTGCTAAAGACTACATTTCCATAAAATATGATGTGCAGATTGTTCATATTCGCAGTCAGTCAGGGAAAGAAGGCAACGCAACAAGCTTGAAGGATAATAATTTTACAATACACTTTCTCGAAAACTGGTTCTTATCGATCACAACCGTGAATTTTTACGGTTTTTCCGCACACGGGCGGATATAAAAATTTCCACAGATACTTGCACTAAGTCCAAATAGGTTCAATGACTATAGTCGGCGGTGTTTGTTCTTTTTTAAATCTCACCAAAGAGATATGCGTCTTTACGGCGTAAATGATTTTTGAGTATTTAAATTATATTCATTATATACAGACTACAAATAGAACTAAAGTATTATGATAAAAATAAGACTAAAAGTAAGAAAATATAAACATCTAAACAACGACGACAATATGACACTTAGGCGTCAAAGTACTCCTCCGCATCGCTGTCATCTGGAAACCCAGAAGACTGGCAGCATTGCCACGTTGAATGGCAATGCTAATTCTTTGGCCAAAGAAAGAGCCAGCCCTCTGGTCACGCGAAGTGTCGACCAGTCGGCGAGAGATTTCCTTAAAAAGGAGACGCGCACTCGGGCCCCATGACCCGAGCGTTACTCACCTTCCAAGGCGCCAACGTCATGCCGTGTGGTCTATTGTAAATAAAATGAATTGTGTTTATAAATAAAATATCATAGATAAACATGAATTGAATTTTATGAACAAATTAACATTAATTGTGTTCTAAAGTCAAACATTTTTGACTTTACTATTTTTCATATTAGGCTGTTTAGCGGCATCATACCTTTGCTTCTTCTTCGACCTGGCGTAAGCAGAGCGGAATTAAATCAGTTTCGTAATAATAATAATAATTCCTGACAAAAATACTTTCCATTCTAATATTTTATTTCTTCGAAAGTGTATTGAAAAAGTCGTTTGATACGCGTGGGGATTTGTTACTGCAGTTCTGGGCTCCATAACACCCTCGCCTGCAGCTCGGGTGTTAATTTCACCTCGAATGAAATAACAAAGCTTCTCCACTTATATCAAAATGTGCTATACTCTTATAGTTACCATGATCTGTGAGAAATTGGGCAACAGTGATCCACCTCCAGCCATGCCCCGGCCAGCCGCTCACGAACGGATGGAAAGAACTGGTGAAGGTCTCGGCCCTTGATGGAATTATCCCAACTACATTGCCATTCAGACAATAGTTCCTCCCAGACGTCTATGGTTTAAATAATCTAGAAATTTTTAGTACGGTTACGTTGCGTTTAAAACGTTCACGGTCTCTCGTGAGTAATAGTACATTGTAGGACGTCGCTGCACTTCAAGATCGACTGGAAATATACCTGCAAGTACCGGTAAGGCCTCAGTACTCACCACCCTGTACGCTTTGCATTAGAATATCAAACCGGGGAGGGAGTGTTCGTCGAATCACTTGGGAACCACCTGACGAAGTTGACTTAATCTAGTGAGGATATCATCGTTTCACATTTCTTTCAATTTGTCTGTCTGTTTGTTCCGGCTAATCTCCGAAACGGCTGGACCGATTTTTACGGAACTTTTACTGACAGATAGCTGATGTTGCAAGAAGTAACTAGGGCTACTTTTATTTTAGAATAAGTATTAGATTTACGTGCAAACAAAAATAAAACCCTTGAAATTAGTAACAAAATCCGATTCAAAAACGGAAGTAATATAATGTTTATTATAATAATTACACGTGACTGAACTTCGCAGGCAACAGGTGACCTATATCATCAAATGACCCCCCCCCTGCTCTGGGTGGAGTGAAGGGAGTGTCAGACTTATTTTATTTTATTTTTATTTTATTTGGGAAACAAACAATCATACACTGAGTGTTACATCTAGATAAACAGTATGCTGTAAGTAAATGTACAATCCACTACGTTTCCACATATTACTAGCTTATAGTAGATACAGTTTTGGTAAACTTAAGTAATAAAAATATAAAACAACAATACAATTTTTCGCTGTCTAATAGTTAAATAATGAAAAAAGGAAATAATTAAATTAAAGGTTTTGAGCAAGGCGCATAAGAATCTGTTTTTTAAATTTATGTTTAGATAGGGCAAATACATCGACATCATTAAAGTTATTATTGTAAGCTTGAACCAATCTCTGTAGCGGCGCTCTCCTTCCTGCATTTGTACGACAGGGAGTTGTAGCAAACAGTGGATAAGAGCGCGCCTCTCGTCTCACCACTGTTCTAGGTACAATATAGTAAATTTTATGTATCAAATTAGAGCAGTCAAATTTATTGTGTACAAGTCCATGAAGCATCATTCCTTGGAGCAACAAGCGTCTAGAGTGCAGTGTTAACAGTTTAAACTTATTCAATGCGTCCTCATAGGATAAGCGTTCGATGCGACATTTGTACTGCATTGTACTGAGGAACTTACGCTGAACTCGCTCTATTGCATTCTCATATTTTATATAATAGGGATCCCAGATCATACAAGCATATTCAACTTGTGGGCGAACTAAAGAATTAAATAAATACAGATATGTGGTTGGTCGTTTAAAATCCGACGTGGTTCTCATAACAAAATTATACATTTGAAATGCTTTAGAAGTAATTTTAGCTACATGTAGGTTTAAGTGAAGTTTGCAATCAAGAAGAACGCCCAGGTCACAGATATAGGTTTCTTTATCTAGAGTCTTATTACAAAGTGAATAATCATACGTTATTACATTCTTATTTTTAGTAAAATTTATGTATTTGCACTTAGGGATACTTAGTATTAATTTATTTTCATTACAATAATCAGATAATCTATTCAGGTCTTCTTGCAATAGGCTGCTATCAACAGTGTTTTTTATTGTTCTAAATACCTTAAGATCATCAGCGTAAAGTAGGAAATTACTATTTTGAAAACAGATACAAATATCGTTAATGTATAAAATAAACATCAATGGGCCAAGAATAGATCCCTGGGGAACGCCTGAAGTCGCTAGAAATGAGTCTGATTTGTAACCATTGCTCACCACAGTTTGATTACGATTGCTGATATATGAACAGAACCAACGCAGTAAGTTGCCTCTGATGCCGTTAAAGGCTATTTTGTTTAATAAAATTGAATGGTCCACCCTATCAAAGGCCTTTTTAAAATCAGTATAAACAGCGTCGGTCTGATATCCTGCGTCCATATTATTAAACAAATACTCTGTAAAGATCATTAGGTTTGTCACTGTAGACCTATTTTTAACAAAACCGTGTTGCTCGGGTATTATATTGTGCCGCAAAAATGGATAAATGGCCTGATGAACGAGTTTTTCAAATAATTTTGCAAGAGTACTAAGTATCGATATAGGTCTATAGTTTTCTATGTTTTGTCTAGATCCACTTTTATGTACTGGTATTATATTTGTTTTTTTCCACGCAGACGGAAATGTACCACTTTCAATACATCTGTTAAACAACATGGAAAGAGGCGTACAAATTGTTTCAGCTGTCCTCTTTAGAAAATAGGGCGGTATACCGTCAGGGCCCGGGCCCTTGTTTATATCTAGCGATTTTAGTTGTCTGCAAACTTCATGGACCGTGAAATTCAGAGTACAGAGATAGCTGTTATTGTCATTACTTGAGTCGGAAGCTGGGGACCATCCGGGGTAAAGACTAGAAGGCTCATAAACTGACCGAAAAAAATCTGAAAACAAATTACAAATTTTAACTGGATTGCTAGAAGTTACGTTATCATAGGACATGCAGGTCGGTATACCGGACTTGCCTTGCCGATTAGCGACGTAAACCCAAAAGTGCTTAATGTCTTTGGGAATACCATCCTCGACACTATTTACGTAATTATGAAAATATTTGTCGCATTCCTCTTTAAAACGCTCCCTATACAAGGAAAATACTTCATAATCACTAATATTACGGTACCTTTTCCATTTAGACCAGGCTTTCTTTTTATACTTAAAGATATGAATGAGCGGTTTAGAAAACCAGACCGGGAAGTGCGAGTTTGGCGGTTTCGATAGCGGTATGCGGCTTTTTATTATTCCATATAAGCAGTTGTAAAAAGTGTCAATGCACTTCTCAGTCGAATCGCCCCCCAAAGTGCTCTCCCAGTTTATCTCACCAATGTCTTCGTTAATGACGAAGACATTGAGTCGGCTTTACGGTAATTATATTTCGGTGTATTTAGAGGCTTCAAACTGATGTTAATATTTAGGGATAACAGAGTGTAAAACGGTGGATGGTGACTGTCAACTGGTAAAAGATCTTGATTAGGTTTCATAACAGTGCACTTTGCATCAGACACAAGGAGATCTAGTATGTGTCCATTCGAGTTGGATATATGATTAAATTGTTTTACATCGTGAACAATCAAAAAGTCCCTTAAACGGTTACAAGTCTGTGAGGTGCCCAGGCAAGTCATATCAATTTGACCAGGATTAAGTTTAGCCCATTGTGCTGTAAGTATATTGAAGTCACCTAGCAGTAATAAACTATCAGTTTTTATTGAGTCGATTAAATTGTCCATATTATCAAAAAAAGTATTGTATACCGCAAAAGGTATATTATTCGGTACATAGGCTGCGCAGATAAGGGTATGAGAAGAATTATTGCAACTTGGAATGATAATAGCGATTTGTTCAAGGTATTGATCTAAAGTACCAAGCTGTGAAGAAGGAATACAAATAGGGTTATATTTTCGCAGTACCGCTATCAATACGCCACCACCATCAGACTTCCTAGTTGTAGTTCTATTCCGGTCACAACGAAAAACCAGATACCGGTCATCAATAAATTCATTATTATTAATTGTAGGGATAAGCCATGTTTCTGTTAAAACAATAACATCGAAACAGTTGGAAAGAATATTCATATACAAGGTATTTAACTTCGTGCGAATGCCCCTGCTGTTTTGATAATATATGCTGAAATCATGACTTTTTGTAGTATTAGACATTGTTATTAGTGATAACATAAATAATACTTAAATTAAATTAACCTAACTTGCTATAGGTCCACCACTTGGAGCATGTTTAATGTTTTTGATGTCATTTTTACATTTAATGGCTATAGTGGGCGAGTTTTCCGATTGCTTAACAAGAATGGTGGCATGTTTTACCCAGACAAACTTATAGCTAAATTTCTTAGCTGCCTCTCGGGTCTCGCGTAGCAACTGTTTTTTCTGTAGAGTTAAGTGTTCATTTACATATACAGTGTGAGGTGTGCCAGCGATGCCCAGGTCTTTAGAGGTAAATCCTTTCTTCAGGCGGCATGCAGTTATTATATTGTCCCTCAGTGTACGTGTTTTTACAGTGGCAATGATATTTTTAGGCCTTTCGCTGCTTGTGGCATGTGGCACGCGATGTATCGATGTAACATCGTCTCTCGATATATTATGGCCGATCTGTTTACCTATATCCTCCAATAACGCAGGTAAGTTTTCTCCTCGCCTCTCAGGGACATTGGAGATTTCTAAGTTACATTGCCTGCCCTGCTGTTCCAAGCTGTCGATCTTCAATTCTAGAGCCTTTATTGCATCCGGATTTACACTTAAAGTTTGCTTATTTATGTTATTAAGTCGCTCTTGGAAGTCGTCATATTGGTCAGAGATATGCTGAGCAGATGTTTTTACCCCGGCTACTTCTACCGACAGTTTTGAGACCGTATCCTTTATAGCGGCATTTTCGGAGCGAAGACTGGCTATCTATATCTTTGATTCCTTTATATAGGTTTCCAAGTCACCTCTAATCGATGTAATATTATCATTGATTGCAGCCAGCCTACCATCCAAGCTTACCTTCCATTCACTGAGAGTCTTTTGTAGCTCCGCTTGGATAGAAGAGGACTTTTGGAGGTCCGCCCTAAGGGCTGAGAGTACTACCTCATGTTCACACTCAGGTTGCTTGCGCTTGCGACATGTAATATTAGGGTCGATTTTTGGGGGTGAACAATTTGTCAAGTCAGGCTCGGAGAGTGACTGTTCATGTCGTAGCGGGATTTTAGGTGGCGTACGCTTAGGGTTAAACATGACGAATCACTTTCAGTTATAAAACAGCCAACAAAAGCTTAAGCTTGTATTGCTCGTCGTTACGTGCTAGGCGCTGCGTTGCAGTACAGTAGCGGCACAGTGACTTGTGGTGGGGCGCGCTCAGCGCGGTCGCTTGTTTCGCCGGTTGATGACTAACCTTGTTGGCGCGGTGGCGGGTCGGTCGACTGCGAATCCCTGTGGCGCGGGTTCGGAGCTGGGCGGAGACACGATGGATCGAAATTCACAAAACTATTTTCGACTCTTTCTTGCGCCGCCCACTGGGTGGGATTTGTCCATTTAATCCCCACAGGAGTGAACGAGAAATGCAACTCAAACAAATTGACCAATCACAAAAAAACAACGAGGAGAACTGTATTATGCGTCTACACTGTATCAAGGCTTACGACGGAATGACTTCTACTCGCTAAAACCCATCCATGTTCCTTCTTTGCCCTTTGTGTCCCAGGGCCACGGTGTCTCTTTCGAACAGTCCCGCAGCATTACTCCTGCTTTAAGACGTCATGGTAACGCCCAGTTATTTAAATAAAACACTGCAATTATTCCGTAGTTATATTTATTTTAAAAGTTAATAATAACTTATCATAGTGTATTCTAGCACCATCCCGCCCCCCGCCCCCGCACTTCTCTGTACATACATACATTTTACACACTCCCATACAACATCTCTTATTATATCATTACATTCATTACTAACGAAACATTTGATATCAAACAGAGTCTGACGGAATCTAATATTAATATACTCTTTTAATTCATGCAACAATATTATAAAGTTTTCTATTATACTTATATGTTTGAGATCCAAACCTGTTTTAATCATTCGTTTTATCACTCGCAGGAACCCATCTTTGATTTTTAAGATTTGTCAAGAATCTAAGAAGCACATACGATCAGGGGATCGTGTTTCCTTATTGAAAATACTTTTTAACATTATTGTAAGCAATAGATACAGCTTTCAGATCAAGTTATGGCTTTCACAGGTTTTACAGAAAAGCAACATATATTTTAGCAAGCATCAACTTTACACCAGCATCGATTGAAGCCATCAAGATAAATATAATCAATTGTTTGTACAATAGCGCAAGGTTTTGTTCAAGAATAAAGTTTTAAACCAAGTTAATATAACAATTTATACGTTTTTATTAAGCGATCTGTACAATACATACAATATATCATTAAATGCGTCTCCCTCTGTCGGGAGGGCTGTCCCCGGCGCAGGCGGGGGTCGCTCCGCAAGCCAACATCTTACACTATACATATATATATATATATATGTAACTATGGGGAGACGATGACATGCCATGTCTTTGCATAACACGATTTTTGGCGATTTTGGGACTTTAACTTAGATGTTATAGAATATGAGTGGTATCTCTCTCTCATTTCGGGCTGTATTTATTTTTAATTGCAGTTATTTAAAGAATGAGGGTGAGCATTTATAGTTTTAATCTTACATGTATAAATAAAAAGACATACTGGAAAATAATGCCCCGTTTTTTGTTTACAGTTCGATTTTACAAAATATTGCCCACAGCACATTTATAATAACTACACGCTTCTCTTTTATTTCACCAGCGACTTCTACCAGACGGTGGCCAAAAGTGTCCATGGAGTTTCTTGCCCATTCTTCTCCATAGAGATCTACGCTTTGGAATGGGCAACTGCAGTACTTTCACAAGTTATTATGCCTTGTGACTAAGACTGTAACATCATCATTAAAGCGCATGTAACGGTCTAATTAAAATAAATGCTTTGAATTAGATTCAAGCGTAGCACAGCACGTCACGGTCTCCTCATCGCAACTGTTCTGTCACGAGTAGGTGACGCTTCAATGGTTTGTGACGCGCGGCAATGGAACAGACGCTTTACAGCAGGACCGGGGACCTTAGACAAGTGCAGATTACCTAGCGGAGACAGAATGTACAACGGTTGCGAGAACCTCTGGCGAGTTAGCGATTTTAAATCATATCGTACAGATAGATATTCGTATATCGCCTGATCCTGCTGCAACGAGCCCAACAGTGAGGTTAGATCTATGTTACAGAGTAAGTTCGAAGCGCGAAGACATTTATACAATACTCGTCTACGACTATGCTAAACAGATGCAAGACATTTAGAAGATTTACTTTTGTACTATTTCATCTAATGGAGTTTAAGGCTGCGTTTCCACCCGAGATGAGCGAGGAAGCGTAGCGAGGGCTGTGTGTGGAACTAACCAATAATATCTCACTTCTTTTGCACAGCTTCGGTATTCTAGCTGTGTGATTGGTTAGTTCCACACACATCCTCGCTACGCATCCCCGCTCATCTCTGGTGGAAACGCAGCCTTAGGCGATGGCCTGCGACATAGCGTAGGCTAAACCTATGTTACAAAAATGTTTATTAGACAACAGAGGCTGGAGCTCGAGCGCGCGGTCTAATCGTAACGTAAATACGTCGATTTTTTAATCGAAAATACAATTATCGTATAGCATTTTAGTTAAATTGTTTGCAACAAGCACTATCAGTATCATCAGGAGATATGAATAAATTCTTAAAACTATGAAAATATTGTATGCGAGACGAGTATTTTTAATTTTAAAATCGTCGTATTTACTTAACGTTTAGAGCGCGCGCTCGTGCTGTTATGCGACAGACGTCACGGTACATGTCCATGAAATCTTGATTGAAATGACAGCTGTCAAACTAAAGGGACTTTGGTCACATCCAAATAAATATTTACAAATGCAAATTTATGCAGTCAGTATAGTAAGCTATGTACATAAATATGGGTATTAGTCCAAATAAATGCGTTATTCATCACAAGTATTTAATTTTGAGTAAAATTGCCCTTACATCATTTGATTCCAATGAATATCTTAGGAGATATCATTTCAAAACTCACTCCGCAGCAAAATAATGATCAAGTACCGCGCGCGCTCTCTCGCTCTCTCTCTATCTTATGTGACGCACACGAAGTTGTGCAGATCAGCTAATTTAAACCATAAAAACCTGTATAACAACGGTGATTTTAATCCAGGTAAATTTTAAGAATTATAAGGCTGATATCTTTAAACGTAACTTAGCAT
This sequence comes from Noctua fimbriata, assembly GCA_905163415.1. Lineage (NCBI taxonomy): Eukaryota > Metazoa > Arthropoda > Insecta > Lepidoptera > Noctuidae > Noctua > Noctua fimbriata. The sequence goes on along the minus strand of LR990950.1, from coordinate 256,039 downwards.
GTGTTTTGGCTTATACATCTTTCCATCTCTCTCTAGCACAGATAATTTGACAGTTGTGTGAAAGCGAGGAATAACGGCTTGAAAAGTGCGCTAAGTACTATTTATAGATATCGACGTAAGTGGAACGCAGATTGTCTCAGTTGGGAGCCTGCGGCTATGTCACTGGCCATCTTATGAGCAAGGTATATTCGCACAGGGTCAAAATGTTAAACCATTGAATAGTAAACTTTACCTTAACTGCGTAAAGGTCTTTTTGCGTAAGCATGAAACAGGTATCAAAGTCCTTTGTTTCTTGATATGAAATTGGTGCTTTTAAATAGCCATATTTTCTACAACAACACGATATATTCTCATATAGTTAGTTCTGCGCAAATATGCCTTGATTGTAAGGGACACCGGTAACATTGAACATTTATGTGACAAGTGTCAGATATTCATTCATTTTATAGTTCTAAGACATGATATTCAGCCGCATCCGGTTGGACCGGAAGCTGCGACATAGTTGACACAAGGCTAGAATGATGGGAGCTATGTACAGTGAGGTCAGATATATACGAAATAAAAGTTAATTTTACCAGACATCAATAGCCTCTCATTAGTTTAAAAACAAACAATTTAAACATGATAAAACATTTTTTTAAACGTAACATACCAAATCATATGACACTAGTAATTATCGGCAATGACTCAACAATATTCAAATAGAATACTTGAGAAATGACTTTAAATCATTTAAGTGATTTCCGACAAATCATTGCTTTTACAAACACAATTCAGATTCACAAGAAATTTATTCAAAACATCTAGTTTTATTGGACAACCAAATTAATGTTATAACATAATATTCGAGATTAACAGACGACGGTAGCTGATGATCAGATTATAACATTACACCCACTTTCTAAAACGTCATCAGCACAACACAATAGTGAAGCGCCCGGGTAGCTCGCCAAGTTCAAATTTTCTCACATTGATTGCAATTTGGCGGTCAGTGCTAGTGTGCATGTCGAACTAAATATGATTCGCGGTCATAATACGTATTTCCAGAATTATAATCATTAAAATCGTAAATACAACCCTGTTGAGTTGATTATATTTATTTAAATAACTATTTGAAGAAAAAGTCATGTCATTAATTTTATTTTGATTATAACTCAGTTTGCGGGCTACCCCGGCGCTTCCACCATAACCAAGATGCTTTTGATGCGCTAGCCGTCGATAACTCACTCAACGTATCACAGCGCTTGACGTGCGATCGATCATTAGTAACTGGCGTTTAGTGCTCTTAAAGTAAAGTTAATCATACATTAACTAATACTAGGCGCGGTGTGCAGATGTATACCTTAGCCCGTGGCCACAGGAGTGCCGCTGGAGGATATGTTCAGAGGTCTGTCTCGGAGGCGTGCGCGTCCAGCCAGTGGCGCGGCCGGGTGCGCGCGCGCCGGCGGGACGAGCCGCTCTGGAACAGAACGACACATTACGCCTGTGATCCCCGAAGGGTTAGACAGAGGTGTACAGTAAGGAACATCAATAGGGTGCGCCAAAGTTCACCTAAATTTTCAACTCCGATAATTGGAAATCCGAAAATGTTCTTCCTAACATTTTTCATCCTAACAATCACAATTCCTAACTACTCTGTCTCTAATGTTCATAATTCCGAAGCATTCAACTTCATAATGTCAGTAGCAATAAACATCTATTATACTTTTATTTGTTTTCCTATATTTTCTCATAACCATCTTTTACACTATTATTTAAAGTCATATCTTTTTTGTTTAGATTTCTTTTTATTCATAATAATCAGTATTATATACATTAATTTTGCGTAACTTTATTTTCCAAAAAAGTGTTATTTTTGCAAATCGTTTATTTTCTCGATTCTATCGTATAAAACACCTAAATATAAGGCTAAAAGTGTCTTGGTGTTTTTGTATCCGACTAGCCGTTTGTCGTAAAAACGATGTGGAAGGGATCCATAGGTTAGGTTAGGTTAGGTTAGAACTGTGACCAACTACGCGCAAGCCGAGCGAGCGAAGCGAGCGGTGCCGCGGCAGCGGCCGGCGAGCGCTACCTCAAAATTGGTCGCGTTTCTAAGTATTTTTTTTCATAGTGCCCGCAAGACGACACTCTGACCTGAATTTCATTCATTTAAGACAAAAATCAGTGAAACGACCTTTAATCATTCTAAACTAAAATAATATGGTAATTATGTTTAGGGATAAAAGCGGTATAATAAAAAACAGTAGGAGTTGAAATATATTTACATTAATGATATTATTAATTACAATTTTCGGAAACATGAGTGTTATGAACATCGCCGGTAGCACTACGAATAGTATGAATGAAAACTTTAGGATGAAAAATTTTAGGAAGAGTGATCATTCGGATTACAAATCATTAAGAAGAACAATTTCGGGTAAAGAGTTTTAGGTGAGCCAATATGGACCCACATCAATATGTACACACTTTTCTAATATAAACACAATTTTCGCGAGAAATAACGATTGTAACTTGGAGATAGCGATCTTTTTCATAGAAATATGAATACTATGTTCGTAACAACATGACATTTTAGTGAGATCAGTGCGAAGAAACACTTTTAAAAGTTGTTAAGTGTTTACGTACTGATGCTCGTGACTGTACCTAATAGTACACCCACATTTCACCAGTTATTTTTAAGTCCCATTTAATTAAGGGCGAGCCTATTGCCATCAACCGGGCACAAATCCAGACTACGTGGGCGCTACTGAGAAATTCCTGATGGAAAAACTCAATAACAGTTTGCCCGACCCGGGAACCGCACCCAAGACGTCATGTTAAGCAATCGCTCTTGCAAACAATAACAAATTTGAGTCGCCACATGTCGATGCTAGGTTCTGAAGTCGTTGTCTTATAAAACTAATTCCAACTTTCGTCTTAACTATTGAGCCAGTGCAATTTTGAACCTTATCCCGCTTCAAGTTAAGTTCAGACTCCGGAAAAACTTAATACCAGTTGCCGGGAGCAGGACATGGAACCCGGCAGTCGGCAGTGACGCAGTTACCTTGTGTTCGTTGTTGTTGTTGTTGAGCGTGGCGTGCGCGAGCGCATCCTGCACGGCCACCGCCGCCTCCATCTGCGCCGCGCTGCCGCCCAGCTCCGCCTCGTCTATGTCTGCACAGGGAGGATTGTGTTTACAAACACGAAAATTATCGAAGCGTATTAAGAAAGGAAGAAAATTATGTTTATATGGCATTAAATCCAAAAAACCTTAAAAATGAAACAAAACAAATTAACAAACAAAACTAATAATGCCAAAAAGGCCTCAGCTCAGCGTAATGCCAGATGAAAGCACCAGGTGTACCACCTGACGTTGTTTTTCAGTTAAAGCCTACTACTGTCATACGTTTGAAAACAAACACATATAAAAGTCTAAAATATACGTATCTAGCTATTGCCCGCGGCTACGGTCGCGTTAATTTATAATTTGACAATGGAGAGAATCGACTGAGTACAGTTGTCACGTGTCACACGTACCGTGGTAGGAGAACAGCTTGGGCGCGGGCTGCGTGTCCCGCAGCGCCACCGTGTCGGTAATGTTCGTGTTGTCGACTGAGTACAGTTGTCACGTGTCACACGTACCGTGGTAGGAGAACAGCTTGGGCGCGGGCTGCGTGTCCCGCAGCGCCACCGTGTCGGTAATGTTCGTGTTGTCGACTGAGTACAGTTGTCACGTGTCACACGTACCGTGGTAGGAGAACAGCTTGGGCGCGGGCTGCGTGTCCCGCAGCGCCACCGTGTCGGTAATGTTCGTGTTGTCGACTGAGTACAGTTGTCACGTGTCACACGTACCGTGGTAGGAGAACAGCTTGGGCGCGGGCTGCGTGTCCCGCAGCGCCACCGTGTCGGTAATGTTCGTGTTGTCGACTGAGTACAGTTGTCACGTGTCACACGTACCGTGGTAGGAGAACAGCTTGGGCGCGGGCTGCGTGTCCCGCAGCGCCACCGTGTCGGTAATGTTCGTGTTGTCGACTGAGTACAGTTGTCACGTGTCACACGTACCGTGGTAGGAGAACAGCTTGGGCGCGGGCTGCGTGTCCCGCAGCGCCACCGTGTCGGTAATGTTCGTGTTGTCGACTGAGTACAGTTGTCACGTGTCACACGTACCGTGGTAGGAGAACAGCTTGGGCGCGGGCTGCGTGTCCCGCAGCGCCACCGTGTCGGTAATGTTCGTGTTGTCGACTGAGTACAGTTGTCACGTGTCACACGTACCGTGGTAGGAGAACAGCTTGGGCGCGGGCTGCGTGTCCCGCAGCGCCACCGTGTCGGTAATGTTCGTGTTGTCGACTGAGTACAGTTGTCACGTGTCACACGTACCGTGGTAGGAGAACAGCTTGGGCGCGGGCTGCGTGTCCCGCAGCGCCACCGTGTCGGTAATGTTCGTGTTGTCGACTGAGTACAGTTGTCACGTGTCACACGTACCGTGGTAGGAGAACAGCTTGGGCGCGGGCTGCGTGTCCCGCAGCGCCACCGTGTCGGTAATGTTCGTGTTGTCGACTGAGTACAGTTGTCACGTGTCACACGTACCGTGGTAGGAGAACAGCTTGGGCGCGGGCTGCGTGTCCCGCAGCGCCACCGTGTCGGTAATGTTCGTGTTGTCGACTGAGTACAGTTGTCACGTGTCACACGTACCGTGGTAGGAGAACAGCTTGGGCGCGGGCTGCGTGTCCCGCAGCGCCACCGTGTCGGTAATGTTCGTGTTGTCGACTGAGTACAGTTGTCACGTGTCACACGTACCGTGGTAGGAGAACAGCTTGGGCGCGGGCTGCGTGTCCCGCAGCGCCACCGTGTCGGTAATGTTCGTGTTGTCGACTGAGTACAGTTGTCACGTGTCACACGTACCGTGGTAGGAGAACAGCTTGGGCGCGGGCTGCGTGTCCCGCAGCGCCACCGTGTCGGTAATGTTCGTGTTGTCGACTGAGTACAGTTGTCACGTGTCACACGTACCGTGGTAGGAGAACAGCTTGGGCGCGGGCTGCGTGTCCCGCAGCGCCACCGTGTCGGTAATGTTCGTGTTGTCGACTGAGTACAGTTGTCACGTGTCACACGTACCGTGGTAGGAGAACAGCTTGGGCGCGGGCTGCGTGTCCCGCAGCGCCACCGTGTCGGTAATGTTCGTGTTGTCGACTGAGTACAGTTGTCACGTGTCACACGTACCGTGGTAGGAGAACAGCTTGGGCGCGGGCTGCGTGTCCCGCAGCGCCACCGTGTCGGTAATGTTCGTGTTGTCGACTGAGTACAGTTGTCACGTGTCACACGTACCGTGGTAGGAGAACAGCTTGGGCGCGGGCTGCGTGTCCCGCAGCGCCACCGTGTCGGTAATGTTCGTGTTGTCGACTGAGTACAGTTGTCACGTGTCACACGTACCGTGGTAGGAGAACAGCTTGGGCGCGGGCTGCGTGTCCCGCAGCGCCACCGTGTCGGCCTTCAGCCGCGCCGCGTGCGCTCGCAGGCGCTCCTCGCATGCTGGGGACCAGCGCTCACAGCCGGACCTGAAAAATTACATACAATCATGACACTGTAGCGAACACTATTAACTTGACAAAAAGGACGCTAGCGACATCTTTGGTGCAAATAAAGAACTAACATTAAAATCCTGAATGACGATATTAGAAATTAGAACATATAGAAGAACCCGACAACAACCGTCGGCCAGTAGCCCACCATACACAACACCCGTCTGGTTGGAGGACCCTGCCTTCAATGGAGTATTGAGGAGGAGTAGTGTTATAATTTAAGCCACACCCAGCGCGAAACAATATTTAAATACGATAAAATAAAAATGTTTGACTATTTTTGGTTCAACAACCGAATGTAGTGTGGTCGTTTGAAATTTTAGTTTACGTATCAGTTTTTCAAAGTTTCGCTAGCGAATTTAACTTGATCTTGAATCCCGTTTCTAGTGTTAATGATAATGTCAGTGACCATGATAGTTTAAAATCCTATATTGATTTATTTTACGCTAATAAACATGGCGAGGATAAACTAGGGGCATATGACATGAAATGCACGGTTGCCCTTATCATCTTAACTAGCTATACCTGGCGGCTTCTCTCTCGTTATGTGCGGTAATTAACCCACGGAAACGTTTTAAAGGTAGCCTATAACACTCGGGGATAATATAGCTTCCCGCTAGTGAAACAATTTTCGGAATAGGAGCTGTAGTTCCGAAGATCCTACTACTACGTACAAACAAAATTTACTTCTTTATAATATTAGTGTAGATAAAAACAAATTTTATATCAGTTACTCATATACAGGGTGGCTAAAAATTCGTGCATCAAACGAATCAGGGCGATAGTTGGGGTTATTTGCAGTAAAATATATCTGTGTGGCAGTCTTATCTTGATCTCCTTAAAAGTTTCAACTACTTGAGTGTTTTTTAAGAAAATACCAATTTTTTTACTAAATAGGCAATTAGAGTAAAATGGGTTGCGTCTAGGAAATTTATCATTACTACAAAAGTGCTTTTATGACATTATGTGCTGAAACTGTCACACTTTCACAATCAACCTTGAATCTAATGCTTTAGCGATAAAGTTGAAAATCTATTAAACAAATTGATAGATTGTAGTAGCTTGATGTGCTGACGTCTGTACCATGATTTATGAGTATTGGCACTTTTTCCAATATCTTTTAAGTCGCACGAAAGATTATTTGTAACTTCAGAACATTACTATAAAAAAATGTACTACCAAAAATGACCCTGATAAGCACAACTATCGCCCTGTTTCGTTTGATCCACGATTTTTCACCTACCCTGTAGAGATGAAATAGCCAACCTCTTCAGAGATTTTTGTACAATTTAATGACCTCTGTACGCATTGTTCTGTGCCACAAAGTTCCATTATTGTCTGTTAATATGTGCGTACATGCACATAGACCGTTATGAAGACATAAAGTATCATACGTGTGGCTGTGATGCTGCAGCCAGGGTCCGGGCGAGAGCAGCGGCTGTCCTATGGCTGCGGATGTGTGCTCGGCGTCCAGGCGGGCCAGGAGCTGGCTGGCTACCTGCTCTGTTGATATTCGCTGGAACAAAACACACGTACAAGGTGTAAAGGGACCCTTCACGAAGCCTTCAACCAAGCATTCTAAACATCAGACTAAGTAACCCAACGCAAAAATTATTGCTGGGAAACGACGGTAGGACTCAATGTAACGCACTCAAAACATTGTGCAGATGGATGCATTGGATTGTATCGTCCGCATAGGAAAATATTGTACCGCTTTCTAGGCAGAGGCAACACAGGTCATTCATGTAAATTAGAAATAAACTGGGGCCAAGAATACTGCCCTGTGGCACACCAAAGGCCACATTTAGATCAGAGCTGGAGTAGGTTCCAATTTTAGCACTCTGTCTTCTATTTGTAAGGTAGCTCTGAAACAAGGATAGTTGGGTACCTCGTATACCCAGGCATTCGAGCTTAGATAATAAGATGGGAATCGAGACCGTGTCGAATGCCTTCGCGAGATCCAGGAACAACGCGACACATTTTTTACCGTTGTCAAGTTTCTGAGCCACATGATTAACCAGTTTGTGAACAGCATCAGCAGTGGATAGATTTTTTCGAAAGCCGAATTGGTTAATCGACAAAAGATTTCGTGCCTCTAAATATGCAACCAGCCTTGTATTTATGATCTTTTCCAGTATCTTGGACATTGCAGGCAGAACTGATATGGGCCTATAGTTTTCGACACAGTCACGATCTCCAGATTTAAAAATAGGGTGAAGAATTGCCTTTTTGAACCAATTTGGGAAGACACCAGAGTCAAGGCACAAGTTGCAAACATGTGTTAGTGGAGGTACAATAACGTTTCTATGTCGTTTTAGAAAACTAGAAGTAATACCGTCCCAACCAACTGCACAATCACTCTTAAGTGAAAGGATTAAGCGTTCCAAAGATGATTTGGATTAGCTTTGATATTTCATTAAACGGGAATGGTCCTTGGAAATTAAACAATCGGTTTGCAAAAGAGGTTTTACAGTAAGGCACGGAGTAAACAATATCTTGCCTTCTTGCTGTATAGTCAGGTGAATTTTTGTGTTGGGTTTATATTAAGTCTTTGACGAATAATTGGCCTACTGTAAGAACTGATAATTCCGAATATAGCAAATAAGTAGCACGTTGTGCTCGTTCTAAAGCAATAAGAACGGTTTTGGCAACACCAAGCAGTAATAGAGTAAGTTATAATGAACTGGCACAACGAAAGGGGAACACCCAAATCCTCCGAAATATTTTATTCCGAATTTCGATGTTTCAATTTTCAGAATTATTAAAAATCACGAAATTTATTTTACCAAAAGTCGTAAATCCGATTTTTTTGTTTTTCGATTTTCATTTGTCCGAAGAATCAAATGCTCGATGGGTTGTCGGTCTGAAAAACGACATTTCGATTTTCAATAATTCGAATAAACTGCTAAAATTAGGGTGTCTGATTGTGATTCAATTAATACTTCCGTTCTTCTCCTAAAATTGTTAGTCCTAAAACATTTGCTAAAAATGAGGATTTAGTGACAGAAATGAATCGCTGTAAATCCGACTCCACGCAGTCTTGTCTGCCCTACCCCTAGAGTGTAGGCGCGGAGGGGCAGGCGGCCCGCGGTGAGCGTAAAACACATCTGCGACGATAAGCTCGCGTGGGACCGCCGGAGCCGTGACAGAAACCATGCCTGCTGCATGTTCGGTTGCATGCTGCATGCTGGTTTGCATGCTGCATGCTGGCTTGCATGCTGCATGCTTGCTCGCATGCATGGTGTATGATTGTTTACATGTTTGCGTGTTGGATGCTTGCTGCATGCATGGTGTATGCTTGTTTGAATGCAACTGACGCCAAACATATTTATCGATCCTGATACTTCAAACAAAACTACACAATAAGAGTGAACTATCTCAAAACAAGTCGGTAGAAGAAAAAACATCGCCCGCTGCTATATAACTCGTATCTACTTAACGCCTGAGAGAAGATCATAGCAAAAAAAGAAAGATAAATATTTTATGTGTCTATTTGTCTTGATATTCAGTTTTACAAGGCGTTTTTATTTCGGATTTCTAATTAATCGGTATTTTAATGATCGGAATTCGTATTTTTGATATTTCGTATTATCATTAAGTCGGACTTTTTGTTATTCGATCTATTGAAACTCGGTATTTTGAGAATAGTAATTATGAACGTTAGGAATATTAAAAATGCGGAATTAAAAAAAAAGGATAAATGATAAATCGGAGTTGTTATATTCGGAATTTTGAACCAATCGGTACTTTAAAATTCGGATTTGTGACTATCGGAATATTTTTTTTCTTATTTATGTAATGTACCCTAACGAAAGATACAGTAAGTAGTTAAACAGTAAGTAGTTTTACTATTATATTATTGAAATGCACTATGAGCGCCGTTTTAAATTTGTGACTTACAATTAGCAGGATGAGTTTGTGGTAGGGCACACTTTGTTTGTTTTAAACTTTATTTAAGGTTATATCGAAGTCCATTATTGATATGTCTAAGCTTCTGGTCACTGTCTTTTTTTAATTTGCACTTTTCACATAAATTAATCTGAGATAACAATTGTGTTTGGTTGTTACACTACTCAGATTATATTGTACCACTTGATTGTGTCTAAACTACGTGTTTTATATGTTTTATTAATTTTTATACACAGAGCAGAAGTGACGCGCGGCACTAGCGCCATCTCTTATGATAGTGTACCTCTTCAGTATGCTGCGCTGCGGTCTCGGCCAGCGCCAGCAGCACGTCGTAGGTCTCCAGCGCGCGGTCGGCGGCCCGCAGCGCGCAGCACAGCGACACCGAGCTGGACTCCTGCACCGCGCACGCGCAGTACAGTCTGAAACGGTGGGGGGTGGTGAAGTGAGCAGTCCGTAACACCGTGTACACCCCGAGGACGTGCGGCTACCTGTGCTGCGTGTCGGCTGCCCGCGCCAGCGCGCACTGCAGCACACGCCGCTCCGCGCGCAGCCGGGCGCAGCGCGCCGCCCACTCGCAGCCTCCTGCCGGAGACCATATAACAAACTATCTCAGTACTACTAATGGTGAGTCGAATGACTCCTCAAGTGGTTTATGCATTGGATCAGATTTATTACAAGCAAAAATACATACTTCCATACAGATTTTCACCCCCTTTAAGGGAGGAATTTAAAAAAATCTTTGCGCAGAACAAACAAACAATCTCGCACTGTTTGTGCTTCTAGACCCAGTTGTTTAAGCTCTACGTTATCTGTTATTGAATTTAAGAAGGTGGAATGGAGTAAGCAAGTATCCTCACCGTCGCTCTGCGCAGCCAGCAGCGCCTCCCGCAGGTCTGCGTGCGCGCACACGTCGGCCGACAGGCGCTCAGCGCTCCACCACTGCGCACAATGTTGCACATCACTAAAGGAAGGGAAGGGACATCGACGCTAAAACGGTATACCACGTATTACGTACATCATCCTGAACCCCTCCCACATACAAATGTTTCGTCGGTTAATAAAAAAAAAACAGCTGTTTATTACATACTTACACATCTAAATGTATGGAACAGCTGATTAAAAAAAAAAGTACCGTTTCAAATTTATATTTTGGCACAGAATGATGTACTGGACATGTAACCGTTTTAGCGTCGGCGTCCCTTCCACCTCGTATATTATAACGCAGTATAACTAGACGTGGTGAGTACGTACGTCGTCGTTCTGCTGGTTGGTGGAGTCGGAGTCCTCCGTCTTGCGCAGCTTGACGCGCGCCGCCATCTTGGCCTGCCGCGCCGAGCAGCGCCCTACGGTCACACACTGCCTTACTAACCAGCACCAGCTTCACAACTATGTACCGGCCGGCTTGCGTACACACAGCTTTAATCTGCATAGTTCTTTTGGCGGGTGAGTTTTCCATGAAATAGTCATTCGATGGGATTAAATGCACTTAGAGGGTTGTATTGATGATTTTAATGATTATGCATTTTATTTAACAAAATATGATTACGCATGTATTTACATGCGTAATCATATTTTGTTCAACATACGCTTGACACTGACATTGCAAAAAATGTAAGAAAATTAGAATCTCGTGGACTAGCCCGTACCACCAGAGATCACCACACTTCATGTACAGTAGTCCTGGGTAGGTGGATTTAAGGCCATGCCAGGGTAGACCGCGAAATGCGAATTTTCTTGCGTTTTTTGCAATTTGCCGGTCGGTGTCAGGTTGTATGTTAATTAAAATACGATTTGCGACCGTAACAGCCTGCTGTATGTTGATTCAAATATTTGCCAAAAAAACACATGATAATTAGTATATCGCGGGCTACCGGCGCTGCACGTTAGTGAGGCGGCAGTCTGTAGGTGTGTACCTACCGGCACACGTGGCGTACACGCGCGGCTCGTCGGGCGAGCAGGAGCCGCCCGGCCCGGACCAGCACCTGCGGGGGAGCGACAACCTTACTGTTAAGGACATAGGGTATCATTTACAATATAGAGCTGGACGACTGGACGACACGTGCGGAAAGGGAGGTTAACGTTGCCACATAGAGTACAGTTTGGAATGAAATTATGATTAGAGTTACTACTGCTACTAGGGCTACCACACGTCCCGAATTTTCTGAACCTGTCCAGAATCTCCAGTGCCCGGAAAGCGGGGAGAATTGTAAAACGTCCGGAATATCCAAAGAAATGAGATGAGTAAACAGTTCTAGGATGAACAAAAATATGCAAATTAAAAAAATTAAAACGTAACGTAGTAATATGTAAATAATAAATGTTAAGCTGTGTGGGCTTGCTGCACGCTTTGGTGCAAACTGTAAGTGGAGCAAGTATCTGTTTAAACAAATAAATAGTAATAAAAATATTTTTCATGAAATCAACAGTTTGAGTAGCGTAAGTAGGAACTTACCTAATACAAGGTCAATCAAGCGTTCTGTACATCAAACTAAGTAACTTTACGCAACAATTATTGCTGGGAAAAGTCTTTTTTTTGGGCTGAAAAATCATGTTTTACGGTAGGACTCAATGTAACGCACTCAAAACATTGCGCTGATGGATGGATTGAATAGTACGGGGGTCGTGGAGATGTTTAACCTTTTCACCGCAAAAGTACACAGAACGCGATGCCTCGCCAGCGCCAAGCTATAAATGTATAACGAAGTATAAAGTAAACAGTAGTGATGAGGGTATCGTCATATCGATGAATGAGATTTACACGCTTTGAGTTAAGTTTTATTCATAATTTTACGAATTTAAATAAAAACTGATTAAATATTTTCAATTTGATTTATTTCACATTATCCCTAGTAAGAAATACCAGTATAAATTATAAGTATCAAAGAGACGAAAACATAACTCCATTAGAGCTCTAAGAAACAAGGTACATCTCTATTCGTTTCATGACGTCATTCTTTGACTTCATTTCAAGTCCTTGGCGCTCAGGGCACGATAAAATCAATTGTGATTAGGGATGTGGTCTATGGTTTTTCTTCCTTCTATTTTTGTGTACTCACATGTTTTTTTAACGTTAAGTCAACGTTTTTTACCGTAGATATCTAAGCGGCAGAATTTATATTATAAAACACTTGAAGCAGTGAACCTATCACAGCACTGTTTTTAAAGTTTTGTCTCTGTTATTTTCTTCACTCATGTAACGGTAGCGTTTCGCCGTCAGGCCGGTTATTCTAAAGCCGCGGCCCCACAGCATTCGTGCCGAGCATTGCCAGAGATCATCCCATACATTCGTTCGGGCGGGCAACGACAGCTCATTCAAAACCAGTTCTTCATTCATTTTTCACTATTGTTTACTTATTAGTAAAAATAAAACAGTATATAAGCAAATTGAAAGACGGATACGTGCGCGTCCTGATTAGTGCTGCGCTATGCCAAAGTGACCTTGACAGCCGTACGCTTATGACGTCACAGAACGACTTCTATTCCAGTCCGTGGCGCCCGGGGCACTGAAAACCAATTGTTTTGTAGAGATGGGAATATAATTATCGGCAAGGATTGATAACAACTATGTCATTCCGGATCGGCAACTATCTCAAGGTCGAAATTCGTCTATTTTCCTTTTGTTATAATGTAGTTAAATAATTTCATATTTTACTGACCCCAAATTGTTTTCAATAGTAGTCATCATTTCAGCCGAAAGACGTCCACTGCTGGACATAGGCCTCCCCAAGGGGGGTTTTGCCATAATCGCCACGCTTGGCAGGCGGGTTGGCGATCGCAGTATGTTTGTTATAAAAATCACAGAGAACGCTGCTGCCCATTCACTGGTAAGTCCCTTAGTCGCCTCTTACGACACCCACGGGAAGATATGGGATGGTGCTATTCTTTACGTCCGGACACCATACAGAACATCAATAGTAGTATTTATAAATATTTCAACGGGCGAAATCAAACAGTGATAACTTTCGCGTCTCATCACTGGCCGACTATATATCAAGTCCTTGGCGTTCTGGAGACATTAAAAAATTTCGGAGTTTTTGTTTTGGACGATTTTAAGACAAATAAGGACTACTAAGTGTGGAAAAGTTAAAAACAGGGTATTAGACAGAGCTATATTAAAAAATAAAATGAAACGATGCTTTCAAATATAGTACATTTATTTTTAACAGGTAGTTAAAAATTAAGAGCTTCTAATGAAGTCGTGGCGCTGGTGGCACGGAAATCTGAAACTTCTATTGAAGTCCCTGGCGGTGAAAAGGTTAAAAATCTTACATTAAAGACATGTATAAAAAAAATTGTATAATGGCGGTAGCTTTAGCGGGCAGTAAATGAAGCGACGAGATGGTAACAATAGTATTTTATTTTATTGGGGCACACATGTACATAAAAACTATGTTAAATCTACGCAACGCGGTATGGGGCTCGCGTATCAAAGTTTAGGTATACGGCGCCGCGCAGTTGAGCGTGCGCACTCTCTCGTGACCAGGCCCGCAGCCCTAGGTGCGGGCGCTCGAGCGGGCATTGACGAAGTAAGTTTGGAGCGGTGGCGCGCGTACGCGATATTACGTTGTTACACTTGTGTGAAAAAGTTGCAACTTTGACCCCCAATACATCCGTAACTAGAAGGTTCCCCAGGTATGGTTTAGCTAGAGCAGACACGTCCAGGTCTTTTTTTTTCAGCATCTAATTAGTAAAGAAAATATGAGCCTCCAAAAAAGACAAAAAATGCCAAATTTGTACGGCCGTGATTACAGGACTGCCAGACCAACTCGAAAAAGTTTTTAATATTTAATAAGAATCTAGACAATATACTACGAAGCGTCGTCGATCTCGTCAAAATTTGTGTGATATAATCGGTCTGAGCTGCAGCTGTCCCTATCGCACAGTACGGGGACAGGCTTGGCGCAGCGCGACGGCAATTGTCTTCAAATACCTATTTTTCAAATTCCTCGCAGGCCCTGTTTCTTGTTAAGGCTACGTACGACTGCTGTGTACGTATCTTGCGCTTGTGTGCGTGTCGGCAACACGTGTCGCTTACGTACACATATAAAACTATCAGTTTGAGTCTAATTACTGTACGATTGTAAACCTTAGCGCTCTCACTAAGAGTTCCGTTTTAAAGGTCAATTATAAACTTACCGTGCAGTACTGAGACACACTTCGGAGTCTCGCGAGGACAGGTTGAGGCTGGTGTCGCAGTGCTCCGCCGCGGAGGGCGTCGTCACCTCCACGCGCGGGCCCTCCGCTCTGCGGACACGGGAATTACTGTTGTACGCATATCCAGACAAAAGTTCTAATGCCAACCCAACATCTAGGACCATTTAACAACATCACACAGAAGTGTACCTAATAGTACACCCAGATTTCGCCAGTTATGTTTAAGTCCCATGTAACAGGGGGCGAGCCTATTGCCATCAACAGGCACACAACCAGGTGTTTAACAACTAATAGTGAAGTTATCTGCTTCCTCCTTTTGTATGGAAGAATAATCGGCTTGATCTTAAGGGCCGGACACCACCGAAGCGCAGACGAGAGCAGATGTGTTGCAAACACCAACAAAATACAAGCTGTAAACGGACCCTTCACGAAGCAGACAACCGAGCATTCTGTACATCACACTAAGCAATAATAACCTAAAATGATTGCTGGGAAAACGACTTTTTTTTTGGGTGAAAAATCACGTTTCACGGTAGGAATCTACGTAACGCACTCAAAACTTGTGCTGATGTATGCATTGAATAGTACCGGGGTCGTAGAGATGTTTAAAGTAAAATTATAACATTAAAAACTTGTATAAGAAATTGTGAAAAAGTTAGAACTTTGACCCCCAATATCTCCGTAACTAGAAGGTTCCCAGGAATGGTCTAGAACAAAAAAAATGATCACATCTCCGCTTTGGTGGTGTCCAGGCCTAAGTACGGCGAATATACCACTATATTAGAAAACAAAAGCTTTATCGCCCTCCTTACTACAGCGCCTGCGCGGTAGTGACAAGAGCATTCTGAAGAATAAATAATAAACTTGTAAACACTAACGACACTAACCTAATTACTTAAGCAACATTGTTACTAACACTACAATACTAACTAAACTATGGACTGTTAGTTTGAAAATAAAGTATAATTTGTTTATTTATTCATTATCTACATTTACTTGAGACGATATTATGAATGCGAAAGTTACCCTGTCTGTTACCTTTGCATGCTTTATCGGCTGAATGGATGGAATTGAGCACACGGATAGATCATGAGCTGGCCTTTATACATATGTAGGTAAGTTAGGCCGAGTGTGTACCTGATGTCTTGTACGCTGGTCTCCGTATCAGTGGGTAACTCCTCAAACGTGGAAGGGGGGAGCGTCTGCTCCACCTTCGACTCCTGAGGAGTGGGTAGCTCGGGGCTCAGCGCTGACGAAGTGTCGTTCTGAAAGAAGGTATATCAAATTGTAAGCATTTTTATTAACGGAATTTTTTAAAGTGAAAAGGTGTTCTAGTCTCCACCGGTGGTCATCAACATCATCGTTATGTTCTTACAAAGACGTCCTTGGCTAGGCAAGGCACAGGCCTGGCTGGAAGCAGCCGGTTTCTGCTGTTTTTTTAATGGTATCTCGCTGGTCAACCTATGAGGCTGGCTTCTGCTTAACAGGACTATCCTGTGGCTGCCTTGAGAGTAATGCCTCCAGCCAGGGCAATTAACTGATAAACTACGCGACCGCGTGCTAAGGGCACCCCCTGTGGGGTACGAGCTTCGGTTTGGGGCCTCAGCAAGGGGACAGGCTGGATCTGAGTGACGATTACTGCAGCGTTTTGTCTCAGTATATATACTAATGCAAGTAATGTTATACAAAACAGTTGAGTGGTTCGTTTACCTGATCTGTTCTCGAGTGGTCGGCGTCGTTGTCCAGCTCGCCGGCCGGCTGCGTCGTAGACTCACACTCGTCTGCAATACAACGACAAACATATGAGCAGTCTATCAGTTACTTCATCAAGCTGCCTACTAAGTGGGATACAGCACGAGGGCAGGCTATTTATTTATTTAATTACAACGGTTGTGTTAAAAACCAATACAGTAATTAAAAAATAAAAGTATGAAGTTCCTCACTCTCCTTTACAAGGGGAGCATCCTCCGCCAGACGACATCTCGAAACATCACATAAGTAATGCCTGCCTCGTTAGCCGAGTGCTCGCAAGCGCGACTGCTGAGCATGAGATCCTGAGTTCGATTCCCAGGTCGAGCAAAGTGTTATTGGGTTTATCAGGAATTTGTCAGTAGCGGCCACGGTGTCTGGATTTGTGCCCAGTTGATGGCAGTAGGCTCGCCTCCTATTACATGGGACTTAAAAATATAACTGCGAAATGTGGAGGATTGTTGGAACTGCGGAGATTACAGGCGTGATGTTATGTATGTATATATGTAGCACGTAAATAATATCGATGTGGCAGCAGTAGCAGCCTGTATCCGAGGTTCCGATCAACTCCACCTATAGCAGTCCCCAGCTGGACATAGGTCTCTCCTAACATGGCCCACCTCAATCTGTCCGCCCTCAGCATCCATCCAGTCTGTTCCAGCCACCTTTTTAAAGTTGTCCGTGTTGTCTTTGGTATTCACCTGACACCTCCTCCTCCGGGATGGCCCTGGCATGTTTGTCATGCGCCCGCCTGCGGACCAGCTCAGCGATGACTCCGTGCAACTCCGCCAGCCTGGCGTCGTGCGCCCGGGCGGCTGTGGCTGCGCGTTGTCGCTCGGCTGCCAGGGCCCGCGCGAGGGCGTCCCGCTCAGCTCGCAGGGAGGTCACGTCCTCGCGGCCTGAACTGTGCGTGGCTACCTGGAAGGAAGAGATGGAGGGTTAGACGGAGAGAAGTATAAAGTTGGTTGATTTGCTGACAAAATAAAGGGAAACATTAAAAACACCCACATTAGGTGGAGATTTATTAGATCCATAAAAAATCGAGTCAAGTGCACCTTCGTGGTGAAGTGAAAGAGCATAAACTAGCATGTTAGTTCTAAACCGTAACCGTATTTTGAGCAGCTTGTCAGCTAAAGATACCCCTAAGGTTTGTCGTTATACCACACAGACTTGCCTTTGTCTTCTACTGAACCTCATCCGATCCCCCAACCAAACACGTCTTCATGAGGCCTTAATATTATCACAGCTTTAACCAAAACCTCCACCAACAGCACTACACACTTCACCCCCGACCACCACATCCACCATGCACCTACCATCATAGTGACTCCGTTATGCCCGGGCACAGGCGGCGCCGTCACCGGCCGCAGGCTAGAGTACCTCCACGACGACTCCCGGGAGATTTCCTCATCCGCCATGTTCGGGCAGCAGAGGTACCAGCTCCTGCTCCGCCTCACTCCTGACGTAGACTCCAGCTGAGTCAACGGCAACCTTCCTACGACTTCCAACTCTGCTAACAACGGTTCCTTCTCCTTCGGTTCAGGCATGGGAAACGTCCCAGCAGTAGAGTAAGTCTCTTCGATTTTCCTAGAATTTTCTGGCGTGTTGTATTCGGGGAGGCTCCACTGTCGCCCCCTGTCTCTCAGCGGCGGAACTTCTCGAACAGCGCCATCGTTGACGACCTCATTCGTCTCTACGTATTCGCTGAGCTCGTCAGGGTTCTGTACTTCTTGGACCGGTTCCTGATGGCCGTTCTTCCGCTTGAGCCTCTCGAGGTCGGCGTAGTAGTAGGCGGTCGAGCGCGGTGGCTCGCCGCTCAGCGTGCGCGTACCCGCCAGCGTTTGGATTTTCATAGCATGCTTCTCGAACGTTCTTGAAGTTTCACGAACGTTCTCGAAGGGTTTGGAGATTCTTTATATCATGGTGTTGAAGGTTGCGTCTGTGAGGAGAATTTTTGGTTTTGAGAAAATATGGTATTTTAGAAACATGGTTAAAGTTTCGATACTTGTGTGAACGATAGCGGCGTTCGGCGTTCTTTTTTAGTTTTGGCGGTGAGGTTTCTATGTAGTAGCTTCCTAATTATACAGGGTGTAACAGAAAGGGTATAGTCATATGTAAGGATATGCTGCAGAGCATCAAACTGAACAACTTTCTCCTTGGCTCCAATATCGTAAATGCGAAAAAAATATCAGCTGTACCATACGTCGTAGGTCGAGTAGGTATTGAAATTTTGTATGGGACAGCTGATAATGTTTTCGCATATTTTTTTTTTTTAATAGTTGTCGTCTGTCGTTGTTGTTGTCTGTCTGTCTGTCTGGTTGTTCCGGCTAATCTCCGAAACGACTGGACCGATTTTGACGTTACTTTTACTAGCAGATAGCTGATGTAACTAAGGCTCCTTTTATTTTACAAAAAGGATTAATGTCCCGTGCAAAAAAATTAAAACCCTTGAAATTGTTAACAAAATCCGATTCAAATAGGAACGTAATATTTTTTTAATAATTTCACACGGGCGAAGGCAATATCTAGGAAATAATAATTGCGGTATTAACGATTTTCTTAAACATATGAGAAAAAATCATAGATTAGGTAAATCCTCCGGATTGTGATACCAAGTATGTTATGCAATAGAGAATATGCAAGAAATACAAAACTTTTTTTTTACTTCTTAAAAATGCCATGTATTGGCCCAGAAAAACTTTGTGGTACACTTGTTTAATTTTATAATACAACACTAACTCAATACGTCCTCGATAACGCTGGTTGTGATTGTGACGTCAAAAAGTATGTGTCAAAAATACACTTCATTGAAAAGTACTTAAAAGTTTCACTAAGATTTTATTATAATATTGTTATTGCAATTTTTGTTTGAATAAAGCACATACAAGTAGTAAAATTATTCTATTGGGGGCAATAAATTAGATGTAAACAAGGCAGAGAAAGGTAAATGACGTCACATAACATGAAATGAATGGCCGCGACAGTAATTTTTTTTTTCTTAAAGAGAAGCAGTAGTTGAACTTATCTTTTCTAGACACGCGGCAGCGTGTCAAGCCAAGTTCAAGCTAACAGAATTGGCGAGCAGCACCGTGTCTAATATTACACGAACCATTTGGAGCCACTTTTGACCCCTCATAACTCAAAAACTATTTCACATAAACATGTCAAATTTGACTCATATACTGAGACTTCCGAGATACACATGTGATGCAAATTTCATAAACACACCTCAAACGGTTATTTAAATATTAACGTTCAAACATCGTAATTTTTATCACTGACTGACCTATAGGTCAAAACTCTAACCCAGTTCAGCCCAGATGACCTAGAAAGTTCAAATTTGGCATCCAGATGGGTAGTTGGGTGAATACTAAGGAATAAATCAGAAACTAGTAAATTTTATTATAATTTTTTAATTAATTGATTCTATTAGGAACACGTACTTATAGTGCCTGTAATGTAAGAATCAGCAATCAAAATTGATGACAGCCGGTCTTTATGTGGATTTTAAGATCTTAATTAGATAAAAAAAAAACGAAATATATGCCTTCGCAAGTTCTAAAGCTGTAAGTTCTTATTTTATTCTTTCGAAAATTTGGCTTGCTGGTAGTAGCTATCCATCGAACAAAGGGCTCTTCCATGACTGTTTTAGTAGGTACTTAATAATAATTCGTATATGAGAACTAGCCAAGTCAGACCTTAGGCTACAATATATTATCCTAAGTTATAAGGCAAGGCGTTCTGTATGGTGTCCGGACGTAAAGAACAGCACTATCCCATATCTTCCCGTGGGTGTCGTAAGAGGCGACTAAGGGACTTACCAGAGAATGGGCAGCAGCGTTCTCTGTGTTTTATAACAACCATACTGCGATCGCCAACCCGCCTGCCAAGCGTGGCGATTATGGCAAAACCCCCCTTCTTGGGGGAGGCCTATGTCCAGCAGTGGACGTCTTTCGGCTGAAATGATGATGATGAATGATGAAGTTATAAGGAGAAATGATATTTTAAATTGTTATAAAATATTTTATGTTGTTATAAATAAATTTCAGGACTGACCATTGAACTTGGCACCCATTTAGATCTCTTGTTTTTTTGTCGTTGAAGTCAACAACCAAGGCATATATCATAATATTGAACTTGGCTCTCATTTCACATTTATGTTTTTGATGGGATAATTATTTTCTTGGATTGATAGTACTGTATTTTATTGATTTAAGTGAAGATAAAATTACATACATATTCTCTAAGTTTTATATCTAACGTGATCAAGATTTGTTGGCGCATCAATACTCTGTTAAATACAAGATGTGAGAGGGGGCTGGGGTGACCTAATACCAGCGGGGGGATGCGTCACGCGTCGATCTGCTACAAATGACCATAATTAGCTGAACTGCGGTATACAGGGTGGTCCAAATAGTGACATCATTAAAAAGTATTAGAATCCTCTCGTCCAGGGGCATCCGATAATACTTCATGTTCAGCGATTCTTGATAAATCTCGAGTATAACTACTTGAAAATTGTATGAGAACCGCTTTAAAAAACTCATGCTCAGCAGTCATGCTTGCGACCACTAGACCAACAACTCAAAAATGACTAGAGCTGAAATATGAGTGTACCATGGTACACCTCTGCCTTACCCTTCGGCGAAATACAGTCGTAATGTTTATTATATGTTTTTCTATGGCTCGGCTTTGCCGTTCAACAAATACAACAGAATCGAATGGGCACCCCTCAGCCAGCGGTGTCCTCTTGTTGCGCTGACAGAAATCTCATAGAATTTCGTTTCGCCGAAAATATTTCATATAATATTTGGTTTCGTATTTTTATTTCCAATATTATTGTTTTAACGAGTATTTACTTGAATGAAACATATTTTACACAAATACAATTCAATGTACACTAGTTCCCATGACCCCCGGTGCAAGTGTGTTAAGGGAACACCGGGGTGGTTTTTAGTCAGTTTGAGCCTGACAGACCCCTCGTCCCAGGGCGGAGGACATCCATGAGGATATACCACCCCGAAACAAAAAGAAAAAAAAAAGTTTAGAACTGTGACCAACTACGCTACTAACTACTTCAAAAATGGTCGCAGTAATAAAATTAGGGCACTCCGACAATTATGAAGCGCAAAATAAACACAGTACGTACGTGTGTATGAAGTCACTATTAATGAGAATAACAAGATTACCGCATTGTTTTTGTGAACGCGGTGTTGTAATTTTATAGGAGGGTTTGCATTTTGTCGAAGGTGAATTGAAACGTTTAGAAACTGTCACTCGATGTCTGTCTGTCTGACACTGTTACTCGATGTTTTACTTGGTAATAACTAAACAATATTAAGTAAAATATTTGGTTTGTTATTTTATAATGTAATATCGAAACATACAATTTTATTTATGACAAAAATCTATGATTTTTTTCCGAAGTAAGTATTCTGCATATTGATTATTCTATGAAATGATAGTTCGGGTATTCAGCAGCATCCGGTTAGACTGGAAGCCGACCCTACCATAGTTGGGAAAAGGCAGGCAGATGATGATGATGATAATATAAGAAAAATATTATATGAAACGGAATTCTATAAAACAGTGTACAACTCTCAGCCAGCATTGTCGAGTAATTGAAAGACATCGGAAACTGTTATAAACGATCACGTTACAGAAGATCGCTAACTCAATACAAATCGTCACCGGAGCCGGCGCTAAGCCTTGTAATGTTGTACTTTACGGACTGTTTATTTGAGTTGTTAAAAGCTTGTCGTAGGCGACTAAGTCTAAGTTCATAAGATAACTGTAACTCGAGCTTATTAACAAACATTATGTCACGACGGGCTCAATCATCGTCTGCCTGCCTTTTCCCAACTTTCTTGGGATCCGCTTCTAAAATTCTTCTAATCTACAGGAGCATGCCACCAGCAATGACCGCGACGCAACTTGCGACGCGAACGAAGTGAGACGCGCACTGGTTTCGCTCAAAGAGCATCCAAAAAATTTAAACTGTATATTTTCATTATTTTTTAGTTAAAATATAGTATGTTAAGAAACAAATCTGAATATTTTTGAAATTCAATGGCTAGTTTAATATAAACAGAGTGTAAACGGACCCTTCACGAAGCCCTCAACCAAGCATTGTGTACATCAAGCTAAGTAACTTTTTTTTGTGGAGTGAAAATGAAAAATCACGTTTTATGGTAGGACTCAAAGTAACGCACTCAAAACATTGTGCAGATGGATTTAATAGATTACATTACTTACATTAAAACATGTATAAAAAAAAAACTTGTGAAAAAGTTGTAACTTTGACCCCCAATTACTCCGTAACTAGAAGGTTCCCAGGTATGGTCTAGAAAAAAAAAAATATCGCAATGACGGGGAGAACAAGTGCCTTTCGGCTCCGTTACGGGTCTTGTTGCACTCTTTATTTAATTTTAAAGTTTTAGGGCTGCTGACGTCATTACTGACGTGATTCCTGTGCTCATTCAATAGACACTCTAATGACAGTTTGTTTTTAATGGCATTCACGTGAAGCTAAGGGCTCGTTCAGACATGCGACAACCGCGCGATTGCAAATCGTGCGGTTTGGAACCGCAAAAATCGTATTTGAAGATTTTTTGAGCTGACGTCATTGAAGGTTTACCACACTTCTTCGAAAATATAAATGAATAGGGAGTATTTTTTTCATTTTAACGAGAAATAAATAATTGGAGACCTCAATCCTCGAAATGGGCTTGTAATTAGCACATTTTTTGAAAAATGGACAATCCTGGCGTGATGTAGGCTAATGATGTAATAGTACAATTTTGAACTTTTTAGCGTAGTTACGTATCAGCGTATTATTTCTTTTGGTAGGTATTCTTTCGAAGAAGGTGGGAGGCACGTTGTGTTGGCGGCACGTGTTCCTCCCAACAACGTGAGCTCGTAGAGGGAGGCTCTGCGACTCTCTACGCACGTGACGACAACTTTTTATTAACGCGCTTTTATTTAAGTTCACCTGTTAGTACCTGCTACCTGGTGCCTGGCAGGCTTAGATGGATCTCTGTTAACTAACCAATGAAACAAATAAACTCACCAACTTCCGAAAGTTAAGTTATTTTTCACTTTTTTAGTGTTTCATTGGAAGTCTGTCTATTTTTTTACCAGACCTACGGGACCTAGTTACGGAGATATTGAATTTCAAAGTTATGTAACTTTGAATATCTTTCCGACCGCCGTACTATTCAATGCATCCATCAGCACAATGTTTAAGTGCGGTACATTAAGCGCTACCGTGAACCGTGATTTTTCAGACCAAAAAAAGTCGTTTTATCATAAAAATAAAGCTTGGTTGACGGCTTCGTGAAGGGTCCGTTTACACCTTGTATAGGCCGAAAGTTGGTACTAACAGAGCTATTTTGTTTTACATAATGGTCGTCAAGCGTCAATATAAAATCGTCTGTAACTTCAATAATACTGAGAAGATTTCAGACGTCTTCTTACACTGGTTTTGAAGTACCAATTTATCTTGATCTCTATCTAACACTGTGCATAGTCACTATCACAGGTCTTACAAGACTGGGGCTCTGTTTCAGGCTTAAAATTATGCTGAAGATTAAAACTGTTCAGGGAATAATATAGACATACAAAATAGAGGCTAAAGGCAAGTATTTGAGGCTCAGATCGCTGTCAACAATACATTTTGGTTGGAAAAGTTTGGAGAAAATGGCGATGAAAGTGTGGTATCATGTTTTGAATAAAAATAATTGCCTGATCATGGTCCATTGAAAGTTTCAACAGATGACGAGACAAGAAAATTCCTACAGACAAAAGAATCTTTGGACTGAAAATGTAATAGTTACTATTTTCAAATAACTCCGCAGCAAAATGATGATCAAGTACCGCGTGTTCGTGGCGGAAACATAAATAAAAATTATATTGTGAAATCTTTAGAATCACTTTATTCAATATGATCTACACTTTTAAATGCACATTTTTGATAGCCAACGTTATTCCACCATCATTTCTAGTGAGTCCACTTGCTCAACAACCACTTGTTAAATGTAGCCAGCGTAATAAAACAAGTTACTTTAAATCTGTTTTCGGCGCGCACATATTTTTATAATACGAAATATGTGTGAGGTGGCAAATAGCGGACGTTGTTAGGCTTTCATTTAAGGTGGAAGCGTCAGGGTAGCCCGCTAAATTCATTAGGTTTTTTTTTAATTTGCAGCTCACGATGAGTGGTTGTTCCCGTTTCAGAAAACTGACCATGCTGGGAGAGAGGCGCGCAGATTTGCATTGTCGCTAGATCTCACCCAGCTGGTGACTGAAGCTACGCGGGTGCCAGATGTTGACGGACATACACCCAACTGCTTGGACTTACTGCTGACCACTGACCCAGACAGGCACTCAGTATCGGTATCAGCCCCACTGGGAACATCCGACCACTGTGGTGAAGTCCGTGTCTGTCAGCTCTCCTCCAGATGATAGCCCTAGGGGCGAGAGGCGAGTTTGGCGATACGAATCAGCAGACTGGGATGAGATGCGGCATTTTTTTGCGTCCTTCCCTTGGCGTCCAGTGTGCTTTTCTTCGGACGACCCCACTTGTTCAGCTGAAGCGGTTGCGGACGTGATACGGCAGGGAATGGAATACTATATTCCATTCTCCGACATACCGCTCGGTCACAACGCCCGTCCTTGGTTCAACGTGGACTGCGCTCGTGCTGAGGCTCGAATGCAGTCTGCATACCAAGCCTGGGTGCAAGCCCGTGACCGCAAAGTTCGAGCTCGACGGGTTCGCGCGAAGAAAAGAGCTTTTAATTCTGCCGCAAAGTCGTGCAAGCGGGTGATCCGAAAGGCGCGTTTCGACCACGTCAGCCGTATAGGGGCTAAACTTGCATCCTACCCCTCTGGTAGTAAACAGTTTTGGTCCCTATCCAAATCGGTCGAAACCAACTTCTGCCGGCCCACATTACCTCCCTTGCAAAAACCGGATGGGTCGCTAGCTCACTCCGCTACCGAGAAGGCAAACCTGTTTGCATCTCTATTCGCGAGCAATTCACGTCTAGTTACTGACTCAAAACAGCCACCAACGATTCCCCACTGTGATTCTTCGATGCCGGAGATCACAATACACATGAAAGAGGTTCGTAGAGTACTCTATAGCCTAGACGTGAACAAGGCTAGCGGTCCTGACGGCATACCAGCAAGAGTCTTGAGGAACTGTGCGCCTGAGTTGTCTCCTGTGTTGACACGCTTGTACCGCCTCTCTCTTAAAACCAGAACGGTTCCGATATCATGGAAGGTTGCCAATGTACAACCAGTACCCAAGAAGGGTAGTCGTGCCGACCCCAGTAACTATCGACCAATCGCCATCACCTCCATACTTTGTAAAGTTATGGAAAGGGTTCTCAATGCGAAGCTGCTGGCATACCTAGAAGCAAACGACCTACTCAGTGACCGTCAGTATGGCTTTCGCCGGGGACGATCAACTGGGGATCTTCTGGTGTTTGCTACGCACTGCTGGGGTGAGGCCATCGAGAAACACGGCGAAGCCCTTGCCGTTTCGCTCGACATCTCGAAGGCTTTCGACAGGGTATGGCACGCAAGTCTGCTGAGCAAACTTCCTGCATACGGCATCCCCGTTGACTTTTGCCGCTGGATATCTGACTTCCTGAGTGAACGGTCGATCCGAGTGGTCATTGATGGCTGCTCCTCTGACCTTATCGCTATTGATGCCGGAGTTCCTCAGGGGTCTGTTCTCTCCGCGACTCTTTTCCTGCTGCACATCAATGACCTTCTGGCTCCTGGTATTGTTGGGTACGCAGACGACAGTACTGTCATGGAGAGTTATGCATCCAGCGCGAAAGCCAGCGGTGATGAAGTGCGTTTATTGAGAGAGGCCATGGTAGAGCGAACGAATTCAACCTTAAGTCTCATCTCCAAGTGGGGTGATGAGAATTTGGTTGTTTTCAACGCCACCAAAACACAAGTGTGCCTGTTCACCGCCAAAAGGAGTCCGTTCAATCTGGCTCCTACTTTCCGGGGTACATCTGTACCAGTCACCGACAGCCTCGAGCTTCTTGGTGCGAAGTTGAGTGCGAATCTGAACTTCGGTGCCTACATTGAGTCGAAAGCCCAAACTGCGGCAAAAAAGCTGGGTATCCTAAACAAGGTTAAGCGTTACTTCAAGCCTGGACAGCTTTTAGTTTTATATAAAGCTCAAGTTCGGTCCGGCATGGAGTATTGCTGTCACCTTTGGGATGGCTCAGCCAAATACCAATTAGCCACACTTGATTCTGTTGAGCGCAGAGCCAAGAGGCTCATTGATGACGATAAGCTGGTTAGTACCAGGCTTCATAGCCTGGCCCATCGGCGCAAAGTTGCATGTTTGTCGGTCTTTTACAGATTGTACTTCGGTGAGTGTGCTCAAGAGCTCCACGAACTCATTCCACCATCTCCTTTCTTCCATCGGGAGTCCAGACGTACTGCAGGTTATCACCCATACCTTGTCGATGTTCCACACATTCGCACGAAGCGCTTTGCTACATCATTTATTATGCGCACAGCCAAGGAGTGGAATTCCCTGCCTGCGTCGGTGTTTCCAAGTTCATATGACCCCAATCTATTTAAATCGCGAGTTAATAGGCTTCTTTTGGGTTAGCTCGTTCCATCGTCGACTTCATCTCTGTCCTCAGGACTAGATTGAGGTCAAGAGTAAGCCCATACAGAATAAAAAAAATAAAAAAAAAAAAGCTCAGTTTCAGGCTATATGTGAAACCAAATATGATTCGCAACCGTAACACATACCTAGTTACAGAACTATAATCATTAAAATCATCAATACAACCGTCTAAGTTGATATAATCCCATTTGATGATTACTTCATGAAAAATTCATTCAATGGGATTATATGTATGAACTTAGAGGGTTGTATTGATGAGTTTAATGGCTATAACTCTGTAAAGCCATATTTGTTACGGTGGGGTATCATAACTTAATCAACATACAACTCGACTCTGACCTGTAAATTGCAAAAAACGTTAGAAAATTTAAACTTCGCGGGCTACCCTGGCGCTGCCACCTTAAGAAAAAGGATTAGGGTCCCGTGGAAAAAATCAAAACCCTTGAAATTGTTAACAGGATCGGATTCAAATAGGGACGTAATCTTCTTATTTACAAAAATCTCGTGTCACGGTGTTAGTGGCCGTACTCCTCCGAAACGGCTCGACCGATTTTGATGATTTTTTTTTATGTACATTGGTAGGTATGAGAATAGGTCAGTAAAACCCGATGAACAAATCACGGACGCGTCGCCGCACCAATCTGTCAGTACTGGTAGGACTAAACCTATAAGGAGTCTGCCCACTACTCCTGCACCGCATCATATCTTTAAAACTTATATTAATCGATATCTGGTATCAATACAATCAAGTTTTGTATGAGTCAAAATGTTCAAAAGTATCACGTTTCCGTGATGTGAGCTATCAAAGTTAAAGTCCATTCACTGATGGCATCTTAGCACAACTTTATTCGGGACCGTAACTTTGACAAAAAAAATGGCGGAAGTCACCAGCCAGCCAAACTTCATACAAAAATCTTCCAAGCCCTTTAAAATCATTTTTTTACATTAGATAGGTACATGGTTACATTAGGTAGGGACCGTGCTATGGACGTATCAAGCACGAAAAGAACGTGACATGGACTACTATGCCCACTAGAACGTATCAACAGCGTATCATACCCATGTAAAGCGGGGAGCGTCTAAAATTGTCGGTGTTTTTTTTTTCTCCTACGCATGTCGGCACATGAACAGTGTACACTTCCAGTATTACTTGGCCTCGCTTTTTATAGATTTCCTATACAATAAGAGATCCGCGTAAACTGGTTATATATTGATTGGACATGTCGTGCGGACAGTATAAATTTCGTTCGTTTTATATCTTTTTTAAATTTTGTTTTATTGTTAATTTAAACATTTTTT
Organism: Noctua fimbriata; assembly: GCA_905163415.1. Lineage (NCBI taxonomy): Eukaryota > Metazoa > Arthropoda > Insecta > Lepidoptera > Noctuidae > Noctua > Noctua fimbriata. The sequence goes on along the minus strand of LR990950.1, from coordinate 227,713 downwards.
TGTTTTGTCCTGTGCAGACTAAAAAATACATTTTCCTTTATAAAATGTCAATAAGTGGTTGTCGGCCCAGTTCCGGTCAAAGCTCCCTGCTATAGAAATAGAAGTGAAACAATTGTCGCTGGAAATAACTCCACATTAAACTGTTCGCGTTCTGAGAGCGCCCAGTTATAGAGCACTTCCTGCATTCCACCACTGAGACGGATATTTTAGTTATTAATATTCTGCTGAATTACGGTGATGTGCCACCGAAAAATGGACACTAATTGTTGTTTTAAAATCATAGCATGGGCTTCGCCGCAGGCTGGCAGGCTGGCGAAATGTGGGCGTACTAAACGTAAGTACACGTCTGTCTAACCCTTCGGGGATTACAGGCGTGATGTTAGGTTAGGTTATGTTATGTATAATTACTATATCAAGTATTTATGTACCTACAAGTTATGTATAGGGTGACATTTGCAAATGTGGTTCTCAGCAGTGACAGCGGACACAGAACGAGCGAGTGGTTCCCGGGAGTTCGTCCCGGCTCCACCCGGACGGGGGCGGCCTTACGTAATTGTCACCTTTGACTTTTGCCGTCAGATTGTGTTACAGAACATCCATATTGCTCTAATCTAGTTAATGGACAGATTGTCACTTCAGATTGAAGCTTCAGGTTGCAAGTTGAAAAACTATCATAAACTATCTTCTGGCCGCGGCTTCGCTCGCGTTATAGTCGTAAATTATCCCACGGGGACGTTTTAAATATAACCTATGACACTCGGGGATAATGTAGCTTCCGATTAGTGAGTTAATTTTCGGAATCGGATCAGTAGTTCCGAAGATTACCCCTACATCCAAACTTACCAACATTTTTTTTCCCTACCCTGTTCTGGCAATGAAACAAACAAGTCACCGACTTCCGAAAGTAAAGTTTTTTAGTGTTTTTTTTTTTGGAAAACGTTTAGTTTTTCTTTTGCAAAAAATTTTTATTTTCAGTCATGAGAAACTATTACATTTTTGACTTTTCGAGTATGGCAATCGCTGAAAGAATATCATTTTGTCTAGGCTTTCTGGAATTCATAGTCTCCACCAAGAGTTACCAATGCTCGTTTAGTGAGGAGCTCATGGCTAAGTAATAACGGCCACTCGGGTCGATCTTCAGGTTAAGATGATATTACCCATCCATTCAGATCATATTACCCAATACAGAGTCAGATAAGCAGTCGCTCCATGTAAAATAATGGTATTCACCTGCATCCGGATAAGCCGAGCGACTGAAAGCCGACCACAACACAACATAGTTGAGAAAAGGCTAGGTAGCTAGACCAACGCTCGTTCAGTCTTTGTATGAGAAGAATCATCTGCGGTGCCTTGATTTCTTTGGCACGTACTCAAGCTCCCGCCAGGATACGTGTTCAAGGTCCTCGCGGTACATCCGCGTGCTTCACTGCCCAGTCGGTATGGGCGCCACATAGTGCATCGTTCACAGACCCCGGGTGGCGGCTGGCGCGGTGCCAGGCGAGCGCGTGCCGGCAGCGCACTGCACACTCTAGATGCCACTAAGAGGGATATGGTCTAACCTTGGTCTTGGTGCCTTACCGAGATGTTTTCAGAGTTCCGTGACTTTAAAGTCGTCTCGTTGTGTCGACTATTACATATCGTATTCGTCACTAGTTGTCTATTTGAATCGGATTTTGCTATCAATCTTTTTCTAAAATAAAAGCTAGCCTAAGTTACTCTTTATAACATCAGCTATCTGTCAAAAAAACCCCATCTAAATCGGTCTCGCCGTTTCGGAGCAAACAGGCAGAAAGACAAAAATTAAAAACAAAAAATGTTTTTTGTTATAAGTACCGTATATATATATACTTTCACATGCATTCAGTAAAAGCTGTTATTATGAAATGACAATTTTATTTATTTGTATAGATTTGCGTTCAAAAGGTCGCCATCGCCACTGTCGCCAGGCTGCTCCCGCCGCCACCGCCATTCTTGCTTAGAATGTATGTATGGCCTACGTTTCACTAACAAATGCTTGCACTGACTGGACAGGTCCACTCAAATCTGTTTGGTTATTTCTTCAAATACCATCTCAGACATAAATCGGCATTATCCTCATATGTTGACCGTGACCAATGTCTGGACTTTAAAAGAGAGAGTGACCTCTGAGTTTGTTTCGGCTGTTTCTTCACAGAGTAGTCAGGTACGAAACACCGGCCCCACCTATCATAAATCATACATCTAGTTTTAAAACATATCATGATGTGACGTAAAAGTGTTTTGTAAAACCAATTTACAGAAAAAAATATGATTTATGATTTACGGATAAAATAATTAAGTACCAGGCATGCTTTTTAAGTTTTGTCGTTTACATATTTGCCGCCAATTTTGAATTTCGAACTGTTCAAATTCAAATTTATTGGACTTTAGAATATCAAAACAATTGAAGGAATTAGGATTAATGCAATTGTTTAGTGACAGCGGTGTTTTGAATCTGTCGGGTCACGTACGAAAATGAATCTCATTTAGGAAAATGTCCGTGCAATAATGTTCTATAACTTCCGAAGAGGCCTAACACGGCTTCAGTGTTTCGAAGAGCTTACATCTGTGTTCCATGATGAAGACCCATGTCTGCGGACTGTCGAACGCTGGTATTTAGAATTCCAGCGTGAACATACCAGTCTTAGTGACAAAGCTCGAGAACGACGGCCAAAATCCGCCTTCTCTGAAGATAACATCGTTGCTATGAGACAACTAATCCTCGAAAATCTTCATGTGACATATCGGGAGATAGAAGCGTTATTAAGCATCTCAAGGACAATCATTCAGAAGATTTTGCAAGAGGCGCTTGGTGTGAGAAAGCTAGTTTCCCGTTGGATCCCGCATTTGCTTTCTGACCATCATGAGGCGGCCCGCGTCAGTCGGTGTAAGAAAACTCTTCAAAGGTTCAACCGAGGAGAGTCAAATCACGTCTAAGACATCATCAGTGGTGACGAATTTTGGATCTATGCCTACAATCCTGATTTCAAACAACAATCCACAATCTGGGTCTACCAAGACGAGCCCAAGCCGACTAAAGTTGTAGGTTGGTGGCGAAAACTGGTCATGTTGCGAAGATTGTACTTGAAGATCGTAGAACGGTTAATGCAGTGTGATATACCACAGTTCGTTGACCACAAGTCATCGCCGAACTTCGGAAATCTAACCCAAAGCGACGTATCATCCTACACCATGACAACGCAATCTCACACAGCGCTCGTCTCAAACGATTGAGTATTTGAAGCAGGAAAACTTAGCAATTCTTGACCGTCCTCCATACAGTCCTGACCTAAGCCCTAACAATTTCTTTATATTTCCTAAAATTAAGAAAACTCTTCGTGGTCAAAGGTTCCAGTCCGGTGAAGAAGCAGTTGACGCTTTCAAATCAGCCATATTGAACACCCCTACTTTGGAGGAGGCTTTTTTGTTTAATAACTGTTTCGAGCGAATAGGAAAAGTGTATTAAACTACGTGGTGAATACTTTGAAAAACAATCAAAAGTACTATAAGGTTCTAGTTGTTTTTTTTTGTTCAAACGACAAAACTTAAAAGGCACGCCACGTAGGTGTTCTGAATTTGTGTTGCACGGAGTACTTTGACATATATAACGTTGCGTAGATGGATCACTGATCAAAGTCTTTGTGTCACCAGAAGAAAAGACACGTCCGCCGCACCTTTAGAAACACTTAATCACTTTCTCGTGTAAGGATGTATTCCAGGCAGAGCATAATCGATGTTCGTTGGTGTAGAACAGCGAGTGCTTGGGGGCCGGTCTGGACAGGGGAGGAGACATGTAGCCGTAGATTAGATTCGAGGCTCACTGTCTCCGTAGGACTCATACAAAAGAAAAGAAACGAGGAAATACATTTACAAGGGGTGGGAGGGTTTGTAATGTTAAAATAACAGCTTTTTATTGAATGAATATGAAAGTATAACTTATAACAATTTTTTTTTTTTCAAATTTTTTACTGTCTGTCTGTTTGTTCCGGCTAATCTCCAAAACGGCTGGACCGATTTTGACAGGACTTTTACTGGCAGATAGCTGATGTTATGAGGAGTATCTTGGGCTACTTTTATTTTAGAAATATAATTAGGGTTCCGTGCAAAAAAAAAACCTTTAAATTTTTAACAAAACTCGATTCAAATAGGAAAGTAATAGTTAAATAATAACTTGACGCGAACGAAAGCTAGTTTATAATATAAGAAGATGTGTTTGCATCCAATAGGGTAACTACTTTTCGCTCAAAAAACTTTTTACCTTTTGAACGCCAGTGCATAAAAGCACGCGCGTGCCCTCCGCGCCAAGCCACGATTTCATCTACCATTTTGTCACATATTTGTGTCGTTTGCTTGTCACGTATACGAGACAATGACGTTCAAAAGGGTAAAAAGGGCAGACTCGGATCCCTCGACATAATTATGTAGTTGCGACAACCCTCGCATGTCTCAACTCTCAACATTCCCGTGCTAAACATAGTTATGCGTGCGCTTAGCACTAATTACACATATTCTAGGCTCGGTGTTAATTATGCAGACATCGTTCCAGTCCACAGCGATACGACACAGTCAGCCTCTGGTCTGGATGTTTGCTCCGAGTGTCACCGGGCAGCGCTCGTGTTGCGTGGGCAAGGCATAAGCACCTGTACCGTCCCACTGCTGCGCAAGGCCTCCCCCAATTCCTTCCATGAGCAGTTTTCCGGTGCCTTCTCATTTTTAGCGCCTTTCAACATTCATAAATAGATGAATAAATGTATATTAATGAAAAACTAAGCCATTCGGCTAAGGAACCCTAAATATGACTGCAGTGTTTTGTTGACAAACAGAATTTGAATATAGCGTGATTTTATAGATCCTCGTTGGTCTAGTGGTCGCAAGCGCGACTGCTGAGCATGAGCTCCTGGACTCCTGGGTTCGATTCCCAGGTCGTGAAAAGCGTTATTGGGTTTTTCAATCAGGAATTTGTTAGTAGCAGCCACGGAGTCTGGATTTGTGGCCGGTTGATGGCTGGATGGATGATTTAATACTTAACTAGCGAAATGAGGGTGTACTATTGGACACCTCTGCCTAATCCTTCCGTGCTTACAGGCGTAATTTTACGTTTTGTATTATGTTAAGTCCCAGCGATTTGTGTTGCTTATTAGTAGTTTTCTTAATCCTATGCAAGTGTGCGTTCAAGTTTACCATCCGCACCGGAATCAAACCGACGACCTCTCACAATCCCAGCTTTATCAAAAAAAAAATATATTTACACAACAATTCACCAAGAGCAGTTAATTAATCAAATTGTCTCCCTGTAATAACCACAAAAGCACTTAGGTGAAGAACTTCCCGAAACCAAACAAACATCCTTGTGAACTTCCAGCGCGTCGTAGAGCAGGAAGTCTCATTCAGGCGCCGCCATCTTGGCTAATTGCTGAATGAGTCAATTCGCCGGGCCGCCTGTCATACTCCACCACCACCCTCGCGCCACTGGGTAGGACAGCACAGAGGAATCACTTGGTTAGCGGTTTTGGATGAAATTATTGCTGGATTGATGTTGGAGCTACTGAGGAGGAGGTCTTGGTTCGACGTCCAGGTCGGGCAATGTGTTGTTGGGTTTTTCCATCAGGAATTTGTCAGTAGCAGTCACGGAGTTTGGATTAGTGCGCGGTTGATGGCAATAGGCTTGCAACTACTTATTACATGGGACTTAAACATAACCGGCGAAATGTGGGTGTACTAGATACATGTCTGCCTAACCTCTCGGTGATTACAGGGGTGATGATGCATGATCAGCCGATTTACTTTTTTTATCAATAATTGGCCCCTATCTCGTTGGTGCACACAGCACAACTGCAAACTGCAGCGCTGCACGTACTGTCGCCATGTTTGTTTCGTCAACTAAGCCTGTTCAGTACACAGCTGAACTTCTGTTCTGTGTGTCCTGTGCGCGTACTGCCGTCCTCCGTGCCACGCGGCCCCGGGGAGGGGGCTGGTGGGGAGGGAGCTAATACAATCAGCACACTTTGCCACAAAACTGCCTCTGAAGGGGTACTGCCTCACTGCCATAAGCGATAGCGAGTGAAGACAGGCTTGTGGCAGGTTTTGCTTTTGTGTAATCACTGAATTTTCTTATCCTAACTAATATTATAAATGCGAAAGTAAGTTAGTTACCTTTTCACGCCTAAACCACTGAACAGATCATCCTGATTTGCATATACGTTGTCAGGTGTACAGAAAAGGACATAGGGTACTTTTCATCCCAAAAAGTACAGTTCCCGAGGAAAACAACAGTAACGTTCTTATGATAATATATGGCGCCACGTGTCTTTCGAATCATGATTGAATTATATTTTTTTTTTTTTTAAACTTTACCCCACACTAGGAATTTCTCCTGTATCGTGGCTACGATTACAAACATTTAAATTCACATACACTAACAGCCAGACCCGGAACAACTACCTGTAGGCCATACAAATATTTGTTCCGTGCGGGAATCGAACCCGCGACACGAAGCGCAGCAGTCAATCGCTCAGCCACTGCGCCAACCGTGCCGTCAATTATATTATTACAAGCAGAGTACAACCCGAATTGATTGTCAAATTCTAAATTAACGCGAGCGAAGACGCGGGCAAAAGCTAGTATTAGATATTTACTAAACCTCTGTGAGGGGCCGGTAACAGCCTGTGGCCTGTGTGAGTGCATACGCACAGCACGATTAGGGATCGAGCTTTCGAGATCTTTTAAAGTCTAAAATACTGATATTTTTTTGTAGTTTTTTCCGGTTAGACTGGAAGTCGTCAACGACATAGTTGGGAAAATGTTAGGCAGATGAAGACGCCCAAGTATACTTTTTTGGTCTATGAAATTAATTAGCGAAATTTCCTGCGCACTTGACGATCTTATGACTGCATCAGCGAGCGGAGTTCGCGTAATATCTGAATTTTGGGCGAAATATATTTAATGATTTGCCATCGACACGCTAACAAGGTCAGATTTGGGTTGAAAAACCGAGTCCATCAAGACGTGTTGGTGTCAGAATGAGATCGACTACATGTACATACGTGGGCCGGTAATAATCACGTTCATAAGCGAGGCGTTTAGCTTCTATTCTCACCAGATAGGCTACTCGATACTCTATAGAATGCGCCAACACAAACAGATTAAGATCTCATTTGTCTAAATCGGTCCAATGACAGCGGTACAGCGCCGCGAGTACAGATCATGCCAAAGTAAACAACAGATTCTTATATCTTCAGTTTGTCCTCCATCTTGTCAAGGTTCGGACAAAACCTTGGAGGAAGAGGAGATGGCGGACACCAGACAAAATCAAAGCCTCATCATCTGCCTGCCTTTTCCCAACTATGTTCTTGTCGGCTTCCAGTATAACCAGATGCAGCTGAATACCAGTTTTTTTACATGGAGCGACGGCCTATCTGACCTCCATAACCCAGTTAGTACAGGGTAAGACGATACCCCTTGGTAAGACTGGTTGTCAGACTTTCGAGCCACTGACTACTTGGCGACAGTCATAGACCTACAATTGATAGCCGGGTTCAACAGCTTAACGTGCTTTCCGGACGGAGGAAACTCGGTATGTAATGGAGGTGGTCATCCATCAAATTCTCTTAATGAAAAAATTCATATTTTCTTACGTTTTTTGCAATTTGCAGGTCAGTGTCAGGTTGTATGTTGATGAAAATATAACTCTCTACCGTAGCAAATGTGGCTTTAGTTATAATCATTAGAATCACCAATACAAACCTCTAAGTTCATTGAATCCTATTGAATTACTGTTTATTAGTTTTTTATTTAACCCTTTAGTAGCAGGTACCACACAAATTCTTGACATGAATTATTTTTTACATTGTAACTAGACGTTAAGGGATCATCAGGTCAGCAACATAGCCCAAGAAAAAAAATACATATTAAAGGGAAAAAATACGATTTTGATGAAATTTCTATGGGAGCAATAGGATTTACATAAAAAAAGATTTTTTCAAATCGGTTTAAATATGACGGTTTTGAGACAAACATTTAAAAAAATACAATCGAATAGAGAACCTCCTTCTTTTTTTGAAGTCGGTTAAAAACGATGAACTCGTACAATAACGTCTTTAAAAGAAGTGACCAGAATAAGTTCAAAGAAAGCTGGAGTGGTGTCTTTTTGTGAAGCGTATCGCTAACGACGACGCGGTTACAATGGTTCCCAAAAGAGATGGCGTCAAAATATATTCATTGTTTTGTTATACAAAGTGCGGAGCGACATGTAGTTATGTCAATAGTCTTTGAGGACAGGTGTATTCATCATTTCAGCCGAAAAGTCCACTGCTGGACATAGGCCTCCCCCAAGAAGGGGGGTTTTGCCATAATCGCCACGCTTGGCAGGCGGGTTGGCGATCGCAGTATGGTTGTTGTAGAATCAGAGAACGCTGCTGCCCATTCTCTGGTAAGTCCCTTAGTCGCCTCTTACGACACCCACGGGAAGATATGGGATGGTGCTATTCTTTACGTCCGGACACCATACAGAACAGGTGTATTGTTCAAAAATAATTGTAGCAATAGTGTTTCTGTAGCTGTATACCCGGACCCTTCACGAAGCCGTCAACCAAGCATTGTGTACACCAAACTAAGTGACTTTACGCTAAAATTATTGCTGGGAAACGGCTTTTTTATTGGGATGAAAAATCACGTTACAGTAGGACTCAATGTAGCGCGCTCAAAACATTGTGTAAAGGGATGGATTGAATAGTACGAGGGTCGTGGAGGTGTTTAAAGTTATACTTTATTTATTTCAACTTCATTACAAGGGATTCTCTACCAATCATTATTAGGGAATACATTTTCTTTCCAATTCGCACACTTATTATTTGAACACACTGTCAGAAATGAATGAAATTCACCAGTTAAGTCCTTCGTCTTCTTAGCGAATCGATGGTTCGCTAAATTGAGTCGACTGAATTCGTCAAATATAGATTTTCTCCAGTACTAGTGACTTTAGGTCTTATAGGTTAATGACATCTGAAGAGTCCATACAGGTCTTTGTATCTGTTTCATTGGGACCGTACCCCGAGACAACTTCGAGAGCCCTCTCCGTAGCGCGTGGATCGCGAGCGGTGACGGCGCGGGGAGGGGTGTCGGGGACGTGACCTTGACCGAGTCAGCTGATGTGCTCAAGTTACACAGTCTTCCTAATGTTATATTATAAGTTAGTATCATTTCAACAAAACTTTTAAGATAAGTTGTGATTCGAGCCAACAGTAAGGTATTGTTCGTCGTGATCGTCACCGTCCACAGACAATCAGCAATACCACGGGGTTTGTGTGAACCACTGACTGCTGCTAACTTGTTAACATTGGACAACATTTATTTATTCATCGTAGACAATGGTAACATTAGAGGAAACTCCTAATGCGGTAGCGGGGTCCTTAATTAAACTATCTTTTATAACGTAACACATACAATATTGTTTTGTGAATTCATTCAGAGAGCAGGAAAATAAATCGATCCTGTCAGCAGTGTCATTTAGTGTTAAGTTGGTTCGTGCGCGAGGCGCTGCTAGTAACCGTGACTTCTGACGTCAACATAACTACTTGACGTACGTGTGTCACTACAGGGATCGAGCAGAATAGACGGATCACACGCCAGGTCTAGTCACTCTAAGTACAAAGATTATAGAACATGAAAGTCCAGAAAGGCTATATAACAAAGAAAAGACTGGAACTCCTTCAAAGAATACATTGACGAAAACATCAAGCTACAAGTTGCTCTTAAGACGCCTGAGGATATTGAAATCTTAAGTGCTGGAGGAGTACCCCTTTACTAGACCCTAAAAAGCTGATAAATAACTACCCTCTTGAAATAAAAAAAAAATGTCTTAGAAAGACAGAGGCTACGCCGTGTCTGGAAAATGATCAGACTTGCATCAGATAAAAAAAAATTACAGGCAAGCGCCACGTCTAAGAGAAATGCTCGCGACTTGGCACAATAAGACTCTTGAGGCTCAACTGGAATCGCTTACACCTACTGCAGCCACTGATTACTCACTGTGGAAGTTTACAAAGTCGTATGACAGACCACAGCTGGCAAAACCTCCACTGAAAAGAAACAACGGCTGGGCCCGCACATCGCAGGAAAAGGCTAACTTATTCGCAGAAGATGTTGAAGCGATTCTTACTCAGCCTATACAGATGTCGCTCTCACCTGCACCGGTCACTGTACGAGAAGTTTGGAGGACTATTAATGACCTCAAAGACAAGAAGGCACCAGAATATGACCTCATTATAAAGGAAATTTTGAGAGAACTTCCAAGAAAGGCGCTGGTTTTCCTGACAATATTGTATAACGGAATACTAAGGGTTCAACACTTCCCAGACCTTTGGAAGGTATCACAAATCCTTATGATACATAAGGTAAGGAAACCAGACCATTTCGTATAGGCCCATCAGCCATTTACCCATCTTGTCAAAATTCTGTGAAAAACTGATCCTTCAACGAATTATGCTTCTATTAAAAAGCTATAATGCCATTCCGAACCACCAATTTGGATTTAGGCAGCAACATTCTACTGTCGAACAAGTACAGTCGTAGTAGTAGTCGAAAAAATTAGAAAATCTCTAGAGGAAAAAAGAGTACTGTTCGTCTGCATTTTTGGACATTCAGCAGGCATTTCACATGGTGTGGCACAAGGGCCTTCTATGCAAGATAAGGACAAGTCTTCCACACAGCTACTACATTCTGCTAAAATCTTATCTCACACTGTCTGTGAGATAAGATCTTAGAATCTTCCAAGTGAAAGAATCTGAATCAACCACCAAATTCTATAGTATAAGAGCAGGCGTGCGTCAGGGTTCGGTGTTGGGACCAATTTTGTACACCTCAGACCTACCACAGGTAAACGGAGTCATGGTTGCTACATATGCCGACGACACATCCATTGTGCCAAGTAACAAGCAGCCTGAGCTGGCCACAGAGCAACTACAACAAGGCCTCGACGCTATTACTTTTATCAAAAGCGGCTCGAAAATCACCCGAACGTACTTGCGGTGAGTCTAATGAAGCGCAGCTATTAAAAACGTCTTAAGAGAAAAGACATACTGTAGTGGAAAACCTCTGCATAAATACTATTAGTAGCTGTCCTCGACCCCAGGACTTCATTCTCAGCAGTCGTGCTAGCGACCACTAGACCCACGAGGCAGTCCGAAGGGGAAAAGTACAATATACATGTCTCTGTAACAAATGCTATAACTCCGAAACCACAGGAATGCAACGATACAACGCAAGAAAATGTAAAGTTTTATTACAGCAACTGCAAAAGTAATAGTTCCTTCCCACGACCACTGCGACTCCTCGCCAATGGTCCCCAAGGCGAGGGGGACGCGGCGGCCGGCGGAGGGGAGGGGCTGGGGAGGTCTGACCTTGACCGAGTCAGCTGGTTACATACAAGCGTTATGTCCTACAGCTACCGAATAAGTGAATGTATGTTTATCCTAATGAGCAACTGTCGCTCGGGATTTGTAACGAGGTTTCGATAAAGAGTTACAATCATCAAAAAAGGAAGTGGTTATGTATTCCACCAACATCTTTTTTTTGTCATGTATCTTCTCCGATTTCTCCGTGACTAATGGTCCGATTTAAGTGATTATTTTTTGGTAGAAGAAACTCGCGCGGTGGGAGACTACCGCGCGAGCGTCTTCTACCAAATGACCAGAACTTATTAGCACAATATCTCCACATGGGCGAAGAACAAAAAATACATATAGTAGAGGACGAAGCAAAGGTAATAAAATGTAATGGGTATACATATTTTATTTACTTTGCTTCGGTACTTTATGAGTTATCCTCTATAATATGCATTTTTTTCTTCTTCCTCTATTTGGATGATATTATGCTAATAAGTTTTAGTTACAATATGAAGTTCATACTTGACCAGGATTTGTGTGAGATGCTACAACTAAAAAGGATAAAATAAAAATTTTTTGCCAAAAAAAGTCAATGTAACAAACAAAAGTCGCCGCCGGGGTAAAGTTATTTTATACTTTTTTGTGTTTTCTTTTTGAAGTCGGTTATTTTTTTGGAAAAAAGATTTTCTCAATTTTGTTCGGATCAGCTTTCAGTCAACTCGATGGCAGCTGAATTTTACATAGAACGACTGGTACATAATAGCAGCTCTAGCTTAAAATATATAGCTGGCAGAAAGAGAACCATAGACAACCTGTGGCCAGTTGTATCACTTCATCATCATCTTCCGTCCCTTAACACGCCTGCATAGCGTCACACTGTTGCACCAGATAAGTGGCTAGCAATAGCTTTCATAGAGATTCGTTAGCATATTAATCATCATACTTCCGCCCTCATCCCAATTTATTTGGGGTCAGCGAAGCATGTCTTCTTCTTCCATACTTCTCTATTACTCGTCATCTCAGCAGTCACCTCGTTTCCAGCCATATCATCCTTCACACAGTTCATCCATCGTTTTTTGGTCCTCCTCTACTCTTATAGCCAGCTACATTCATACGCAACATTTTCCCATTATATTTTCCTAACGACATTTTCCGCATTCCTCCGCATCACCATGTCCATACCACGATAGCCGATTACCACACAACTTTTCAGTCACTTCCTTATTTGATCCATTGGCGTTACATTTACAAACATTACATTGAATGTCAATACAATAGATCTTTACTTTTCTACCATGTTTACAGCTGATAGAACGCCACTTTATCTAGTACCACGGCACAGTATAAATATATACAGTATTGTCACTCGGCCCTGTCCTGGGCGGTACGTTCGCAAGCGATTGGGCTACCGCGTTTTCAGTATTTTAATTTCATCTACTTAGTTGAGTTTCTTTCTAGTTTTGTGATTATATATACATATATATTTTTTAATGAAATTAGTTGTGAATGAAACAGGAAGCGTTTAATCAAAAATATAAGTTGTGTCTTTTGATTAGTAGATTTAATAAAATAATATAAATTCGAGACGTTTTTAAAGCGAGCGTATGTACCTAAATCACTCGTGTGTCACTATTTTCACCCTATCCACTTATCTATTAATTAATCCAGGTTACCTCGGTGGAGAAAGTGAAATACCTAGCGATTCAAAAATAAACAAATAACATATCTACTAGTAGGTATTCTTACCTTTCAGAGTTTCCAGGTAATTTAAAAAATGTTATCTCTGGATGCGTTGTTGAAGAATTCAAGCAACCAAGACAGCACAATATAGTCTATTATAACTCTTTGCCATATTTAGTAAATACTTGTTCTTATTTCAATCAAATATTCACAAATCCCACGCTTACTGCTTACAAAACCATCACAACGTTCGTTCGCCAGTGCGGCGCATTCGTGACGTCGTTGTTACAAACAAAGTATTCTGAAACTCACATTTTTATGAAAAAGATCCTAACTTCAAGTTACAATCGTTATTTCTCGCAAAAATTGCTGTTAAATTTAGAAAAGTGTATACATATTGGTGCTCGTGAACATTCAATGCAAATAATTTATTCTATTCTATTATATTCTAAGAATCCCTACAATTCTTCGTCAGCGTTTACTTTTTAAAAGCCACTTGGAAAACTTTGTAGCGGCATTCCAATAACTGCTACAACAACATACAGTACAGCGCCATCTAAGATAAAAACGAAGAACTAACATCACAATTCTGAATCGCCCTGTTGAAGTTATCCGCGACTTAACAACAACTTTGGGGCAGTAGCCCACCAGACACAACACCCGTCTGCTCGGAGGATCCTCCCTCCAATCAAGTATTGAGGACCTTTACACCCTGTTCCTCACACTCCTAAAACTTCTTAGGAAATAGTATGCTATGTTCTTGTCACACTTGTCCCTCTCACGAATGCATCACTGTCCTACTATTCCGGTTCCCGACAAAGTGGATGCATCCAGGCGACTCCCGGCTATATCTCAGCGTGTCTCCGGCAGCATTCAGCTCGTGTCTGCTCCTCGCGACACAATACACAATGAACTACTCAAGGAAATGAACGCGAGTAATTTCCGACGCCTCACTGACGAGAAATGGGGTGGAAACAAGGAAAGCACTGGAAATTTTTACTCTCTTGGTGCTCATCAACAAAATAATTACGTAATAGATTGTCCTGTACTCAAAGTCCGTGATTAGACCTGTCGTACTGTATTGATCAGAAAGCTGGATGTGGAAAAGGTGGATGAAAAACGATTGCATGTAGCGGAGATGAGAATGTGGAGATGGATGTGTGGAGTGACAAGAATGGAAAAATAAGAACTGAGTATATTAGAGAAAATTTGAAAGTGGCGCCTGTTACAGAAAAAGTGAAAGGAAGTCGTTTGTCTTGGTATGTAATGTGGAGGAATGAAATGCATGTGACTAAAAGAGTGATGAACATGAATGTTGATGAATGGAGAGGGAGAGGAAGGCCAAAGAAAAGATTGATGGATTGTGTGAGGAATGATATGAAAGAGAAAGGAGTAAATGATGCCGTGACGTCTGACAGGGGAGAATGGAAGAAGGAAACGTGTTGCGCCGACCCCGAGTAGAATGGGACAAGGACAGGAAGATGATGATGATATCCTGTATTCCAAATACAATGCGGATATATACAGAAAAGCTCTTATCAAACATTTTAGTCAGAATGCAAACACCTTACATACAAAATTGCAAACTGATCTAGACCTGAACAAAACTTGCCACAGAGATTATAGTCTATATTAGCACATAGGCTCCCTTTTTTCTCACACATACACATCAAAATATCTAAAGAAGTCGCGGGCAACAGCTAGTTCTAAGATAAAACCTTTTCACATATTTGAGACCCAGTAAGGGTCGAAACGCAGCTAATAAGTCATCCGTGTTACTCACAACACTCACGAGGGCTCAATTACCAAACAATTTGTCCAACCAAGATGCTTCGAACTAATTTATTTAAGTTTAAGACTCCCAAACTGAGACAGGATGTGGCAGAACAAAGAATTGGTACACAAATATGATCATATCATCAAGTACACGATTGTATAATTTGAAGGTCAGACTACTGATTGCTTGCTGATATATTCTTCAAATGCGTCACCATAAGGCATTGTATGAGTTCTTACGTGGTTTACAGGTGGCAGGAGTAATGAACTCAGCTCCGAGACCCTGAATATGTAATAAATTTGTATGATAAATGTGTCCAGTGTGTTTGGCTATAGCTTAGCCTGAAAGATCGACCCGTGCGGCTGTTATTATTTAGCGACTTTACTCGCTCACTTACTTTCTGCCGTCGCGTCGCACTCCCATTCGTAAATTTGGTGCCTTATCTACCTACTACAACAAAGAACGGGGTACCTGCCACATTGTGGAGCCTAGGTGCTGGGGCAGAGCTATCTTCAAATGACAATAACTATTAAAATAATTGATTTTGAGTTATTATTTTGATATCATTTTGTAGGTTGAATCAAATACTACATTTAACATAAAAATATACGCAACATTTCGGGGCTAATTTTGCACTAGAGTAGAAAATGAAAAAAAGAATAAGTAATTTTTACGTAAAATTTCGTAAATTCTTTTTTTAGGCTCTTTTTGCTTATTTTTCAGGAAAAAAATATTTAATAATTTGATAGTCTCGTCGTTTAGCCTTGCAATAAAATCATTTGCATGTCTCTAGGTCTCTTACATACAGAGATATTAGCATTTCATTGAACATACCCTAGATCAGCCGATTAAAAAAAACTAAATGGCTGCCATTCGCGGGCTGTGGGGTTAGGAGTATTTATAAACGTGTATTTGTCGATAGAAATGAGTATATAATACGCTCTTAAAGTATCGGTAACCGGTAGCCAAACACACTGTATATTCAGTGAGCAACGATCTTAAAGGCAAGAAATTTTTTCAATGCATAGTCTGTAACCGATGAGTGCAAATCGTTTGACTGAATACGGACGACCACACAATACATCAGGTTTGAAGTAATTTGTTAACATTTTAAATAGACACCGGTGGCCACCGATAGCTATAGGCCATACATCTTACTAATATTATAAATGCGAAAGTGTGTGAGGATGGATGGATGGATTTTTGTTACTCTTCCACGCAAAAACTACTGAACGAATTTGGATGAAATTTGGTACACAGATAGTTTGTAACTTGGATTAACAAATATAATACTTTGAATTCCGGTAGTACGATCCCGTGCGACAATAAGCGAACTCCACGCGGGCAAATCCGCGGGCATAAGCTAGTAAAACAAGTTAACCATCCCGGAACCTCAGTAGCTTGCACCCAATCACAACAACCGAAACCACTAATAAACCAGTATAAGAACTACTCTTGCATAGATAGCTTAAACTATACACCTGTAATACCAGCACACTAAACGGGATAAATCTTTTCGTTATGGATAACAAATCCCCCATCAATGCCGACCTTTTAACAAAAGCGGCATAAAGTGTGATAGTTCCCGACGGAGGCAGTAAGTTACGGTACTCGCGGCAGTAACATGCGGTACTAAAGTGTGTCGTCCTCAATACAATGCTATCGACCAAATAGAGGACGAACACAAAAGGTTTAATAATAAACCTATAAGCGAAGGCGTCTTATTTCTTAATGAACATCACTTGCATCTTGAGGCACTTTTGGCGGATAGAGATGCTCAATTTAGCTTATTTGCACTTGTTATGACTTTGTATGCATAGTTAAAATTATTAATGCGATAGTGACCGACATACACTATGTTAGGGTGGGCGACGTGGGCGTACATTTTAGTCCTTCGAGCCGGATACGCCACCGGCGGCGTACACACACTGAGTTGGTTGGATTGAGTTGACAGATGGCTGAACTGAAATTTGGCACCCGGATAGACCTTGAGGACATACAATCATTTTCATCCCGGTAGTACGATCCAGTGGGACGATTTCCCACTTCCACATGGACAAAATCTAGTTTTTTTATTCAGTAAACTATTTCTTCGGTCAAAAATGGTCAATCTGCACTTATTGATGGACGTCCTTATCCGACACCAGCGAAGCGCGCCGGTAATTACGATCACACGTAGATAGCTCTCGGATGTAGGTCACAGCTTAATCGATAGCTCCACCCGATACAATCTCAGTGCAGAGCAGTACCCCCAATGGGGCACGACTTTAAGCCCCTATTTAGCGGACAACCGGTACCCCGTTCACTGCCTTATCCAGCAATACGTCTAGACTTCGTCATGCGACACGTGCGTGTGCACTTGTTTCCTTCGCATCACAGTGGCTCGTGGCATGCGCCCAACCCTTTTTAACAGCTTTTATGTAACTTGCACAGTTGGTCTGTGTAGTGTGTGTGTATGTAAGTTGTCCGCTCCAAAATTTTGCAAATCATTTTTCGACCACTTGTTGGCACCCGATTGAGCTGAAATGTTGCACACACCATTAGTTCTGGTGACAATACATTTTTATGACAGACATGACCTGATCCTGCAACCAGGATCGCTTCCACACGAGAGAACTCCTCAAGCGTTTATAGTACGGACACGAAACATTCTATACGCGTTCAATGTTGATATAATTTAATAACAGTTTAAAAAAAGTTTAGGTTATATTTGTTTCCTCTGCAGTCGCTGTCAAAAGTTGCGTGACATTTCAGCGTTTAGCTCATGGAAAAGCGGTAATGGGACAATGGGGAATGATGGGGAATTTTTATACGCACCGAGTGCCGGATGGCCGGCGCCGGTGACCCGACGGCACTTGAGAGATAAGCCGGGTAAACTGTCGAGACCCATACACTTGCGACCGTAGACCGGGGAGCCCGGAAGTCTGACCGTATAGACCTCAGCTAACTTGGAAGTCAATGACACGTCACGACGCGACTGGTGTTGTTTGTGACAAGTCTACATACTAATTGCGACTCTAATTAATTGTAGTGTCTAATTGCTGTAAGCAGTCTAAAGTAAATGCAATATGAATCATTTTCGTTCGGCTACGGCTTTGTATAGACCGGACCTTCTGCATTATTTAGTTCATTTTCCCACATTCAGAATTCACGGTCAAGTTCCTGAATACTTTAAACACGAACACATGTAAATGTGGACCTTATAGTAAGTCAACTAAGGCTCAAAATACGATGGGTAGTTGTACACCCACAGGCACCTTTAGAGGATCGATTAGGAAAGTGTGACGTCTGCAGGGAGTCTATGGTAAAAGTTCATGTAAACGCGATTTTGAACTTAGTGTGCAAGGAAATAGGGAAGGAAATGTTTAAGAGGTGCTCAGGAAGGATGGTCGTAAATTCTTTCCTCTTCTATTGTTTAAGGGAGTCCCTTTTTGTTGAGGAAAAGAAATGCAAACAATTTATGTTAGGAATTGTACTAAACACAACGTTGGTTTGCCCAACGTCGCGCTAGCTACCTACCGACTAACGCGTATATTATTTCCATAGGCTTTTCTTCTTAAATACAGGGTGTAAGGGACAGCCCTCCGCAGACTGATGGGGTGAATTCAGTATATATATCATACTAAGATGACCGGTACAAGAAATTATTTCAGGAACGTTATGGGAATCCAATTTCGATTTATTTTATTTCCTCATACGCAATGTATCGTTACCGTGGCAAAACGCACTTAGCGAATGGCAAGCGCGACAAAGAGTTTGCGATAAACTCTGTAGCTAAGCAGGAAGTAACATGAACTACATCCATTGTTTTTTTATTTTTATTACTCGTATTATTTACATAAATGGAGTGCTGCGTAAAGATAATATAATTTTACATTGAAATAAAGGAATAGTAACTGAAAAAACGATAAAACAATGAAAACTTCCCTGAGAAAAATTCCGGTGGAATATGATTTATTTATTTGTTTAGGATCTCTAACTAACTGGGTTGTGGAGGTCAGATAGGCAGTCGCTCCATGTACAATTCAGCTGCATCCGGTTAGACTGGAAGTCGACCCTTACATAGTTGGGAAAATGCAGGCAAACGATGATGATGTTTAGGATCTCCAACAAAGGATGTACACAAACACAAGACATAAATAATGGACGACAAAGGTATCGACGTAGGTGTACTCCTTCACTTACAGGAGATCACAGCATGCATAATAAAATGTATAACTAAACTGACAAACTTATAGTGCTAATTTAAAAAAATAAAATAAAAAGAGATGCTTGAATGATGATTCAAAATAAGGAGCTGAATGCACCCTGTCAGTTTATCCCTTACACCCTTTATAAACCTGTTAAGCTGAGGAGTTCGTAGCTAAATAATAAAAGCCGCACATATCGATTTTCAAGGTTAAGCATCGCTTGCCTAGGTCGGTCTGTGGATGGGTGACCACCCATTGCATACCGAGTTTCCTTCTTGCTTCGGAAAGCACATGAAGCCGTCAGTCCCGGCTGTAATTTGTAGATCTAGGAGTCATTACAGCTGATCGTATTATCCATTACTCAGTACTAACTGGGTTGTGGAGGTCAGACAGGCAGCCGCTCCATGTAAAATAGTAGTATTCAGCTACATCCGGTTAGACTGGAGGCCGACCCCGTTGGCAAAAGACAGGCAGATGATGATAAACTCGTAAAGCTGATTACGTAACTTGACAGCACAACTTAGAAAAACCGGAAAAGGGCGAGCCGGAGTCGCGCATGTAGGGCTCCGATCCATCGTAGTGGCGGAGCCCCCTTTATGTTTAAATTTATTATTTGCTGTTATAGCGGCAACAGAAATACACATTCTGTGAAATTTTCAACTGTCTACATATTACGGATCATGAGATACAGCCCGCTGACAGACAGACGGACAGCGGAGGTTTAGTAATAGGGTCCCGTTGGTTACCCTTTGGGTACGGGACCCTTAAAAGGACCTGCTGACTATCAGTTTGCAGTGCTTTTACTGTACTAAAAGCGGCCAGCAAAATGAATTTTGAATACCCTATGTTTTGTATGATTTGTTCCCATGATTTGTAAATACAACGAGAGCAAGATTCCATCTTTAACGTCCCGACGCCTCCGCGGTCCAAGTTCCCAAGTTCTAGTAACATAAGCAGCTGGTCCCTCTGACTTCAGATACGTCTATAATTGAAAAACTTTGCGGAGGCGCGAGCCGAGATACAATAGATTTAATAATACAATACGCGCTGTCTGAACTTGTATCATGTTATGCGGAAAGTGAATATTTTCTATTTCTGAATGATTTTAAGATTGAACTGGTTTAGCATCGTCGATCTTGTAGTGGCAAACAGTGTTATTATTATGTAGTTTATTGTTTTCTTTATTTATTGTTATAACACATCTTTTACGAAGATTTTGTCTCATACAAAACTTGTTTGCATTGATAGGTACTAGCTCTCGATTAATATAGGTTTAAAGCGCAGGCCACACCGCCAGCAGGCGACACGAACGACGCCCTTTTCATACTTTGTTCGTATCTTTCGATAGTTCGCGGTGTAAACCAAAGTATGAAAAGGAATGAAACGACGCATCGCTCGCCCGCCCGCTATCTGGCGGTGTGGCATGCGCTTAATACATGGGATTTAAATACACATTTATGGTGAAGTCTCGTTGATTTACTACAACGGTGCCTGCTCCTCCGAGGAATACGCGCATGTCATGTTAGTGTTGGTTCCGAATATGTTCGGCACTAACTGGAAAATGCTTTGGAGCATTTATTTAATTAAGCCGGAACTGACCACCCCGAAATATTAAAAACGTTTCACGCAGTCGGATCCGGTGCTTTTATGAGTGTTTTCGTCGGTCTTACTTGAATGAACAGAATTAACTCAATGCTCATTATCAACGGCGTGGGAATGTGGCAGTCAGTCATCTGATATTATCCTCATTATCGCAATTACTGAGGGAGGTGATGGATTCACTTAAGCAAAACATGTAGATGCTTTAATTGAAGTAAATGAGCTCAAGCATTTACTTCAATTAAAGCATATTTACATGTTACAGGTACCTTCTAAAATTTAGAAGGCACCTGTAACATGTAAATATGCTTTTGATACTAGCTATGACGACTTACAATCTAGGAGTCGGTCAGTTAGTTAGCTGCGGCCAAAAACCTTAACATTTTATTATGGCGTTCTACTAGATTTTATATGTAGGGGTTTTTTTAATGCACTTTTTATGTTATAAGTTTACTTTAAATACCTCCACGCCCGTACTATTCAATGCATCCCCCAGCACAATGTCTTCACCCTCGGAAAAAAGTCGTTTCCCAGCAATAATTTTTTGCGTAGAGTTACTTAGTTTGATGTACATAATGCTTGGTTGTCGGCTTCGTGAAGGGTCCGTTTACAGTTTGTATTAGTACTATGATCGTTATCAAGGGTAAATACCGTGGGAAAGCGAAACTCTTATCATTGTGAATGTGCGCAGTACTTGAGCCGGCTGTTATCAGCGCCCATGCGAGTCAATATTGAATGTTACCCTTTACTTTAACTGGGCTCAGCGAGCTAAGCGCGGAATATCTTATTTGCAATGATTTATGTGCAAACAGCCACTGGCCAGTAAACTAAAAAAAAAAGAAAATTTGAATCTCGCGAGCCACCCTGGCGCTTCCACCTTAAACATATACTGGCGAAATATGGATTAACAGTAAACTGTAAGAAAATAACCATTGTACACAAATCATTTTTTGATGCCAATCAAAAACTTCTACTGAAACAACACAGGTTGGAATACTAAAAAAGTCAGAAATTGCAAAAAAGTTCCCCATGCATTTTGTTTGAAAATTAACGCCAAAATTTTGTTTTTTATATTATTCCTTTAGGCCTTCAGGTTCACGATTACTTTAGCCGGAGCTAGATAGACATACCTCCTTAAAATTGCAGCCGAAAAACGATTGGCTGTTACCTCTATATTGTAGGGTCATCTGGTAGAAGCAATAAATGTTCAACAGTTTACTTTTATAGAGAAAACTGAATATAGTAACACATGCAGGCACTAAGTGCCCTTTGTACCTTTAGATAGCGTACAGTTTAAATTATACAACATTAGTTTTAGTATATGCGAAACCTGATACACGTGTCTAGTATTTTTATGTAAAGAATCTATGTACAAAATTTCAAAACTGTATCATGAAAAATCACAAAGTTATAAGCTTGTTCTGTTATCTAATTGTCCGCACAAAATCGTGGTCACCACGCAGCGCGCGCCTGCAGCTTCGTCTTGAGCTCATTGATAATAATAATTTGGCAGTAAGTACCTAAATTATTACGATAGGTACTTAAAGTCGCTCGGTGTCCAACTTTTAACTTTTTTAAATATTTCTGGGAAACAATATAACATGGTTTAAAAATTATTACAATCGATTCAGTTACTTATTCTGAACAAACTATATTCAGGTTTCGCATATACTAAAAATAATGTTGTATAATTATTTAAGGATTATATTATTAAAGATCGATCCGAGCGGCTGTTATTATTTAGCCTCGAGCTCATAATAACCACCCATCCGTCTATAAAGCATAATGATTTCAATACCCTCTATACCAGTACTCCAAGTCAGTGTTTCCCTCGCCCAAACCTCGCGCCGTCCCCCGCGATGTGGTCACGTCGCCGCCGACCCAATTAAGCTGACATCTGTCCAAACAGATTAGCACACATTACTGTAACGTGTAACGCTAACGTATAATCAAGTTGCAGTCGTTCCTGTCTGGCAGCTCATTACGCAATTTTTAATAAAGTCTCCTTTATCGAGTAGCATGTCATACCGTCGTAGCTAAGGTATGGCCAGTGCCATCATTCCTTTGGCTAGATATGTGCGTATGATGAACCATTCCCTCTATGTCGATTAGCGAAACATACGACATCTGTTTTAGAAAGTTTACGTTTGACCTCAAGGTTGATAATCATAATCAATAATCTTTATTAGGCAAGAAAGTGGTTACAAACTTGTGTGAAGTGCCTGACTCCTGTGTGACAGGAGCCAGTGCCCTCTCCCAAGAGGAGATATTACTGAATCTTATGCAATAAGATTAACAACAAATAGAAATAAAAAAACTATAGTAACAACAAGAAAATAAATTAAAAGCGTTTAAAGAAGCCTGTATTTGTTTACGTGTGAGTTTGTTAATGTGTTTGTGTGTGTGAGCGTGAGTATGTTTGTGTGTGTATGTTAGAGTGTGAATTGAATGATCAGGAAGAATTTTCAGCAATCGCAAGTGAGGTGTGAACTTGAGAGTCTGTCTTACGCTAGCATGAAATATGAAATGGATAAAATAATGCAGCGTCGCGCAAGCGCAGTACGACACTGAACAAATTCACAGAGAGGAAAGCCAATCCGCTGCTTGCATAGATTACCATCTAGTAGCATCGTGGCATGTCGGCGCAAGACGGAGCGGGGGACGTACAGTTTTCTCACCGTAAGTATATCTATAACAAAGTTTCGTGTCCGTGCTACCAACTGTTGAAGAGTTCTCTCTTGAGAAGGTGATCCTGGCTGCAGGATTAAGCAAAGTCTGTCATAAAAATGTATTGTCACCAGAACCACAGGTGTTTGCAAAATTTCAGCTCAAACGGTTGTTAAAAATTGAGTTGCAAGATTCCACCCTAACAACTTTCCTTCATCCCCCTTTTTAACCCTTCGGGGGTAGAATTATCAAAAACGCTGAGACACGTATAAATTAACTCTCAATCGTCAGCCTAAACACAAAAGTTGAAGATCTTAACTTCAAAACTGACGGACTTTCATCCCCTATTTTACCCCTTTAGGGGTGGAATTCTCAAAAATCCTTTCATACTCTTCACAAAGAACACACCCTTTAAGTTTCATGTCTCTAGGACCAGCGCGGTTTGGGTTGTGTGTTGATCATCACCAATGGTCAGTCAGTCAGTCGGTCAGTTTACTATTTTATATCATCACATCATCTGCCTAGCCCTTTCCCAACTATGTTGGGGTCGGCTTCCAGTCTAACCGCATGCAGCAGAATACCAGTATTTTACATGGAGCGACTGCCTATCTGACCTCCACAACCCAGTTAGTACTAGGTAATACGATACCCCTTGGTAAGACTGGTTGTCAGACTTTTAGGGTCACTGACTACCTGTAACAACTGTCAAAGATCTACGAATGACAGCCGGGACCAACGGCTTAACGTACTTTTCGAGGCACGGAGGAAACTCGGTATGTAATGGGTGGTCATCCACCCACAGACCAACCTAGGCAAGCACGGCTTAGCGTAAAGATATTAAAATTAGTAAATGTTTTGTGTAAAGCCTACCTGCCTTTTAGAAACTGGGTATTCAAGAGACAGGCCTGGAGGCCGGGACGACGGTGGCCTAGTGGATACGCTTACAGAGAGGCGGCCTGTCTACTAGCTGAGACACTGTTATAGGCTGATTATTTGACAGCATTGGCTGCTGGTGCGGGTTAAATTCTCTCACACGCCAATTTGTATGGTGCCGGGTCTGGCTGGTTGTGTATGTGAGTTTAAATGTTTGTAAACGCACCCATGATACGAAATTCTTTATGTAGGGAAATGTTTTATAGATAAATAAACAATAATGATACCTCATCAACAATGACATTATTAGCGCGAATACATTCAACAAATTTATTAACTGCGCAAAGATCTTACGACACGTCATGCGGTTATGGCATTCTTGGTCGTTCACCATATTTTCGTACAAGGTGTAAGCGGACCCTTCACGAAGCCGTCAACCAACCATTCTGTATATCAAACTAAGTAACTACGCAAAAATTTGCAGGGAAACGATTTTTTATGGGGTGAAAAATTACGTTTTACAGTAAGACTAACTGTAACGCACTCAAAACATTTAGCTGATGGATGCATTGCATAGTACGGGGTTCGTGGATGTATTTAAAGTAAAGTTATAACATTTAAAATTTGTATTAAAAAAAAACTTGTGAAAAAGTAGGAACTTTGACCCCCAATATCTCGGCAACTAGAAGGTTCTCAGGTGTGGTCTAGAACAAGAACATTTAGTCGCAATGACGGCGAGAACAAGTGCCTTTTTTACACCCATTAGATTGCCGTCAACACGCTAAGAAGACTGGGTGTTCAAACCAGTTCTTTGTAGCTTAAGAAACTAATTGTAAGCTTTCGGGCCACCACGGCATTAAGCATATAATATGTAAATATATCTCTGATAGGTATTACAGACACGACAGTTATTAATGTAACGAAATTTATCTTTATTTATATTAACATCCCATTTGGAACATAAAGTAGGATTCCCTAGTGGACTGACATGCTCGTAGGGTGGATCAGATTAATTTTGGACCGCAAAGAGTGGCTTCATCAAGAGTACGGGCTAAATATATCCAACTAGCTTATGTATGCGGCTTCGCACGCGTGGGGCTTGCTAATTGTCCCACAGGATCGTGTTACTGGAATAAAAGTATTCTATGTTTTAATCCAAGTTATAAACTATCTGTGTGCCAAATTTCATCCAAATCCATTCAGTAGTTTGGGCGTGAAAAATTAACTAACATCTATCTATTCATTTATGCTCGCAAACACAAGAATTTATAATAGTAGTAAGATACCAGTACAATGATTGTAAAGATTTAGTACGGACCAGTACAGACAGATTCCGGACCAGCTGCGGACACCCGACACTGACTGATCATCATCATCGTCAGCCTACTGCTGCACATGGCCTCTTCAATCGCACGCCACTTAACTCGATTCTGGGCAACTCTCATCAGTTGCTACCAGTCACCCTACTAAGATCGTCGCTCCACCTGCTTGAGGGCGTCTCACCTTACGCTTAACGATTCGCGGTCTCCACTCAAGAACACGTCTACCCCAACGGTCATCGGTTCTACGGCTAATAGCGCCGGCCCATTGCCACTTCAACTTACTTATTCGGTGAGCTATGTCGACAACTCCGGGTCCCTGTCATTCTGGATGCGATCCCTCAGAGCGACCCCAAGCATAGCTCGTTCCATAGCTCGCTGAGCGACCTTGAATTTATGGACCAGCCATACCGTGGGAGCCAAATTTCGGCCCGGTAAGTCATAACACCTTAGTCTTTAGGCTCTGTGGACACTGTCTTATTTCAGTACATTAGCTGGTGATAGAACCCGGTTTCTGAAAAAGCGAAAATGTATTTCCGTGTATTAAACGGTGATTCCGTCCACAGTTTTGATATATTTTTATCAACCAAGGACTTTAATGTAAAGAGCGGTTCTTGACACTTACAAAAACAGTACCATGTAGAATTCAATGTTGGCCTTAAAAGTATTTTTAGCTGTTTATTAACTAACGAAGCATACGAAAGAGTTTATTTTCGTAAAGTTCAGAGTTCGCCTGCCATATTAGAACTTATTTTATAATAATAATATATAACTTTTAGAACTCACTAGAAGGCAGACGTGAGTGAAAACACTGCGACAGGGTCGCCCTCTAGTCATCATTATCATCTACCTGCCTTTTCCCAACTATGTTAGTGTTGGTTTCCAGTCTTACCGGATGCAGCTGAATACCACAGCATTTTACAAGGAGCAACTGCTTATCTGACCTCCAAGACCTCCTGCAACCGGCGTGCATGTGTATGACAGATAAGATGTATGAACGTGGACAAGGCGATAGGAGTATTAAGGATAACCAATATTTTTAACCGACTTTCTTCACAAAGGAGGAGGTTCTCTATTTACCTCATAACTCCGTCATTTCTAAACCGATTTGAAAAATTCTTCTTTTATCTGAAAGGATACAATTTCCGATTGGTCCAATAGAAAATTCATCAAAATCGGTTCAGTAATTTGGTTTTTTTCTCATGATAATTGCCACATAACGCTACGGCTAACGAACGTGTTAATACGTATTTTTTCTTCTTGGGCTATGTTGATGAAATGATGATCTCCTAAAAACTTCTAGTTACAATGTAAAAATTAATTCATGACAAGAATTCGTGTAGTATACTACAACTATAAAGAGTATACTTACGAGTATACTGTCCCTGATTGTTCATTATTTTGAGCTCCCGATATTTCGCCGCTGTTGCAAGCGCCAAGATCGCGGAAAGACCGGGAACTGTTTAAAAAGGGTAAAATAAAAAACTTTCTGAGAAAAAACCGACTTCCAAAAAAACACAAAAAAGTCTAAAATATAAAATAACTTTATTTTTATTTATTTTAGACTTTTTTGTAAGTTGGTTTATTTTCGCAGAAAGTTTTCTATGATTTAATAGTGTCCTTGGAATTTCTTGCCCATTATTCTCCAAGGTATGCTTTGGAATGGGCAACTACAGTACTATCAGAGTACTTATCAAGTTATTATGTCATGCGGCTAGGGGTCTTGCCAAGGGGTATCGTATTACCCAGTGCCAACTGGGTTTTGGAGGTCAGATAGGCAGTCGCTCCATGTAACATACTGGTATTCAACTGCATCCGGTTAGACTGGAAGAAGACCCCAACATAGTTGGGAAAAGGCGGGCAGATGAAGATGCTTTGTGACTAGGACTTTAGCATCATGTTTCTGTTTTTGATAATCAAAAGTGCCTGTAATGTTCTAATTGCAATATGAGAGATGCTTTGAGTTTGAATGAAATCGTATTAGGTGGTGTTCTGCAGTTCCTGCCTACACCCAAGCGAACACGGCGTGGCTTTATAAATAAAAGTCAGTGGAAATATGCGGAAGAAGATGAAATAAGATTGATGTCAGTTAGCGCGGCCTCAATATAAAATGAGAGCTTTTATCTGGACGTCGTGTTGCAACCAGATCAAACGGTGCTGCGATGTACGCCATCTTGGTGTCGGGGAAATTATTTTTGATGATTGACCGTTTTAAATGTTACATGTCGATAACACTCCGTGTCGTGCGTCAGTTTAGTTCGTAGGGTTCCGTACGCGACGGTAACCAACGGGACTCTATTTCCTCAATACTTGTAAATTATAATCTAAATAAATAAATGGAAGTGTATGTGTCCAATATCAAAACAACAGCTTTTTACTGAATACATATGAAAATATATTCGGCACTTATAAAAAAAACTTTTTTTTTTTCTATTTCCCTGTCCGTCTGTTTGTACCGGCCAATCTTCGAAATGGCTGGACCGATTTTGACGGGACTTTTACTGGCACATAGCTGATATTATAAGCAATAACTAAGGCTACTTATGAAAGTGTTGTTAAGTTTCTTTTATTTGTTTTCACTTCAAATTTTGCTTTACTTTGTTATTTTGTATATTTTAACATCCATACTTCCATCTTAAATAAATAAAAAGTAAATATAAATGCGAAAGTAACTCTGTTTGCTACCTTTTCACGACTAAACGGCTGATCGGATCGTAATAAACTTTAGCAAGGAGATATATTTCAACCTGGGGAAGAACATATGCTATATATTATCACCCTAATAAATTACGGGGGTGAGCAATATTGCATTGTCTATATTTTTCAACTGTTTGACAACTGACAACTGTCATGACATGCATTAGAATAGAACAGCTGATTTAGCCCGCCTGTCACCGAAGTATGTAGCCCGGTGGTGTCAGCGACTGCCCTGTCAACAATGGTTCGCAAGATCGAGCCTCTGCCTAAAATATACTCTTTTTGTATTTATTTAGATATTTTAATGCTGACAGATTCCTAAAATTAATAATCATGGTTCGCCAGTTCTATCCCCACCCGGTAAATTTTTTTTGTAACTGGGTATTTTGTATTTTAATACTTTTAGATTTCCAAATCATTACCAAATAGTTTTATATTTTTTTTTTTTAACCTTTTAACGACAGTGAGGTATTCGTTTGTTTCAATGAAAATTTAACTATTTAATTACATAAACCTAAATATATGATCTAATACATATACAACGTGAACACCGAGCGACTGAGTACCTATCGCAATAATTTAGGTACCTACTGCCAAACTATTATTATCAATGAGCTAAAGACGATGCTGGAGGCGCGCGCTGCGTGGTGACCACGTTTTTTTGCGGAAAACTAGGTAACAGAACAAGCTTATAACTTTGTGATTTTTCATGATACAATTTTGAAATTTTGTACATAGATTCTTTACATAAAAATACTAGACACGTGTATCAGGTTTTGCATATACTAACCCTAATGTTGTATAATAAATCAGTAGACGAGGCGTTTCTGTAACATTAAAAAAATAGTAAGGGTGTTAAAGAATCACACTGAAGTTCACTGAACCCATATATACCATTTTTAGAATTTGTGTCGGTGTGTCTGCGGGTATCTCTTATGTTATAGCATCTCGCGTAAGTTATAATACCAATGTGGTTTGATTCAATGCACAAATATTGTGCATAACTTAAAGGTTTATGTTTTTGTTTTATTGTAATCGGTGCACTCCATCAAAAGAATAATGGAATGAATATCGAGAATTAATTTAAAGTATTTAAGGAGAACTTATCATCATTATGAAAGATAAATGCAACGACATCCATTGCACGAAAATGGTACTAATTAATAAAAATGTGCTCACAAGATAACTTTTAAATCGACTGATCGGCTTTTAAAAAAAGTTATGATAGCAAAAAGGTACTCTACATGACGCTGCTTTGACAATCTACATAGTCTAAGTGTGTCTTCGATCCATTTCAATGCATTCAATTTTTATCAGTTTTACTTCGTGCTCGATACATGACG
Organism: Noctua fimbriata; assembly: GCA_905163415.1. Classification (NCBI taxonomy): domain Eukaryota; kingdom Metazoa; phylum Arthropoda; class Insecta; order Lepidoptera; family Noctuidae; genus Noctua; species Noctua fimbriata. The sequence goes on along the minus strand of LR990950.1, from coordinate 198,169 downwards.
ATGTTAATTTGACTCCATTTTCATTTATGACGGGGTTTCTATGAAAAAGTTCTAAATAAAAAGTCCGAAATAGCATGTGTCTATCTTTTAAGGTTGACTTACACTCTCTCTTATGTGACACAGACGAAGTTGCGCGGATCGGCTAGTTTATTATATTGCCGAATAACAATTAAAACAAAACTCAATAATCCGGCCCTCGTGAATCATCGGCTGATCCCGACTGACACGCGGAAGTACCCGCCGTTGTGGAATATAAAATAAAACAAAGATGGCTGCAGCAGCGGTTCGTTTGATGTGCGCGTTGCACCGCGCCATGTTGTTAATAAAAGAGTTTACGTTTTACATGCACGGTGACTGACATCAATCTTAGTTATGGTGGAGCTGTTGTAACTGGCGCTAAATAATAAGAACAATTCATTATTCCAATATAAGGATTGAAGACATGAAAATACGATTGCTTCGTTGGTCTAGTGATCGCAAGCACCACTGATGAACTTGAGGGGTGGATTCCTAGTATGTTTGGGTTTTTAACCGACTTCTAAAAAAGGAGAACTCAATGTCAAAAGCCACTTCACTGGTTTTGCATCCATTTAGACAAATGGGAGCAATGAAGCAGAGTTTAGTAGTTTTATTAAATGGTTTGACAGTATATCAAAATGACGCTGAGCAAAAGCCGTTCTACATTCGTGAGTTGAGCATACTTCGAAGTGTCTCCGCTTTTTGGTAGCATTCAGATCGTATACCACAAAGGGAAGCTTGCGCAAAATAGTACCAAGGACAAAGAGCTGTCTCACAGTGAGAATCTGACATTCGGTGTAGAGAGCCGTGGTGGGATACTTAAAAGGCTTCGAGGTCATAACCTTGAGAACAGCTCTCTGTGCTCGTTCCAGAAGCAGGAGGATTGTCTTGGGAGTCCCACCCCACACTGTGATGCAGTAGTTAATTATGCTTTGACACAAGGCATAAGTTTTAATCGTAAGGCGGTCCGCGGAGAGCATTAGCTTTTTAAAAATAAATATACACTTGCAGACTCTCGATATGAGATTACTAAGGTAAGGTTTCCAGCTCAGAGAACTATCTACATAGACTCCGAGATACTTGACCGACTCACACCTTTTGCGTTGAGGACAGCCACATTGTGATGAAGAAAGACCGATTGAACAAGTATGAGCTCTGAGCACTATTGCATCCGGAGGAGGGAGGTTGGTGGATAGTAAGGAGAAAGGTAAGTATACCGTTTCATTTAAAGTTAGGATATTATTTGACAGCCATTTCATCAATTAGTTTAGAGCAAGTTCCGCGTATTTTACTGTTTCAGCCCAGTCACTACCATGAATTAATAGAGCCGTATCATCTGCGTAAGTGAAAATTGAACAATTCATTAGAGACATTTTGCATAAGTTGTTAATATCACTAATAAAATCATTAATTTTGACGCATTGAGTTCTATCACAAACGTAACCCTGGTAAATTTTAAGGTATGTCCGCGAATGCCCGTAGCTTCCAGCTTAGGTAAGAGGTGAAGAACGGACACAGTGTTGAATGCTTTAGAAAGGTCTAAGAAGATAGCAAGGCATTTCATTTCCATCTAATTTAGATACTAAATGGTCTGCCAAGGTAGCAACAGCATTTACAGTTGACCTGACACGTCTAAAACCATACTGGTTGTTACTTAGTAATTTGTATGACTCAAGATAGTGTACCAATCGATTATTAAGGATCTTTTCTAAAATTTTAGAGATGGCAGGCAAGACTGAGATCGGTCTATAATTATCTACACTGTGTCTGTCTCCATTCTAGAAGATTGGGTGAACAACAGCTCTTTTGAAAACCTTGGGAAAACAGCCGTGGAAATAGAGCGATTGCAGATATGAGTAATGGCTGGGACAATCGCAGGCAGAAAGGATTTTATCATTCTCGATGAAATTCCATCCCAACCAACAGCAGCATCAGCTCGTAACCCAATAATGGGATTCGAGACCTCCACTGCAACTGTAGGATACAGGACAAAATACATCTACCTACCAAGTTTCAACTGTGTAGTCCTAAAAAGTAGTAGTAGTCCTAAAGGACCACATCTGAAGCCGAAATGTGCGCACTTTTTGGATAAATAAGCAGCAGCAGGATTTTGAAAGTATTGAAATAACGGAATTAATGACAGTAGCAGAATCTTTTTACCCGAAGGTGCAGAGAGCCCTAGAAATTTTACTGGCAATGCCTTATTCCACTGCTACAACTGAAAGGTCATTCAGCACATTCAGACGCGTAAACACGTGGCTAAGATCGACTATGATCGAAGATAAGATTAAAAGGCCTTTGTATGCTCAGTGTACATAACAAATTTGTTACCGCTATGGGCGTTTTATTACCTGCAAATTGTAAAAAAAACGTTTGAAAAACCTACCCTGGCGCCCCCACCTAATAAAGTCAGGTTTCCACCCCGAGACACGTTATTAGGGTATACATAGAACACGCTTTGAGATGAACAAGTTTCGAAAATACTTGGAATACTTGAAAATGCCCTGGGCTGTCGATTGCGGGGGCGTGTCGGATATAAATAGCTTTGAGCCGTGATAGATCGATCGACTGTTTGTTGTGCTACAGGCAAATGTCAATCACTTCCGTAGTTCTTATCTTCTAGAGCATTTAGCTGCAAGAGTTGTATGGGACTGGTTGATACAAGTAGCCCATCTGGCCTACGGACATCTGCAATTGCTTGATTATTGCCAAACGACCAATTAGGCGTAACCACGATTTGATTTGTGTGATTAATTTGAGTGAATTCCAACTTTTGCCTGGGAAGACCCACGGAGACACAGTTTTAAAAGTGAAGTTATTCTGATGTGTTGCTGGAGAGATTGTTCGGTCACTTCTTCACACCAGGGACTGGTGAAGAGGACTGTCTACGTGTGACGTTAGAAAAGTTATGATTCTCAGACTAAATTGAATAAAAATAACATAACATAAAATCCCATGTAATAGGGGGCGAGCCTATTGCTATCAAACGGGCACGAATCCAGACCCCCATTGCAGGGTTTTTCCATCAGGAACAACCCAATAACACTTTCCCGACCCGGGAATCGAAGCCTCATGCTCAGCAGTCGCGCTTGCCTGGCCACTCGACCAACGAGGCATAATAAACTAACTATATTTACATTATAACATTAAAAAGGATTAAATAATCGCGGCAACGCCGCTAGTCTATTGGGCACATTACCAGCTGCGCTTTTATAGTTTGTTGTTAGTTTAGTTCAGTTACTCTAATTTATTTAATCGTTTTTAAAATGAATAAATGACTTTAGACTTTGAACAAAAAAAGACTTGACTGATTTCCAAAAATAACGACCATTTCAAGTGAACTCAGTTAGTCAGCACATAAGCTAACCACATCAAGAGTAATCCAATCCTAAGGCCGAACGTTCGGTAGTTAAAACTCAGTTCCTTTGATCAACAGCATTTGCGAACAGCTGAAGAAAAACCGCTAAAATTAAGAAGACTCAGGGTCAATACAGTAGTGAAGCGAGCGAACTAGCCGACTCCGGCCGTAACACTGGACCTATCCGACTCACCGTCGCCACGTCGTAAAAATGGAGGAAGCAGACTTGGGGACACTGGTTTTATTGCTCACTCATTTAATGGAGATAAGGGGGAAGTGTTTGGCAAGTGAGTGTGTCTGTTATACCTTTGTGCTGATGCACAATCCAACACACACTAGAGAAGTGCTTATTGGGTCTCGCATGGGACAATATATATAATAAAATTACATGAAAACTTAAAATTAAACAAAATAAACGTGTTCGAGCTCGCATGCCCACCATAGCCAAAGTGAAACAGTAATGGTGGAAAGGAAGGGAATACCTGAATAGGTAAAAAGATTAGAATTTGATTACACACAACTTTATAGTGATCTTTTTTTTGAAATCATCATCATCTGGAAAAGGCTAGTTTACCCAACGATATTGGGGTTGGCTTCAAGTCTAACTAAAAAAAAAAATATTATTATTTATTTAACTTTTTTATTGTACATGTTACCGGCTGTTAAGCAAAGATATTAATCAAGGCTCAGTTATAAAGGCTTACGTTTTATAGCCGAGCTTCATATCACAAACGAGAACTACACCACTGCAAGCCGTCTAGAAAGACCTACATCCTATTATTGGATCTTCATTCAAAGTTTCCTTTCACAATAGGGATTGTCAATTATTTCCAGATGCATTAGTAACGAAGCGCCAAACAAGTTGTCGCCTTCGTCCGACGGCAGTCTTTCTATACTTTTTATTACTTGACCAAAATATCTTGAGAGGTGGTGGAGTTTTGAGATACGTTTGAAATGTACTGGATTTGACAGATTTAAGACATCATTTTTCTTAGCAAGCAATGCCAGTCTGATGTCTCAAGTTAGTGGAGCGGTGTATGTGTTGCGACGCCGGAGCGGCACCGCAGCACCGCTTAGTTGTTCTCTATCGAAATATTTTGATACCCGTTTTCTGGACCGGGTATACGGCGATACCCATACCTTCAAGGCCGGAAATTGAGATTCGCAGATATACCCCGTGCCTAATACTGACAGTATTCAGAACCCGGCATCGCAGCGCCGCGACGCCGCACCGTCCGTCCGAGTGCCCACCAAAGCGGCGAAATCTAATCGCGGCGGCGCGGGCGGTGCGCGGCGCCGCATTGTACGGTGTGCACAGGCTCTAATACCTGTCTGACCGTCTGTCTCCTCATCGTAAAGGCTTGGGGGTGGTTGACGTCACAAGTTTTATCGCCTGTCTCGCAAACAGGGGGAAGTGTTTGAATAGAGTGTCCATCGCGTTCGCAGATGATGGAGAGATAAAGTTAAAGGATAATAAAATGGAAAGTATAGTGTAGAGCTAGACATTTGTATGTATAGCGATAGCTTTCGTGCGCCCGTTGGATTTCAGTAACTTTCGACATGAACGTCGTATTAAAAATGATCGTTTATGTTATGTGAGTTTAACTACTGAATTGCACAAAGGCAAAAATACAAGGTGTAAGAGTCAGCCCTTCGCAGACTGGTAGGGTGAATTAAGTATCATACTAAGATGACCGGTACAAGAAATTATTTCAGGAACGTTATGGGAATCTAATAAATTTGATTTGGTTTAGACTAGGCAGGAAGTCAACAGCTTATTTCACGCGTCGTTCTTTATAGTATTTCAACATCCATTGTTAGCTTTTTGATTTTGGCCGTATTATTTACATAACTGCGAACAGATAATGTAATTTCCCATAGAAATAAAGGAATAGTAACTGAAAAAAACGATTTAAAAAATCCAGAGAAAGATTCCGGTAGAATTTGATTCAAAATAAGGAGCTGAATGCACCCTGTCAGTTTGCGGAGGGCTGCCCCTTATATTCTATATTATGTGATTTGTGCTGGGTGTACTTTTAGTCTGATATTCACAGACGGTATATTGCGATGACGGAGTACAATTTGAAGGAACTGAGTGTCGTAACTCGGATTGACGGATTGTGTGGGATATAGAGGAAAATGAGTAAATGAAACCTTGACGGCTGACAGGGGAGAACGGAAGAAAACAGGCCAAGTGCGAGTCGAACTCGCACACACAGAGTTCCGTAGCACCAAACCATATAATAACAATGTTTTTAACGCTCATTCATATGTAATACAAGCAAAACTAAAGGTGTATTTCAAAGTATGTTAAGGAAAAACTATTAGATACTTCCCTAAACAAAAAATATTACTTCCCTTTTTGAATTGGATTTTGTTAAAAACTTCATGGGTTTTATTTTTTATACACGGAACCCTAATCCCTGTCAAAATCTGTCCCGCTGTTTTGGAGATTAGCCGGAACAAACAAACAGACAGACAAAAATAAAATGATTTTGTTTGTTATAAGTACCGTATACATATAATTTCAAAAGCATTTAATAAATAGCTGTTATTTTGAAATTACAAACAGACACTTCAATTATATTTATTTGTATAGAAGAATATTTGAGCGTATTCCTGGTAATCCTAGAAAATGTTGTAGACCAAACTCTAGCTAGTACTCCGCCAATAGTCGACAAACCTCTCGAGAATAGGTCTGCAATCAAGCGAGCTATCACTAAAGCAATTACTACTGGAAGTCCCATGGTGGCTGCCGTGGCTGGTATTTATTAATTGGTTTACTAGTTCTACTCCTCTGTGGCGTTGAGAGGACCAAATATCCCACTTAGTAGTAATCTAAAAGAGGGGCTCGTGACTCAACAGCAATATCAGCCGCTCGGGTCGATCTTTAGGTTAAGCCGCGCTTGCCTAGGTTGTTGTGTTGGTGAAAGTCTGATAGTCCTACCGAATCAAAGTTAATAAAATTTATATGGGAGCACCGGGCGAGTTTCTTCTTCCAAATAAAAAAGCACATAAATAGGACCAGTAATCACGGAGAAATCGGTGAACATACATGGATAAAAAAATGCTGGTGGAGCACATAACGTACTCCTTTTTTAGAGGTCGGTTAATAACGAATTGTTCCTTCAAAGTTCCTTGTTATCGCAGTCACAAAGTCGACCAAATGGAAACGGTTAATATCCAGTTTTTATAAAACTTTTCTTGCTCAACAAAATGGTCACAGCCGCCTAGCGACCAGCAGCACAGCCAGAAGCATCGCAGACGCAATGCCACTTCAGTAGATACGCCTTTCGGCGGGCAGAAACACCCGTACAGTCAGCACGCAGTCGCTTATCCAAGAAGTTTTATGCCCCTGGAAGGAGGCCTTACTCTCAAGGCATCCGATAGTCCGGTTAAGCAGAAGCCAGCATCTTAGATTGACCCGCGAACTGCCATCCGCAAAAAAAGGTGACTGTTCCAATTACGGATTGTCTAAAGAGTCTAAACGCTAAGCTCCGGATTTAGGTAACACGAGTGCTTAGTAACTGTCTACCCTGTGTCGCCAGGCTATCAACTAGTCGGCAGTGGAGGGGGAGAACTGGATGCAGGGGGAGAGGGTGGCGGTGACGTCACCACGAGAGCTTTATTGCGCACCACTTGTGTCGCACAAAAAGAATATTGGAGTTGCTATCTAGTTTAGCGTTTTATTTTATTCGATAGTTTGTCACGTAATACTTGCAATCGGCGAGCGTGTATGGTCAGATGTATGGACGTGGATGAAGCAAAAGGAATATGTAAGGATCGTAGCAAGTGGCGTTCTGTGGGTCCTGCCTCTAATGAAGCCGGAAGGCATTTGTTCTCCTCGTTATTGTAATCATTTTTTGTTCTGGACCATACCTGCGTAAGCGCATGCCACACCGCCAGCTAGCGAGCGGGCGAGCGAGGCTCATTTCATACTTCGTTTCGGCTCTTTGTGGCCTGCGCTTTAAGCTTTAAAAAGCTAACTTGAAATCGCTTTACTTTGCGTGCGACAGCTGCGGGACCCCCACCCTATAATTTATTTATTAATTTAATTCGCAGCGCAGCAGCCAAAGGCTATGCAGATGATGATGTCAATCCCGTACATTTTGGGCTTTTTGACAATCGTTATAAATTGTCCTTTGTCTAGGTCCCCTAGTTATATTTTATAGGCATTGTCGTCGCCACCTTGTGTACGGTGCCTCCTTTCAATACTCAATATGATTGTGTAACAATACTAGTTAGTCACACCAGACTGACCCGGAATACATTACACTCGAGGTCGAAAGGTGAAGGCGCACAATACCACCGCTTGTGAGTTGTTGTATGTTGTGATGCATTATTGCAATAACCTGTGAACGTTTTACATTGATATCTAAAGTGCTTTCTATTGGCAAACTTACTCTCCTTATCCTCGAGTCTTGTGTAATTTTTTGTAAGCACGCGTTCATGTGGAAGCGCCAGGGTACCGTACCACGCGAAATTCAATTTTTTTTACGTGTTTTGCAATTTACCGGTCAGTGGTCAAAATATGATTCGCGACTTTAATATGATACATGTATTTACTGACTTATAATCATTAAAATCATCAATACAACCCTCTTAGTTTATTTGATCCCATAGAATGATATTTTCTTGAAATAGTCATTTGTTATGGTCGTAAATCATATTTTAATCAACATACAACCCGACACTGACCTGCAAATTGCAAAAAACGTAAGAAAATATGAGTTCCGCGGGCTACCGTGGCGCTTAACCTTACAGAACATTATTGCCCGGCCGCACTTGCCTTCCGCTTCGAGAACAAGATCCAACGATCGAAAACATGGCCCCGAATATAAAGTGAAGGGTAACAGATATGAAAGTTTATTTTAATAGCCAAAGGATTGTGTATTTAGGTCATGAAAGCCGATGAGAACGCCTCGAGGAAAGCGAATTTATCACTTTCTAAAATGATTGTTATTTCAGCAACCAAAGCTTAACCTTCCGGGGTTTAGTCCCGCGGTGTCCTGTGTAGACACCGTATGTGCTTCAACTTTTACTTTCTTCTCTCTGCTTTTGACCCGCACTTAAATTAAATTAAAAAGTTTACAAATAAAGAGGTTAGCTTCGATCTGGGATTTTTCAGGAAGGTTTAAGAGCCGACACTTGAGGAGCGGAAAGAGTTTTTGCAAAAAAATAATTACTTACTTTTAAAACGAAATGACTTCCAGTTAGGCCTTTTTTTTTAGGGTGGGATATCATCAAATGACACCCCCCCCCCCCCTCCCCGCTCTGGGCGGAGCGGAAGGGAGTGTCAGACTTATACTGACTAAAACCCATCCATGTTCCTTCTTTGCCCTTTGTGTTCCAGGGCCGCGGTATCTCTTTCGAACAGTCCCGCAGCCCTGGCAGGCATCGGCCCATACGGACCCCTACGTGGTTGCTGACATCTTTTGAGGCGCGCGTGGAACACGAACGCGCCGTCGACACGGCCTGTCGTCATAAGACGGCCGGACGGCGAGCTAGCCCATAACTCGCCGTCCACAGGCCCGCGCCTACGGTGGCCGGGGGCCACCACGTGACCCCCGACGCCCAGGGCGTCTCCCGTGGCGGTTGGGACGTGAAGCTCTTTCCCTCTCACGTCCCGCCACCTCCTTCACTAGCATGACTGCTTAGCAAAAGGAGGTGACGGGTTCCCATTCCCTCTCGCTCCGGACCATGGCTTGAACCAGGGCCGGGCGCGAGAGATCGCCGCCGCCGCCAATCGCCTCTACGAGAACACGGCGCCGCTCAGACCTCCACAGTGTGCTACACCGTGTCCTCCGGACGATCCTCGCAATGGATCCAGTTAGGCCTTGTGATTGCTACTTTCAAAGGGAACGCGAATTTCTAACATCATAACATAACATCACGCATGTAATCCCCTAAGGGTTAAGCAGAGGTTTATATGTCATCCAACATAGTACATCCACATTCTGTTAGTTATGTTTAAGAGGGAACAGAGGCTGCGATTCACCATACAAATGAATTGCGCTTTTTTCTTCCTGAATAATACCTCTAGAGCAATCTTTTTTTTTCCCATAATATCATGGTCTACTGTAGACACGTCCCAAGTGCTCGCCCAAATCCATAATTGCACAGATAAAACCTTCGGTTTCTACGAAGATGTCCCCGGAACGTAGCCAGGCTACGGAAGCTGATAGGTCTACAGGTCTACATCAGGCGATTGTGGAGAGTCTTGATTATTATTAATAAATAAACTAAACTACTGAGAAATTACTGATGTAAAAACCCAATAGCACTGCCCGACGCGGGAATCGAACCGAGGACTTCGCGCTTGCGACCACTAGACCGACGAGAAAGAAATAATGACTGTTACTCTTAAAACGAAAGACTCTCACTAAAGCTTTGAGATAGCTATTTTAAGTTCCAAAGGGATTACTTGCTAATTTCTTTTCTGGTTTTAGAGCTCGACGCAACGTGTGAATAAAACATTACAATGAGGTCAGGCGTACTAACTATATCTGTCTGGGGTCACGCGCTGACCTCTGAGCTGATTAATGCAGCAACGCGTCACTTACAATATTGTTGCACCCACATCCTGGAGGTGAGGTAAGCAGTACCTACCCAGCATGTAACCAATACAGGTGGAACGAAAACAAGAATGTGTGTAACTACAAAAAAAAAACGAGACTACTGAAAAATCACGCTCTAATATTTATCATGGAACGACTGCCTATCTGGTCTCACCAACCCAGTTATTCTGGGCAATACGATACTGCTTGGTAAGATTGGTTGTCAGACTTTCGGACCACTGACTGCCTCCCTGTAACGACTGTCAAAGATCTACAAATGACAGCCAGGACCAACGGCTTAACGTGCTTTCCGAGGCGCGGAGGAAACACTGTATTTAATGGGTGGTCACCAATCTAGTGATTGACCTCGGCAAGCACTGCTTAACCTAGCCACGAGCATTTAGAACAAAAATCAATGCTGTTTTAAAATATGGAACGAAGTTCACGGTTTCCACGACCTATTTTGTCGCTCGTTCAAAAGAATTTTATTTTCTTGGAATTTTGTTGGGTTCGAAAAAAGGCTGTTCCTGTAGCCCCCGCTACTTACGTCATGTAACTGAGGAGCAGCTGTTGTAGACTTCATCATCATCATCATCATTTCAGCCGAAAGACGTCCACTGCTGGACATAGGCCTCCCCAAGGGGGGTTTTGCCATAATCGCCACGCTTGGCAGGCGGGTTGGCGATCGCAGTATGGTTGTTATAAAGCACAGAGAACGCTGCTGCCCATTCTCTGGTAAGTCCCTTAGTCGCCTCTTACGACACCCACGAGAAGATATGGGATGGTGCTATTCTTTACGTCCGGACACCATACAGAACATCAAGTCATCAGTTGTAGACTTGCAATGCATTAATAAGACCATTACTATGAAGTATAAAGTATTAGCTTATGCCCGCGGCTTCGCCCGCGTGGAGTTCGGTAATTGTCCCACGGTATCGGACTACCGGGATAGAAAGTATCGTATATAAGTATCTTATGCATTAATCCAGGTTATAAACTATCTGTGTGCCAAATTTCATCCAAATCCGTGCAGTAGTTTTTGCGTGAGAGTAACATCCATACAAACATCCACACAAACTTTCGCATTTATTATTTATTCATGTATATATTTAAGAACTATAAAAAAAAACAGAATAAAAATAGTAATTACACTTAATAGTTTTAAATATAATTAATCGTATTCGTTAGCAAATTATTTATTTTAATTCATTTATTTTATACCAGCTTATCAGTGTTGTCCTATTTAAGTCCGCGTGTACCACTTTTGTAACATAAACTTATAATAAATAATTCCCCGTTAAATACTGCTCGACAGCATGTGTAACGAACAGCCCCGCATCTGCGGCACAGTGACAATGCGCGACGCTCAGGTCAAGGTCGGGATATGGATTACATCGGCGCACAGCGCTGTCTGTTGCCAAGTGCCGCGCGCTGCACTAGCTACAGTGGAGACGGCGCAGGGGTATCACCGGATCAGTATCGTATCGATGCGGCCAGCCAGAACGGTTAAGTAGACTAGATGACGCGATATGCCGATGATACGGGTGTGGATTTACGAAGGTAACCAACGGGACCCTATTACTAAGCCTCCGCTGTCCGTCCGTCCGTCCGTCTGTCAACGGGCTGTATCTCATGTCCCGTAATAGGTAGACAGTTGAAATTTTCACAGAATGTATATCTGTTGCCGCTATAACAAGAAATAATAAATTAAAAGTTAAAGGAGGCTTCCCTACTACGAGGGTACGAAACCCGCCATGCGCGAGTCCAACTCGCACTTGGCCGGTTTATTTTAAGTTTTAACTTTAATATAGTTCATACTTGTGTTAATTTTATTGGGCACTGGCTGTTCCCGTGACCTTCCTCCGCATGAAATTATTACTTTCCTATTTGAATCGGATTTTGTTAAAAAAATCATGGATTTTAATTGCACGGGGATTTAATTCTTTTTCTAAAATAAAAGTAGGCTAAGTAACTCCTTAGAACATCAGCTATCTGCCAGTAAAAGTCCCGTCATAATCGGTCCAGCCGTTTTGGAGATTAACCGGAACAAACAGACAGACAGACAACAACAACGACAGACGACAACTATTAAAAATATAAATAAATAAATGCTTTTTTTTGTTATAAGTTAGTATTGCTGTAAGTATTGCATATACTTTCCTAAGCATTCAGTAAAAAGCTGTCATTTTGAAATTACAAACAGACACTTCAATTTAATTTATTTGTACAGATAAATGCTGGTTTGTGTACATTACACGAGGCAGCAAACGTTAACGTATGTAGAGGAAATCATGATATTTGAAGCAACAGGTTCTTGTGGCCGTCTTTAAAATGATTTATAACAAACTTCTACAACTTCTGTGCAGCAAAACATCACCGCCTACCCTCCTGGCACATATGCCCTTACGAACAGGTGCTTCCTTCGTCGTGAGGCAGTCGACGATGAAATATGATAAGATAAAATAGTCCAGATGAAAGGATAGCTAATATTATTTTTAGCGCTAGTGGCGGGTGGGGACGCCGCGCGCCGCGGGGCTTGTAGCGGGAGGGGGGGTGGGGAGGGGAGGGCAGCTAGGAGGACTTCGTCGACCTAATTGCCGGCGTCCTTCCTAAAGGTCAGGTGCGTAATACACAGTACTTGTACAGTAAAACATGCATGAACGGACCAGAGGTGTGGTCTGTTCTGCGAGACCGCAGTTATATTGTTCTCCTCAACTGTTTACTTTGTGAGGCGCGAATTATACAGAAACGGCGTAAGGTAAAGTGCCGCCTGCGTGTAATTTACGACACGTCGCCTACGTACAGCTTGTATGAAAACGTTTTGAAGCGGCATCATGCCTGCGCTGCGCCTTCACCTTACGCCTTTTCAGTATAAATCGCGCCTAAGGCACGGTTTATACAGAAGAGACGAGGCGAGGACGCGGATAATCAAAGAAACCTAAAATGAACATGAATAGTAATGTATGTCGCATAGCGTCGTTTCCGCGTCCTCGCCACGTCACTTCTATATAAACCGCACTTAAAGACCCTAAAATAATTACTTTTGATAAAAAGCTGTGTAAGGCCATGGGGCAGAGAAGCAATACATTGTTATTGTCCAAACGAGTTTCCTCCGCGCCTCGAAAACCACGTTAAGCCGTTGGTCCCGGCTGTCATTTGTAGATCTTTGACAGTCGTTACAGGTAGGTACACAGTGGCTCGAAATTCTGAGAACCAGTCTTACCCAGTATCGTAACAGTCAACCCCGTAGCTAGGTTGTGGAGGTAAGACAGGCAGTCGCGCCATGAAAATAACTGGTTCTCAGACTTCAGCTGCATCCGGTTAGACTGGAAGCCGTCCCTAATATGTGTAGTTGGGAAAAGACTAGGCAGATGATGGCTCGCTCATTACGTACAAGGTTTTAGGGCACAAATGCACAATGCTCTCTCGTGATGTCTTCCAAAAGGTTTCTCCCAAACGAGAGTAAGTAAAGCATAAGAGGAAGACGCAAATAAAATGCCTCAGACGAAACACGTCAACGTTCAAGAATTCTAAAGCAGACGGCTGTAACATTCGGAGCGTACAATGTCTTCATTTGAGAGGAGGTAGACGCGGACAGCCATAGATCATAGATTACCTAACAAACGCTCTTTAGTTTGTACGAGTATGACATCACTTTGGTTCAGCGGAGTGTTTCATTTGAAGCAGCTGCTGAATTTGTGCGTGAGGTTTGATGAGGCATTCGATCTGTTATGTAGCTAACTACATTCTCTACAAGTGCTAGTTCGTTCGATTCGAGTAATGAGGAAAAATAGCGGATTTTATCATTTGATAATACAATGACTGTTTTGCTTTCGAACTTCTAATAAAATTGAAGTGTCTGTTTGTAATTTCAAAACAACATTTTTTTTACTGAATGCTTATTATGAAAGTATATAATACGGAACTTATAACAAAGAAACCGGCCAAGAGCGAGTTGGACTCGCGCACCGACGGTTTCGTATAAATTTTGTTATTTAACTACATAATTATTTACGGTTTTCAGATTTTTTCCTTTACATGTGCTGTAAGACATTGCTTCTTGCCAAATTTCATGATTCTAGGTCAACGGGTAGTTTTGATTCCCTTGTGAAATCGTAAAATATGCGACATTAACGGTCATATCTCTTGATCGCGTTGACTTACAAGTTTTTTATTTTCACTGCCCCAAGGGGTAGCAAACCTGAGTTTTTGATATTAATTTCAGCTTGATACCACCACGCGTTCCTGAGAAAAAGGGTCTGGACAGACGGACAACAAAGTGACCCTATAAGGGTTCCGGTTTTGGCGACTGAGGTACTGAACCCTAAAACATTATTTTAAATTTTTGTCTGCCTTCGCGCCTTAACATACCATAACGCCTGTGCTCCCCAGCACAGGCGTTATGGTATGTTAAGTAAGTATTGCATTGGATTGAACCCGGGGCCCCACTAGACCAACGAGGCGGTCGGGCTTACAAACAGTATTGTATGCCTTTGCCATGAGTCAGGATAATACCTTGGTGGGCATTGGCATGTGAACGGAATTGAATAATACAATGTGGGCACTACAAATATTGCAGCTCACTTATTGGGAGCACAATGATTTTGTCAAACAATAGGATTACAATTAAGGAGAACCGTTTCAATGGTCGCTCATCAACTGCTTCCCAACCATGTTGGGGTCGGCTTCCAGTCTAACCGGATGCAGCTGAATACCAGTATTTTACATGAACCAGTACTACCAAGGGTTATCGTATTACACAGTACTGTGTAATATGATAACCCTTGGTAATACTGGTTGTCAAGACTTTCGGGTCCACTCCGGGTTAGGATCAGTATCACTTCATCACTCAATACCTATACTGAGTTTATTCCATTATGGTAGCAGCAAAACATACCTAGTGTACTCTCACAAGCACCTTGCAACTTCTAAATTAATTTTCTCCTTCTGTACTGAACATAATATTCTTATAACCCATATTATTATGAATAATGTCTTATCTGAAAGTTGCAATATTCATCCATAAGAACATTGCTTTAGACTGCCTCAGTGGTGTAGTGGTTGCGAGAATGACTGCTGATTTGATTCCCGGGTCAGGTAGTATTATGGAGTTTTTCTATCAGAGATTTCTCAATAGCAGCCACATGGTTTTGATTTGTGCCCAGTTGATGGCAATAGGCTCACCCCTGATAACATGGGACTTAAACATAACTGGCAAAATGTTGGTGTACTATTAGGTACATCTCGGTCGAAACCTTTGGGGATTCCAGGCATAATGTTATTGTAATGTTTGGAATATTGCTAGATTTATAATTATAATTAAGTGCTTGTGACTACAACTAGCTAGCCAACATGATTGGATTACCGGCAGGCTTGAGTACGGACAGCAACGGATGGTGAAGACTTAATCTTTTAATACAGTATGCCGGTGATGAGCATATAGCACTTTTATTTTAAATATGTCTGACCTCACTGATGTTGAGTACTGGTACTTGCTTTTTGTGTTTGATAAGAATTAACTTAAGTAGCCTTAACCAGTGGTAGCTTGGACTCTGCTTCCAACACCAGCGGACTACTATTTTTTTAAATATTTCTTTAGGGTCACTTTTTAATATTTAAAAATGTAAAACCTGAATGAATGAGTAAAGGAATATCTTAGTTAAATATTTGCATGACCTTAGAGACTTGTTATTACTTAAAACTTGGGAAATAGTTTAAAGAATGTTTGTTCTTCTTCTTTATCATGTGGTTAATGCCTAAGTGTCAGAGTTTTTATGCAGCCCATGGGCCTCTGACTTGGCTAATTTGTTCCTTATAATTATGTGTCGTCTTGTGAACCAATAAGCAAATAAATTATTAGATTTCAATTATGAGCATTACGTTAGAGAAAACTAAGCAACAGATTAATTTTTTATTTCATGTGAAAACAGATTAATGTGCTGTAAGTACTTTCAATAAAATGTTTGCTTTAGATAGACACTCTGTAGGTAAATCTAACCATAATTTAGAAGCTAACGTTTTGATAGCCTAGAAAGGAGGCAGATTCCGAGAGTGATTTGTAAAACCTATATATTATCTGGTACAAAAACATTTGGGCTTTTAACGTCCCCTCTGTCAAATTCTATAAAACCTCATCGCCAAACCTAATAAAAAAAGAAAAAAACAAATAAATCCGCGCCATAAACATCCAATAATTCAAAAAGCGAACGCCGAAAGCCGCTGACGTCACGCTGCATTACCGTCACATAAATGTAGGTCATCTCCGATGCACACAACTTTACTCGGACTATTTACTTGTCGCGGTCGCCTACCGCCTAGCCGGGCCACTGGCCCACCGCTGGGCAACGTGGACAGCGTGGTCAACCGCTACATACACCACACTGTTTAGACAGCTCACAACTTCACAATAATACTACAAAACCGTAACGAAACACTTTTCTCTGTTGCGAAACACTCGCAAACCGGTTTTTGACACTTCACTGTACACTAACAACAATCACTGTGGTTTATTTATGTAATTAACGTCGGCTAATGTTTTCTTTAGGGTGTATTTTTTGGGGTAAATGATGATAACATTATGTTTATTTTGATGACGTACAACGCGAGCGGCGAGCGCGGAGCGGCCGCCAAGTGCGATGTGACGTCGAGCGCCGCGGAATGGCGCATTTAAACTGGGGTTGCCCGCACGTGAACATAATATACCACTCTTTTTTTTATTTAGGAAATTATAATCAAACGTCAAACAAGGTATCAGACTGTTTGTAGAAGAAACATGAAAATTACTTAGCTCATTTTAGTTGTGGAATCGTACAATTACTTTGTATTAACTAAGTTATTTCGATTATCATATGCCTGAGCTTCATTAACTTAGCTGTAGTCTAAACAAGTAACTACGTAACAATATTACTATTTTCAATATTAACAACTAAGCTGTAAGAAACGAGCTACTGAAATACTTTTTCTCCAAAAACAAAGCAAAAGTAATGTTGCTGGCAACATTATAATAAACTTCATTGGTGGTACTATGGTCCACAAACTCGATCGTGTTTCGTAACAATTACCGGAGAAAAAAAAGCTCACTTAAAAAAGCTTTCTGAAAATAAAATGTTTCTTTTAATTAAATTATGTCATGCAACCAATCGGGGCTTTTCTTCTGTAAACGAGGAAATGGCTCTTAATTTTGAGCCACGATTCGTCTGTCGTCCAAACTTTGCTACAGATTTCGTAAGCGAGACATCATTGTAAGCTTGTCCTCAAAAATGCGAGACTCGAGCATGGTAGAAAGCGCAACGCGACAGGGCAGTCAGATCCGATCACACGCGAGAGACGCGTTCTGAATTATTTAACTAAAAAATAGATAGTGCCTGTGCCGAGGAGCGACGGCCATGTTGTGCTGTTGTTTGTTTTGCTAAAGTTATCTGCAGAACCAAAGGTTGTTAACTATACAACCAAATAAAGTTGAAGTGTCTGTTTGTAATTACAAAACATCGGCTTTTGACTGAATGCATTATTTATTTATTTAAGCCTCTTTAATTCCTTAGTAACATATAAAGTTTTTTTTTGTAATACTTTTAACTAAGGACCTCTCGACGATATGATGAGATGAGAATATTTATATCTTTTTTTGACCAGTTAAGTTTTTTCATGATGTCTTATAAAACAGTTAAACTCGCGGATAAGGGGTCGCCTTGTCTTACACCTCTGCAAAAGTTTATTTCAGGGCCAGTTTATCTAGTTTCACTCGGCTAATGCTTTTCTTGTAGATGTTTTGTATTAGTTCATGTTCTATTGGCATATAACATTCGTATAGAGCTTTCCAGTGTAGAGTGGGATATTGAATCAAAAGCTTTGGCGTAGTCGATGAATGCACAGTATAAGGGACGTCTTTGTTCTTCGTATTTTTCTATTATTTGCTCTAGGACGTGAATATGGTCCATTGTTGAGAAAGATTTCCTAAACCCTGCCTGTTCTACGGATTGGGATTTTTCAGTGATTTCAGATATGCGTCGTTTTAGACATGAGGCGAATAACTTGTAAATGCATGGTTGTAGGCTTATTGGTCGGCAATTTGCAATGTTTGCAGGATCTCCTTTTTTATAAAGGAAAATGATGTCAGATTTGGCCCATTCTTTAGGATTCTGTCTAGAGTCTAGTGCTTCATTAAAAACTGTTGTTAATTAAGGTGTCAGTACATATTCCTGTTATGATTATTTCATTGGGTATGTTGTCAGGGCCACTGCCTTAACCTTTCTTCAGAGATTCCATTTTCAGAAGGATTTCGATATTAGTGAATCTTTGAAGTGATGGTGGATGAGAAGATGTTCCGTTTCTTAATACTTCGCATAGATGGTTATTTGAAGAATTATCTTTTCTAGAATATAAATCTTTGTAGAAGTAAGTGGCTGTCTCTATTATTTTTGACCTCGAGGATGTTTCTCTATCAGACGATTTTTCCTTCACATTCGGAATCCAAGTTTTTGTCAAATTTAGCTCTTTGTGTCCTTTCTTCAGACTTCTGGTGTCAGTTAGATGTTTTTCTATTATCGTCAGTCAGTGGGCTTCGTACTCTTTCTTGATTCCTTTGTGTGTACTTTTATATAGGTTACTAAGTTCCTGTTGTTCTTCTTTTGTTCGTGCTTTATTATTTTGTAGCTCTTTCCTCCTGTTCAATAGTAGTCTTGTGTCTTCGGATATAATTTGTCTTGGTTTATTTATTGTTTTCTTTATAGCATTGATGGATTCAGTGATAGATATTTTTATATTTGAATAATATATATACTTCTATATTTGTGTATGTCTATAACTCGGGTTTTTCTAATCTCTGTTTTAGACTATCCAGGAATAGGTTTTCTTCGTCTATTGTTTTCAAAGTGCAGTTTGTTAGGCTATATTTTCTGGTTATTGTATTATTTTATATTTGGAACTCACTCCTTATAAAAAGTCGCTGGTCGCTTGGGAAATTGAGCTGGTTTAAAATATCTACATATGTTTGTAAACTTTTCTTTTGTATTAGACATAATATAGTCGAGTTGATATTTTGTTTCTTTAGGTGACATCATGTCCACATATTCTTAGTATTCTTTTTGAATATGCAGTTGATTACAGTTAGATTATTCTGAAGAGCAAATTGTACTAGTTTTTCGCCTCTTATATTCCGGTTGCCGTAACAGTATAATCCTAGTGTTCTTTCTTCCTCCGGCTGTCATAGTTCAATGCAAGTGTTGAAGTCGCCTATTATGATGACATTTTTGTAGTTTTTTTCTAGAGTTTCTTGTAGCTGGTCGTAGAAGATGTCAGACTCATCATCGCTTGCAGTGCTGGTGGCGTATAAGCTTGTATAATAGAGATAACTGTTCTGTCTAATTTTAAATTTAATATGCATGTTCTTTCTGAGAAGGCAATGAAGTTTTCTATGTTTTCGTTAAGATGTATCGTCACGGATTAGGGAATTCGTTTTTTTACTGTTATTAGCGCATATAAGTAACTAATCGATTTGTGCTGATTGTAAATACCACCTTCAAAAACCAGAGCCAGAAAAAAATTAAAACAAAAATCACTTTATCGCGATTTATTCGTCACTGGTAAGTCGTAGGACATCCAGAAAACGCTTATAATTTAGCGTAACCTTAGGCCTTTCAAATGAATGAAGACATTTTTGTTGAAAACATGTATAAGTATTCAAAGTTACAGTTTTTTTTGTATGTTTGCGAATTCCAGGATCAAAAATTCAAATATTAAAAAATATAGTTCTAAATGAAAAACTATAAAAGTTATCCACGCGGGAGTTTTACTCGGGCATTTGTCGTTGAATACTGTACGCCCTGGCTTTAACAAAATGACATGTACGATTTTAAGGCAAAAAAAACACACTGTGCAATATTTTGAGTGAGCTACATTGAGTCCTACCGTGAAACGTGACATTTGCACCCAAAAAAAAAATGCATAGAGTTAGTTTGATGTACAGAATGCTTGGTTGACGGCGACGTGAAGGGTCCGTTAACACCTTGTATAACGCATGCATTTCGCGAAGAGTTAAGCAGTAGTTGAATGTTTAAGTGTCAAATGATAGAACATAACTTACCTACCCAGCGCACGAATCGAGATCATCGCTCGCAAGTCGCAACAGGGTGTTTCAACTACGTCATACGTAATAATGAATAATGTTATTATTTTTAAATTATTCAAATCTCATAAATACTTATTTATGAATGTTTAGTAATCATTGGATACATGAAGTTGGCTGCCCTTCCCGTTGCAGGTCGACTAAAGTGACGGTGTATTCATAATGCCTGTATATATAACGGGGCTAACAGACTTGCAGCTTTGTATCACCTTCAGTAGCGAACAAACCTTCTTCAAATTGATAGGGATATCTGCTTTGTAATGTTACCAAGGAGGTGCTGGCCTGTCTTGAAGAGTTGGGATGGCTCAAAGAACCTTTGGTCACACCCTTACGCCAAATATGCGTTTTTGACGTGGAGTTGAGGACAGTACGAATATATCCGATAAACAGTACAATAATGTTGTAATCCCAACTATAATATTATAAATGCGAAAGTAAGTTTATTCATTTGTTACCTTTTGACGCACCACTGAAAACCACTGAACCAATCATTCTGAAATTTTGAATATACGTTTTCAGGTGTACAGAAACGGACATAACCCACCTTGCATTTCGAAAATAAGTACTGTTCTCAAGGAAAACAACAATAACGTTCTTATGGTAATAGATGGCGCCACGTGTCTTTCGAATCATGATTGAATTGTTATTATAGAAACTTAGTAGTGTCTTGAGAGTTTTGACAACCCTACGCGCCAAAGCATGCCGTAGTGGCGTGGCGAAGGGAACTTTAAAAATTCTTCGTTCAAAAAGAAACCATTAATTTGTTGCTCATTAATTGGCTGGCGGTGTCAACCCTACCACATTGCCAGTGGCTCTGGCAAGTGGCAGCCAAAGTAAGCGTTGCGCCGCGTTCACCCACAAATAGCGCGGACCACTAAACGCGGTAAAAAATGACTTCCTGTGTGCAACTGTACTGTTGCACGAATTAAAGAAATGGCTCTAAATAGGTCATCTTATATTTGGTCGCTATTTGTAACTTATTTCGTTGGTCGAGTTGTAGCAAGCGTGCTGTTGAACAATTTTTATTTATTTATCATTTATGCACACACAAGAGAGAACATAAGGAAACATCTTAACATAACTAAGGTTTTTCTGCTTTGTCATTGTGAGTGATGTGTTCATATTTTCTAGTAATAATGTAAAATTTATAGTTTACAAGGATTTGTGTGTGACTTCCAAAAAAAACACTAAAAGTAAAAAGTAGAAAATAACTTTACTTTCGGAAGTCGTAGTCGGTGACTTCTGTTTGTTTCATTGACTTTTTTGCCAAAGTTATTTTCCACTTTAAGTTGTTTTTTTTTTAGAAATCGATTTTTTTTTTTGCAAAAAAGTTTTTATTTTACCCTTTTAGTTGTGGTATCTCAATAGGTTGATAATGTTAGACTTTTGTATACGTTCTTGGTGCACTGGATTTTCGCGCGGCGAGTGCAACATCCAACAGTATGCTTGTTTTATTCGCTGGGACCGGGATGCATTCTTTTGGACTATCAATGCTAGAAAAAAAAAAAACCTTTTTTTGCAAAAAAAAATAATCGACTTTAAAAAAAAAAAACACAAAAAAGTAGAAAATAACTTTACGAGGGCTTAGTTCTGGGCGTAGTATCTTTGCGTGCCAAATTTCCAAACTCCTAATAAGGAGCGGGCGGTACCGCGGTATGTAGGTAGTATGTATTAACTAATGACCACAATTTTTTTTTTTTTTAAGTTATTCACCGACGAGCATGGTCGTCCTAATTAGTGCTGGACGCCCTGCACAGACTGTTATGCGGAAGCGGATATGTGGACGCGGCACACATTTTTTATTGAGTCGGTCAGCGGTGTTCAATCCCGAAGCCAGAAGTAATTTCGTTTTTTTTAAACTCATGGGATTTTTGTACGAAAACTAAAGCTGAAGAGGAGGTACCTACAGCTTACAGCGGGCTCCTACTTTAGATAAAGTTACACGACAGTGTTGATGTGTAGCTTCGGAGTCAGCAAACACTGATTGCTGAAACTTGAAATGTACCGCGTACCACTCTCAGGTACGCCTTAACAAGGTAGGTACGACCAGACCGGCTTATACACGACGAGACACGGAGGATCGATTTATCGTTCTTGCTATTTTGTGACATTGGTTCCTTAATGCGCGGCGGTCGAAATACGGCAGTGGCTACGAACGGCAAGAGGGGTCAACGTAACGTGAGCGGACGATAAGACGATAAGGAGGAGAATGAAGGAACGAGATCTGCGCTTGAAGACTATCTCGAGCACCAGAACTGCGGTTCGCTCGCGAACCCGCAAATTGGATTCACTACCAGTAGTGTTTTCTGTCGACTGACGAATGCAGAGTGGCCTTAAGAGCTCCAGATGACCACGAACGTGTGTGGAGAAGGCATGGGGAGAGGTTTCTGCCAGTCACTAACAAGTGTGGGGGTGGGGGCTGAGGGCAGAACAACCGTCGGCAGCGTTATAACCGCAAACTACAATACGGCTGCCGTTTTAGATCCGGACGCGATGTCACAACTTCAATGGCAGTGGAACCACTGGCATTCCTCTTCATCAGTTTCTTGAAAGTAAGTCAAACAGAAAATACGTTTTGTCGTTCTTTTAGTAACAGCCAAAGACATGACGGTACTACAGTACGACCTGCGGTTGGCCGCTTGACCGCAGCGTCAGTACATACCTCTTCCACTTGACTGAGCGAAGAGCGACTGCCCCAGTCTTCCCACTCCCTCTCGCCTGCAACAAATTACACTAGTTACACTAAGATTAAAAAAATAAAATTCATAATCTGTAAAACAATAACAACATGACTGTATAAAGTCTGCCAAACTACAAAACAGTTTGTCGGCAGTTGTTCTCGTTTTTTAGCATATCTACACGCTAAGAAGAGATATTCTCATTTTTAGCATATCTGTCACTGTCAACAAAACGTCCTAGCGATTCAGGGGTCTATTCTAAACCCCACCCATGGTGTACAGTCAGTGCCCGACGTTACTGCTATTCTTGTCTTCTCTTATTCTTTAAGACGGGTCAGGTGTTGCGACACTGAGGACATTCACTGTTCGCTATTCCTCACAAGAAATAACCAACTTGCACGTGTATTCTGTCGAAGAGCATGGCTATGGTATGGGTATTTACTATAAAGCAGGGTCAGTGGGCAGATTTAGATAAAAAATTAACTTTCTCCTACAACTTAACATTTTTGAAATAAATCTTACTTATTTATTATTATAAATCATCTTTACAAATAGATAGAATTGAAGTGTCTGTTTGTAATATAATATATTTGTAATATAAATTTCAAAATAACAGCTTTTTACTGAATGCTTAAGAAAGTAAGTACGGTACTTACA
This sequence comes from Noctua fimbriata, assembly GCA_905163415.1. NCBI lineage: Eukaryota > Metazoa > Arthropoda > Insecta > Lepidoptera > Noctuidae > Noctua > Noctua fimbriata. The sequence goes on along the minus strand of LR990950.1, from coordinate 174,778 downwards.
ACAAAGGCATATTTTTATTTTATTTTTTCTCTGTTAGCTTGTTCCGACTAATCTCCAAAACGGCTAGACTGATTTTGACGCGACTTCATTGGCAGATAGCTAATATAATAAGGAGTAACTTAGACTACTTTTATTTTAGAAAATGAATTAGCGTTCTGTGCAAAAAAATCAAAAATCAATTTTTTTTTAACAAAATCCGATTCAAATACGGAACTAATAATTTCAACGCGGACGAAAATCGCGGGCAACAGCTAGTGTCCAATAATATTATTCCAACTGAAATAAATATAATAAAAATTTGCCATCTACACGCTAAGAAGAACTGAAATCAACTTGTTTAAGAGTAGCGCAAGGTTGACAATTGTTTAATTGAAAATAAAGTGCACATACAGTAGCTGGCCTCGCTGACTGCCTCCATGCTGCGCCGGCGCGCGCCCGCCGCCGTCGCCTGCATCGCTCACGGGCGAGTGAGGCTCTCTGTAACAGACAGGACATGATAAAAAGGTCTTAACATGACAATACAGTTGCAGTTTAAACAATGGTCGAAGTCTACTAACTATAAACTACCTCCCTGCCAAATTTCATCTTTATATGTCAAGCAGTTTCACTCACTCAGTGAGTGAGTGACCTTTTGCTTTTATATAAACTACCTTCCTCCAAATTTCATGTTTGTAGCACAAAAAATGTACGACTTTCATAAAAACTTGCGAGAGCCCTTAGTCCTCCTTAATCCGGCCCTGTCGCAAAATCCGTTCTTAGCGGATCTCTACTAACTATAAGCTACCACCCTGCTAAATTTATAAAAAAATATTGGGTTATGTTGAGAGAATGGATGAAAGGCACCTAACAAAAGGTATTTAGGCAGATATCGGTGAAAATTGCTGCTGGGAGAGGATGCCCTGGAAGGTCAATCCCTGACAATAGGTGAAATTCTTCAGAAAGGTAAGTAGAGGTCGGGTGTAGTCACAAGCACCAATATGTATATACTCCTTTCCACTTTCCTAAATTGAAAAGCAATTATCTCGAGGAATAACCATTGTAACTTGGAGATAGGATCTTTGTCATATTATATGAATTCCAGAATACTATGTTCATAACAACATGAGATTTCAATCAGAACAGTAGAGAAAAACACTTTTAAAAGTTGTTAATTGTTTAGTTTACGTATTGGGGCTTGCAAATGTAATCACAACCGTAAGGCTTGTAGCCATCTGTAGCGACTGCCTACCCCCATTGGAAAAGGACCTGAGTTTATGTATGTTGTGGAACAAATGTGACCTTTGTCTGTTCTCAAGGTTTATTTGAAGCTAAACTTTGAAGGTATTTCCTCCCATTTATTGAGCTAGATCAATGTTTCAACAAGTTAACTGTATTTAATATCATAGCTATTAGACTAATCTATTAAAGTGGAAACTGTCTGGAAAAAGAGATGATGCTGTTCAAATTAGTTAGAGGATTATCAATATGAACATTGTATAATAATCAACACATTTCATATTTCCTTCATAATCGCCTTACTATGTATAGGTACTAGATCTATACACTGAACAGAAACTATGATTGTGTTCACCATTTTCTGTCGCGCTCACAAATTATATAGTATTTAATTACCATCTTTCAGTCAGATAATCAACTCTACAGAAGAATCTTATAAGAAAATACTTACATTAAAACTATAACATTTTCCTCCCAAGAACTTCACTGAAACTCACTGAAACTACACAGAGACACTGTCAATCACTTGAACATGAACTTGTATTATAGTTCCACTGCTTTTTGCTTCACTCTAAGACCAAAAATAGCCAAAATGTGCAGCCTCACACGAACACACGCCCTGTTGCAAGTGCTTACAGGACTCACTCGTTACACCTCCAACATGGCCGATCTGGGTACATAACACCGCGAGGACACTGTGTGACACAGTTTTAATTCACAATTACTGCTCTGTAATTAATGTTTGTATTTAAAATCAAAGGGTTCATTGTACCCTGTGTTTACAATCTACTGTCAAACTGTCAAATCGATCACTGCAGTGTACGTTCCGTTGTACGTGAAATGCGAGTGGGATGTCGGTCACTGAACAGAATAATAATTTCATTGAATCTGACTTGTTACGATTTTTATAAGAATAAGAGTTATTGATACATTCTGAAAATCATTGTAAATTGTTTTATGAATTTGACTTAATTTTATTACAAGTAACATTGTTAACATTAATTATTTTGGAGTAACGTAGACAGGAACGTTCATAAGGCGACTTTTTTTTCAGAAATAGAAAGAATGCTGGGTTTCATTTTTCGTTTGATCTTAAAATGTAAGAATTATTTTGGTTTCCTAAATACTGACAGTGACGATTGTGTTTCTGAGAACTGAATGATATATTCAAATGTGCTAATGTTTCTAGGCTGATTGTGTACCTATACAATGTACAAACTATCCACAACCGAAAATAGGTTCCTAGACATTGTATTGTTCTCTCGTTTATCGGAATTTCTATAGGTAGGTATGGAACAGATAGAGAGAGATAGAGTTGTCAGTCAGTGGATGCCAGAAGACGGGCGTCGTCGCCGAGGGAAGCTTAGAAAACGCTGGCGTCACGACTTAGGAGCGTCTGTGACAAATTGGCCGGGAGAAAACCGCACAGAGAGGAGTGGGGGCAACCTTTTTTTAAAAAAAAAAAAAACTGTTCACCGCTGCACTGGAGGATGTCTTCAAGGTTCTGAACTGGAGAGGGCTAGGCATCAACGTCAATGGCGAGTACATCTCTCACCTTCGGTTTGCCGACGATATAGTGGTCATGGCTGAGACCATGGAGAACCTCAGTACAGTTCAGTGCTCGATGACCTCAGTAGAGCTTCCGAAAGAGTGGGTCTTAAAATGAATATAGACAAAACTAAAGTCATGTTGAATGCCCACGTAACACCCACTCCTATCAAGATCGGAGAGTCTACTCGAAGTTGTAGACGATTATGTCTACCTGGGAGAAACGGTACAGTTAGGTAGGTCTAACTTCGAGAAAGAGGTCAATCGTCGAATCCGACTCGGCTGGGCAGCGATCGGGAAGTTGCGTGGTATCTTCTATATCTTCGTCCAACTTACCGCAGTGTCTCAAGGCGAAAGTCTATGACCAGTGTGTGTTGCCAGTGATTATATACGGGACCGAAACGTGGTCGCTCACAATGGGCCTTATCAGAAGGCTTAAAGTCACCCAAAGGGCATTGGAGAGGTCTATGCTCGGAGTTTCCTTGCGTGATCAAATCAGAAATGAGGACATCCGCAAGAGAACCAAGGTACCGACGTAGCCCGAAGAATAGCCAAACTTAACTGGCAGTGGGCAGGGCACATTGCTCGCAGAACGGATGGCCGATGGGGCCGAAAAGTTCTGGAGTGGTGACCGCGAACCGGAAGACGCTGCGCTGGAACGCCGCCCACTAGGTGGACCGATGACCTGGTGAAGGTTGTAGGGATCCGCTGGATGTGAGTCGCACGGGACCGGTCAATGTGGCGACACTTGGGGGAGGCCTATGTCCAGCAGTGGAGGGCTTTCAGCTTTGGAAGTGATGATGATGATGATGACTTCCAAATACAATTCAAATGCAAAAAAAAATATGTCATTTTGATAATTATTTGGATTATTACATTCTATAATAGCCGTGCAAAGAGTACCATTTTTTTCCCTATGAATTGGGAGGTCATTTATATGTATATATCATGCGAAGGTCACAGAACGCTACCTTGAGGCACGCCATATTTTATGTACCTTGGTTCAGAGATATATGTGGTTTCTAAACTAGTTGTAGGACATATTCTAGAGATTTTCGTACATTGTAATCTATGACTTAGGTATGATTCTAAAAGCTTAAGGATGTTCCCTCTAATGCCATAACCATGTATTATTTGCAGTAAAATGTTATGATCAACAAAATCGAACGCCTTCGTCATATCTGTATATATCTATATAAGTGTCGAAACGGTTACGTTATGTTCCCAAAAATGGTTATATAGTAAATTTCTTCATCCCTAACAGAAAAGGGAGAACCCTCCGACCAGTCCGGTGTTGTGTCTGGTGGGCTTAACAGCTTAAGCTAACTTATTTATGTCCGCTACAGTTGCATGACACACTTACGAATTTTAAGGTAAAAAAGCAATGGGTAAATCAAATTATTCACGTATTACTTCACCATAGGTGACCATATAAACTTGAGCAAGAGTCTATATTGTATGAAGGAAAAACTAAAATAAAGCGACCGATGTAATCAAGAAAATATTTATTTAATAATAAATGCATCAACAATCACAATCACTCCTTGCTCCTCTTGGACGGCGACTCGTCGTCCCTGCCACTGCTCCGTCTCTTTGTATCGCTGCTCTCCGTCTCCTTCTCACTGTGTCGTCTCTTTCTGTCACTGTTCTCCTTCTGTCTCTCCTCCTTGGTCTCGGGCACGTACTTCTTGACGCGCGCTGGTTCGGGGGAGTACGCCCAGAGGAGCATTTCTAGGTGTGCTGCTGTTGGCTCGTCTTTATCGTTGAAAAGTTTTGTGTCGGCGTGCTGGAAATAATGAAATGCTACGTAAGAAATTGCTCCAAAAAATCACTATTGAGGAGGTTTTGTAGTGTATTATTGAACTGTACATACACTACATAAAATGTGTGATTTGTACTACATAAAGTGTGGATTTTATCATCCCGCAAGAATACGACGGACCTTTTCCTTAAGCTCCTTAAGCACTGTGTTCCTGACGATGTCCCACGTCTTGCCGCCCTCCTCCTCGGCCACTGTGCGCAGGCGCTTGTACTCGCCCCTCAATGAACTGTACGCGGCTATGAAGGATTTCTGAGGAAACAAAGCAAATGCTGACAAATGTTGCCTAATAACGTAGTAAATTCAAAAAAGAATTTAAAAATTGTATCACAGCTACTAGGTCTGAATCAACTGAAGAGGAAAAAATAATATATCTTAAGGTGACAGCTGAGAGCACCAGGGTACCCACGTTTTTTGCAATTTGCAGGTCAGCGTCAGGTTGTATGTTGAAAATACGATTTGCGCAAGTAGCACGTATGCAGTTACAGAATTATAATCATTAAAATCATCAATACAACCCTCTAACTAACTTAGAGGAACTTAGACGGTTGTATTGATGATTTTAAAATCAAATTTAACAACCGTCAAGAGAAGGGCAACGTGTTCTTTATAAAAAGTTAGCCGTCACGGTACGCCCGGCAGATTCATAATCAATAAAAACCTATAACGAAATATGTAATAAAAAATTGAGTTTCGATAAAAACCGAAAACTTTCGGCGCCATCTTGGATTTTCATTTTCGTTATCACCGATTTCGAAAACCATGTTAACGTTAATGTCATGTTAATGTTAATCTATCATCAACATGGGGATCCATGTTGATGATAGATCAACAATCGATCCAAAACAAACTTAATTTTAATGGGAATATGTTGATTTTACAAGGCAGTCGAGGGGGCATCACGCCATGACAGCGTCATGCCATTTCCCGTCACGCTGCCTAGGCGCGCCTATAGATGTTGCACATCATCAAAAATTACTTGTGATTTGACTTTTGACCCTCAGACTCAGTTGTAATCTGCCAGTAAGTAAGTAATTAACGAAAGAAAGACGGTGATTTCCACAATTTAGCGAAATTCAACATATCTTAGGTTTTTTTTCGAATTTCAGCATGTTTTATTTCGTGTTGTTTGAAATTAAATTTCACGCCCTGTAGAAAGCAACAACTAACGAGCAAGACTGCCCAAATCGCAGCGTCATGAGATCGGCCTAGTTACCTGACGTTCGCTAACATCGTCCCCGGCGAGCTTCTGCGCGGTCCTGACGATGCCCAGGCTGACGTAAGGGTTGTTCTGCTTGCTGAGGTGCAGCGAGTCGAAGTCGTCCAGGAACTTCTCGAAGATCGACATCGCTTCCTTGATATTCGAGATTTTTGTTTCATCTCGTGTACCTAGAATTAGAATCAAAGATTTTATCAGTAGCTCGCCTCTTAGAGCGAACAGCGAGTGACTTGCTGACCGCTCACGATATCAAAATCACTTTCACTTTCATTCTGACAGTTTATAGTAAATGCGAGTGCGTTACGCAAACAGATTGTAGAAACCGATCTTTTTTCAAAGCTTCTGAGACTATCATAAATTAGCCTTCCTGCTTTGGTGCTAATCCCACTAATATTATAAACTAGCTTTTGCCCGCGACTTCGCTCGCGTTCATTTAGAGTTTGACAATTAAACTCTCAACACACTATGCTACATGATTCGAAATTCTCTTGGCGCCATCGATTAAATCATAACAACGTTATTATTGTTTTCCTCAGGAACAGTACTTTTTTCGGGATGAAAGGTACCCTATGTCCGTTTCTGTACATCCGACAACGTATATACAAAAGGCGTGAAAAGGTAACAAACAAACTTACTTTAGCTTTTATAATATTATTGGTTAGGATGCGAAAGTTTGTGCGGATGTATGAATGTTTGGATGTTTAATGTTACTATAATGAAACACAATATGGCTGGGCAATGACAGACGTTTTAATACTATGGAAATTATATTAGACAGATCATAGGTGGCGCTACTGTTCACATTTTCTTATTCATTCTCCCGCGGGACAGTTACCGAAATCCACGCGGGCGAAGCCCGCTTTTCGAAGAATTTCGAAGCAGGGCATTGTCAGTCAGAGCTAATATGCTGGCCCGTAGGTTTGCACGCTGCACTGCACAGGTAAAAATAACTTTATTCAAGGCTTACTGTCAGTCTTATTATATGTGCAGCCTATGGGTGAAGCATACGCAGAAGACTTACGGTGCCCTGCGTGTCCAATACAATAGCGCTTTCAGGATGTTCATGGGTTTGCCACGCAGTTTTGTAGCGCATCAGGTATGTTTGCAGACGCTCAAATGAATGGCTTTCAAGCGATACATCGCAAAAGAATAGCGTCTCTGATGCGCCGCATACGAGGCAGCCCCAACAGGTTCCTGCAGCTCATTGGTGGGAGAATGGACATGGAGTGCTCCTTCATGGAGCATTGAACAAGACTCCACGCACGAGTAGTGCGGTCCTAATCCATATAATGTTTCCGTTGTTTGTATTTATTTGTTGTCATTGTTGTGTTGTTTGTTTGTGTATTATATTATTTAAAAAACTTGTATGGATGATTATAATGTAATTTATCTGAAATGAAAATGAATTGAATTGAAATTGTAGCCACTGGCATTAGCTAGTTTCATTATATTGTGTGTCCCAAAGTCCGACGCGGAGGCGAGTCTCTTCGTCTGAACCGAAACGGTGGAATGACATCTTTTGCGCTTGTATGCGCATGAGCATAAAGCTCTTCCTATCTTTCTCATTCCGTTTATTCATCGATAAGCTTGGTCATTTTTGTTGCTGTTTTAACAGTGTTAAATACTCACACGTGAGCACCCTCTTGGCCCGTCCAATCAGTCCCTTGATGGCCAGCTTCTGATAGTCAGGGTCCCTACCCTGCAGCTCTTGGAGCGTGCCCTCGGCGGTGGCGGCGTCCTTGAACCCCAGCCCGGGCACCGAGTCCGGCGGAAGTTCCTTCTTCGTCGGCTTCTTGTCTTCCATCGACACGTCAGAGGAGGATGAACTCTGAAAGTATATACACAGTGTGAAAATCTTGTAACATGTTTCACGATCTAGAAGTCGAACACAGAACCTCGTGCAGTAGTCGTGCTTACGACAGAATGGTTTAGTGACCAATGAAACGAGGTAGACCAGTTCAAACTTTCAGAGTCAATATCATCAATACAGGGTGTAACAGAAAAGGAACATCACATACAACATATGAAAGGACCATCAAACTGAACAACTTTCTCCTTGGGTCATTATTCAGCTGTCCCATACATTTGGGTCGAGTAGGTATTAAAATTATGTATGGGATAGCTGAATATTTTTTTCGCATTTAACGCTGATTTGAACGCTGCTTGAAGTTGATTAAAGTGTTAATCAACTTCAAGCAGCGTTCATAATCAAACCGCTAAGTTACAAAAGAATACGTACGTCATCGCTATCACTCTTTTTCTCCACTTTCTTCTTCTCCTCCTTCTTGTCTTCTTTCTTGTCAGTCTTCTTGTTCTTCTCGTCGGCGAGGTCAGCGAGCCACTGCTCGAACACCTCCATCGCTTCCTTTATGTTCTTTATTTTGTCTTCTGCTTTTGTCACTGCAAATAAAAATAAACGATGATAATGACACACGAATACGCGGCCTCTTCCCTTACTCTCTTAGTACGATGGAACGGCAATCCGACACGAGAGATCAGGCGAAGGACCAACAGCTTAACGTGCTTTCTGAGGTACTGGCTCACTTCTAGCGGGTCACACCGCCAGGCGCCATCTTCAGAACTCCCAGCTGCTACTACTGATCAATTAGATAAAAAGGCCTAATGACACTGCCCGATCTGGGAATCGAACCCAGAAGCCCACGTTCAGCAGTCGCGCTAGCGATCACGAGGGTCAAAATCAAAAGTCATTTATACAAATTAAAAAAAAAAAAATATATAATCAGCACTTTTTGAACGTCAAAGTTTAAAAAAAGACAGTCCCCCAAAACGTCCACTCTTCACTTCAGTTCCTAGTGTTTGTAATACAACGTTGCCGATAACCTAAAACCAGCTGACGTTCTAACTACGGATAAACGGATATTTCGGGGAAATATTGTTTACTTTTTAATTTTAAATCAAAAATTTAACAGCACACGTCACTTTAACTGTACTCCATGCCAATTTGCAGTATTATTTTTTTGCTGTTTTATTACCCTGCTGCATTGGTTATAAATCGCTCTGTTGACAACCGGTCGTAAAAAAAAACAAAACTAAAAGTAATTCCGTAACTCTTTGATCTTTATAATAATAATACATAAATTTAACTTGAATGATCATTATTGTCTTGAAGTAATATCTTTATAAACCTAGTTTAATTTTTAGTACTTAAGGATAAAATTTCCATTATGGACCGTTGATTTGGAAGTTCATATTATTTTGTAGATAGTACTCATAAATAGAAAGCTTTTTACAAATTTTCAAGTTGCGAAAATTCACGGATGAGTTAAGGTAAGTTTTGTTTTCTTTTTTTGTATAAATATTAACAAGGTTTTTTTATTTTTTTTTTATTAAAAGTTGAAAAATGTTAGGTTGGAAAAGGTTAGGTTGAAATTGTCTAGGTTTAAAAATTGTAGGTTTAAAAAGGCTAGGTTTAGGTTGGAAATGGTTAGGTTAGGGTTAGTGAGATTTTCCCTCGTCGTGGGGCGAATCGAGGCGATGGGCCTCAGAGTGGCCCTCGAAAAGACGGAGGCCCTGGTATTTCATGCGCCCCGACGACGGCCACCGGCCGGTGCACACCTCACTATTGACCTCACTATTGGTGGTGCACCAATAGCGGTACGGGCAAGCATGAAATACTTGGGCCTGGTTTTGGACCGGAGATGGAACTTCGGCGAGCACTTTGCTCAGCTTGCGCCGAAGCTGATCGGCACGGCGTCCGCCCTTAGCCGGCTGTTGCCGAACCTGGGCGGACCAAACGTGGTTTGCCGGCGGCTGTACACGGGGGTGGTTCGCTCGATGGCGCTCTATGGGGCCCCGGTGTGGGCGGAGTCCCTGTCTGCCCAGAACAAGGCTCTACTGCGGAGGCCACAGAGAGTCATGGCAGTCAGGGTCATACGCGGATACCGCACCATATCAGTGGAAGCGGCGTGCGCCCTCGCGGGCACACCCCCGTGGGATCTACAGGCGCAGGTGCTCGCCGAGGTCTACCGACGTGGCGCAGACCTGCAGGCGGAGAGTGGCACGCGCCCGCCGCCTGAGCTGGTCACGAGGTGGCGTAGGGAGGCCCAATCCCAAACCCAGCGAATTTGGAGGGTGAGGCTGGAGACGCCCAGTGCAGGTCACTGGACCGTGGGGGCGATCCGGCCGATCTTGGAAGAGTGGACACGGAGGCGACACGGGACGTTGTCCTTCCGTCTGGTGCAGGTATTGTCAGGTCACGGCTGCTTTGGCAAATACCTGCACAAAGTGGCCAGACGGGAGGCGACTCCCGTGTGCCACCAGTGCGGCTGCAGCGAGGACACGGCGCTTCACACCCTCGAGCATTGTCCTGCTTGGGCGGTGCAGCGCCGTGCTCTCGCAGCAGCAATCGGGGCAGACCTCTCCTTACTGGCCGTGGTCCAGGCCATGGTCGACAGCGGGGAGGCATGGGAGGCGGTGGCGTCCTTCTGCGAGGACGTCATTTCGCAGAAGGAGGCGGCTGAGCGCGTCAGAGAGGAGGACTCCCTCGCAGACGCGATTCGTCGCAGGAGGACAGGGCGGCGGAGGAGGCGCCATGGCGACCTGATGCCACCCTAGGAGGTGCCAGCGGGCGATAGATCGGGGCGTCTATCGTCGTCGCTTTGAACGGCCCTCACGAGTGGTGGCGATGTCTCAGGTGAGCCCGGACATCGCCAAAGGAGTTTGGTGCCCGGAAACGGGTTGCGCTGGATGGGCCGCGAACGTCATGCATAGCGGTCCTCGCGGCTCATCCACCAAGGCGAGAGTAGGCTCACGGCGGTGTTTTTTAGTGGGTGCAAGCCCCACATAACCAAACCGTCTCCCCGGACGGTGCGGTATGCGTAAGGCATTTTTCACCGCTTAACACACATGACCAGTGTATTCAGTTAGCGGAGAAGAGAGGACTAATCCCGAGACAAAAAATGTGCTCATATCACCGTTCGCCAATGACATTGACGAAAGAAGTAACTGCCGGACGAAACAAGTCCCGCAGCCCGTCCCGTAGTATTGGGACATGGTTTGAAAATGCACGGTTGTCCCTCACGCTAATATTACAAATCATGTATGCTTTTAGTGAGGGACTGACTTATCATCAAACGAGGAAAGAATTAGCATATGATGATGGTCCGGTAGTTTCTACGAGAACAGTAGCCGATTGGTTCAGTTATTGCCGTGAGACAATCGCCATATACGAGTTGGAAGATCAAAGGGTCAAAGGGAAGATAGGGTGGTGCAAATTGACGAATCGAAGTTTGGAAAACGAAAATATCATCGCGGTGGACACATAGATCCCTCTATGTGTCCACTGCGATGATATTTGGCTGATTGGAATGGTAGAAGACGGTAACGACGATCTGTTGCTGGAGGAGTGTCCTGATAATGAAAGGTCTGCGGACATATTGGTGCCATTAATAAAAAAACATGTCGAGGAAGGCTCCATCATTCATACAGATTATTGGAGAGCATATCTGAGCCTTCATCAGCATGTATATAACATAGAAGAGTTAATCATAGTGACGCAACAAATTCGTGGCACCAGACGGGACACACACCCAGCGTATAGAGAGCCAGTGGAGAGTTCTAAAGAAGCAATTTCGACAACAGCAAAATAAACAGAATTTCACAGACTGGTTTTGCGAGTACCATTTGGATGCTTATGCAGAACTATTATATTACTCAAGCATAAATAAATCCTCAGGCATAAAGGGCGTGCCCGCTGACAACGGTCAACGGCTCAGTAATATTTAGGAAAGGTACTTACTGGACAGCACCCGCTTGGCCCTGCCAAGCAGGCCCCTGACGGTCAGTCTCCGGTAGTTGAGGTCGTGTTGCTCCAGCAGTCGCAGCGTCTCCAGCGCCTTCGCCTTGTCCTTGAAACCGAAGCCAGAGTCCTCTTTGTCGTCCTTTCCCATGGTTCTGAAACACGAAAGGATCAGATTAATATACAATTGTATTAGGTACCTACTTACAGGAGTATCTTAACTTACATGAGGTATCATGACATTCGTACGACTGATAGACTGAGGTGTGTCAACTTTTATCGGATGTCCGATAGTACCTAAATACTTAGTTAGGCCTAGCTAAGGTGATAAAATGGCTGCAGGAAAACCTTCTTACGTTGAATGCAAGTAAGACAAAATACATGGCATTTAAAATATCGAAACGCCTAGAAACAGGCTCCACTTATATTTAATATGGTCAACTTGTTCTATCTCGTCGTTATCCTGGATCAAACAAATAGATGCTGTCACTGCTAGAGCCCGTAAACTTATGTATTTAAAAATCTTAGTACTGTATTTCGTTTTATGCCAATCTATTCTGAATTATTGTATATAGTGGTATGGGGTGCAGCAGCAGCAAAGACTTAGTTGATAAAACTTGAACGAGCACAAAGAGGCATCTTATAGGAAGACCCTATCGGTATCCCACTGATAGGCTGTATCAAGAATGTGACGTTGTTAGGATAAGACAGCTTTTGAGTTTGTCTGTCTTACGCTTCCACCGACAAGCACCCCAAACCCAATCCCAATCTACTTGGTCATGCAGACAGAAGAAATGGAAAACTCCGAGACTACTCGCACTAAATTAGCCCAAAGAGCTCCAAGATACACGGGTCCATTCATTTATCCACATGTCAGCAAAATCTTGGACATAGTGGCTTGCTCAAAGCGTACTTGTAAAATAAAAGTTAATAAGTGGCTATCAGCTCAGGACTAGGCACGGACTGAAGCTCTCCAGAGCCCCACACTACACATCCCTCTAACACAAACATAATGGACATCCAAATACACTCTACACAAACCCTTATAATTGTAATTTTGCATGTTTCCTTTAGTTAAGTAACTTTAAATATTGTTTAGACAAGTAACCAAACGATTACCGAACTACCCACTAGTGCACTTATTATATGTGTCATTAACGCAGACAGAACTGGATCCCACGACACAGGGTGCCCTAATGTGGGGTCTACCGCTACTTTATTGCACTATATCTTTATTTAATTTTTTACTATCTTTTATTTGTTGTGCTTAACATGTCATCAAAATGTGTCTAAATAAATTATTATTATTCTATTTTATTCATTGTACATACACATTTTACATATTTTTAATTTTAAACCATATAAAAAACATAAAATATAAAAATTTGTGTTCCGCCGTTGTCGGGAGAAGGGTCAAAGCTACCGGTGGTTAGGGCTCCAGAGACCGGAACCTCCTCACAATGCGAGCCGTATCGAGGAGTACTGCCTTCTGAATCAGGCCCTTGATCCAACCGCCTAAGGAGAGCTTCGAAAGATGGTCGTTGAGGCTCTTGGCTAAGGCCATTGGCCGTCACGAGAATCGGCACACTGCTAGCCGAGTTCACATTCCACATGACGACAACCTCGGGTGCCAAGTCGAGATACTTAATTTGTTTCTCTTTCTCAGCTTTCACGAGGTTCTCATCATACAGGATGGTAACATCGACTATCATTACGCAGCGCGCTAATCGGTCTATCACCACTTTGTCAGGCTTATTGGCGACAATAGACCTGTCAGTAATGATGACCGATCCCAGTACAACGTGACATGGTCTTTCTCGAGAACTGGGCCAGGCACATACTTTTAGTAAGGTACCTCAGATTCTACAAGTTTATATTTCAAGGCAAGTTGCTGGTGAATAATCCTGGCTACTTGGTTGTGCCTGTGCAAGTACTCGCCGTTAGCCAGACGAGAACAACCAGAAATAATATGTCTGATGGACTCACCCGGACGGTGGCATGCCCGACACACGTCATTATATGTTTCCGGTAGTTGTTCGTCAACATAACTTCGTCCATAATGGCATAGACAATACCTTCAGTTTCTTTTTTTTTTTAAATGACAGAAATTTATTCGCTAATGGTCTATATTATATACATTAATAAATTCTTTATATACATTAATAAATTAAAATAACCTATATTAACTAACTAACTTAAAAATAAACTTAAAAAATGGCGTCAAAAAACTCCTCCTCAACGTAGTCAACTGGTAATGTACCCAAAAGACTGGCGGCGTTGCCACGTTGTATGGCAACGCTAAACCTTTTTTCAGTTTCTTAAAAGAGATCGCCGAAACGTAGCCAGGACACGGACGCTAGAAAATCTACATCAGGCCCATGAAGAGCCCGGTAGAAGCGCCAGTGAAGCTCCTTGCCTTGTCATACTTCCTTCCGGTCATCGGTAGTAAGTACTTCAGGTTTGCGCCAGTTCTCTGTAGCCATGGACAGCGGGGTGAGTCCCTTGTCTACTGCGACCACATCTTGGTGCATACCCACCTCGGCTTTTAAAAAATATTCTCTGAGACTGCTCACCTCGCGGTTGTGAAGGGTCTTGGCATTTAAAAAGCCTCGATCTCCGCACTTCCGCGGGATGTACAGTCTCATCACCGACGACCGTGGGTGATGCATCCGGTTTGCGGTCAACAGTATACGAACTCTCCTATCCAGGGCATCGAGTTCGGTCTGAGTCCATTTGAGTACGCCGAAAGAGTACATTAAAACCGAAATGGCCCAACCGTTGAAAGCGCGCACCTTGTTCCCACCTGAAAGAAGGCTATTTAATACCTTCTTCAGGCTACCAAAGAAGCGCTCCCTCAACGATTGCTTCATATCAGTTACGTTAATTGCTAACGCTTCGGACATACCCAAATACTTATAGCTTTCGGATGAGGAAAGGGATCTTGGGTATATGGAGTCCGAGAGCTCAGGTCCCTCGGATTCCATAATCTCCCCTCGCTTTACATATATGACTGCACATTTGTCCACACAAAATTCCACCCTGATGGCGCTACTGAAAGTTTCAGTAGCTCCATCAGTCCCAATTTGTTGGGGGCAAAGAGTTTCAGATCATACATGTAAAGAAGGTGAGATATGACCTGACCACCTCTCTTCAACCGGTACCCTAGACCTGAATCCTCTAACAATGTGCTTAGAGGATTCAGAGCTAGACAGAACCAAAGTGGACTCAGACTGTCGCAGTGGAATATTCCCCGTTTATTTCATACAGGGTCATTATTCCCCTGGATCTGTCGACATCCTGGATATCGAAGGACCGTTCTCCATTGCCCCATACACGACTCAAGGAAGGCGCATAGAGTTGCATATATTTTGTACAACTCTAGGACCCTCATGAGGCACCGAGTCGTAGGCCTTCTTATAATCTATCCAACATGTCGACAGATCTTTGCGGGATCGACAAACCTGTTGGCTAATGGCCATGTCGATGAGGAGTAGCTCCTCAGTGCCGCGGGAGAAGTTCCTTAGTTTACCGGGACCCATTCCTACATCCATTTTGAGAGGCAGACATAATGGAGTTTTTGTCTATGTGTGTGTATTAATTTTCGGTCTCAAAAAAAAACTGCTGCGCCAGAAAGAACTCGAACCCAATATCTTCGTCAGTGGAAGGGTCCAGGGTCTAGAACAAAAAAATCATCGCAATGACGGGGAGAACCAGCGCCTTTCGGCTTAGTTAAGGGTATTTGACACCCGTTATACAAGAGGTCTAGTGTATAGTAATGCACTAGACTCTCAGTCTGTGACGAAATTGATAAGTACAAATCAATTTTCAAAAATCTGAATGCATATCCAGTTAATATAACAACAATATAATATACAACATTGGTATTTTTATGTAAAGAATCTATGTACAAAATTTCAAAACTGTATCATGAAAAATTTGTGATTTTTCATGATACAGTTTTGAAATTTGTTATAAGCTTGTTCTGTAACCTAGTTGTCCGCAAAAAAACGTGATTATCACGTAGCGCGCGCCTCCAGCGTCGTCTTGTCATTGATAATAATAATTTAGCAGTAGGTACCTAAATTAGTGCTAATTAGTGCGATAGGTACTCAAAGTCGGTCTTAGTCCAACTTTAACTTTTTTTAATATTTTTGGGAAAAAATATAACATGGTTTCAAAATTATTGAAATCGATTCAGTTACTTATTCTGAACAAACTATATTCAGGTTTCGCATATACTAAAAATAATGTTGTATACATATAATTGAATATTTAGTATTAAACCTGTCTATACCCTCTAGGTCAAGGTATTGTTGAATAATTAACATAACATAACATGTGCTGTACAGTGAACACTAATGATACCTATGGCCACACTTCATGATTTATTTAATTAAAACGTGTTCCGTGGATGAGCTGAATTTAAAAATGTAAATATTACGTATCATCTCATTAGCTTTGCACCTACTTAAATTATAATCTGAAATGTCCAATTATAAAGACACGCGCCCCAATGTTTTTTATTTGGACATTACATCACGTTTCGATCATTCGAATAAAATTAAGTTCAAGTAGGTAAGGTCGACCTTAAACGTTACGTCATCGCCAAAAAAAATGCCGAGAGCTAATGTAGTGGGAATTTGTCAAAATTCAAAACGGAATCGTGAATGTTAGTAAAGTTGTTAATAGATTCCTTTTTTATTGTTGAGTTAGTCGTTGTCGCACCTGATTAACATAAATTACTGATATCGTCTGGCTTCAGGTAAGACTTTTCAGTAGTGAAGCTATTTTATTATTTATTAGTGTTTCTACTTCAAAATCAAAGCATTTATTTCAAATAGGCCAGTTACAGGCACTTTTGAATTGTCGAAACAAAGACAACAATGAAAAAAAATAGCTACAGTCCCAGTCACAAGGCATAAAAACTGTAAAAGTACTGTAGTTGCCCATTCCCTAACGTAGGTAGATCTGTATGGAGAAGAACGGACAAGAAATTCCATGGACACCCTTTATACAGAACACTTTACAAAACCTTGGTTACATCATTCATGTTGAGATGGTACATTATGTGAGAACGATGTAGCAAGATGTGTAACGTACACATCTTGCTACAAAAGTGTCCCTAGTAAAAACAAAAAAAAAAAAACAATTCAATAATGAAATCAAAATCAAAATCAAAATCAAAATCAAAGCATTTATTTCAAATAGGCCAGTTACAGGCACTTTTGAATTGTCGAAACAAAGACAACAATGAAAAAAAATAGCTACAGTCCCAGTCACAAGGCATAAAAACTGTGAAAGTACTGTAGTTGCCCATTCCCTAACGTAGATCTCTATGGAGAAGAACGGGCAAGAAACTCCATGGACACTCTTTTAAATCAGTATTCTTTTACAATAATTTCGTTACATCATTTATGTTGAGATGGTACATTATGTGAGAACGATGTAGCAAGATGTGTATTTTAAAAGTGTCCATAGTAAAAAATAAAATAATTAATTCAAATAAACCGTGGCAACCAAGAGATGACCAGTCACAACTGACAGCGCCCGTCCACGAACATGACGCATGTATCGGCACCATTCAACTCAACCATTTTGAAGGGAACACCATGATCCGACACACGCGCCACCATCAGCGAGACATTTTAGTGAGAATGACATACTCTTAACCGCCAGGGCACATTCAAGTCAAGAAAATACGTAGGTTTCCAGCGAATGACAGCTTTCTAGTACAGAGTGCTCACACAATAATATCATTAATTCAAATAAGCCGTGGCAACCAAGAGATGACCAGTCACAATTGACACCGCCACGAACATGACGCATGTATCAGCAGTCTATCTATATCTGTGATCAGCACCATTCAACTCAACCATTTTGAAGGGAACTATATGATCCGACACTCCCGCCACCATCAGCGAGACATTCGAGTGAGCATGACATAGGTACTCTTAACCGCCAGGGCCCTGATTAATAAACGTTACAATCTGACAATTTTGTAAATAAGTGACATATTTCTAAAGTTGTATGACAAGTGCTGTTTCAGGAACCATACAATTATGTTAGAATTTTACAAGTAAAAACATTACAAATATTATAAATGCTGTTTAATAAACGTTAACATGTGCAGAAAACGCCTGTAGATTTCCATGACAATATTGTACCTACAAATTTGTAATTGTAAGTTACAAATTACATAAACGTAAGTTTTTGTTGCAGACTCTTGAGTTAGGGTAGATTTCAAAAATCTTAGAATTTTAATATATTTAGAATTTGGTTTTAGCATTTGGTTTGGATGCGAGTCACACGGGACCGGTCAATGTGGCGACACTTGGGGGAGGCCTATGTCCAGCAGTGGACGTCTTTCGGCTGAAATGATGATGATGATGATGATTTGGTTTACAGAGTACTTTTCATTTCTATTTGTTTGTTAATATCAGTATCAGTAAAAGTAGGGAAAGACTATTTGAGCTTTATAGCCTTAAGCCTTATATAAACACTGAAACTTTTAACAATTATGTTTCTAAGTATATAATTTTAGAAATACATGCAATGTTGCCAAAGCTCTGCACATTAGCAAGATCAAAACTAGCTACACATTAGATGTAGCATGTGGTCCTAAAAGCTCTAATCAGGAAGTAGCTCATGAATTTGTAAATTTCTTTACCAATATACCGTTAAAAACTACGGAGGCTCTAAATTCCTCTCCTGAAGTCTCAATTGGTTTATTAAAGGCGAATGTGTCTGGCTGCCCGGCTGACACATAAACCCAATGACAGTTAAACTGACCAAAGATCTTTGGGGAATGTCTATCAAAGTTTGTACATCCATAGTTGAGACTATAGCACCCAAATAGCACCATACTTAGCTTTAATTTTTAATTTGTGTGTAGACCAAGGAGTTATCCCTGATTTAATGAAATACAGTAAAGTCATACCTCTGTTCAAATCCGGAGATAGTAAAGATACTAATAATTATAGACCTGTATCCGTGTTGCCAGTTTTTAGCAACGTGTTTGAAAAGGTTATGCTTAATCAAATGCTCAATCATTGTAACACCAATAGAATCTTACACGATCAACAGTATGGTTTCACCAAGGGACGTTGTACAACTGACGCCGGTGTAACCTTATTAAAGCACATTTTTACTGCGTGGGAAGAGTCCCAAGACGCCATAGGGATATTTTGTGACCTCTCCAAAGCATTTGATTGCGTAAATCACGACACATTACTTTTGAAATTTTAGCATTACGGACTAGGTAAACTTGCACTTAGTGTGGTAAAATCTTATTTTGATAGACAACAACATGTTACTACTTAATATATACTTTTATATATATTATATATACATAAACATATACCTATGTATACATACATAAATTATTTTTATTTTATTTTGTTATTTTTTAATATTAAAAAGCTTGAAAAAAAAAAAAAAGCCAAACAAACAAACAAACTCTTCGTTTGTTTGTTTGTTTGGCTCAACGCGCTAATCTCAGGAAATTCTGGTTCGAATTAAAAAATTCTTTTAGTGTTGGACGAAGGCTATAGGCAATATATCATCACGCTACAACCAATAGGCGCGGAGCATTAATGAAAAATATTGGAAAAACGCGGTAAATTTGTTCTTTTTGAGAGCTTCCGTTGCGTGCGCCGCGTAAATGGTTAAAGTTACACGAAAATAATGTAGGAGGGAATTATTTCTCTTAAACAGGTCTACAAAATATCTGCGACATCACATGCCTATCTTTTAATGTTGACTAACAATAACAATTTTTATGATTTTTAAATTTGGTCGAAAATAATGCTTTATTTGCGAAGGTGTTTTTACCGATAAAGTAAATCCTTATCAAAATAAATATGTTAGTCATCTTTAGCGTTCAATTGTGACAAAAATTGCCCTTTACACCATTAAATTTTGATGAATATCTTAGGAAACATCACAGACTGCAACTAACTCGCGCAACAAAATAATATCATAACGACGACGAGGATCCATTAGAAGATTACGTATGTACATATGGTCCTAGGTACGTACGGTACAGTAATTACATTGCAAGACACATCATCACATAAGTACCTAATACAAAAATCCTTCAAATAAATCCTGAATGCTCATAACTTTTTGATACAATAAAAATGGTACAGACGCCAGCACATCGAGCTACTTTAATCTGTCAAATTTCTTCAATAGATTTAAAACTTTATCACTAAAACCTTAGGTTCAAGGTTGATTGGGAAAATTTGCCAGTTTCGGGTAGCTTGATGTGCTGGCACAGTGTACATGTAAGACGGAGGCTGTTTAAACATTTGTTCAAATAAAATAAATGCATATATTTAGCGCACAAACTCAAGGCCTCGCGTATCGGTCAGTCACTTGGCTTTCCGCGCTGAAAAACAGTTTCAGTGGCCTTACCGGTTTTAAGTATTTGCATACTTTGATACTGAAAATGACATCATGCATGTTTTTACCCGACTGCGTTGAAAGAAGAGTTATTTCTCCGTTTGGGGGTTGTAATCCCACGGGATCGTGCTACCGGGATAAGAAGTACCCCACCTATATCCTAAGGGGCAGTAGCGCAGGGTCAATTTTTGTAAGAAGTAAGCCGGAGTACATATCTTTAATGTGATTATATTAATTGTCTATAGAATACTGACTGTGCCATTTTTCAAAGGGAATCCGGTAGGAATCGAGTTGTATTGAACCTTCGTCACTGCTAAGGGGTATTCATCTATCCGTATGACAATGTTCATCCAAATCCGTTCAGCCGTAGTCGTAAAAGGTAAGTTAATAATCATAAATAAAATGTTTTATTCAGTCAGCGTAACTTGTATTCAGAAAGACTAGGTACATTTTTAACGATTAGCGCTCGTTATAAATGTACCAAGTCTTTAAAAAAAAAGTAGTGTCGGAAATCCTATAACGCCTGTGCTAACGAACCCATGATTTCTTCAAACGAATTCAATATCTTTGGAGTATTGCTAGTGACTGTACCGACCTCGCCAGTTGCCTCCAATGTAAATATTTACATAACGATGATTGTGAACTGTTTGGCTAACCATGTAGCTACGGTGTTTATCGAGAAAGTCCTTCACAATCACGCTCGCTACTAAACTAAGTGGGCGCGGCGCCCGCGTCATCGTCTGCTCGCAGTAAGCGTACAATAACATCTGAGGTCAATTTTAAACAAGTGTTGATTCTCATCTGGCAGCAGTCAGCATGCAATGAAAAAAGAAAAAGCGTTTGTTTGTCCTAATCCTAAGTATTACAAAAATGTTACTTCTGCCAAACAGTACAGCAGTTTGTTGTAGCTCCCATATCCAATATTATATTTTTATGTAACTAATCGTAGGTACTTTTCCATCAATAACAAGGATACGAACCGCTAAATATCGTACACAAATATTTTACAATAATTATCACAAAAGCTGACTAGTGGTGAATTGAAATACCACTACGCAATTACCATTAGCTAATAGCACATCATTCATCATCATTTCAGCCGAAAGAAGTCCACTGCTGGACATAGGCCTCCCCCAAGAAGGGGGGTTTTGCCATAATCGCCACGCTTGGCAGGCGGGTTGGCGATCCCTGTATGGTTGTTGTAGAATCAGAGAACGCTGCTGCCCATTCTCTGGTAAGTCCCTTAGTCGCCTCTTACGACACCCACGGGAAGATATGGGATGGTGCTATTCTTTACGTCCGGACACCATACAGAAGTCCGGACACCAATCTAATACACCAAACTAATAGCACAGCTAATAGTTAAGTCTTAAACCGCGCAATGGCATTTCAATTCACGCCGACGAAGCCGCATAAGCTGGTATGACATAATCTATGAATCTCCTTATAGGAGGCTTTGACAAAAAGTGTTAAAAGGAAATTTCCCCCATTTTATTTTCAATAAACATTTTTGTGGTAGGTTCAGCTACTTTCTAAATCAACTGATATGTCAATTAAACTGTCGACTGGTGTTGAACCGTGTCCTTCACCACACAATCCTCACCAACATATTATAGCTTTATCTTCGGAATCATAATGCAACTATTTTTTTAACCTTGGTGACTATTCATGACTATTTCTTGATTTTTTTTTGCGTACTCTAAATTGATTTTCATGAATTTTTCTAAGTAATTTTATTTTCTAAGGAAATATTATAAACATTAATAAATTAAAATAACCTATATTAACTAACTAACTTAAAAATAAACTTAAAAAATGGCGTCAAAAAACTCCTCCTCAACGTAGTTAACTGGTAATGTACCCAAAAGACTGGCGGCGTTGCCACGTTGTATGGCAACGCTAAGCCTTTGGCCAAGGTAAAAGCCAGCCCTTGGGTCACGGGAAGAGTCAACTAAACGTTTAGAAATGTCCTTGAAAAAGCTGTGAGCACTCGGACCCCACGGACCTAGAGTTTCAACCCCAAACGGCTCGAAAATATAGTTACCAATAAGGTTACTATATTTACGCCGCTTGAGGTTCTCTGCAGCCGCAGCCGCAGCCCCAGCACAGCACGATGAGCTAGGAAGATGGGATGGCGCAAGAGTATCGACACAAGTTGCATCCCACACTAAAGGCCTACCCATCTTCCATGGAAACAAAGACATGCCGTCCGGTCTCTTGCCATCGTCGCGTGCCAAGCCATTTGGTTCTAATAAAGCTGGAACGCCGACGGTGACAAGAGCTCGACGGATGATATCATTTAAGTTCGCGTGCCGTGCAAAGCGGCCCGCACTTCGGCTGCATGAAAGGCCGTGGTGTCCAAGGCTGTTGACAGCTTCACCACAGTGACAGCGATGAGGAGAAAAACAAGGGGCGCCTAGGCGTAGAGCAGCAGCAAGGCGGAAAGTAGTGTCGTCGAGCAAAGTGCCTATGCTCGACGACGGTAGTGCGTGAAGCCAAAGACCCGACTCCCACTCACCCACAGCCAGCAGACGCGCACGCTCAGCAGTAGTAGCAGACGTGAGCAGTAAATTGTTCTGAACTACTTTGCAGAGCGGCTCGTCTCAACGTCTCTGGGAAAATGGATGGTCGGGTTCTTCAGAATTCGGGCAAGCGAGTTTCCAGGCATTAATAGCCTCGGAGAAGCACGGCACATCAAAATCAATCAGTGTGGAAGCCAGGATATTCCTGATTAATTTCTCAGTGCCGTGGACCGAAGATATAAACGCCGGTAAACTAATACTAGAAATTTTGCGGACGCCGAGTCCTCCCATACGAATGGGAAGAGTAGCTTGTATCCAAGCACGGTCGTCCAAAGCCACATTTAAAACGGATGATATAGTATTTTTGATAATTTGGTCCATTTTGTCCAAAAGATGAGTGTGCTTCCATAAAGGGGAAGCACGTAGGAAATATGTTAATTTTGGGCCGAAACAACAGTAACGGATTAGGGTGATGGCCGAATGCATATTAATTTGGAGCAACCTTTCCGAAATATCATTGAAATTTTGAATTTTTTCCTCGATAAAATCGGGAAAGGAATTCTCGAAGATTGGAGACCCAAGGAGACGAAGAGAACTTTTTTTAATAATTTTGATGTTAGGGGCTATTACGTTAAATTTAGGAATAGTCAGTTGTCTGTTGGTACAGTCCGTTTTTCTAAGTTGAGGATAATGTGGTGAGAGACACTTTGAATCGATCTCCAACTCTCCTAGGTTAGTCTGTGGATGGGTGACCACCCATTACATACCGAGCGTTAAGCCGTTGGTCCCGGCTGTCATTTGTAGATCTTTGACAGTTTTTACAGGTAGGTACTCAGTGGACCGAAAGTCTGACAACCAGTCTTACCAAGCGGTATTGTATACTAACTGGGCTGTGGATGTCAGATAAGCAGTCGCTCCGTGTAAAATACTGGTATTGAATTGCTTCCGGTGAGACTGGAAGCCGACCCCAATATAGTTTGGAAAAGGCTGATCCGCGACTTCTCCTAGCTAAATCACTAGAGTTGCGCGGCATTAACATGGGGAACTATTTATGTAGATTTGATGGTAAAAATAAAAGTTCTGAAAAAGAGCTGATTGTAAGCCTAAGACATGTGCGAAGTACTCGCAATCGGAGTGTATGACCAGATGTATGGACTTGGATGATTTCCTAACCGGATACCATAAGGCCACACTGCCTTCAAAGGGAGTGCCAAACTAAAAGGAAATAGTTGTTCATGTCAGAATGTTGTTTTTTTTTCATTTGTTAAGGTTATTCAGTTTTGAATTTGAATGTAAATGAATATCAAATTCAAATTCAAATTCAAATTCATTTATTTCGTGAACACAGGGTATATACAGAAGATGTACGATGTGTGATGTGTGTGTCGATGTACGATGTACGTGTGTCGTGTTGTTCGATGTTCGTGATGTGTGATGTATGTGATGTGTGTGTGTGTGTGTGATGTGTGCATCAATAGTTGATGTCCCCATGGAAACCCCAACACCATTGTCCACATTGTCCTACCTTCAACACTTGCAATTGGAACCACCAGACCAACGAAGAAATACAAATAAATTCTTCATTCTTCTTCTATTACGTGTATGGTTCAACGCAAGGAATTGTTCCGGTTCTAGTTTGACGTTCAGTACTAATTCTGCATCTTCATCATTGCTGTTGTTACACTCAAATAATCCTGCAGTTGTTGGTTCCGGTTCCGGAGTGGCATACAAACCACTTCTTTATTCCGTGACTTACATATTGTCTGATTCTGGAGAACCGTTGCTTCGAAAAGAGGGCGCAGGTCTTTGGTCGAGTATTTGCATTTCCATTTGAGATATGACTTCAAATACTTTCCTGTTTGCTACGGCTCTGTCACAAGGAGACAATGCTACCAAAAAGTTCAAAAAAAATCCCCGCAAATCGCGGATTTTCCCCGCGATTGGCAGCACTGTCTGTCACTGTCAGTCGCCCGCTTTGCACAGGCGCACTGACTCCTCCGACTCGACTTGTTTCGTTAAGTTTTTACTCTATGGTTGGCGACAAGGCACAGAGAACGAGAAGATGACAAAACAAGCATTATTGCCGCTGCTGTGACTGCAAATGTTGGTCGATTGTGACGTATGTGTGTACGTGGATGTGCCTTCTTCATGAAGGTACTGTGCTCCGGGCTCGGTAGGTATAGTACCACGCATTTGATTGGGCATTCATCATCATTCTCCTGGCCCTATCCCTATTTATTTGGGGTCGACGCAGCAATCAGCATGTCTTCGTCTTCCATACTTCTCTATTACTCGTCATCTCAGCAGTCACCTCCTTTCTAGTCATAATATCCTTCACACAGTCCATCCATCGTTTCTTTGGTCTTCCTCTACTCTCATAGTCATCTACATCGTCATACTCAACATTTTATCAATAGGGCGCCATGTGGTATAAAAAAATGTGGCTTTGAGCAGCGATTTGTCAGTAACACCGTGTGCGAAAAACGTTACACAGGTATATAAAGAAACTACTAAGTCATTTATATCTATGACCCAGTTGGCAGCGGTATAAAAACATTGCTACCTACTCACACTCTCCATTATAAAATATTATTAGTAGCTACATAATATCAGCCGATATTATAGACGGATTACTCATCTAGACCGTTATTGTAGGTAGAACAGTCTCGAGTCCCGATAGCCACATAACATTAGAACGATAGTGTGAAGATTTTTGTATACAAAAACAGCTTAATTTTAGACTTTTAGAAACAACGACTGTTTGCGGGCGACGATAAGTATACAGCTGTGCAAGGATCTTTTGGCGTTTGTTTGACGTTTTCAAAATCGGCACAAAACTAACACAGCCCTCTTGTTCTTTCCATAGATTTCACTAAACTACACCGAAGCCCTGTCAACGTCATTCGAGCGCCGAAAGATCCTTGCAGCTCTGCAAATAGTGATTACGGCGGTGTCGTACCGGGATCGTGATTACCCGCAGTGTTTGTTTAGAGGTTATGGTCCAAGATCCCAGGGCCGCCAGACATTATTTATTTTCTCATTGACAAAATGTATGGCATCGAGTAGTCTTAGTATGTACTGTTAACGTATGCCTGCAAATTTTCAATTACGGGTGTTAAAGTTGCGTAAAAATAATACTAATTAGGGTCCCGTATCTCAAAATGAAAAAAACGAAACCCTTATTGGATCACTCGCGTGTCTGTCTGCCCGTCTGTCACAGCTAATTTACTCTGAAACTACTGAACCGATTGAGTTGAAAAGAGATGTTCAAGAAATGTATGGAGCCTGGGCCAGTACCATATTGTACACTATATGTAAATATCGCTATAAAATACAGTAACCGTTTTTTATTGTTAATATAACTTCGTTTCAATGTAAATTCAAATTAAGTTGGTCAAGGAAAGCAACACAACATAAAATTAAATATGGTGGATCAGATCAGCAGTAAGCAAGGAACTTACATACTAACTGGAATGATGACGTGCAATGCAAAGGCGTTCCGAGCGAGAGAACTTTTAGAGTGGATGCCATCCCTTTCTAATAGGGTATCCAATATTTGTACTTACATTTGGGACAGTTATTCTGTTATAAGTTACTAGCATTTTATTCAAAATTACGGGGTATAAAAAAACTTGGCGAAGTCGAAACCTACGCACACTGTTCATCAAAGGCAGACACATTTGGAAAAAAATACCTATTTTATTTTTAGGTATAATAATATTTAAAAAAAACCCTGATATGACTGCTGCCGGCAATGTAGCGGCGGTAACGTACATATCTCCATAACCTTTAGTTTTCCAAGGGTGCCACAGTTAAAAAAACCTCTGTAGTGTGATAGTTTTATGATTGTGAAGAACACACTTATTTTCGTTCACGGTGGCCTACATGTCAGGTTAAATCTTTCATTAGTCAAGAGATTTTATAGTAAATAGGGCTGCAATATTCTCATAGATGAAGCATGAGCATGTAGCATATAAAAACAACTTAATAGTATTTGATAAAATTATTAATCACACCACATACATATTATTAAACGTATGGTTTTATTTAATTGTTGGCTTTTTGTATGAGTCAGTAATCTTAAATTTAAGTACGAAAATGCTGATTATGGATGACGGCTGCAAACTAGGCAATAGGACAGATAATATAATACTACTTAGTAGTAGCAATAGGTTCAAGCCACCGTTGCTGAAGATTCTCATTGTTAGAGAATCTGCATGGAAACAACTATATATTAATATTTTACATCAAACTAATTCCGACGACAAGCGTGATCTTTGAACAGTGATTTTTTACTATTTATGAAAAAAACTTCACGTACTGCATACATATTTTAATGACTACGTACGACTATGAATTTAGCTATTTTATAATGCGTAAAAGTGATTTATATTGCCGCGATTTCCATAACTGGCGAAATGTGAGTGTACAATCACGTACACCTCTGCCTAACCCTTTGGGGATTACAAGCGTGGTGTTATGTTATGATTTCCAAATATTAATAAGAATTACAGTGATTCTTTAAATAAATTAATTGTATTTAATTTGACCAAGGAGTTTATTTAGACTTTTTGGATTTCACTTGAGACTTGTGTCGAATAAAAAAAAAATCTGTTGAATCGATAGTTGTCGCCAAAATGGAAGGGTTTAAAAAAGTAAAGATAGAATTCAAATGTTTATTATCATGAAGTTATTTTTGTTAATATTAAATTGAATAATTGATTAAGTTTTGCTACTGCGTTATAAATAATGTATTTTGTACGCATTTGCACAAGATTATAAATGCCGATATGGATAATAGAAAAGGCGTATTCTTTACAATATTTTCATGATCCCTGTTTACATATCTAGAACATTGTCACCCTAGGCGTAATTTGTAAACTAAGTTAAAAGAACTTACCTGAAAAAATAAATTTGTAATAAAATAATTAACCCCTCATTATTAAACCCCTTCACACACAACTCAATTTCACTATATTTAAAGAGGAAGATTTCTCTTAAGTAATGTAAAAAGAACTTGTCAGAAACTGCTCCCGTAGATTTATTCCTAGATTTAATAAAGATATGGTCCAGACAAGTATTGTTTCTCGTTGGCATGGTAACTGCTAGAAGAAGACCGTGTGTGGCCATCATCCATAGATAGTCTGCATTTCATTGCATATGTCGATATTTAAATGTCCTGTTACAAATATTTTGTCTTAATTATTTAACTGGTTCATCTAAGGATGTGGCATCGAAAGTTGTCCGGATTAGTATAGGGTGGGAATCGATAGATACCTAAAATAGCAATATCGCTGTTCATTTTGACTAAGACACTATCTCCGTATGCTATTGTTGGTTCACTGACGGTCAAATTCTAAGAAGGTTTTGTATAAACGAGTACACCACCATTTTTATTTGAGTGTAAGTGCGTCCTAGAGTCTGTACAGCCTCGTAATAGTTCTAGCAACAACCGATGACATCGAATTCGCAATCGAGACATTGTAGAAACGAGTAAAAGGTATCAAAGTTGCGTTGGTAACTCCTAATATTTATTAAATGTACTAACATTTAATATTTATATATATATATATTTTAAAGTTGTAGTCAGCATGCAGTAGCTGTTCCCTGCAGCTTTCTATCAGATCGTAAGAGTGACACTTAATTTGGAGACTTACTTAGATGGTATTATTAGTTTGTGGTAGGTAAACTGACCGGCGCGCGGCGCTGTCACCAATAAACTTTACGACGTGCCCAATAAACTTCTCAGTACCTAATAACAATGCGTGAGATAGTGGCTGTCATATTCTACCTGCTGCCGGATAGTATATATATGTATAACTTACTGAACAGTAGGCACTACATAGTTCATGACGAACTCTCTGGTATTGTTTACCGAATCTAAATTAAAAATCATTTCAAATTCAGTATCAGCTCTTTTTCATCGTCGAAACCATATCATGACGGTCTCCCAAATGACCCGCCCCTCTCCACTTCCACCTGCACTATACAATAAAACATGTGACATTGTTTACGTAGTGGTACCAACATAATAACACACACATAATATCATACTTCTTGTTGGCATTCTAATTGATGTCTGTGTCACGGTTGCTCATAGATATCATAAGACACTTTAACTTGCGACTACACGATATTATAGTGAATGCGTCTCGCATGTAGGTACCTACGCATACAAAAGTTCTTCTAATTGGTACATACGAACTCCCGCACAGTACCTCTACCATGAGTTTACACAGCCAAAACTCGCTAGCGTCTACGTAAATTATTTGTATGAAATATTGTATAGCGCCCCTAGCGGTCACAGAATGAATTAAAATACATACCATGAGCACTATAGATTTCGATAGGTTCAAAACCTAACGTAATCTATTCGATAGTTACTAACGTTTTTCAGCTGTCACCATACAAAACGGTACCATGAGTCACTAATTCGACAGACGCTATCGATTAATACGCTTGCGATAGTAGTTACGTAGCTCACTAGCATTTTGTCGTGTGAAACATATGTTTACATTAAAATTATATACATTTTTGAGTGTAATAAAGCGAAAATAATGTCTGCAAGAGCTTATTTAGCATGGAATATGTTATGTTTTAGACATTTTACCTAGACTTGACTATATTATTACTATTTTACGTACTAACAAGCTGTGCCTTTAAATAAAATTTAGTCAAATCATATTCATAACCATTTTTTTGTTTATTTGTTGCTTTCCTCACGTTTTTAGTATTTTTAGACACTTGAACTTATCTCACTTATAACACTTTCAAAGTTTCAAGTGGCTTGGCATATCTACCTGCGTTGAGGGGGAACTATTTGGGAATTCTGTAACTTTAAAATAATTTAATAGAAAGTAGAAACATACCTTTCCATGAACTCCACCAACAATTGAAACTGTGAGACACTGGTCCTCATTGTATTAAAATATAATCCAAATAATCTATTGTTTTAAACTCTTAAACCACACAACGCACTCCGTGACATAATGTCAACAAACAAAATAACCAATTGAACGGCGACAGTGCCATACTATAAGGAATAAAAATTCAAAAACCCCTAAATACCATAACTAGTCCACTACCCGTCAACTTTTCTATTTTGTCGGTTTATTTTGTGATACTGATTGTCTTAACATTTTTAGCATAGCGATAACACTACATTTTGAGCTTACGAGCCGTTCTCTCTTCTTATTAGTGAGAAAAAAAGAAACAAAACATAAGTAGTGAAGCATAGACGAAAGTATTCTAAGGAGTAGAGTGAAGTTAGCTAGAGGACACGATCTATCGAGCTTACCTTAGCGCCTGCGTAAGATTCCGTAAATCTCATGGTGCAAGCATTATCGAAATCTATTTGATCCACGTTAGCACGCTAGCGAGTTCAACGCTAGCGCGTAATTTTTCGATGACATCTCATGGTAGAGGTACTGGTGTCCTAATTTTTTTAGAACCAACCAGATGAACGATCACGTCAAATATATTCATTCTATTTGCTATACTTTTCGCTGTTAACCCTACACTAGCTAGAATTAATCAGAATGCGTCGTTGGCTTATATCTATGAGTACGAGCACTTCCCTCTGCTGGAGTACAAGCCTCATCTATGTGAGAGTAGGACGCGATCCCCGCGCGGTCAATGCAGTTCATATACATTTTGGTGCTAGGATACACGCGATTTACCCATACTCTTTAAACGCAAGCTAATGGACATGTGCATTCTCCCCAACCTGACATATGGTGCACTGATTGGGCCTTTGACCAACATCCAGAAGTCCAAACTCAAAGTTTGCCTACGAGTAATGGAGCGACACTTGGCCTATGTCCAGCAGTGGACGTCTTTCGGCTGAAATGATGATGATGATGATGATGAATGGAGCGCAGCATACTGAACGTTAAAATAACTGGCCGGATAAAAAACACCGCTCTGCGCTTCAGATTGCCAACGTAGCTTATAAAGCTGCGAGACTAAAATGGGACTGGGCAGGCCATGTCTCGATGCCGATGCCGCCGGCACAGCTGTGGGTCAGAATATCGCAACACTGGCGCCCTCACACAGCTAGACGGAGTTGCGGTGGACCAAGGAGAAGAAGCACACCGTCGTAAGAAGTGGAAATATACACTTAGATTAAAGAAAGATTATATATTAGATATACTTTCTTTCACCGGTTTGAGAGCGGTGGTGATAAATGTGCCTGTGGAGGGGGGCAGGGGGGGGCGACGCACGAGCTATTCGGGGCCGTACTACTGGGCCATTGCTCTGGCGATTCCAAATTCGTCAGCATTTCATAAATAGTGCAGTACGTATCTCAGCAACAATAGAATTTGGGCAGCAAATCCTTCCTATTCTAATGTAAACACATGATATACGTACTCACTGTAAATCTGTACAATCTACTCGTATACATCGTGTAGAAACACAAATAAAATAAAATTGAAGTGTCTGTTTGAAATATCAAAATAACAGATTTTTACTGAATGCATATGAAAATAAATACGGCACTTATAACAAGAACACATTTTTTTCAATGAATAGGCTAAATTGTTAACAAAATCCGATTCAAAAAGGGAAGTACATAATATTTTTTTATAATAATTTCGATGTATCGTTCACGCGCACGAAGGTCGCGGTCAACGGCGAGTAACACATAACAAGTATATTTAGAGACTACATAACTATTTAACTACTTACCTAAACGCCTTGTTATTTACTTAGCACGAATATTCATGCGAGAATTCTGCAAATACACGCGTATCACACATAATGTGTATATTTTGTAGTCATATGTATGGATATAAGCACCTACCAACAATGATCATCCATGCTATTTTATCTGTTAGATCATTGTGACTAAAATCTTGTGCTTGAATAATTAATAATGCCCGTAACTATTTACAGATGATATTATTGCTATACTGGTACTCATAATAATAATATGTCATCTTGTCTGCTGAAGACCACCTAGGTAACTCGGACACTTGAAGAAGTTGATAATTAAATGTAATTTTCTTGACACAACATACGTAGACTCACGCCTACTCCGCTTGGCCGTAATTAAGAAATACATCTACAGTTCCTGGACATGCCAGATAAACTTAATATTTCTATTGGGTTGGTAGACTTACATAGGTACTTTAAAGAACGAAGCAGTCGGTAAAATAAAAACATTTCCAAACAATTACAAGTAGGGAACCACAGAATAATAATATGAATCAGCGAGTTTGAGGAACTATTCGGTACAAAAAGTCCATAAAAAAACCGTAATCCTGGACCTACATAATTCGTCTTAAAACTAGCGAATATTTTTGAAAATGATGTCATCATTAGTTCCGATATTCTGAGCCGGTAAAACCGTTCTACAATAGCTGGCTTAGACAGTAATCTTCTATACTGAAATAGTGAAGATATTTAAGAGATGCAGAAACGCGGAAGATATAATTTAAATAAAGTACTTACGGTTATTAAGAGTGAAAATAAATTCCTTATTTAAAGACTAGCCACACTTCACGTGTTGTTTCGGGTCTATAATTTAAACCACACTAGTGCCGCGCACTGAGATTCTATGTTGACTAAATACAATTTCAAATAGCATTCCATTTCGAGCGGGAACTTTTCGCTATAACCTCACCAAATTAAAAAGAAGGTTCCATTTGTAAAAGTTGTATTCGCAGAAGTAGTTTTGAACTTAGCCGTGTAATAGAGAAGCGACAAAATCGACCAAAATAAAACAGTGACGCAATGTGTACGTTGCTATTCCAAGGTTGAGTTTATAACTCGTCATGATATCATTGCTCAGCGTGCACCGGGGAGCCGCTAGTCGCCGGTAACCTTCGCTTTATCGATTGCCCTACTAAACGTTAAGTTATTGCCTCGGGCCGTCTTTCCCACTGGGCACTCTACGCACGTGCCCAGGGCCCCATGATCCAAGGCGGCCCCAAGTTCCTGAAACTGTCAAAAGAAACTCAACTTATCCCAGGATACAAAGATTATCGAGCTCGCTCCGCTCGCTTTTGCATCTAGTTTTTTAGCATAAGATTTTGGTTTTTTGGATTAAACTAAATTAAATTAAATTGAATAGGATTGAATTGAGTTATATCTAATAAGTTGTACTAACATAGTTCTTAAGCGCTCACTACTAACCCATTTGGAATCTTGCGCGAAATAAACGTTTTGATTGATTGATTGATAAGTCAATAGTTACATAAAGGTAAAGGAATATGAAATATATATGTTACCGGCAATCTGTATAATCCGGTATTCTACACAATACCTAGGCAATGTACCTAGAGAATACCTAAAATGTGTAGGTAATGTATGAAATATTATTAATTTATACTTTGCTTAGGTGTTCTATACAATACCGAAAGCGCAGCCGGTAATGTGTGTAAAAGACGAGCAGGGAAGGAGGTAGCTTACAAAAAACAGATGACGAACTTTATCAACTACACAATGCAAGTACAAAGTAAGGCGTTGTTAAGACATTGTATTCTAGACAGCAGTTTACAGTTTGTCATCAAGAATTACTTAAAAAAGAAGACGTCTTTAATCTAGAAAGGTATATTAATCTATGCTAGAAACGACACTCCGTACAGTTGCGACTCTGTAATCTACGGGAACAGGTCAGGGATTTGTCAAATGTAGTTGCAAAAAATACTGCGATAGGTACTAAAAAGTGTTCTTAACTTAAAAGTAAGATTTTATGCAATTCAAAATGTCTTAATATGTAGTTCCCCATGTTAGTAATAAATATAATATATTTTTTACTTAGGTACTTAATTTTGATTAAGCAGTACCTACTTATTATTTTTACAGAATTGTTTTGTTTCTTAGGTTTTTATACTTATTATTACGTACCGAGTACTTGTAAGCAAATTACATTATGTTACAAAAGCCAGAAGAATTTTTAGTTTTGTGTTAATTTCAATGTGATTTTACTGTAGTAACAGAAAGGTACTACTTAGATGCTTTTTTAAGATTATTTTAAAGAATAATTTATTGAATTATAAAAGTTTATTATGACTAAAACGTTTTCTTGTCTTAAATTTTTAATTCTTGCATAGGACCTAGTAACTTAAGATAAATCTTTATGAGTGCAGTAATTCTTAGTTTTTCTACAGAAAAATGCCTATCCTTTTTATAAAGATTATTTTTAAGAAGCACCCTAATCGTTCATTATAATAAAGTTGCCTGGACGCCCCAGGTATTCTATACATTGCCTAGGTATTGTATAGAATACCTGAATTATATAGATTGCCGGTAACATAATTATATAATATATGTTTTCGTTTTTATGTCATTAATGTTGGGTTGCCATGAAGGAACTTGTGAAAGGAAACCTTCCTTTGGAGCTCAAGTGATAATCACGTACATGTGCATTCTGCCCATTTTGATCAATGGATCCCAGACGTGGTCCTTTGAAATCACATGTCTGCACCATTAATACCTTGCAATTGAGGCACGAGAATTTAGTAATCATGACTCTGTTGAAAGTTACAGTCAACGGTGCGCAGTAGGTACTGCGCACCGTTGACTGTAACTTTCTCACCATCATCATTTTAGAACCTTTGACGAAATTAGAAACAATTGAGCACTTGGAAGTCCACATTCAACTTATTATTGCCGAAACGCAGGCTGGACCTCCAGGTTTCGGTATGTTCAAGGCAGCCGCGGTAGCCACATGACCGAAACCTTATATTCATACTTACTTTTAAAGAATAAAATGATCCCTAAAATTAATAAAGCCAATTTAATGAACATCAAAAATATTGTTGTGTTATATTGTGTAAAAAATATTTTTCTGTGTTCAGCGTTTAATTTCAAAGTAAAGTTCTTCGAGCTAGCTTCGCTCGCTCTTACATCCACAAGGGCCCCATTATTATCAAGTGTCCAGGGCGTACAACTTGTTAAAGACGGCCCTGACTGCCTCTCGATCACATGAGATACGTAGGTAATTGACTAAATATTATCTTAAGTGGGAAGCGCCAGGGTAGCCCGCGACATTCAAATTTTCTTTTTAATTTATTTGCAATTTGCAGGTCTGTGTCAGGCTGTATGTTGAACAAAATACATTATGATCCGCGACCATAACACGTATATAGTTACACAATTATTAATACAAATTGTTTACCGAAATAAGATTTTAAACTATCATGGTCACTAACATTATTATTTAGACTAGAAACGGGATATTTACCAGGTTTACTGTTTTTATTGAGTTCCCGATATTTCGGCGCTGTTGCAAGCACCATGATCATGGATGAGCCGAAACCGACAAAGTATGTACACACCTACTGAAACTTTTCTTGGCATTTTACTTTTGTGCCTTTGTGTAAACCGGCACATAAAACAGCTGAGAACCTGTATGTGCCAAACGTCAAATTCATTTTGAACTGTCACTGTGACACTGTCATTTCTGTTCAGTCAAAGAAACGTGCGCGCATTGTGAGCAGCGCGTTGTGCATTTCGTTCGTGAAAGTCCTATAATATTTCCAACATGACGTGCGAAGCGCCCGAGCCGGTGTTCCGCGGGTTCGGTGAGGAGGACGCGGAGCCCGAGGTGACGGAGATCGAGTCGCTCTGCATGAACTGCCACTCCAACGTAAGTAAACATTGCGAAACGAAAGCCACGATCGTGCCCATAACAACATGTTTTTGTGTCAAAATGCCCTTAATTCCGTATTTATTGCGATTAATTTTCTTAACCTATATACGGGGTACGAGCAACCGCCGTGCGTGTATGAGCCAGATATATGCACATAATCTTAGACAGAAATGTAAATCTGATGAGATAAACTTTGGTTTATCAGACCATACAGCTCAAATACTAAAATTACCGATTAAAACATATTTGTTAAAACAGTGAAAAATAAAAAGACGCAATTTTAGCAAAGAAAATATGCAGAAATTTAAAGAATGTATACAAAATGTTTCCTTCTCTTTAATGTTCAAAATTTAAATGTCAAATACAGTCTATAATGCGTTTATAGAAGAATTTTTTAAGATTTTTTTTATTTTTATAGAATTTTTTTTTTCTATTTCTATATAATTTAGGCTTTCCATATTATAAAGAAATAACCATCAGAAACAAAAAGAAACTAAAATCGATATTGCACGGAATTAGAATCTTGGTAAAAAGAAGAGACTGCTAATTTGGAACTATAGGCTAAATCGAAATAATCAAAATAAAATAGAATTTAAAACCTATGCCAAAAGTTATAAACATATAATTAAATTAACTCAACAATCTCAAACATTCATCATCGTTCATCATTCTCTTGCTCTTATCCCAATTCATTTGGGGTCAGCGCAGCATGTCTTCTTCTTCCATACTTCTCTATTACTCGTCATCTCATCAGACACCTCCTTTGGGGCCATATCATTCTTTACATAGTCCATCCATCGTTTCTTTGGTCTTCCTCTACTCATATACCCATCCACTTTCATACTCAAAACTTTCCTCACAACATTTACCTCATTCCTCAGCATCACATGCCCATACCACAACAACTGACTACCACACAACTTTTCAGTCACCGGCGCCACTTTCAGACTTCCTCTTATATACTCATTTCTTATTTTATGCATTCGCGTAAACCCACACATCCCCCTTAGCATTCTCATCTCAGTCACATGCAAATGCATTTCATTCATCCCTTTTGTGGCTCAACATTCTGATCCATACAAGACAGCAGTTCTAACCATTGTTTTATAAATCTTCCCTTTAAGTTTAAGTGGAATGCGGGAGTCGCAGATTGTTCCCGTGACCTGCCGCCATTTCATCCATCCCGTGTTAATTCTGTGCTTTACACTACAATCTATTTCGCCGTCGCTTTGCACGAGTGGACCGAGATACCGAAACTCGGAGCAGACAGGGAGAAACGCACTATCTAGCGTTCATAATATTAACATACATAATATAAAAACAGAACCTAATAAATCTAAAGCCACATTGGGCCTATTATGGCCCAATGTGGCTTTATATTTAACAAAACAAAATTTAACAAGCTGAAGGATAACATTTCTGCCATAACAATAGGTGATAAAACAGTAATTCACCCACAGGAGGTAACTAACGCCTTTAACAATGTTTTTGTTGATAAAATTAAACCTTTGTCTGATTCAGGTGAGAAAGTTAATTTTAATAATAACACATCAAGTCAATCTATGTTTATGGCTCCAAGCACACCATACAATATACTTCAAATAATTTAGTTGTTGAAAAACACTTCAAGTGTCAGACATGATGGGATATCCACAAAAATTGTAAAATATGTGGCTTATATTTGTGATCACCTAAGCCATATTCGAAACATTTGTATAAGCCCAGGAATATACCCAGAAAATCTAAAAAAACGGCAATAGTAAAATCATTATTTAAAAAGGACAATAAAGAAAGCATGAGCTCTTGTAGACCCATAGCTCTTATTCCCATACTATCTAAAGTCTTTGAAATATATAAATACTAGCTGTTACCCCCGACTTCGTCCGCGTAGAAATTTTCGTCTGACGTACCTATGTGTGAGACTGCCTCGTTAGTCGAGGAGCCCTTAGACCTCCTTTATTCGGCCCTGTGGCAAAAATCCGTTCTTAGCGGACGTCTACTAAGCATAAACTACCTCCGCCGCCATCAGACATTGACTGTCGTCCTCGC
This sequence comes from Noctua fimbriata, assembly GCA_905163415.1. NCBI lineage: Eukaryota > Metazoa > Arthropoda > Insecta > Lepidoptera > Noctuidae > Noctua > Noctua fimbriata. Next base: position 137,647 of record LR990950.1, on the reverse strand, counting down.
CTCGAGCTGTAAATATCAGGACTCTTTTTTAATTTTATATCTTTTATTATAATTAAGTTTATTGTATAAGCCATTTCTTGTAAATTTAATATTTTTAGGTAACAAGTTCTATGTTTTTAAATAAGGACATGCACTTTACATTTTTTTTTGCACGCCATTCCTATGGCAAAACATGGAGCTACTTTCTTTTTATTTATAAGACCTGTCTAGTGTATACCATACCCACTCCTGTTTTACAAAATAAATATATCTTTATCTTTATGGGCGTGGATAAAGCAGGAGTCCGTAAGGATCGCAGCAGATGGCGTTCGGTAGTTTCTGCCTATCTACATGGGGAAAAGGCATGAGTTTATGTATGTATGAATGTAATTTAGGCTATTCGACTTGTAAAACAGCTAACTAGTAGCCAAAACAGTTGATGTTTGTATCGCAATGGCGCCGACCGGTCGATACCCGAGGTTAAGGACCCGTTTACTGGCGCAGTAGTCAGACTAGTGCAGGAGGAAGTAGAGTACTCAATCAAATCCTATGGCTGTCTGCCAGTAGACAAGCTTGCCTATTTTTTGGAGTTTATTTTTGGCTAGTGCATTTTTTATTATCAATTTGTCAGATATGGCAAGATTTACTCCGTTAGGCTCGTACATCATGTGGGCAGACGATGGGTTTCGTGCTATGAAAACACAATACACTATTTCTAGGAAAACTAACGAATTACTTGAGATTACAACTTAACACAATAACACGGGACACAATGAATCGGGTACAGTTCCAAGACGTCTCAACTCAGGGCTGCGGGACTGTTCGAAAGAGATACCGCGGCCCTGGAACACAAAGGGCAAAGAAGGAACATGGATGGGTTTTAGTCAGTACAAGTATGACCACTCCCTTCCGCTCCGCCCAGAGCGGGAGGGGTCATTTGATAAATTCCCATGCTAAAAAAAAAAAAAAAGACGTCTCAACTTCGCCGCGATCAGACATTGACTGTCGCCCTCGCCTCGAGCTGGACATCAGGGCTCTGTAGAAGCACGCTGTGGTGTGACTGGTAAGTAGGTCGCGTGATGCCACCACTGCACACAGGCGCGCTTTCCAATTCATTTTATGTCCGTACTAACGACTGGATCCGACAAATTTATATTCGTATCTGACAGAGGCATCACTTTGTGCCCTATGAGAATGCCAGCGCTGTGAATTTTTTTTTATGTTACAGCACCTTGCTGAAATAGGGACCTTTCTGGCCTCATACAGGACCAATTTAGTTTAATGATTGTATGTCTTATCGTACATTCTAAAGCGATGAAAGGTGGGTATATAAGGCTTGGGAACGACCGGACCAAGGTGTGACTGACACGCGTCTGCCGGATGATGACGCCATGTGTTCCCACAGCATCCCAGACAGCTGAACTCTGTAGTGACTTCACTCACCAACCGCGCATATGATCTATGCGACCAGGAACATTTACATGCTGAGCTAACACATGTGCAGAGGGTCATACAGGGAAACCCGCGCAACCTAAACCAGAACCTGGTTGTAAGCACCGGAAGTGCGAGGTTGAGAGGCTGCCAGCATTTTTGCCGTACGTGAGGGGAGTGACAGATAAGGGTTGCCAACATTCTTCGGAAATACGCCGTAAAGACTATCTTCACTTCTTTTAAAAAAGTGTCTCAGATGCTGCGTTCGCTGAAGGACAAATTTCCGCTGGAAAAGCCCGGTGTCTATAAAATAGACTGCAGTCGCGGCAAGTCTTATATCGGTCAGACGAAACGTACGGTAGCTTGTCGAATATCGGAAAATATCAGGGCGGTGAAGAACAACGACACCCAAAAATCGGCCATTGCTCAACATCTTCTGGAATCAGGATCGATCCACTGGATTGAGTTACATGACCCTCGGGTCATCTCGACAGAACGCCACTATATTCCTAGACTGGTTAGAGAAGCTATTGAGATTACCAAATATAGGAACTTCAACCGGGATGATGGGTTTCAACTGTCGAGAGCCTGGAATCCAATGGTCCAGTGGAATTACCAATCCAGAAACTTATAATTACTTTTTTACTCTAATTGAATGTATGTATTTTCACCACAAATAATCATTATAATAACGACTATATTTGAATAACATGGATATTTTTGTCCTTAAAAATTGGTTAATATTGATTGAGTCATCCACAGAAGAAGAAGACTGGACTGATGGACTGTGTGAAGGATGAAATGTCTAGAAAGGAGGTGACTGCTGAGATGACGAGTAATAGAGAAGTATGGAAGAAGAAGACATGCTGTGCCGACCCCAAATAAATTGGGATAAGGGCAGCGGAATGATGATGATTGAGTCACCCACATTAATGTTATATTAATTGTAAATTAAATGGCTATGTATCTGTCTTGAAAGTCAACATTTTCTTAATCACCTAAATATAAGACTCATAGACAGAGACTCAGTAACTACCAGTTAGTTAGAGAGTATTTGTCTAGTTAGTTTAGTTAGAATAAACAGAGTATCAGACATAGCTAGTCTAGAATGCAATAAATTACTTCATAATTCACACATTGCATACCGGGCGGATATCAGAGAGGACAAAGTACATTAAAGTCTGTCCTTGACATTTTCAGTAATTGCTAACTGTCACAGATTTAGGAAAAATGGTACGTTCCGATGGTACCTTAAAAACCCTCAATTCTTATAACATGGTCCTTATAGAAAGGGTTAACACACTGCCCTGCTTCAAACATCCACTTTGTTTACTGATGGTTTAAATTGTGTTACGAGGCCAACCTGCAAGCTCAGCACATCGTACCAACAAAGCGACCGTTCGTATTACGACACCGCGCCTCAGACGTCACCGACTATTGTCATCGCCTTTCTTTTCCTAACTTCGGTGGGAACGGACATTGATATAATATTATACCTAATTCATAAGAAATCAATTTTATAATTTTTATCTGTAATTTGTGGCCTTCGAAAAGGACTTATTTATTGGAGAGTTTCCCGACACACGCCCCCCACACATATCTATTGTCAAAATATTGTAATAATATTGTGCATAATATTGTGTCTGCAGGGAATGACACGCCTGTTGCTGACGTGCATCCCGTACTACCGGAACGTGGTGGTGATGTCGTTCTCGTGCGAGGAGTGCGGCTACCAGAACAATGAGCTGCAACCCGGAGGAGCCTACGCAGAGCAGGGCGTGCAGTGAGTAGCATACTGTGTCTGCAGGAACGTGGTGGCGCCTTCGTTAAGCAAGGCGTGCACCGTTATTACTGCTGATGGGGTTTTTGATCCGATTCCCAGGTCAGGCAAAATGTCATTGAGTTTTTCCATCGGGAATTTCTTAGTAGGAGCCCATAGTCATACTATTTATTTTAATTAGGCCATTAAAAGGCACTTTTGAATTAATTCTAGTTGCCCATTTTCAGAGGCTGTTTCATAGTTTGGTAGTTGGTTGATTGGTTGTGTGATATCACTCGGATTGCATGTTAAGCCATTGGTCTTGCGCCTGCGTCTCTCCCCGATCGTGTCAGATTGCTGACCTATGGCACTGTAACAGTAACGGAACATGTGCACGCCTGTGTATTTGATTACTATCCCATGAGATGGTCCACCGTGTCACGAATTCCCAAGCACTATTGTAATTGGATGAGAATTAGTACTGTTACAGCTTTGCTTCTGTGACCAATTACGATCAGTTTGTTTGTCTATAGTAGCATATTGTCAACGTGACTGTTGTTACAGGTGGACCCTGAAGGTGGAGAGCGCGGAGGACCTGAACCGGCAGGTGGTGAAGAGCGACTACACCAGCGTGCGCGTCCCCGAACTCGACTTCGAGATCCCCGCGCAGAGCCAGCCCGGAGGTACGGTGCACTGTGTCTCGCTGTATTAACATTTAACTGGCAGAGATCATTCATGAAAATTAAAAATACAGTAGGCCCTGAAATACCGTTATTAACTTCGCATCCTTCGCTCAACCATTAATCGAACACAGCACGTTGAGCTCTGCCCCTCAGGTAACTTTCAAACAATTTTAGCTGTTCGCCTCGAATTCCAAGGTGTTCAAGTTTCTTCAGTAATAGTGGAACAGAGACGGTGTCAAAAGCTTTCGCCAAATCGAGGAAAATCTTAAGCACGTTATCTAGCTGATAGCGTAATGTCCAAGCAGGTTATGGCTCTCCTTACCCTGCTTGGACACTACGGTATCAGTTAGTTGAGCTGCTAATGTGCATTAGACGATTGGAAAGTTTAAGCAATTGTCTGTTACAATTCCCGCATTGCAAATGACATTGCAACATTCAGGGTGGAAGGGACACCGACGCACGCTAACCAAGTATTCAGTATCTGAATTCCGCCACATAGAATTTTTTCATCGGTAATTTTAAAAAATCAGCCATTCCATACATTTGACAATGTAGGTATGACACTTTTGTCGGAAAAAAACAGTTTCATAAAAAAGAAAAAAACCTATATTGTTATTACTTAATTATTATTGAAGTGCTTTTAAAAAAAATGTTAAGTTATCATTACTAATATCACTTGCAGAGATAACGACAATCGAGGGAATCATATCGCGCGCCATCCGCGGGCTGTCGCAGGAGCAGGCGCTGCGGCTGACCCAGCACCCGGAGGACGCCGCACAAGTGCAGGCCATCATCGAGAAGCTGTCAGAGTTGCAGAGCGGGCAGAAGCCCTTCACCGTCGAGCTTGAAGACATCACCGGTGAGTACACAGTCGGTGTATGACGTACCCCACTGGGGCACAGGTCTATGTGTGAGAAGGAGTGGGCTGCAAGCCACCATGCCTATCTGAAACGAGAAGATGGTGCTCTAAGAAGAAAGAAGAATAAGGGAGGAGAGGGTAGAACCGGAGACGACGATCGATCCTCACTAGAGCAACGAAAGCAATAAAACGTTTTCTTTGTAAACGAATCCAAAAATGAAGAATCTGTTGGAATTCTAACCTTATGTTTACATGTCTACAAATATCTCAAAGTGTTACTTATTGTTTTTTAAGAGTAGAGGAAGAAAGACCAAAGAAACGATGGATGGACTGTGTGAAGGATGATATGGCTAGAAAGGACGTGACTGCTGAGATGACGAGTAGTAGAGAAACTTGGCATCTTCTCTCTTTCATCTCTTGGTCATCTCACATACTTGTATGGAAGAAGAACCGACCCCTACTGAATTGGGATAAGCGCAGGAGAATGATGTCACTTTTTATTTTTTTAAACGACTTCTAAAATTGGAGGTTTTTTTCATGTATGTTCATCGATTGCTGCGTAATTGCTGGTCTGATTTCAGTGATTTTCGTTTGGTAGAAGAAACTCGCGCGTTGGTCCCATATAAATTTTATTAACTTTGCTTCGGTACTTTATGAGTTATCCTTTTATATTACTTACTAACTTTCGCGGATTCCCAACAGGTTTATAAATAAATAAACATTTATTTCAGAATCACTTCCATATTTATTCTTCTTCTTAACGTGTCGATGGCAATCTAAATTGTGTCAGCCCAGAACTGAGCTACTAGTTTGGCGCTTTCGGTAGCATTCATCCATATTTGTTAGTAACAATGTAAACTTATATCTAGTTGTAGCTGCTGCTAGTGGTCGGTTGTGAGGAATGAGAAGAACACGTTCTTTTTGGTAAATTAGAGCGCTAGAACGGAATGCGCGGGTATTGGCATTACCCGTTGAGAGTTCGCGACGTTTTTAGACACACTAATCGTTTGATGTATTGCAATGGCGGCCGCAGCTGTAGGCGGTGAGCGCATCGCGCATCAACCAATGAGAGGGCTCGTGTGCAGTGCGTTCTTGTTGGCCTTCCATTTCATTTAAAATTAAAAAACAAACGTAATATAAAAACATACTTTTAAGGTAAGTATACATACCTACTTAAAATATTACTAAAATTAAAAAAACGGGCGAACCACGACACCTTTGTCAACTCGAGTGTTAGTAACATTTACTCTAAGCTGCGTGAGGCACGCCGATCCCGGGGAATGTCTACTTGACTGCGTGCAGTCGTACCCACCGCCCCAAGATCGGACAGTCCCACCTATCAGCCCACGTTCTAAGAATGGTGTTGGGGCTGGCGGGAACACGACGTAGCGGGGATGCGCATCTCTTGCGCATGATGGCCGAAAAACTATCGACGTCGGCGTCGGCAAACATGCCGGACGCACTACAAAATCGCGGCAGCCCCATCTTCACCCGGAACGTGTTGTTATATGTGTGCGCAGGCTACTATATAATATGCCCTTTTATTATGGTTTGCTCGCGCCGCTGTAAAACCCACTTCAGCAAAACAAGGAAATATTATTTAGCTGAAGTATGAAGTATATGACAGCGGTTCTGGCGCGTGTAGTGGGACTTACTATACCGCTCTTGTATTTGATTGCCCCGTCCCTTGCAGGTAACTGCTTCCTGGAGAACACGGCGGCACCGCGGCGCGACCCGCGCGCCACTCGCCGCGAGTTCCCGCGCACGGAGGAGCAGGACAAGGCGCTCGGCATCTACTCGCAGCGCGAACAGGAGGTACGTGTGTTAGCGCCGACCACTGACCGAGCTGACTGGAAGAACAGGCCACAACGGGTTGTGGTTTTCAAAATAACCATGACGCACTTTAATAAGAATATACTATTCAGTACTGATGGATGCATTGCATAGTACGGGGGTCGTGGAAGTATTTGACTTCTTAGCGTGTCGATGGCAATTTTTTAGTTAAATATGTTTGGCCCAAAATTCAGCTACGCGAACTCCGCTCGCTGTAGCAGTCATAAGATCGTCAAGTGCGCAGGTGTTAGGGCATGCAGCGCAAATCTCTGAATAGACTCCGAACCCAGGTCGGCCGTAGCAAAGATAATCTCTTCAGATGGGGGTTCATGGACGGCTCAGATCTCAAATGTGTATGCGGCGTGTCTCCACAGACAATGGCCCATCTTCCATCTTGCGCTGCAGTATTTGAAGTAAAGTTATAACATTAAAAACTATAACTAACGTATTTCAAAAAAAACTTGTGAAAATGTTGGAACTTTGACCCCAATATCTCCGTAACCATCAGGTTCCCAGGGACCTTGTAGTTACGGAACCTCCGGTAGATATCTGCCTGCCTTTTCCTAACTGTGTTGGGGTCGGCTTCCAGTTTTTTTTTGTTTAGGTTTAAGTTTTCTTTTTATTTTCTCTTTTTATACTGTGGAGGTGGGCACTTGGCATGTGCCAAAAAAAAATTTGCTTTTTTACTGCATAAACTTTATACCCTCAACGAAACCGAAAGATACTGTTCTCCCCGTCATTGCAATATTTTTTTATTCTAGCCCATACCTGGGAAACTTCTAGTTCCGGAGATATGGGGGGTCAAAGTTGCAACTTTTTCACAAGTTTTTTTTTGAATGCACGTTTTTGATGTTAGAACTTTACTTTAAGCATCTCCACGACTTCCGTACTATTCAATGCATCCATCAGCACAATGTTTTGAGTGCTTTACATTGAGTTTTACCGTAAAACGTGATTTCTCACCCCTTTTGGTTGACGGCGTCGTGAAGGGTCCGTTTACACCTTGTATAAATGTCACGCGACCGGATCTTATCGAGGCTGCTGATGTCAACATGAATTTACAAGTAGGCGGCTGTGAAGATTTTCAAATGTTTCGTCATGAGTGTCGTCCAAATGGGTTTCCGTGGCGAGGCTAGTGAGGACCTGGTTGGATGTCACATCGATCGTCTACCATTAGAGGCCAACCATTCTGCAGCCAGTTGACTGGTTCGTCGGTCTAGTCGTCGCAAGCGTGACTGCTGAACATAAGATCCTGGGTTTGATTCCCAGGTCGGGCAAATTGTTATTGGCTTTTTCCATCTGGAAAAATCTGCGCCCAATTGATGGGAATAGGCTCGCTCCCTATTACATGAGACTTACGAAATGTGGGTGTACTAATAACTACAGCTCCGCGCAGCCCTTCGGGAATACTTACAAATGATGCCCTTGTCACCTGCAGCCGGAGTCCGCGGAGCAGCTGGCCCCGCGCCTGGGCGGGCTGGATATCTCGGACAGCGACTCCGCGAGCCACCTGCTGACGCCGCTGACGCCGGGCTCCATGACGTACGACCAGCTGGCGGCCGACGAGGTGCTGACCTTTCGCACCAACTGTCCAGACTGCAATGCTCCCGCGGACACTCATATGAAGATAACCAGTCAGTATACCACTTACGGCCCTTTTCTATGACTGTTAGTTAATATGCCTGTCTCTAGTAGCTATCGGTGTTTATATAAACAAAGTTAGCAAGGAATATCCTATCCACGTCACCTGCCTGTCTCTCGGAGGGTCGACCGCTTACCATAGATAATGCACCTTGAAAACAAAAGTGGCATTATACCAAAAATGGCAATATTGAGTTATAACGACATCTAGATTCCTTGAAAGAAAGCGCTTCTAATGCAAAAACTGACATTATCATAGTTTCAATACAAGTGAGAACATAACTTTATAATTATGTTGTCGGAAAAACCAAAAAAAAAAGGATCCGAAAGGATATAAGTCGATAAATTAATTAGTTTAGGAATAATGATGAAAATTGTAAATTGTAAACGAAACGTTTGGGAGGGATGCGCTCACTAGCGGTCACATGTGCTACCTCTGGTAGACGGTTGACAATACAGTTATAGGAACAGCAGTTACAGTTAATGTTGCTTCAACTGTTTATCTGCGACAGCAACCTTCCGCTAACTGTTAGTAAGTTGTTGAAAACGGCCGTTAGTTATCCCACGTTACGTTGCCCTTAGCCTACACTGTGTCCCACTGCTGGGCAAGACAGGTTCTCCTTCCAAACCTTTTTAATCAACATGTGAAAAAGGAGGAGGTTATGTATTCCACCAGCATCTTTTCACCCGACTACGGCGAAGCCAAAATGAAGGGTTATGATTTTAGCAGTCTGTATGTATTTTTGTATTTACGTATGTTCCTCCGTAGCGCCTAAACCATTCATCCGATTTTGATGAATAAGGTGTCAATCGATTCGTTATAATGGCTCGGTTAATATAGGCTACATTTTAACCGACTTCAAAACTAGGAGGTGTCGATTTTCCCTTGTAAACCCCGAATTTAATTAAAACGTGATTTTTCAGTAGTCGGGTTTTTTAGTTGTAGTTATACCACACAAACTCTTGTACTTTATCATGTGTTTACACCGATTTCTGCGATGTTACAAAGTTCTAGCTTGACAAGGTTTTGTGTGAGATCCCACACTAAAAATATTATGCTACTTTAGGCGTTCAGTAAATTAGCACATTGATTGGTCTGGTTGGGAGCCGACATGATCCATAGATATGAACATGATGCGTGTTGCTTACAGATATCCCGCATTTCAAGGAGGTCGTCATCATGAGCACCACATGCGACGTCTGCGGACACCGCACTAACGAGGTAACATAACTTAACGACCTTGTTAATTGGGTTACTTTGTAAGGTCAGGTGAACAACCTATACGGTAATCTGCTTAACGTAACCGGCTCACGCACAGACTCCATTGTTGTACATAAAAATACGCTAGGAAGTGACGGATTAGGCTGCCTGTCCATTGAAGCGGAGAGAGGCTAAGGAGCGGAGAAACGGAGAAATATTAACCAATGGGATTGCATAAAATCTCAGCTCCGCTCCAGTATGCAATCCTATTGGTTAATATTTCTCAGTTTCTCCGCTCCTTAGCCTCGCTCCGCTTCAATGGACAGGCAGCCTTAGCCCGCGCTCGTTGCTTTGTGTTTCAGTCTAGTTCAGTATTATTCTTATTATTATTTATTATTATTCTATTCAGTTTCTAGTATCAGCAATATTTAAATGGCTAACCCATATTGTACAGTTTCAGTTAGAAATGGCAAGTAAGTAAGTACATATTGTGAGTTAGCTGAGTTGACGTAAACACGCACAGATTTGGTACAACTAAACATTAACAACTCAGTTAGAGTAGGTTGGATGCTATCCGCGGTGTTCGTGTAAGTAAGTTGTCAACTAACTTAACAATATATTAAACATTGTTATAAATACGAAAAAGAAAAGTAGGTTGCGGAACCCGTGTAAGGGTTCATCATACATTGGATTATAGGTGTAACCGAGCAGGCTGAGTGCGGCACAGCATCACATACACAACGTGACGTTACAACATAACCTCATGAACTTAGTGCGAACTGGACTTGAATATCTAAACTTATATTATAGAGAACCAAAGATTTTATTTGGTTGAACGCGCTAATCTCAGGAACTACTGGTTCGAATTGAAAAAATCTTTTACGTGTTGGAGAGCCCATTTATCGAGGAACGCTATAGGTTATATAACATCACGCTACAACCAATAGGAGCGGAGCATCAATGAGAAAATGTTGCAAAATGGGGAAAATTCGTTTTGAGAGCTTCCGTTGCGTGCGCTGCGTTAACGGTTAAAGTTACGCAACAATTATTTATGACGGAGTTGTTCCTCTTAAAAAGTTCTAAACAAAAGTCTGCGATAGCATGTGTCTATCATTTAAGGTTGACTCACTATAACCTTTTATAGGGTAATCAAATTTATTCTAAAATGATGAATTATTTGCGAAGGTGTTTGTATCAACACGGTAATAATCCTTAACCAAATAAATACGTTATTCATCACAAGTATTTGATTTTGAATAAATATGCAAATATTTTAAATGAATATCTTAGGAGATATCAAAGTTTTTAATTATCTCCGCAGCAAAATAATGATCAACATCGCGCGCGCGTATTTTTGACTACTTGTATCTCTTATGTGACGCAGACGAAGTTGCGCGGCTCAGCTAGTGTAACATATTGTGTGCAGGTGAAGTCAGGCGGCGGCATAGAGGACAAGGGCGTGCGCTTCGAGCTGCGCATACGCAACCGGGACGACTTCTCGCGGGACGTGCTCAAGGTAGGTGTTAGCCTCTAATGTTCCTGCTGCTATGCTATTTGATGAGTTGACGTGAGTGCCTTCCATATTGATGTTAGCGATCATAGCGCCAACAGCCGTTCCGATTCAGTTATCGCGTTCTTGTCGATATTAACAACAACTAGTCGTTGCAAGCGTTCAAGCCATACCTACGTACTCGTACTCATAGGTATGGCTTGAACGTTTTTGATTCCAATATTACTTTATTGGGACCAACTACAGGGCGGAAGGGAAAACGACGTGAAAACGGTTACCACTTATTCAGTACGTCATTCTTCTTTTTTTTAATAACCGATGAAAAATGTCTATATGGGGGGGGGGGGGGGGGGGCTCAGAATGATGTACTGAATACGTGGTAACCGTTTTAGCGTCGGTGCCTTCCACCGTGTATAATCGGAGGGCATACAATTATCCGCTCATTATAGTATTCGGATAATGCGGATACTTAGATAACGTTATCCGGATAATACGGATAATTTGGAAAGGAGTGATAAAAATAAAATTTATCCGCAATATCATCAATAATTTATATTCAGTAGTCAGTCTAACGAACCATGGCAAAAATAAAATAAACAAACCTAAGTAGGCAACAAAACAAGTCATAAAATTGCACACCAGTAACATCTTGTAACAATTTTTATAAATTTTAAGTACATATTTACATTAGTAAAAAATTCTTAAAATCAGAACTATGAAATAATTAATGACAGTCGTCGTAATGAGATCAAATCTATAATTCTCTGTAAATCTGTAACCTCTACCTAAGTGTTTAGAAGTAATATTTTAAGGTATCCAAACAGAGTAACCTTATTTTGTGACAAGTGCCTGGCCTATCTTAAACTTAGTTCTAAAATAAAACAAAAAACGAATGGTAAAAAATAAAATAAAGTTATACCTATATCTAATAACATATTGTTATACCATGGGTGGGGGTCACTCCGCTGTCATCCACCGTAGAGGACGGTCGTTGCGACCACTGGGCGTTCGATGTACCCAAAATACAAACCTTGTGTTTCATTTCTAATATACAAACTTATATTTTATGTGGAGTTTGGAGTACTCCACAGATAATATAAAGGGTGTAAATAGACTCTTAACATAGCCGAAAGGCACTTGTTCTCCCCGTCTTAGCGATCATTTTTTGTTGTTTTAGACCAGACCTTCCAGTTACGGAGATATTGGGGGTCAAAGTTACAACTTTTTCACAAGTTTTCTATTTTAATACATGTTTTTAATGTAAGATTTTTACTTTACACACCTCCACGATCCCCGTACTATGCAATCCATTCATCAGCACAGTGCTTTGAGTGCTTTCCAGCGAGTTCTACCGTAAAGCGTGACTTTTCACCCCAAAAAAAAAGTCGATTCCCAGCTATGATAATTTTTGCATAAAGTTACTTTGTTTGATGTACAGAATGATTAGTTGACGGCTATGTGAAGGGTCTGTTTACACCCTGTATATAAACGAACACGTCTGTACAAATTTCACTCAGAACCACAACTAATGGCGGACGAAGCGTCCACAACATGGCGATGGGGTTCAGTTCAGTCTTACCATTTTGGAAAAGTTCCCGAATAATTGTGCAAAAAAATATATTTTCAAATACGTAAAAATAATAAACCAAAAATTATGCGTTTTATTAGTACTATCCGAATAGTAATGCAATTGATATCCGAATATGATATATCGTGGATATCCGAATTAACAGGTCGAAACTTAGGACCCATTCATGGTTGTATTTATCCGTGGTGCTCGGCAACTGGGCTTATCCCAGTTGTAAACGTCCTTTTGTGCCTATTGGCCTTGTGACGTTCTATCTCCTGCTGATACAGGTGGACAATATGTTTTCAATACACTTTCTCGACAACTGGTTCTTATCGCACTACGATTAGGTTCAACAAGCAATGTATTTCAAACGTGTGGATTTTTAATGTTTTTCCGTACACGTGCGGAAATAAACATTTCCACAGATAACTATACTCATACCAAATGGGTTCAATGAGTATAATCCGCGGTGTTTGTTTTTTTTTTAAATCTTGGCAAAGAGATATGCTGCGTCTTTACGGCGTAAATATTTTTTGAGTATTTAAATTGTGTTTATAAATAAATATCATAGATAAACATGATTATTTAAAACAAATATTTACTTTTATGAACAACTTAACATGTTCTAAATTCAAAAATATTCGACTTTTCTATTTTTCATATTAGGCTGTTTAGCGTCATCATACCTTTGCTTCTTCATCAACCTGGCGAAAGCAAAGCGCGGAAAAAAAGCAAATTAAATCAGTTTCCCAAAAATTCCTGACAAAAATACTTTTCTTTATAATATTTTATTTCTTCGAAAGTGTACGTGTTGAAAAACGTCGTTTGATACGCGTGGGGATTTGTTACTGCAGTTCTGGGCTCCATAACACCTTCGCCTGCAGCTCGGGTGTTAATTCCGCCCGGATGCAATAACAGTTTCCCCACTTATATCAAAATGTACTATATGGTCGACCGATTCTGATGATTCTTTCACCCAAAAAGTCTAGCAATCACTGTGAAAGCTAGCAAATGTACCTAAAACTCCATTCAGTAACTTGACGTTTAAAAGAAAGGTCGGAGCTTGTCGCTAAATAGTAACAGCGGCGCCGGTTGGTCTTCAAGGTGACGCCGCGCTTGTCCAGATCGCTCTGTGGAGGGGTGACCTTCAATGACATCTTGTGAGTTTACTCCGTGCCTCGGAAAGCAGGTCACGCCCTTGGTGCCGGTTATCTTTTGTCCCATGGCCCGAAAGTCTGACAGCCAGTCTTTATACCAAGGGGTTTCCGTATTTGAGGAGGTCAGATAGGTAGTCGCTCCATGTAACATACTGGTATTCAGCTGCATCCGGTTACACTGGAAATCGACCGAGGTTGGATACAATTGACGTTTCAAGGTCTTGCTTGATCTTGTTTTAGCAATATTTATTTTTGTATTGCAGTCAGAGACGTGCAGCATGGAGATACCGGAGCTGGAGCTGGAAGTGGGCGGCAGAGCGCTGGGCGGCAGGTTCACTACGGCGGAGGGACTCCTCAGCGCCACGGCGGCGCAGCTGCGCGACTGTCCCGGAGCCATCGGCGACGCGCCCGGCCTCAACCGGGGCAACCTCGACAGGTGCCTCTGCCACTACCACTCACACGTTTACAAATGTTCCATACAAGCATTGTCCCAATCAAACATGTTCCATTCAGAGGATCACTATGACGTCTTAAAGCGGGAGTTATTCCAGTGTGGGAAAGAGACCGACCTATACAGGTCGTCTAGCGGCATCTCTTTCACACACTAGAATTGCCACCTGCTTTAAGGCGGCCCACTATGGCCCATTCGTGATTGGTTACAATTTCAAAGTAGAGGGTCCATCATGTTCACTACTAGTACAACTCGTCCCAGCCAACCGCAACTATACTGCTAGTTGTGATAATGAACTAAGGGTGACATCACGTTTGTACGCACGGTTCAGCGCTCTCGAGTATTTCTGTCTCTTTCTGTCACGTAAAGGCGTCATTTGGAGGAGCGAAAAGTCCGGTCGCAAGCATCCGCATTCATTCGCATCGGAAGTACTTTAACGTGCGATTGGACCCCTCACTTCAGTTAGTTGCAATTCTAAGTGACTGAAGAAAAAAGATGCAAGAAAACGCTGCCTTGTGCGTGTAAATGTGATTTCACCCTAAACGATACACTAGTGCGACAAATGCTGCGTTCTAACTCGCTCGTGTACTTGCCACTTGCCAGGTTCGTGGACCAGCTGGACCAGGCGCTGCGCGGCGAGCTCCCCGTCACCGTGCTGCTGGACGACCCCGCCGGGAACTCGTACGTGCAGAGCCTGGCCCTGGACCCCAACGAGACGGACGACGGTATGCACACAACTGTACTTTATTACTAGACACCCGCTGTGTATTTGCATATACAGTAGCATATTATGGATGTTTTTTGAAGATAATGCGTATCTTAGCCATAGCTATATTTCGAGCTCTTATGATGTATATTTCAACGATTTCAAGTTGCATATAATCCGGTTTCAGTGAAAAACAATACTAAGCTTAACCCATATGTTGAAGCGTATGCACAAGCGTTCGTTGTGTGCCGCGTACCGGACAGAGTACTCATACACCTGCCACTATCCCAATTTACGTGTGCTCAGCAGGTATCTCTTTTTCTTCCATACTGCTCTATGACTCGTCATCGCAGCAGTCACGTCCTTTCGTATAATACCACCCTTCACACAGTCCATCCATCGTATCTTTGGTCTGACTCTACCCTTATATCCATCCACATTCATACTCAAAACTTTCCTCACGACATTTTCCTCCCACGGGTTCCATAATCTCCCCTCGCTTCACATGCATGACTGCACATTTGTCCACATCCTGATGGCGCTACTGAAAGTTTCGTTTTTTATTAATTAATCCAGGTATTTTACTCGGTGGAAAAAGTGAAATACCTACCTATTTAAAAAATAAACAAATTACGTATGTACTATTGGGTATATATAAATTATTTTATAGTCTTACCTTTCGGAGTTTCCAGGTAATTTAAAAAATGTTATCTCTGGATGCGTTATTAAAGAATTAAAGCAACCAAAGACAGCACAATATAGTCTATTATAACTCTTTGCCATATTTAGTAAATACTTGTTCTTATTTCAATCAAATATTCACAAATCGCACGCTTACTGCTTACAAAACCATCACAACGTGCGTTCGCCAGTGCGGCGCATTCGTGACTTCTTGGGTACCGAGTGTGTACCAAACTCGAGGCGAGTAGGTATGACTCGCGTTCCGACCGTTTGTATGAAGATACACTACTGTAGATATTATTACCGTGACTGAGTATACCGCTGTTGCGCTTCACTCAAACTGATGGGTTTTGTCATAACAAAATGTTATTTTGAATTTTTAGTTCAGAAGTTCACTCCAGAGCAGTAGTACCTATTATATTTTTTAACGATGAAATCATCACACTTGCATATAATTATTTGAAAATTATGTAAGTTCAATAAATGTACATCTTATGGCCGAAAATGAAACATCTCCTTTGACAGGTTCGGGTAGCTTGATGTGCTGGCGTCTGTACATTTAAAAATTTGTCGTTTTTAAAGTGTATATAGCGGCCTGGCGCTGTAAGCAAGAATAGTCCAGACGGCGCCGGTGGTCACAATCATTTTTTAAAGCCTGCGTTACGTATCTCAGGTCTGAAGGTCACGAGGTACGAGCGAACCTTTGAGCAGAATGAAGAACTGGGCATCAATGACATGAAGACGGAAGACTACCAGCCCTCAGCCGAACACGCGGCAGACCTTCCGCCAGGAGCCGCGCCTCTGCAGTCATAGCCCGCCGGACACGCAATACAGCTGAGGATACATAGTACCTCGGCTACATCTCGGATGTGATAGAACATTATGTTGTGAAACAATGTCGTGGGATGGATTCACTGTAAATTACAAAATCTCAAAAATTATATTTTTAGTAAACTCGTGGTTTGTACTCAATCATTTGTCACTGCAGGTTGAATGCTTACCTGCTGCGCCACGAGAGTGTCTATCCAACGTTGCGATATCATGTTATACTATCATTTAGAAGACATTGGCTCACTCTGTGAGTGGCTGATTGAGAGCAGTACGTACAGTGGCGATATACGTTTGTAGTGTGCGTGCCTGGTTACTGAACTCTACTTACTGAACGCTTTTGGCGTGTGTACCTACAAACCATTCAATATTTGTCGTCTATTAAATAAACAACTTACACCTTATATATTTTAATTTATTTAATAAATATTAATAGTGATGTTCAGAGGATAGCCGTAGACGCTTCCAACGATACCTACCTCATTTGTCAAATTATGATAAGTAATTCAGAAGTAATGAGCCAACAGATAAACATACATACATACCGGTCAAAATTCATACAATAACCCTGCTTTTTGCTTCGACGTAGTTGGGTAAAAACACATCCGTGTTCTTATTACGTTTATGTATTAAATCTTAAATTCCTTAATCTAACAGGATGTCTTACACATCACGACATCAACGCAGCTATTTTTTAAATGGCCAAAATTAACAAAACTACGTCCTATTTTTCTCCATTTATGCACTTTTGACTTCTCGCACGAACATAAGCGGTGGACCTCCTTTCATCCTCTGAATTAAGCTGGACATAGGACATAGGGTCTACGACAGGATACCTGACTGTGACACTGTCAAACTGGACAGGACAGTCGCTAGCCCTGCCAGTGACTGCATCAAGCCAAGGCGTTTACCTGTTATAGAATGCAGGTATTTTGTAACTCTAGCATAAAAAGTAACAAGTTTTTTTGTTTCTATTTTGAAAATATCTTACTGAATATTTAATTAAAAATGTTATTCCTTCTACGTGTTATTCAAATACTTGCTTGATTTTAATCCATTGGTTTTTTTGTTTGTGTTAATTCCAGAGGCTAATTTGTATTTTTGCGAAAGATGTCTTTGTAAGGAAAGGCCTTGGAATTGACACTGGATACTTTAAAGCGTTTAAAATAACGTTTTGAACAGTTCTCTGTAGATCATTTTGTTTGGAAAGAAAACGAAATGAGAACGTTTATACCGCAGGATAAAAAGATAAAAACCGGTTTATTCCGCAAGACGCAGCCGCGCACGGCGGCCCGCGACAAGCATGCACTTTTTTAGTTGAATCGGGTACCGTATGTATGTAATGGAATGGAAAAAAACGGGTTAAAACGTTTAATTAACCAAGAACTATTTAAACGTTGTTGGTCGTCAAAAACGATTTTTAAAACGTTCCGTTCGAACGTAACCGAAAAATCGTTTCTTAGGTATTTAAGACGATACCGTTTAGAAAAATATACTGGTATTCCGATACCAATATATTTTTCGAAACGGTATCGTCTGCTTTAAAGTCAATATTTCGCGAAAAAAAATGCCATCAAAAACATAACATGTACCTACAAAAATGCAAGTCTCGCAAAACAGTTCTTCTACCGTAAAAGTTGTGAAATCTAATGTCTTTATAAATAGAATGACTTGTCCATCGCACGGCAACACAATCAAAAAAGATTTGCGATCATTACTCTAGGTTTGCGCCAGTTCTCGTTAGCCAGGGAGCGCGGGGTGAGGCCCTTGTCCACTGAGACCACATCTCAGTGCATCTCCACGGCTTCCCTGAGGCTGCATACCTCACGGTTGTGCAGGGTCTGAGCATTCAAGAAGCCACGACCCCCACACTTCCGCGGGATATACAGTCTCATCACCGACGACCGTGGGTGATGCATTCGATTTGCGGTCAGCAGTGCGCGGAACCTCCTATCCAGGGCATCAAGTTCCGTCTGAGTCCATTTGAGTATGCCGAAAGAATACATCAAAACCGACATGACCCAACCGTTGAAGGCGCGCACCTTGTTTCCGCCTGACAAAAGACTGCCTCCAAGTACCTTGTTCAGCGCGCCAATATGTTATTATCATACTATTTTTTGTTAAACGACACTATTAATGACACCAAATCTTTGCTGCCTGCATACATTTTGTCAGTATACTGAATCAAAAACCGATCTCATTCAAAAGGTCTCATTACAGAGATCATTTTGGTTGAGCGAACGAGCTATTTTGCCTGCCAACAACATGGATATGTAAATAATTTATCCTTATTTTATCTGTTTCCTTATCTGTTTTATTCCTTTATTTATTTTCTTTACATATAACTATTACTTGTCTTATTATGCCAACAATCTTACTGAGATGTCCGTACTTATTACAATGAAAGCACGTAAGGCCTTTCTTATTTTTGAATTGATCACTTTTGGGCTGATTTTTTGTGTTTGTGTATAGTGCGATAGTGTCTGATGTCTTTACTTCTTGTAGTAATTTATTTTTCACTAAATCAGCACTCATCTTCATACCGGAACTTTCTAAGCTCATGATCATGGGCTCGTACATTTCTGGCAACCCTGCCAGCATTAGTGTGCCCAACCACTCATCGTCCACATTGAATTTTATATTCCTTAGCTTGCGCGCGGCTGTCATTACTTTGTTTACATAATCTTCAACGGATGAACTGTTTTCCAAATTGGTATTAATGAAGTCTTTTAATAAGCCTGCTTTACGAGTTAATCCGCTGTCTTCAAATGCCCTTGCTAAATTTTCCCATACCTGTTTTGCATTTTGAGCTTCTTGAATATGTACGTATAAAGTCGGGTCAACTAATAGTTTTAACTTTGACTTGACTAGTGTCTTTTTTAACGGAGTTAGTGTAAGTAGCCACTAGTTCTTTTAAAACACAGTTATATCTTCAAATTGTAGGTAGGCCTTGACTGCAAAACTCCAACGTTAGCTTTTCAATTGACATCATTGAATTGCTTCCAGCCATATTTATATCGTAAATATTCCATCTGTAAATAAAATAGCTGAAAAGAAAAAAAAATTACTCGCGAGCCCGGTAACCAAAAGTGAGGTTATACTCGTGGTTTTTCTTTTACTGTTATAAATAATGTTCAAAACACAAATATAAGTTTAAACGGCAGGCTTGGGACGGCCCATAACCTGATGAAATGAGGCGAAAGACAATTTGTAAGACATAGCTATTTAATATAATTAAATAATTTTACAAACGTAACTGTCAGTGCACAGATCCATGGACGAGAGCACGCCTGTATTAAATACAAAGCAGACATGGACAGACATTTAGCGACGTTAGGGCTTTGGTAGAAGTAAAACAATGTTTGTTGTAGGAATGAATGAATATTGATTTATTGATGCCCTAACTATATACAAAATTACCTAAGCAGAAGTAGTGGAAATTATGTTAAAGGTAGTATTTATTAACAGCCAATCAGAACACAGTTAAACTATTAATACAATTATGTGCCCTCTGCCAACAATCCAACTAACCGCTTAACGTCTGAGGTTATAAATATATGTGCCGGCTCTCGATCCCTCAGCTCAGTGCAGCGGCGAGCGCGCTGTCGTGCGCACGTGCTGCTACAATACCCCCCTTCAAGTGAAACGTACCGGTCGCCTTATGACACAACCCGAGCGCGATGTACGCTCGTTGTGATGTTTACAGGAACACTGTTCTTCGCAGCAGAACTGGAATCTTGGTGTGTTATGTCACATGCGTCTTTTGTGCATGGAATGGTGAACGCAGGCTTGAGGCGGTCTACTAATATTACTGCCTGCCTCCCCAGTAGTTGCACAGTGAACGTTTTTTCCCTTCGGCTGAGCACTGGATAGGGTCCGTTGTATGGTGGTTGAAGTGGTTTCTTGACTACGTCAGTTCGCACTAAAACTTCCTTGCAGGTTTGTAAGCTTTGAGGTTCGAATATACCACTTCTGCTACTGGCGCGTGGCTGTGCTACTGGTTGGCGAAAAGTGCTAATTGCTGTCCGTAACTTTTCAACATAACTGTAGTCCATTGTATCTGGCTTCGACGGCACGAAAAAATCTCCTGGCAGCGTGAGAGTGTGACCGTAGGTAAGCTGTGCAGCACTGACTCCACTGTCACTTCGCGTTGAGCCGCTCGCAGCCCTAGCAACACTGTACCTCAATCCAACTGATCCTGCTGTAATGTGAATACGCTTGATCCTAAGTAGTCTTGTTAATGCGTTGAACAAGGTGCTCTCGAACTGACGACTTTGGTCAGTCGTCATTCGAGCTAGACATCCGAACCGTGCGATCCATCCTTCATACACAATCTTAGCGACAGTGTCTGCTGTTATGTCTTGCGCGGCGTGCGCCTCGGGCCAGCGCGTCGCGCGGTTGGTCATAGTGATGACGTAACGGTGTCCTTGTGGCGGCGTACTTAGCGGGCCAGCGATGTCAACATGCAAATGTAAGTAACGGTGCGATGGTTCAAAGTTTGCTACCGGGGTTGCAGTGTGCCGGTGTATCTTCGCACGCTGACATTGGATGCATGCTGTCACCCATTTCTTCACGTCAGTGTTCATAGATGGTCAGAAGTATCTTGTCTGAATTAGCTTCCTTGACGTTCGCATACCAGGATGACTAAGGTTGCGTATTGCATAATTTTTTTTTATGCGGAATTCTTCAGGTAAATATGGACGAATGTTTTGTGTTGATGTCTCACAATAGATAGCGTGAGTCATTCCAGGCAGGTTATCTTGCGCATCTGAACATTTAATTGTCGAAGTAAAACATCACATTTTATATTTAACTTAGCGCAGGCGTCCTACTATACTCTCAACAATCCGGAGAGACCGCCTCCTCTTGGTAAGGAGAGCTAAGACTATATGCTCAGGTTAGGTTCGCTCAGGTTAGGTTCGCTGAGGTTTTTTTTTTGGCAGGTGGGGTAATCCGGTCGGACACTCAAGCTGCTTCATATCCACAGACAAGCGTCCGTGCCTTTGTTTCGTTACATTTCTTTGTGTCTCTTAGCTCCACGTAGAAGTGGCTACTCCGATTTTTTTTTACACTTTTAACACTTTAGACGTTATGTACAAGTGACTTATGTTAATGCATGCAGCCATTGGCTTGTTGCACAGCTGGCAAGAGTGAGTAAGAGTCCCTACCCGACCCTACCGGACCCTACTGACAGCGTTCGTTCACGAAAACTGACGCCTGCATTTGCTCCGCCCTACTCAACCATATTTGAGGGAGTCGAACGATCCAACACACACGCCACCATCAGCGGGTCGTTTGAGTGAGTATGACAAGATTCATGATGCCAGCTGCGCCCCACCTCCTTTACAAACTATTCTTAAAAACTTTACACTAGAAACTGGGTAAGGAAGGGTTGGTTTTGGGTTACTCGTCAGCTGCAGGTTTCCCACCGTGGAACGGATGCTGCAGACGGCTTTACTAAGTCTATGTCAAAATAAGCTGAGTCAGAAAGGGTGTCCACCCTGTGTCAAAAAGCATCGTCGGTCATTGCTTTTGGAGGCGTATCAGCGCCTCGACGACCTTCGTGTGACGATGTCGCATAGCCTTCACCATGTTGTTGTTTATGATGTTGTTTGTTGCAGCTTCCTGTGCTCGTCTCACAAACCGTCCAATAGCGTCGTCTGCGTTGTCGGCGTAGTACACACAGCTGGCTGTGTGTCTTGATACGGCCACTAAATTATTGATACGGCCTCTGAATTATTATTATTATTTCGAGTTCTTTCATGTTCTTCTCTCGTAAGAGAGTACAAAAACCCTACCCACGGGCCGGAGCCAAGTTTGTAGGGGGAGTTTAAATGGAGAATGTGGATGATATTGTAGAAGAAGTAAGGAATTTCCGGGTGATGCGACAGGTGTTAAGAATTGTGGCTTTTTGGAGCAGCTGAAGTGTGTGTGGAGGCATGTGTAAAGTATTAAGGCTTTGCATAAGAGATTTTGGTACTATGCCGGTGGAAGAGAGCACTATAGGGACAATGTGGACGGTTTGTGCTTTCCACTGGGTTTTTATTTCTATGGCGAGGTCTTGATATTTACTTAGCTTTTCCGATATTGTAGTTTGAATGTTGTGGGAGTTTGGGATAGCTATATCTATTAAGTAAACTGTTTTATTGACTTTGTCGTGAAGGGTTATATCTGGTCTATTGAAATGTATCGTTTTGTCTGTTATTATCGTCCGATCCCAATAGATTTTCTGATTGTTATTGTCTAGTATTAGTTCCGGTTTATATTTATAATATGGTTTCATCTCACTTATGAGTTTATATTTGAATGCTAAGTGTTGATGTATAATAGCGGCAACTTGGTCATGTCGATGCTTATAGTCAGTCTGTGCAAGCGATTTACAAGCTCCTGTAATATGTTGTATGGTCTCGGAGACAGTGTTGCAATGTCTGCATAAGTCAGTTGGCTGATGGGGGTCTTTAATTATGTACTTCCTGTAGTTACGAGTAGCTATTATTTGGTCTTGGATCGCCAGCATAAATCCTTCCGTCTCGGGAAACAGTTCGCCTCGTTTGAGCCATTCGTTCGACTTAGCTTTGTCGACGTGTGGCTGGCTCAGGTAGGCTTGGTGTCTCCCGTGGAGGGCTTTGGCAGACCATGCGGCAATTTTTTCTGGTGTGCTTATGAGCAGTTCATTAATTTGAGTGTTTCTATTGTGTAGGTTAAGGGGCGTAAGTTTCGTGTCGTTTTCCGTTACATGTTTGTGTAGTGCTGAACTTTCAGCTTTGTTATGAAAGTACGCTCTGAGTGAATGTATCTGTTTGTTATGTAAGTTGTGTATGTCAATCAGGCCTCTTCCTCCTTCTTGGCGCGGTAGAGTAAGTCGGTGTATGCTTGATTTTGGATGGTGTTTTCTGTGTTTGGTAAGAGATGTATTAAGAGTGCGTTGTAATTTTTTGATAT
The DNA here is from genome assembly GCA_905163415.1 of Noctua fimbriata. NCBI lineage: Eukaryota > Metazoa > Arthropoda > Insecta > Lepidoptera > Noctuidae > Noctua > Noctua fimbriata. Next base: position 114,416 of record LR990950.1, on the reverse strand, counting down.
CTGTGTTTGACCAGCGTATAATTCCAAAAGAGTATGTGAGGATGGGTATTGCGAATGTGTTGATTGCTTTAATAGTGTTTTTGGAGTTAAGGTTGGTTTTCAAAATGAGGTTTAGGCGGTGTGAGTATTTATTGACCAGTTCTTGTTTAGTCATCTTTTGATGTATCTGCCTAGATTGTTTAAAACCTAGATATTTATATGTACTCTGTTCATCCATTGGCTCTATTAATTGACCTGACCCGAGCGTGTAACTATTATTTTGTATTTTTCCTTTTACAACTGACAACATTTTGCACTTATCAACTCCGAATGACATACAAATATCATCAGAAAATTGTTGAGTTGTGTCAGCTAATACGACGAGTGCATTTTTGTCTGCTGCATATAACTTGATATCATCCATGTACATGAGGTGTGTAAGCGTATACTGTGTGTTAATGTTTGTTAGTTTGTATCCAGCGTCTGTTTTATCTAGAAGGTGTGAGAGTGGATTGAGTGCCATACAAAACCACAGCGGACTCAGAGCATCTCCTTGGAAAATTCCACGTTTTATGTGGATTGGTTCAGTAGCTACAGTTGAGGAGGAGGAATTAATTTTAAGGACGGTTTGCCAATTCTGCATGGAAATTTCTAAGAAGTTTTTTAGTGTTGGGTGAATTTTATATAGGCTCAAGACGTTTAATAACCAGCTGTGTGGAACTGAGTCAAAGGCCTTTTGATAATCAATGAACATTGTGTGGATATCTGACTTGCTTTTAATAGCACTGTTCATTGTAACTGCATCGATAGTTAATTGCTCTTTGCATCCCTGGCTATTCTTACGGCAACCCTTTTGTTGTTCTGATAAAATGTTATTTTTGGTTAAATGTTCATAAACAACCTCGCTTAAACAGGCTGTTAAAATTTTGTAAATAGTTTGTAGACATGTAATCGGTCGGTATTTCGCTGGATTTATAGTATCGTTAATATCCTTAGGTATCATATAAGTTACCCCGTGTGTGATGTATGATGGAAGTAAATGTGGTGAGTGGATGAATGTGTTTAAATGATTATGTAAGAAAGGATGTATGCACGAGAATTTCTTATACCAGTAGTTGTGAATGTTGTCAGTGCCAGGCGATTTCCAATTGTGTGTGCGTTTGATGACGTCTATAAATGTTCCTATTGGTATGAATTCAAATTCCATTTCTGGGATTTCTGGTGTTATTTCGTTGATCCAGTCCGCTTGATGATTATGATTTACTGGGTTTTCCCATATATTAGCCCAGAATTCCCGTAGTGTTTCGGATCTAGGGGTCTCAAGGCTTTGGTTAGTGGTGTCTCTATTATTTGTTGCAAGATTCCTATAAAATATTTTTTCATTATTTATAAATTTTGTGTTTTGCTATTATTATTATTTTTTTCATTATTGATCTTCTAATTTTGTTTAATTGATATTTGAAATGCTTATGCTGTACCTATATTATATTTAATAATAATAATAATAAACATTTATTTCGGAAAACAATCCATATTTGTTAGTAACAGTGTAAGCTTATAAACTAGTGTTAGTAACATTATTTATTTATTTATTGTAAGTAAATTTTTTATGGTAAGCGTGAGGCACACCGACCCTGGGAATGTCTACTTGACTGCATGCAGCCGTATCCACCGCCCCAAGATCGGAGAGTCCCACCTATCAGCCAACGTTCCGAGAATGGTGTTGGGGCTGCCGCGAACACGGCGTAGCAGAGATGCACATCTCTTGCGCATGATGGCCGAAAAACTATCAACGTCCGCGTCGGCAAACATGCCGGACGCGCTACAAAAACGCGGCAGCCCCATCAACACCCGGAACGTGTTGTTATATTGGGTGCGCAGGCCACTATATGCCCTTTGCGTAAAGTTCACCCACAGGCTGCACGTGTAAAAGGATTGGCAATAGGCTCTGAAAAGCGTCACCTTAGCCTGTGCCGAACAACGTGCAAACCTGTGGGCCAACATCCCACATCGAACAGCCAGCGACCTGCGCTCTCGTTCGATATCAGTATTATCTTTCAAATCTTCTGAGACCCAATGACCCAGGTACTTAAAGTTAGCAATTCTTTTTAGAGGTCTGCCGCACAGCATGACTGGTGGGATTGTGCTATAACATTTACTACCCGCTTTAAATACCATGAGTTCGCTCTTTGTTGCATTATATTTGAGCCCATGGGTCTCAGCGTAAGATTCACACATGTTAATCAATTTCCTTAATGCCCTGATCGATGGGCTCAGCAGAACCATATCGTCGGCATAGCTTATATTATTAATGCATACACCATCAATATGACACCCGATTCCGGTTCTGCTAAGTTCATCGATCAGATTATTCATATTTAAATGTAATTTATTGCAATCGTTGACAAATGAAGTTCAATTAATTTAATTTTTTTATGTGTTTATTAATTATCAGTTACAATTCATTTTATATTTGATCAAATGTTATTATAATACATATTTGTACGCCGTAAAGGTAAAACATGACTGTGATCCTTTGTGCAATGTACTTAACATCTTGCATGCTTTGTGTGTGCATACTCATGTTTCTGACAAATAAATGAACAGCTATGAACTACCACATGGGGAACGCTGCTGTGGCTCACGGTGTTTTTGGACTTTGTCTTCAGGATGAGGACTGTCTCGCATGTGAGTCCCTGAGCTTCGTGGATGGTCAGAACGCTCGATCCAGTACCCGAACCATATCCTTGGTCAATGAGGGACTTTTTCTCCTCCTTCGTGTGTACCAGGAACAGTGTGTTGGGTGCTTGGTATATCGGCGCCTGTGAACCTTTTCAGCTGCAGGGAGTGGACTTGGTTCTTCGACGAGGAAATACCAGGATAGACTTCTGCTAGGGCGTACGCGACATCCATTAGGGTTCGATGCGTACAGGACAACTCTTGGCTGATGGTCGCCACAGAGTTCGGACGGGCGTATCTAAGGGGAAATTAGGGAACTTAACGACCGGACGCGTAGCGCCACCACTGGCAAAGCTTTTACGTGAGTATGACAGACTCACTCTGCCATGCAGTTTTACATAATCAATTTTTTTATTTCAGGGAGTACAGACTGGGTTAGTTTGGAGTGGGGTTGGGTTTTGGGATGTGGATGGGGACTTGTTAGTTACGTGCGTCGACTGACCAGGGACTTCGCTAGCCTGAGCAAAGCTTCCACAACGACCGCGTCTCGATGCTGCATGGCCGTCTTCAGGTTGTACTCGACGACCGTTTTAGTAGGCGCATCCATCGCTCTCTTTGCAAAGCGTCCCGTGGCGACATCGGCGTCGTCGGTGTAATAGACGCAACTGACTGTATGTCTCGACACCGCCACTACCGCGTGGGAGATGCTGTCGTGGATTTGGAGTCTCCTAGACTTGGTGTTGATGATAATTACGTTGTCGTAGGTCAAACTCTTTGCCTCGTGGATGGTTAGAGTGCGCGATCCTTCGCCGGACCCGTATCCCTGGCTGACAAGAGAAGCTTTCTCCTCTTGCGTATGAACCAGGAATAAGGTGTTTTGGGCAGTGTTCGGTATTGCTCCTGTGTACCCTTTGACGCTCAGTTAGTGGCCCCCGACACCGACGACTTGGAGGAGTATATACCGGAGAATATCTCGCTCAGTGCGAATGCCACATCAAGGTTCTCTCTGTCCAAAAATGGTAGCTGGTTCACGTTTCCGATGAGGACAACCTCGCTTGCTCCTGACAACTTTACTGCCATGACTATGGCCCCAAAATGGTTCATAAGAGCCTCGTCTACCGTTTGGCGGCATTATAATTTCTCTTCTTTCTTGAACCCGTTGACTAAGATTGAGGCCATCGTGCGCACCTTTGTCTTTACTCGGTCTCCCAAGCGGTGCGCAAGCTTCTCTCTGAGGTCTTTGGCAGCTTCGGTCGTAGTGGTGGCTACAACGTCTTTCTCCCCATCGAAGTGTTTCACCACCTAGGTTGTCTTGCCGCAACCTGGAACTTCGTTAACCCACCTGATATTGGGTACCGTCCAATGTTCCTGCGGTGCTGTTTTATTCGGGATCCCGGAGATGGACTGTGCCATTTCAAGGATCCTATCGTCCAGCATGATCTTGGTGCATTTGGCGGTAACCACTATCGGGTCGTCATTTGATGTTCTAAATTTTGGCCTTCCCACGCGCTCCGTTTCCTCCTCGTCCAGGGCCATGAAACCGTTCTTTGCGCTGTAGGCTGCCAAGTACGACCCCGTCATTTCCCCTTTGATGACTTGGGATTTGACGTTGTCATACACGGCTGCCTCTGTCTCCTTGAGTACCTTTAGCATTCCTTCTGTGTTTCTTTGGAAGGTCTGCAGAATCTTCTTGCATGTTATGAGATTGACCTCTCTGGTTGCCCTCAGAATTGCTATGTACTCGAGAAAAGCGCTCTTCATGTGGTCTGTGGTGCCCGAGTTTAGTGTGAGGACAGGCGGGCTGACTTGCCCTTGGTCGGTTCTCGTTGGCGTAGGCTTTCGTTGTGCTGGTTTTGTCGGTATTTTCCTGAAAAACCTCTCCACTGTTCTTGTTTCTCAGTTGGTGATCTGCGGCTAGTGCTTGGGAGCAGTGCGCTGAGGAAAGTGCCGAAGGCCAGGCGACTCCTCGACCGGGCCTGGGCGTCCAGGCTGGTGGTACTACTCTGCTCTTTTGCAGCTTTTTCGGCGGCTGCCTTCTGCTGGGCCCTATCTGATCCGCTTTGTGTGGTCGGGTTGGTTGCGGAGCTCGTTGCGCTGGCTGTTGGGTCTCTGGGGGCTTTAAGTAAACTTAGAGTTTCCCCTCTGTCCCCATAGACGACTAACTTGTGTTGTTCGGAGGCTTTTAAGCAGCAGAAGCGGTCTGCGACGTCTCCTCTCTCTCCTCCGACCTCCATCGCGTCGACGCTTATGATGCGGGCTGTGCCTTCACCGGCCTCCCTAATCTTTTGAAGCAACGAGCATGCCTGAGCGAATGGAGTCTCCTCTCGCCACTCGAGTAATGCGATCGTCTTCCCTTTGAATCGCATTAGCCGGCATCGGTGAGAGGCTACTTCTACTTGTGGCAGTGCGGCGTACTTACTGCCTTTCATGCTCGTTTTGGTGGTGCTTTCGTTGATCAAGGCAGCAAGGCCTGGTGAGATGGGAATACGGGCTGCAGCTCGGCTTGAGCCTATGCAGAAGCCTATGCCCAACTTTTCTGCCTCTCTGTTCATGAACAGAGCGACGGGTCACAGTCTGACGCCTGGGACTCGGTCTCCTCCGCATGACAGGAACTCCGTGATGGGCATGGTGCTGAGGGGTGGTTGTAGGCTGACTTCTGCTGCTGCTGCTGCTGCTGGTGCTGGCTGTTTGTTTGTATTTGTGTGTGTACCTTGTGTTATGGTGAGTGGTGTGCGTGTTCTGTTTTGTTGTTGTTGTATGTGTTGTTGTTGCTGTAGTTGTTGTTGTGATCGGGGCTGTCTGCCTAGATGGTAGTCGGCTTCGACTTTGCAAGGTAGCGTCCGTTTTGTTAGCCTTTGCTGCGACTTTGGCGACTTTGCTCGCGAATGCCAAGAACGGTTTTCTGGTAGCCGGCCTCCCCATGATGGTGTGGAGTGTGGACTGGCTGAGCTGGGTTTCAATTTTGATTTCCAGCTCCATTCTGTCATGGCTGAATCGGGGCATTCAAAGAGCAGATGCCAGACTGTTTCATCGCAACTGGGGTCACAGACGCACGAGGGACTGTCTTTGAGATGGAAGCGGTGGAGATACGCTGAGAATTCCCCGTGTCCTGTTAGGACTTGTATATGGACCGGTGTGAGAACTGCGTCTCTGAGTGTCCTTTTTGCCGCTAGGACGTCTGGGAAGAACACTTTTGTGACCGATCCTGTACTCGAGGACTGGTAGCGTGCCTGCCACTTCATTACAGTCCCCTCCCGTATCTTCCTTCCTTACGAACGATACGGGGACCTTCCTGTAGTCTGCTGTCTTTTTTGTTAGGGCTGCCTGCTTGGCCAGGTCGTCCGCTCTCTCATTCCCGGTGGTTCCCACTTGGGCTCTGAGCCAAAAGAACCTCACTTCTCGGCCTTCTTCTCTGATCTCACGGACGCATCTCTTGATTTGTAGTGCCAGGTGGTGAGTGACAGATGGACTCCTCAGCAGGTCAAGTTACGATCTTGAGTCACTTAAGATGCTTACGGAGGCCGCACTGGATTCTCTTGCCATCCTGACAGCTCTGAAGAGAGCGTACATTTCCGATTGGCAGACCGTGTTGTGGGGCTCCAGGCCAAAAGTTCTGGACTTGGACTCCTTTCCGTTTTCCCAAGTAAGGCAGCCCCGACTTTCCCCTCTATCTTGCTGCCGTCGGTGCATATTTGGGTACCGATTACATGGTGGGTGTACTGGGTCTCGAGAGTCATGTCCTCTAGGCATGCATACGCTACACTGTGGAGGCCTGCCCTGCTTGGGCGGAGCAGCGCCGTGTCCTCGTAGAGGCGATTGGCGGCGGCGACCTCTCGCGCCCGGCCCTGGTTCAAGCCATGGTCCGGAGCGAGAGGGAATGGGAAGCCGTCACCTCCTTCTGCGAAGCAGTCATGCTAGTGAAGGAGGTGGCGGAACGTGAGAGGGAAAGAGCCTCACGTCCCAGCCGCCGCGGGAGACGCCCTGGGCGTCGGGGGTCACGTGGTGGCCCCCGGCCACCGTAGGCGCGGGCCTGTGGACGGCGAGTTATGGGCTAGCTCGCCGTCCGGCCGTCTTATGACGACAGGCCGTGTCGACGGCGCGTTCGTGTTCCACGCGCGCCTCAAAGAGATGTCAGCAACCACGCAGGGGTCCGCACGGGCCGATGCCTGCCAGGGCTGCGGGACTGTTCGAAAGAGATACCGCGGCCCTGGAACACAAAGGGCAAAGAAGGAAAATGGATGGGTTTTAGTCAGTACAAGTCTGACACTCCCTTCCGCTCCGCCCAGAGCGGGGGGGGTCATTTGATGATTTCCCATCCTAAAAAAAAAAAAAAAAAAAAGGCATGCATACGCTGTTGTTGTGAGTAGCGCTGGGTGGGGGTTTTGGGAGTGGTGCACGTTGCACTCCATGTCTGCATGTCCATTTTTGATCTTGAAAAGGGTTGCGGCCTCGATTACCCGGAGATCTAGGGGGAGTTGGCCTGACAGTACAAGTGCCGATGTCAGAGACACCGTGCGGTATGCTTTGCAAATCTTTTGCGCGAAGCATCTCTGCAGCGAGTCAAACTGATTCCTTGTCATAAGTTTCTCGGCTGCGGGGGCCCACGTTCTCACTCGTTCATCACGTATATCGTCCTTATTATCTCTCTGTTGAGACCCCAAGTCACCTTTGCTGCGCATGCAAGCTGCTTGTAGATGTCTGCGGCCCTTTTACAGGTCTTTTACTTGCGCGTTGAAGGTGAGTTTAGAGTCTCTTATGAGACCCAGCAACTTGACCTCTTTGATCAGATTCAGCTGGGTGCCCGACATGTGGAGTACCGGATCGTCGTATTTAAGCTTTCTCGTTAACACCATCGCATTCGGTCTTGTGCGCGGCGAATCGTAGCTTATTTTGGACGCCCCATTCCGATACTATGTCTAACGTATCGTTGGCTGTTTGCTGCAGGGAACCGGTCGAAAAGTCTGAGAAGATAAGGACAACATCATCTGCGAAGGCTTGGCAGTATACGCCCATACTAGCCATTTTGTGTAAGAGTGAGTCTAGGATAAGGTTCCAAAACGTCGGTCCGGCGATTGAGCCCTGGACGCATCCTTTCGTGGTACCCTTCTCACTAGTCGCTCTGGCGTAGTTTACCCTGATGTTCCGGTCTTCCAGGTATGAGGTGACGAGAACGTAGATGTTTTTGGGACACTTTTTGTCTACCTTCTGTCTTTTGAGTGTTGGCAACCACGCGTTATCGAAGGCCCCCTCTATGTCCAATGATATCAAAAGCACGATCTTTTTGGCTTTGATTTCGGCATGTAAGTGTCCCATTAGGGCATAGAGGTCGTCCTCGGTGCCGCGCTGCGGCATGAAACCGTATTGATTTGTGTTGAGTGTGGGGAGGAAGTGCCACTGGAGTCTGCCTACTAGGAGCTTTTCGACGATCTTTCCTAGGACCGAGAGCAGACATATTGTCTGTAGGACTTGGGGCTGGTGTAGTCGTCCTTTCCTGGCTTGCGGAGTATACACACGTATGCGACCTTCCATTGCTTCGGCAAGTACGACAGCGACAGGCACCTGTTGGCCATCGCTAGGAACACTTCCTTGTCACAGTTTATTGCCGTTGTGCAGATGTCTGCTGTTAATCTATCGGGACCGGGAGCTTTTTTCGGGTTTTGGTTTTGGAGAACCATTTCCAGCTCCGCGGTTGTGAAGGGTGGATCGTCAGCAGACAGTCCTTGTGGGTTCTTGTCCTCCGCTAGCCTCCTCAGTGCTGTGTGGTACGGCTGTTCGGCATCAATTGAGTCGTCAGTGTAGAAGGTTTTTGCCAAGAGATCTGCAGATTGCTCTGGACTGAGCGTCTCGCCTGCGGTGTTTCTCAGGAGCGCATCGTCCTGTCTTCTGGCTGTCTTCCTTAGTACCCTGTAGATGCCGTCCCACATGCTCTCTCGATCCTGCTTCGAGCAGAACTCCTGTTGTGGCTGCTTCCGTCGCTGCTGCGGTGTATGTACTCTTCTATTCATCTATGGTGAAATGTCTCCGGGTCGCGGCTGTATTCCGGATCCTTCTCTTCTTCGTCAGCGCGTTTTTTTGGAGACGGTCTAGAGGCTGGCTCCACCATGGGGGCTTGGCGTCGTGTTTAGGCGACCCTAGTTTTGGGATCGCTTCTTCTCATTAGCGGTGGATGTTTTGGACGTACATTGTGATGAGTGACTCCAGTTCCTCTGGGTTCGAGACGGCCGAGACTCTGACTGGTGTTATGTCATTGTCCGCCAGGCTGGTCTTGAAGTGCGTGCTGAAGTCGGACCACTGTGCCGTCTTGGTGTTGTAGATGGGCGTCGAGATTGGCCTTAAGGGTTCCAAGGCCTTTTCTAAGCGCATCGAGAAGGTTATTGCATTGTGGTCGGAAGTTATTAGACTCCTTTCAACCCGCTACTCTTCGACCTTACCTAGCAGTGACAGGCTGCATTCCGTCACGTTGACGTTGCTTGTGCACCACCTGTCTCCTCTGTAGGTCTCGAACGTCGGTGTTTGACCTGTGTTTAGGATCTGGAGATCCCGCTCATTAAGGAATGAGTTGTACGCCGCCCCGCGATGGTTTTCGGAGACACTTCCCCACCACTGGCTCCAGGCGTTTATGTCTCCTCCCGCTATGGTGTTTTGTGTGCGTAGTTTTTGTATTGTTTTGTTTGTTGCCGAAAGGTAGGGTTCGAGTTCCTGGTCACCTTCAAATTAGACCGATAGCACCCCGAAGCTGAGCTGGCCGACCTTCAGCAGGACGGCGGAGATGTTCTCGGTCACAAGCTGGTCGGGTCGTGGATCCTCCAGGTTGTTCCCGAAGACAACGATCGCCGCCTTTACTGGTTTTGACGGTTGAGGCTGCACTGGATGACTTGTGCCGGGGTTTTGTTGTTGTTCGTGGTTTCTCCGCTTTGCCCAATTCCGCTACCCCTTTCTCGATATTTTGGAGGGTCTTTTTTACCTCCCCGACTGCTAGTTCCGCTTCCAGATTCAGCGCCAAGGGCGCCTGGATCGTCGGTTCCTTGTCGCGCAGTTCGCGAAGTTCTGCTGAGACCAGCTCCAGCCTTTCGGTCAGTGGCTTTAACTGTGGTGTGATGTTGAGTGGTGGTTGTAGTGGTGGGGAGGAGACTATAGGCCTGTTCGCTATGGCCTGCAGTTGCACGTGTACTTTGATTAATTCCTCCTCAAATTTTGCGGTAGTCAAAAGGCCCGTCTCTAACTCTGGGCAACTAAGGTCCGGCTGCATAGTCCTGGGCTGGGTGAGGTCTTCCTTGAGCCTTTCCAAAGCCTTAAGGAGCACGTCCAGCTAGTTTGAGATACTGGTCACGTTCGTGTCAAGGCGTGAGAGGCCGGCTTCCATCGAATCCCACTTTGGATCCCCCGGGGCGCTTGCAATTTCCTGCCTTGTCCTCCCGTGCTTCCCCTGGTTCTGAAAGCTCGCGGTTGTGACCTGTTTTTTCACCTCCTTGATGCCGTTGAAGGCTTCAGGGGTTTCGTGACCCAGCTATTCCCGGATCCCTTTTGCCTCTTTTTTTATATCTTTTTTTTGTCTCTGAGACGTCCGTTCTCATGAGGGAGAGCTCGGCCATCAGCGTCAATTCGCGAGTATGAGCTCTCTCGACCCGCACAAGCTCTTGGGCGTGTCGAGAGCCCTACTTCTCGAGATTAAGTTTGTGACGCGCTCTCGAGTCAGCGAGTGACAGGGCTGTCTCGTAGAGGCCCTGAAGGCACTCATGGGCTGTGGCCTTGCACTCCCTTTTCATATACCCTGCCGTTTTCATATTCCAGGGCGTCATTCCCTTCTTGGAGGAGATCGTTGGCCTCTCGCGTGGCCATTTCGACCCCAGTACCTCTTCGCGGCGTTCTGTAGAGGAGGCTCGGCCGCCCACTTGGTGGGGCTTGGCTCTCTGAGGAGGCCACCGAGCTTTCCTCGTCCGAGATGATCTGGCGGGGAGGGGGGGTTAGGGGGAGATGCCACACTGCTCCCAGTTTATAACAATTTCAGCGACCTACGATCTTTTGGTTTTGTCTCGGGCGTTGCTGGTACTGGCGGTGTCCTGTTTGCCACGTCCGGCTCCGACGCAGCCTTTGGCACCTGTGGCGTCTGCGACGGACGCGCCGACTGTTCTGAGACAACCGATTTGGCCGCATTTTTAGAACTTTTTCCCTAAGGGTTTTAGGGGCTTTCACGGCCTCCGTGGTCATTTTGCGGGAGGCGATGGACGGTTTGGAAAACTTTAGTTGTTAGTTGAAGGGGAGATTAAATGGGTACAGTTAATGTTCTTTAAATGCTTACTACTATAATAATTATGTTGTTGAAATGCTAAAGTTACTACTCTAATTAATATTTTATAGATGTGCCTGTTTTTTTTTTTATTTGTTGTATATATATGTCGCCGCAAGAGTGTCTATCTGCCAAGATTATTAGTTAATCTAATTAATAAACAACTTATAATTCTCATTCATCATAATATTGAAGCGAACCTGCCATCTGTGAGGCGACTTATTATAACGTTCCAATCGATTGACAGGAGAGACTAGTGCCATCTATTGGCTTGTGTTGTTACTACTGAGATGGATCGTGATTAGTTCTTCTGAATATTAATTTAATAAACAAAAGTGTTTAGCTAGAACTATAGTTAAAATTAAGATGAGCAAATATTTGACAATTGGGAATTTAACAATGCTCATTTACGCTAAGATACACAGACATTCGACAATATTGTGGAAGATGGCGCCGAATACGATTTCATAGATCAATAACTCAATGAATAATTTGAAACTACAACTAAATCAGTTTCTGTAACTAATTACAAACTAAAAAGTAACAAGATCATTTTACAGAGCAATGTATTAGTGCAAGACCTGTTTGTATTAAATCCTTTCATCTGCCGGAATTGGTTTTAAGCAAGAGGGAACATTGTTGTAAAAAGTAATGAAGACAGCTTTGACTCAATAACGCCTTTGCATTTATGAATATTAGTATTAATTAATTATTAGAGTAATTAATTGTGAAGTATTCTGGTATTGTTTGTAAGGTTTAATGAACTTACTATGTAATAAATTACTGTACTGGGTGTGTGTTACGTCCGCCCGAAGAGAGAACACGCGTAGGTACAACGAGAAGTCGAGTTGTTAGCTCGCGATTAGAAAAACAATTGAAGTATGTCATTGAAAGTGCTTTTTGAAGTGAACAATATTAAGTTGTGTAAATGAGAACTGTAACACGATTTAAAAGAGTGTGTAAGGAGTTTCTTAGCCCGTTCTTCTCCTTTTAAACAACCATGTTTGCGAACTGGCTCAACTTGTAAATGGTTTAATAGAAATAAACGTTTGAAGTTTGAATCGAGTATTGTGTGTGATTTAAACTACCCACCTTCCTATCTACCAACAATGAAGAATCGTGAAGACGCAAACACAATATGGCGGATGGCGGATGGAGTCGATATGTGGGATTAGTGTTCCTTCTAATCTGTTCCCTGTCGTAACATATATATACAGTATGTTAGGTTAAACGAGGGACTTATTGAGGGAGGGTATTCAGTATTCGATTCTCGTCCCAAATATGTAACAAACATATAACCTTAATTTGTGATGTAATTGTCCTATAAAATACATTATTCCTGAACACTGAGCGCGCAATAAGTGAACTCATTACGTTCGGCTGCAGTCGAGGATGCAAAGAAAACGATATTATTTGCTTAAAAGACTTTAATTAATATGAATTTCCTTTATTTATATTTACAAAATTACATCGGTAATTACAGGCCAATAAGCCTTCTACCAACTGTTTACAAACTTTTCTCTTCCATAATTAATCGTAGAATATCTGAAACTTTAGAAAAGAGACAGCCCATAGAGCAAGCTGGCTTTCGTAAGGGATATTCAACCATAGACCACATACACACTCTGGACCTTATTATTGAAAAATACCAAGAGAACCGAAGACAGCTCTACATAGCCTTCATAGATTACCAGAAAGCTTTTGACACAATTTCACACACAAGTATATGGGAAGCATTAAGTAAACAAGGAGTAGAAAATGAGTATATACAAGTAATAAAAAATATATACAACAACAGCGTCAGTAAAGTCAAACTTGAATCAACTGGCCCCAATTTCAACATCAATAGAGGAGTGAGACAAGGGGACCCACTATCTCCAAAATTATTTATAGCAGTATTGGAATCAATTATAAATCAATTAGACTGGAAAAAGTACGGCTTGTATATCAAAGGAGAATACCTGAGTCATTTAAGGTTCGCAGATGACTTGGTACTGCTATCTGAATCCGGTGGCAACTTAGAGCACATGATACAGTCATTACACGAAGCTAGCAGAAAAGTCGGATTACAAATAAACTTGGCAAAAACAAACAGTTATAAAAGAACCATCTCACTAGAACATAAACCATTACGGTACTGGGAACAATATATCTACTTGGGAAAGCAGATAACATTGAACAGTAACGTTGAACAGCAGTAACGAACTAGAGGTGGAGCGCAGAGCAAGAATTACGTGGAATAAGTTCTGGAGTTACAGAGAAGTAATGAAAAGTAACATGCCAACAGAAATGAAAAAGAAAATGGTGGACACTTGCATTTTACCATGTCTTACATATGCTTGCCAGACGTGGAAATTCACGAATAAAATCAAGAATAAAATTATAACATGCCAGAGAGGAATGGAACGTAGCATGCTCAATATAAGAAAAACACACAGAATCCGTCATACAAAGATAAGAAGCATAACCAAAACAGTAGATGCGCTCAAATATGCTTAAAGATTGAAATTCAAGTGGGCTGGACATGTAGCACGACTTAAAGATAAGAGATGGACATCTAAAGTAACTACATGGGACGGTCCACAGGGCAAGCGGCGCGTCGGTAGACCGTACACACGCTGGGAGGACGACATTAGAAAAATCGCTGGACCGCACTCGATTTATGTCGCCAGAGACAGAGACAAATGGAAATCTTTGGAGGAGGCCTTCACCTGAGGGGGGTCCATACATAATAATAATAATATTAAAAAAAAACTCTGGCAACACTAACGTCAAATAAACGTCTTCGTAACCAATTTATAAAATTTTCTTAAATTTATATAGTAAAACAATATACCGGAAATTTTAAACCATATCACACCTTTAAAATAGCAGTTTTATTACTAAAATATAAGAATATACTCCAAAATGAGAAATATAACCGATAAGAATACATATAAAAAAAATACCCAATTCATCTGACATAATGTGACAGCCATGTCATAAGAAAATTTTGAAAATAAAGGATGAAGATTTAAAATGTTGACCAGAGCAGCAGCCAGACGCGCACGCCTACCACCTCCGGACCCGTCGCTCAGCTCCGCCTCGCCGCCGCCGGAATCCAGCCCCATCGTGAGTGCTGTGACACCGGCAGTGGCAGTTGCGTCGAGCTCGAGCGACGAGTATTTCTTTCCGCCGACGTCGCCAACACCTGTACGTCGGCAGGGGAGAGGCCGGCCACCGAGAAGCTTGGGACTTAGGGGCCATCCGGCCCCCAGCCGGGTCCCCGCTGCCGGTGGTTGTGTGCAGCGCATGAGATGGACTCATTCCATTAACGAGAACGTCATGCGCGCATACTACGGGTCTACAGAGGGGGGAACTAACCTCACTGCGTACCGTGTTGGGATGCTGTCTCTGTTCCAGGTACTTGAACCAACCGTCAACGTTTCGGCCCAACGACTGTCGGATCAGGTGCGGGTCATCCAACGCAATCACATGTTGGACGACGCCGTACTTGATAGGCTGCGCTCAGGGGTACTGAGCAACCGTATCGTCTTAACTCCGACACAAACCGCGGTGCAAGCGTCAGTTATTGACGCAACCCCGCCGCGGTTCAACCCAGCTATTGTAGAGGAAGATGATAGGGTTGCTGTGGTAAGTAGCCAGTGCAACGACCGATTGATGAGCGCTCTGGAAGATGCGCTTCGTGAATATCGATCCACTCCTACCGAACTTAGGCCCCGATTACCACGGTTACCCATGCATAATAAAAATAGGGCGCTGGTGTGTGCCTTGGACTCGCAACTCAAGAATATATTCGAGAGTAGCGAGAACCTCGTTGATACACACTCGATCCTGTACTGTGGGGCTGTTGCGGCATGTCGTTTAGCTAACGTCAAGTTCCCAAATTGTGACGTAGCTACTCGACCAAAACCAGCCGTACCAGCCTGGAAGCGCAGGATCGAGCGCCGCATCGACGGGGCCAGGGTACTCATCAGCAAACTATACTGCTTCAGGGAGGGCAATACACGACCACGTGTAATGCGCTTTGTGAGGCGGGCATTCTCGGGGACTGGAATCAGTCCTCAAGAATACATGTCCCGTGTCACAGAGCGCATCGACTTCCTGAAGCAGGAAGTTTATGCATGGGCGAACCGTATTCGGAGGTATAAGCGGCGGGTTGATCGGTACTCACAGAATCGCATGTTCTAGAGCGATGAGAGGTGGGTATACAGAGCTTGGGAGCGACCCGAGCTAAATATGACAGACGTGTGCCGCCCAGATGATGCTGCCACGTGTTTTGGCGCAGCATCTGGTCGGTGCCCGTCTGTCATACTGAGGCTGACTGGATGCGTGATGTCGAACGAGTGTGTGAACCTATCCCAGAAATGGAGCCAATCTTGATAACACCTTTAGATACAGCGAGAGCAGTTCGTCCGTTACCGAACTGGAAGTCACCAGGACCGGACGGACTGCACAACTTCTGGCTCAAATGGCTTAGTAGTTCACACACTTGCCTGGCATCCCAATTCCAGTCATCCTTAGAGTCTGGGTCCTTACCTCAGTTTTTAACAACAGGCGTTACCCACCTGCTCTATAAGTCAGGTAGTCCCGCGGAACCCAAAAATTAGACCGATCACGTGTTTGTCTACGGTCTATAAACTTCTTATATCTATTTTGAGAGCTAAAATTAATACACACATTGACAAAAACTCCATTATGCCTGCCTCTCAAAATGGATGTAGGAATGGGTCTCGCGGCACTAAGGAGCTACTCCTCATCGACATGGCCATTAGCCAACAGGTTCGTCGATCCCGCAAGGATCTGTCCACATGCTGGATAGATTATAAGAAGGCCTACGACTCGGTGCCACATACATGGCTCATGAGCGTGCTGGAGTTGTACAAGATAGATGCAACTCTACGCGCCTTCCTTGAGTCGTGTATGGGGCAATGGAGGACGGTCCTTCGATATCCAGGATGTCGACAGATCCAAGGGAACGATGAGCCTGTATGGATTAAACGGGGAATATTCCAGGGCGACAGTCTGAGCCCACTTTGGTTCTGTCTAGCCCTGAATCCTCTGAGCACATTGCTGGAGGATTCAGGTCTAGGCTACCGGTTGAGGAGAGGTGGTCAGGTCATATCTCACCTTCTTTACATGGATGATCTGAAACTCTTTGCCCCCAACAAATTGTGATGGAGCTACTGAAAGTAACTGAAACTTTCAGTAGCGCCATCAGGATGGAATTTGGTGTGGACAAATGTGCAGTCATGTATGTAAAGCGAGGGGAGATTATGGAATCCGAGGGAATTCAGCTCTCGGATTTCATACATCTGAGATCCCTCTCCTCATCCGAAAGCTATAAGTATTTGGGTATGTCGGAAGCGTTAGGCATTAACGTAACTGACATGAAGCAATCGTTGAAGGAGCGCTTCTTTGGACGCCTGAACAAGGTATTATGGAGCGCACCTTGTTTCCGCCTGAAAGAAGGCTATTTCTTTCAGGCGGAAACAAGGTGCGCTCCTTCAACGGTTGGGTCCTGCCGGTTTTAATGTACTCTTTCTTCGTACTCAAATGGACTCAGACCGAACTCGATGCCCTGGATAGGAGAGTTCGTACACTGCTTACCGCAAACCGGATGCATCACCCACGCTCATCAGTGATGAGGCTGTACATCCCGCGGAAGTGCGGGGGTCGAGGATTTTTAAACGCGAAGTCCCTTCCCAACCGCGAGATGTGCAGTCTCAGAGAAAATTTTTTTTTTCACCGAGGTGGGTATGCACCGAGATGTGGTCGCAGAGGACAAGGGACTCACCCCGCTGTCCATGGCTAAAGAGAACTGACGCAAACCTGTAGTACTTACTACCGATGACCGCAAGGAAGTATGGCAAGGCAAGGAGCTTCACGGGCGCTTCTACCGGGCTCTTCATGGGCCCGATGTAGATTTTCTAGCGTCCGTGTCCTGGTTACGTTTCGGCGACCTCTTTGGAGAAACTGAAGGTTTTGTCTGTGCGATTATGGACGAAGTTATGTTGACGAACAACTACCGGAAATATATTATGAAGGACGGGACGGTTGACGTGTGTCGGGCATGCCACCGTCCGGGTGAGTCCATCAGACATATTATTTCTGGTTGTTCTCGTCTGGCTAACGGCGAGTACTTGCACAGGCACAACCAAGTAGCCAGGATTATTCAACAGCAACTTGCCTTGAAATATAAACTTGTGGAATCTGAGGTACCGTACTACAAGTATGTGCCCGACCCAGTTCTCGAGAAAGACCATGTCACACTGTACTGGGATCAGTCTATCACCCGGAGATAATGTGACGGATTGATTCGCCTGAACGGTGGCATGCCCGACATATGTCAACCGTACTTCACAATAAATCTCCGGTAGTTATTCGTCATCATAACTTCATCCATAATTGCACAGACAAAACCTTGGGTTTCTGCGAAGAGGTCCCCGGAACGTAGCCAGGCTACGGACGCTGATAGGTCTACATCGGGCCCATGCAGGGCCCGGAGAAAGCGTCCGTGAAGCTCCTTACTCTGCCATACCTCCATGCGGTCGTTAGTGTCAAGCACTACAGGTTTCCGCCAGTTCTCTTTAGCCAAGGAGAGCGGGGTGAGGCCCTTGTCCACCGCGACTACATCTCGATGCATCCCCACGTCGGTTGCAAGGAAATATTCCCTGAGACTGCATATCTCGCGATTGTGGAGAGTCTTAGCGTTTAAAAAGCCTCGACCCCCACACTTCCGCGGGATATACAGTCTCATAACAGAAGAACGCGGGTGATGCATTCGATATGCCGTCAACAATGTACGGACCCTCCTATCCAGAGCGTCTAGTTCTGTTTGAGTCCATTTGAGTATGCCGAAAGAATACATCAGAAGCGGCATGACCCAACCGTTGAAGGCACGTACCTTATTGCCGCCTGATAAAAAACTATTAAATACTTTTTTCAGGCGGTCAAAGAAGCGCTCATTCAATGATTGCTTCATGTCAGCAACATTGATGCCCAGCGCTTCCGACATACCCAAATACTTATAGGTTTCGGTTGCTGAGAGGGATCTAAGATTTATGGAATCCGAGAGCTGGGTTCCCACAGATTCCACAATCTCCCCTCGCTTTACATGCATGACCGCACATTTGTCCACACCAAATTCCATCCTGATGGTGCTACTGAAAGTTTCAGTTACCTCCAGTAGCTCCATTAGTTGCAAATCGTTGGGAGCAAAGAGTTTCAGGTCATCCATGTAAAGGAGGTGAGATATACCTTGACGACCTCTCCTCAACCGATAGCCTAGACCTGAATCTTCCAGCAGCATGCTAAGAGGATTCAAGGCTAAGCAGAACCAAAGTGGACTTAAACTATCGCCCTGAAATATACCTCGCTCTATCCTTATCGGCTCGCTATTCCTCTGGATTTGCCGACATCCTGGATAGCGAAGGACTGTCCTCCATTGCTCCATACATGACATCAGGAAGGTGCGCAGAGTTGCATCAACTTTATACAACTCTAGCACCCTCACGAGCCATGTATGTGGCACCGAGTCATAGGCCTTCTTATAGTCTATCCAACATGTCGATAGATCCCTGCGGGAACGGCGAACCTGTTGACTAATGGCCATATCAATGAGGAGTAGCTCCTTAGTACCGCGGGACCCGTTCCTACATCCATTTTGAGAAGCAGACATGACAGAATTGTCATCAATGTGTTTGTTAATTTTAGCTCTCAAAATGGATGTAAGAACTTTATAGACCGTTGGAAGACAAGTAATCGGTCTATAATTTTTGGGCTCCGCAGTACTACCCGATTTATGGAGCAGGTGTGTTATACCTGTTGTCAGGAACTCTGGCAGCGACCCTGACTCTAAGGCTGACTGGAACAGGATCGCCAGGCGAGCGTGCGACCTTGTGAACCATTTAATCCAAAAGTTGTGCAGCCCATCCGGCCCTGGAGATTTCCAGTTAGGCAACGGACGGACTGCACGAACTACGTCTTGGGGGCTGATAGTGATTGCCCCATTTCTGGCACTAGATCGCACGCTCGCTCAACCTCCCGAGTCCATTCACCCTCGGTATGGCTAACAGGCACCGACCAGATGCAGCGCCGGAACGAACACATGGCATCATCATCCAGTATGCGCGTGACAGCACCACCTTGGTCTGGTCGCTCCCAAGCCCTATATACACACCTTTCATCTCTTTGGAATGTGCGATTCTGAGTGTATCGGTCTGTTAGGACACGCTTTATAAAAGCCTTTTTAAAAAAAACGATTATCGAAGGTTAATTGATTATATTAGTGAAAGGCACAAATACATTAATAAAATGGGAAATTTGGTCAATATTCTGACTTGCGACCTATCCGGTAGGAGTCTCAACCCGAACTGGCTCTATTGCCTGACCAATGCACTAAGTCTAGACGGAAATGATGATGAGGTGCTGACTAGGCACTTAAGGGTGTATTCTAGGGATGTAACAACCCCCCCTTTAAGAGGAACTTTACGGTTTTCATGGAAAGTTACGAATTTATTCTTAACCTTGGAAGAGGAATTGTTTCGGGTTCCGGGTCGTTATCTAAAGTGTTATCGTTTTGTAATTTAGGTTTTGTTTTGCAGCCAGAATATATTCCAAACTTTTTACAAAGTTTATAACTAATAAAAATAAAAATTAAGATTAATACAAGGTAAGTCAAAAGTGGATAATGAGAACTGTATTCAATTAAGTTAGGGCTAGGATTATTTATAATATTATCAACATCTGACAACATTTGGTTGTTGATAACGCTAGGAAGTTTTTCTAAGTCTATATTTGACAATTTAGAGGATAACAATTTGGGTTTTGATATATTAAACTTTTCCAGATTACAACAGGCTTCAATAATTAGATTAAAATCGGAAACTATAGTTTTAACATTTATGTAAATGTTGTTTTTTCCAAACAGTTGTTTATTTCTACAATAAGCCGTACAATTAGGTTGAATATTAAGTACACCAGTACCTAGTATTTTGAACTCCATTAAATCAGATTTACATTGAATAGAAAGTTTAGTTGGTTCAGATTGGACAAATATCCATTTGTTTCCTTGCAATTCTTGCCAAATATCTATCTGACCATACATTAATTTGGTTTGACAGTACTTAGGTATTTCTGTAACAATTTTTGTTAGTATCTCAGTTTCACAGGTTGGTGTTCCTTGAATTGAGCGTGTGTCAGTATCATCACAAATATAAACTCTGTTTACAGGCTCAATACACGATTTTAGATTACTTATACAGGTGTATGTTAGTTTATCTTTACTAATACCAACATAATTACAAGACGGAATAATCATAGCATAGGAGTTTGGTTTTTCCATGTTATGTGGTATGGGTACTGAAATGGCCTTAAATAGATCTAACTCAAAAGAGTGTACAAGGGGAATCTTGATTACAAACACTAACTTATTGTTTACAAAATAACATGACAACTTTGATATATCAATCAAAGCATGAATAGTATCTAAATCTAAATCTATAGGTAATTCTTCATAATTAGGTAATTTTCTAACATTACTTATTAGTTCATTATACAACTGATTCGGTGTCATGACCGATGGGTGAAGAGTATTAGTTTTAGCGAATAACATTGCATTTATAAGGTCTTCTAATTTAAATGACAGAGTAAGTAGACAAGATGATAGTTCGGTATAGACATCGTTCATCCTTGATTTTATGTATAGCTTATCAGATAATATTGACAGATTATTAAAAGTACTAGATAGATTAATAATAGCGTCATTCAAACGGACTTCGTTTTTGGTTATGGTTTCAATAGTTTTGTTATAACGGGAAAGAGCTGTGCTCGTCACAAGGATGTTATCTTTTAAAATGGACGCAAACTTAATGTTATTATTATTTAGGGTTTGAATGGCGTTATTATATCTTATGGCATCGTCTTCATCCATTGTGCCAATGACTTGTTTGAAAAGAGAGCCAACGCCTGCTAACCAAGCGGATCTCTTTTCTCGCCCGGATGTTAAATGAGATATGGCACTGTAGTCCTTCAGAATATCGATAAGTCGCAAAGCCAGTGGCTGTAGTATGTTTGTACATTCGGATTCTTTAAGTATTGTATTTTGTTGACACAAAAGCGTAGAAGCTTTTAATGCATTGTTTATATTATCTATATGGGGTTTTATATATGTAATATCTATAGGTACAAGTAAATGAATATGATCTCTAGTCTGTTTCATGATTCCTATTGGGTCGAAGTATATGCCAGGGCTTTCATTGACTTGTTCGATGATATCAGATGTTGCAAGGGACAGGAATGTAGATATTCTGAAATATATTAGACAAAATATTTAACTAATGATATTTTTTATATTTTAAAACTAGGTTTATTAGATTAAGGAATAATAGGAATATTAAAACTAAATACTAGTTGTTTCCGCCAGCTTTAATTCATCATAGTGATACTTGACGTGACGGCGATTAACGAGAAGGGTCAACGTATTGTTGCCATTAATTTTGATCACTTTATGTGGACCTTTCCAAATGGGCGACAGAGCTTTATTCTGCCGCGGATGGTGTTTGATATACACCATATCGCCTGTTTTATATTTTATAGGTCTGGTTCTTCTATCGTAATAGTCTTTCGATGTGACTTTGGATTTAAGAATATTTTCTATGGCTTTCTCTCTGGAGAGTTTCATTCTTTGCTGGAGTATACGGACATAACTGGGATATGTAGGTTCTAATGCTGTATCGTAAATCGAGGTGGGTATAAATGGTTTGTAACCGAATAATAATTCGTAGGGTGTATAATTTGTAGTGCAATGGACTGTGGTATTGTAGGTTAACATAGCTGTGTAAACGTATCTCGGCCAGTCATTTTGGTTGTCGTCGACGAAAGATTTTAAATATTCTTTTAGAGTCGCATGACTTCTCTCTAAAGCACCTTGAGTTTGTGGATGATAGGGGCTGGACCATAATTGTTTAATTTTCAAAAAGGTACAGGTTTGTTTAAATAGTTCTGCTGTGAAATTGGTTCCCTGGTCTGTAAGAATAGTTTTGGGGATACCAAACTGGGATATGAAATGGATTAAACATTCAGCGGTTTCTTCTGCCGTAGCATTTCGGATAGGATAGCCTGCTGAATATTTCGTAAGGTCATCCTGAATTGTTAGAATGTACCTGAGTTTGGCCGCGCCTGATTCAGGCAATGGTCCGACAATGTCAAGTGACACGCGTTCAAAAGGTTGTGTAGATGTCGTTGTGATCTGCATAGGGGCTCGATTAGTTCTACGCAGGGCTTTATTGGTTTGACATTGTTCACATTTTCGGACATAGTTTTCGACATCTCTGCGCATATTGCGCCAATAATATTTTTCCTGGATTCTACTTAACATTCTATTTGAGCCTAAATGACCTGATATGGGAATATCGTGGTTTTCCTTTAAGATTTTAATGATTTCAGTTGGAGAAGGATAAATTATAATGTTTTTGAAAATATGGGCAGTGATTGAAGTAGTGTGAAACAAGTATGTAATTATATTATGAATCTTCATAAAACTATGTGAATCGAATGGATTACGAAAGTCCGTTATAGCGAATTCAGTTGTGTTATTATTAATTAATTCAAGTTTTAGATTTTTAAGGCTATTAAAAATATCCTCATAGTTGCACTGATCGAAGTGATGGACTTTTACAAAAAGTAAGTAAAATTTCACGTTACTATTTTCGAAAGAGAGAAAGGAATGTAATGTCCTTTCTTTTTCAAGGATATCTTTTGGTTCCGAAAGTTTATCGATAACTTCCGAAATATAGGGATTTGACTCGTCAAGGTCAATGGAAGTTGGTATGATAATAGTTTTTAATTTTGTTTTTAATAAGGTTTCACTATGTTCATGAATTATAGTATCAAATTGATTAAATTTATTATTTTTTTTTTTCAGGCACTTAGAGTAAGTATCGTCGTCGTTCTGGACTTCAGGTGGAGTTGGGATATCAAAATCTTCAGGGAGTTCAAAGTCATCAGGTAACTCAATATTTTCAGGTAAGTCAATAAAGTCAGGTAAGTCAGGAATTTCAGGTATTCCGGGACTTTCAGGATCAACAGGAGGGACTTCAGGCTGCTGAGGTATAGGTGGAGCACTCACAGGTGGTACTTTATCGGTAAGTACGTGAGCGGTGTTTGGTAATGGAATGGATTTCACAGGGTAACGAGAAAGAGCATCAGCGTTACTATTTATCCTACCCTTTTTATATTCTATCTCATAATCGTATTCCTCGAGTTTTAATCTCCATCTAACTAGCTTGGAGCCTGGTTCTTTGCAATTGAATAGCCACCTAAGTGGTTTATGATCGGTTACAATTTTAAATTTGTAACCATAAAGATATGGGCGAAATATTTTTGTTCCAAAAATAATAGCCAGACATTCTTTTTCAGTTACGCTGTAATTAGTTTCAGCTTTATTTAATGTGCGTGAGGCAAAAGCAATTGGGCGGTCTTTTCCTATCTCGCCTTGAGAGAGTATCGCTGAAATAGCGTAATTTGACGCATCACACGTCAGGATGAAAGGTTTAGTAAAGTCAGGGTATATTAAGATGGGTGCTGAAATTAACTTGTTTTTTAATGTTTCAAAAGCAAGTTGTTGACTATTAGTCCAATCAAATGGTATATCCTTTTTTAACAAGGATGTGAGAGGTTTAGCTAGTTTGGAAAAATCCTGCAGGAAACGACGATAATAAGACACTAAACCTAGGAATGATTTTACGTCTTTTGGACATTTTGGGATAGGGAATTCACTTACAGCTTTTATTTTCTCGGGGTTAGGTTTTAAGCCTGCTTCACTTATAGTGTGGCCAAGATAAGTAACTTCTTTGCGAAGAAACTCACATTTGTCCGGTTGCAATTTGAGGTTGAATTTTCTCAATCTCTCAAATGTGTGGGATAATTTCTGGACATGGGATGTAAGATCGTAGGAGTATATAACAATATCGTCTAAATAAACATAACAATGTATACCTTGAAGGCCTGATAGGACTGTGTTCATGAGCCTCTGAAAGGTTGCAGGGGCATTTTTGAGACCGAAAGGCATTCTGATAAATTCATAGTGACCTTCGGGTACACTAAAGGCAGTTTTAGGGATATCTTCAGCTGAAATTTCTATTTGGTGGAAACCTGATGCTAGATCAAGAGTTGTGAAGTATTTACTCTTGCCTAACTGGTCTAGGATTTCATTAATTTGGGGAATTGGATAGCTTTCACCAATAGTGATGTCGTTGAGCTTGCGATAGTCAATCACTATGCGCCATTTCTTTTTTCCTGAAGCATCAACCTTTTTGGGCACTATCCAAATGGGGGATGACCATGGAGAGGTAGATGGTTTAATTATATTTTGTTCCAGCATCTTACTAATCTGGGTTCTGACCTCGTCCTTATGAACTTCTGGAAATCTATAAGATTTTACATTTATAGGTTGCGAGGAGCTTGTTTTGATTTCGTGCTTGATGGCACTAGTTGAAGTGAGTTCATCGTCAGGAAGGAAGAATATGTCTGCATATTGACTGCAGATGTCATAAAGAGCTTCAGACTCTTCACAGTTTAAATGGGAAGTTCGTAATTGTTTAAGGACCTCGTTTGTTCTCTCATAACAATTGGCGTTGGGTTGAGATAAGCATATTTCATTTTTAGTTATCGGGATTAAAGTCAAAGAGAGATTAGGATTTATTGAAATAGGTTTTTCAGATACGTTCAGGATCGATACATTTATTCGATTATTACTTTTTATTTTCACTATCGAATTAGCTACTAACAATTTATCAGAGATATGTTGGTCCAAGATTATACCTTCCTTAACTTCTGGATTTTTAACTGAACACTCTATGATGGTTTCGGTTCGTGGTTCTATTATGTAAGACGGATGGTTGAATGACAACTTTATATGATGGTGTGCGATTTCTAGCATACCTGAATCATAATTTATTAGGCAGCCACTTTTAATGAATAGGTCATTACCTATAATACCATCATAGGGAAAGCTTAAGTCATCAAAGACGTGAAATTTGTGTAATACTATGTATTCAGGGGATAGACATAAGTCCAGAGTAAGGTTACCGTGACTCGTAATCGGGTCCTTTGAGTCAATACCTTTTATTTTGACCATGTCAACCCCTAATTCAAGAGGTTTGGATAGACATGATTTCTTTAGGATACACAAGGAAGCTCCAGTATCTATCAAAAGGGTAAGTGGTTCCTTGCTGACAGACGACTGGGCGACGATATAGGGTAAGTATGTTTTTAAATTAGTATTTACTTCGTAAACTTCTTTATAATTATTGTTGTTTTCTTTTTCAGGGACACACATGGATTGAGGATTGGAAATGTCTTCAGTTTGGGGCTGGTTACCCTGTCGCGTGACATTATGAGAGCTGCCAGTTTGGGGCTGGTTACCCTGTCGTATAGCTCTAGGGAGAATGTCTTCAGTTTGGGGCTGGTTACCCTGTCGCGTGACATTATGAGAGCTGCCAGTTTGGGGCTGATTACCCTGTCGTATAGCTCTAGGGAGAATGTCTTCAGTTTGGGGCTGGTTACCCTGTCGCGTGACATTATGAGAGCTGCCAGTTTGGGGCTGATTACCCTGTCGTATAGCTCTAGGGAAAATGTCTTCAGTTTGGGGCTGGTTACCCTGTCGCGTGACATTATGAGAGCTGCCGGTTTGGGGCTGGTTACCCTGTCGTATAGCTCTGGAAGATAAATGGTGATTGGATATAGGATTAATGGCGTCGTCTTTTAAAGTTCGTCTCGTGCGACACCCTGTCGAGACGTTTAATAATTTAAATTGTCCTGAACAGATTCTAAATCATTTGTGAAGAGGTTTTCTTCGTCGTTCACGAAGTTTACATGAGGACTCTTGGGCTTAGAAGAATATTGTTGCGCGGGAGAACTAAATTTATTATTATATTTTTTATTATTATATTCGCGCAATTTACATTCGGCTAAAGTGTGGCCTTCCTTCTTGCAGTATCTGCATACCGACGAATCTCTAGAGGAAGAAGGTTGATTTTTATAATTGGGTAGATGTGGCTTAAGTGGAGGTCTATTATTGTCCTTCTTAAAATGAACATTTTGTTTGAATGCATATTGCTGAATCTTTTCTTCAGAGATTGCATAGTTGACAGCTTCGTTCAAGTTTTTTGGATCTCTACATCTTACAATGGTTGCTATACGAGGGTGTAACCCTATGTTAAATGTATGAAGCGCTAGATCCTCCATTGCGGCCACTCTACCAACAAGTTCACTTTTCTTTATGTTGGAAATTGTTACTTCTGTAAGTAATTTGGATAAGCAAGTTTCGACTCGCAGGTGAAATTGGCTTACCGTCTCCTGGTTAGTTTGATGACACTCTTGAAGCTCGGTAAGTAAATGGGCGTAATGCTTTCTCTCACCGAATTGATTTTTCAAAAATTCTTTGAGAGATGACCAGTTGTCAAAATCTTTGATGGAACATGCGCTTTGCGCTTTACCGTCTAGTTGGCTAATAATATATCTGAAGACGATGTCTTTCTGGGATGATGACGATAAGGATATTGCATTATCGCAATTTACTAGGAAAGCATTTAATTTTTCCCTACAACCATCGAATGGCTTAATAAATTTTAAGATAACACTAAGGGGTATTTCCTCATCTCTCTCTATAAGGTCTTTTTTTGAATCTGCTTTAGCCATTTTATGTAACTAAAATAACTTGCTGTGGAATGAAATATAATAACTAAGGTCACGATATTAAAGCTTTTGCCAACTGGTTCTGTACGGCTTATCAGTATTCCCAGTAACCGAATACGTGAATACGTGGGCGAAGGATGTTTAGACTACGGTCTGGACACAGTGTTGTATCGACAGATACAAAGTAACAGGAATGTAAAGTAACTTATGCAGATCTATAAATAGAATTAAAATTAAAAGCACTGAACTGACTCACAGGACACAAAAACACTTCATTTTGTAGGAACACGGGGGACGTCTGATCCTGGTCGGTGCTGGATACGAGCAGGTCCGTAGAATGCGCCTGCAGCGCGCTGCCCGGTACCACTGCACAGTAGACAGGTGACGACTTGGATGACCTCAAAAGGGCTCTGGATTTAGCCTCTTTTGAGCTGGGGGTAGCCTCTCGTAGGCCACTGGAGTTGGCCTGTTACAGCCAGGGTTGGCCTCTCTTAGGCCGCGGATAGGTCTTCGTTGAGTTCGGGTCGTAGGTTTACACAAGATACACTTGGCACAAGGACACTTTCACTGTATAACACTTCGCGAGACGTTCCACGGGAAATAAATCCCTTGCCGCTGCCACCAATGTTAGGACACGCTTTATAAAAGCCTTTTTAAAAAAAACGATTATCGAAGGTTAATTGATTATATTAGTGAAAGGCACAAATACATTAATAAAATGGGAAATTTGGTCAATATTCTGACTTGCGACCTATCCGGTAGGAGTCTCAACCCGAACTGGCTCTATTGCCTGACCAATGCACTAAGTCTAGACGGAAATGATGATGAGGTGCTGACTAGGCACTTAAGGGTGTATTCTAGGGATGTAACAGGTCCACCCGCCGCTTATACCAACGAATACGGCTTGCCCATGCATACAATTTCTGCTTCAGGAAGTCGATGCGCTCTGTGATATGGGACATGTAGTCTCGAGGACTGATATCAGTCACCGAGAATGCCCGCCTCACAAAAAGCATCACTCTAGGGCGAGTATTGCCCTCCCTGAAGCAGATCAGTTTGCCGATGAGTGCTCTGGCCCCACTAATACGTCGTTCAATCCTGTACTGCCATGGCGGTACGGCTGGTTTAGGTCGTGTAGCTCTGTCACCAGGAAAATTTGACATGAGCTACACGACATGCCGCTATAGCCGCACAATACAGGATTGAGTGAGCATCGGTGAGGTCTTCACAGTTGTCAAAATAGTTTGACAACTGCGAATCCAGAACAGCCACCAGCCTATTTTTGTTATGCATGGGCAAACGAGGTATGCGTGGTCTAAGGTCGGGTTGCATGAACCGATATTCTCGAATCGCACCCTCCAAAGCACTCCTCATTTCCTCATTGCACTGGGTACTTACATTAGTAACCATGTCATTACTCACGTCTTTATCGCGATTAGGTATTGTGCTAGACTGTGGTAGTACCACAGCCTGCGCCGACGGGGTAATGACATGGCTACTTTGCATTTCAGTTCGCAGGCGATCAAGTACAGTGTCATCGTACATACGGTTACGCTGGATGACTCGCACCTGATCCGATAGTCGTTTTGCCGACACATTGACAGCTGGCTCAAGCACCTGAAACAGAGAGAGCATCCGAACACGGTACGCGGTCAGGTTGTTTCCTCCCTCTGTAGCCCCATAGTATGAGCGCACGACGTTTTCATTGATGGTTTGCGTCCATCGCATGCGCTGCACACTCCCGCCGGGAGCTGGAACCCTATCAGAGGCCGGTGGGCCTCGAGGTTCTAAACCGTCCGGCGGCCGGCGTCCTCCCCGTCGACGAAAAGGTGGTGGCGTCGTTGGCGGAGAGAAATACTCATCGCTCGAGCTCGACGCAACTGCCACGGCCGGTGTCACAGCACTCACGATGGGGCTGGATTCCGGCGGCGGCGAGGCGGAGCTGAGCGACGGGTCCGGAGGCAATAGGCGTGCGCGTCGTGCAGCTGATCTCGTCAACATTTATCTTCATATTTTATATTCGTCTCTTCCAAAATTTTTGTGACAGACAATGTCACATTGTGTCAATTCCAAATTGTGTTTTTTTTCTTTGCTTTTCTATTGAATTTCGTTTTCATTTTGGTATTTTTTGATTAAATTTCTATTAATAAAACGGTGGTTTCGGTCAAATCTTCCGGTATAATTTTCAAATATTTATATTTTAGAAAATTTGGTAAGTCTGATATGAAGACGTTTGATTGACTAAGTGTTGCCAGCTTAGAATATAATTATAATAAAATAATATAAATATAAAAATATATATATACACGGTTAGTTTTAGGTCGTTCTGGAACCGAAAGCCATAAACTAGATCATCGAACTCGAAACGATTGGGACTATTTTTTTCAAAAAGTAACAATAAAAAAAATCACGAAAAATTAATTTTTTTTTTTTTTTTGTTAAATAATGAGAACTCGAAGTAGTAGTCCTTGCGGTAAATGCATATGTGTGTGTACGTAACGTATCGACGATCGGCAACACTTGCAAACGGCACCCATTGAAAAATCCATTCATCGATCAGACAGCTTGATCCGTAAGCCACGCCCCCACCCCACGCTTACACAGTCTAGCCGACGCGATTGGCGCCCTTTTTCGCTGTATTAGGTCACTCACGCGTAACCTAATCACGTGTCAAAAATGATTCGGCAATATGTCTACTCCAATGTGGAATATTGGGCAATGGTGGATTTTTATGGGATGGCGCACCAGAACTTGGAAGAGGCTAGACTCTTGTATGCTCAGCCGGAAAACCTGAACTCACTGCGCGCTCGTGGAATCACCGACCCTCAAGTTCCCTTCACCTCCACCAATCTGGCTGTAACCCAGCGCCTCCTCGATCATGGAATGTTTGGGCAGGTATTATTAATGACCAAATAATAGAGCCTATTTTTATTGAAGGGCACCTGACTGGTGGTTCTTATTTAGATATGCTGCAGAATATGATACCGGAGTTGCTAGAGGATGTGCCTTTGGCTTATTTACGCGGTATGTACTATCAGCATGTTGGATGCCCTGCTCATTATGCGAATTTAGTGCGTGCGTATCTGAACAGTGAGTTTGGTGAGCATTGGATAGGTCGTGGTGGCCCTGTGGCTTGGCCCGCAAGGAGCCCTGACTTAACCCCACTGGATTTTTATTTGTGGTCTGAGATAAAAAGACTAGTTTATTTCGAGGAACATACTACTCGAGATGAGTTAAGAAGTGCGATTGTGGACGCGTTTAATATTGTGAAAAGTGACAGAGACGCATTAGCAAAATTAAAAGACAATCTCATTAAACGTGCCCGTTTGTGTATCGAGGAATACAGAATACAGGGAAGTATAAATTGTGAATAATGATTATGTTTGTAAATAGCTCAATTTTTTTTAAATACGCCTGCGCCTGTATTTATTTTTCTTGACATTAAAAGTGTACAAGTAAGTAAGTATTTAGATACGTAAAATGTATAACTGACGCGACGTTCCTAAGCCTGTAGAAAGTATGACGGAAAAATTAGAGTTATTGAACTTATAAGTAGATAAACGCAATTTAAATCAAGCAATAATTCGGCGCCGTGTTCTTTAAGATAGGTACATCAACATAAATAAAAATACATACGCGGTAGATAAATAGGTAAACAAATAATAACACGAAAAGCGAATTCAGACTTTATTTCTTAACCGTAAACGGTGAAATTTAGAAATTTCATCAAACTAGGTAAATACGCAGTTTACTTAAAAATATTCTGAGAAATCTATTGTATCGTGTTGGAGTAGACTTTACAAGGATGCACAACCGAATTCCACGGTTAACGTTATGAAAATAGGGTCTTTTTCTGTTCGAATTGCCTGCCTTTGTAGAAGCCGCCACTAGCATTGCCGCAACAAAATTGTTTTAAGCTGTAATACTATTTTTTATTTATCATATGGTAGGGTATTTCTTAAGTACCTATTAGATCGATTGATCAACACTCGATTCAATGCCTTAAAAACAACTCCCAAGCGTACTCGTCGTTGTGTAGTTGAATAGGTACGAGTATTAGTGATTTCGTGATGCGAGACTGGTGAATTAATTTCTCTCGTTTACGAGGAGACGAGAGATGATGGAGGTAAATGAACTTACACCAACCTTAATCGTACCTGAAATGAAATATCTACTTGCAAGTACTTTTTCAGCTGGTTATTCGTCCGGAGTCCATTGACCCACCGCGAGCGCACGACCTTGCGTCTATGAATGAAATAGTGAAACCGCTACTAAGATTTAACTCGAATGACAGAATAAAAGTGATAAATTTCTAACTTCTTTATTTGATGTCTTAAAAAAACAATAACAATGCTAATAGTAACTATTACTCGACTGGAGTTACTATGTTTCGGCTCCAGAACGATGTAAAAATATTCGTGTATATAATTATATTATATACTTCTGTATGGTGTCCGGACGTAAAGAATAGCACCATCCCATATCTTCCCGTGGGTGTCGTAAGAGGCGACTAAGGGACTTACCAGAGAATGGGCAGCAGCGTTCTCTGTGTTTTATAACAACCATACTGCGATCGCCAACCCGCCTGCCAAGCGATTATGGCAAAACCCCCTTAAATGACGAGCACAACAAAAAAATGGCCCCTAGTACCCGGCAGGCCGTCTACCCTCGACTATGGTAGCGGTCGAGGTTACGGCGTGGCAAGGGGTGCGAAGAATCTCCGGAAGGGATCAGGCTGCCAATACCGACGACTTGACCTGGCAACATACAACACGCGTACACTCCGGACCGATGAGAAGATAACGGAACCCGAAGAGGAATTGAGCAGGCTGTGATGGAGTATTGTGGGATTATCTGAAGTCCGTAGAGAGGGTGAGGACACGATAATCCTGAAATCCGGCTGCCTGCTCTATTTCCGAGAGGGTGACCGGCAGTCCCAGGGTGGTGTTGGGTTTATCGTCCACAAGTCCCTCGTGAATAACGTGGTGAAGATCGATGATGAAGATCGAAGATGGCGGCGTACCTTATACTCAGAATATCCTCAAGATATTTGCTGAAGGTCATACAGGTCTACGCCCCGACCTCGGCACACCCCGACGACGAAGTGGAGACCATGTATGAGGATATTTCTAAAGCCCTGCATGGTTTCAAAACTCACTTCACCGTTGTCATGGGGGACTTCAACGCGAAACTGGGCAAACGAGACGGGGATGAGCTGCAGATGGGGCAATTTGGGGTTGGACGTCGGAAACACCCCCCGGTACACGTCCAACTGGCTAGTTTTATGGAGAAGGAGCTATATGATTTATTTTATTATATTTTTATTTTATACTATTCGGGAAACTTAGAGCTAATATAAACAATGTTCTTAAACAATAGGAATTCGAAGGCCATTTACAAATTTCCGCAGATAAACGCTTGAAACAAAAAAAGACAACAAAAAAGAAGTTAGGTAACAAAATACTATAACATAAATTAAACAAAAAAAAAGAAGTTAGGTAACAAAATACTATAACAATAAATTAAACAAAAAAAAGCGATCTATTAAATAAAAACTATAAACTAAAAATTAAAAAAAAAAAACAAAATTTAGACGCAAACTATTACTTTTCCGTAAAAAAGCTTTTCACTAACAAATGCTAAAGCCGCGAAACACTGGTATTGAAAATGCTCAAATCATGTTCACCAGTAAGTTAAAGCTCCTGCTCGCACGGATCAGAAACAAATTCTGCCTGTACGCGGACTTGGAGTGTGGGACATGCAACAAACTAGGTTTGCCAAACATTTTGCAGTGTGCTACTAATCCTAAACTACCTAATAGCTCAGGGCAATCTATAGAACCATTTGCGATTTTAAATAAGTATGCCATATCAGCAAAACGTCTGCGCTCATACAGCGGTAAGATATGAAATCTCTTGCATCGCGCTACATAATTGGGAGTATATTTCCTAGTTTTGTACTGCAAGAAACGTAGGAACCGCTTTTGAATTCCCTCAATTCTGTC
The DNA here is from genome assembly GCA_905163415.1 of Noctua fimbriata. Lineage (NCBI taxonomy): Eukaryota > Metazoa > Arthropoda > Insecta > Lepidoptera > Noctuidae > Noctua > Noctua fimbriata. Next base: position 81,768 of record LR990950.1, on the reverse strand, counting down.
TATATAACTATTATAAATGTTTTCAATGTGTGCATCAAAAAGCAACTTAGAGTCAAATGTGACTCCTATAGAAATGAACTCCTTCTTCAAAAAGCGTGAGCACAGGAAGTGGACCTGGCGGAGTCCCGATGGTGCAACTAAAAATGAGATTGACTTCATCATGTCAACCAAGAAGCAAATGTTCAATGATGTCTCTGTGATCAATTCGGTGAAAACCGGGAGCGATCACCGCATGGTAAGAGGCACATTGAACATCAATATAAAGCTCGAAAGGTCTCGACTGATGAAGTCTACGCTCCGTCCAGCACAGATCCAGATCCAAATCCCCGAGAGCTTTCAGCTTAAGAATAATAGAATCGTTTAGAGTGCCTTGGAAGCTCAGTGGACGAATACAACGATGGGTTCGTGGAAACTGTCCATACGACTGGGTCTAAGTTCTTCAAGACACGTCGTGCACATAACAAAAAACTCTCTGATCATACTCTCGAGCTCATGAAGGGGCGGCGTGAGATGATCCTGCAGTCTTCAGACGAGGCGTGGAAATACCGGCAGCTCAATAGACGGATCTCTAAATCCTTGAAACGCGACCTCCGCCGCTTTAATACCGAGCGTATTAAAGACGTTATTGAGCGGAATAAAGGCTCCAAGGTATTTTCAAGAGATCTGGCTATTGGGCAGAGCCAGCTCACGAAACTGAAGACTGACGACGGCAGGATCGTATCCGCCAAACCGGAGCTGCTGAGGGAGAGATTTTATGGGCAGTTGTACACTTCAACCAGTAAACCCGTTGCAAATCTAGCTAACGACCCAAGAGCTAGACTGACCCGACACTATACCGAAGACATTCCGGATGTCAGCCTGTACGAGATTAGGATGGCTCTGAAACAGCTTAAAAACAACAAGGCACCGGGTGATGACGGAATTACGGCCGAACTCTTGAAGGCAGGTGGAAAACCGATACTTAAGGCCCTTCAGAAGCTGTTTGAAGCGGTCACACTCGAGGGGAAAACGCCGCAGGCATGGTGCAGGGGTGTGGTGGTACTCTTCTTCAAAAAGGGCGACAATGCCCGGCTGAAGAACTATAGGCCCATCTCACTTCTAAGCCATGTCTACAAGTTGTTTTCAAGAGTCATCACGAATCGTCTCGCGCGCAGGTTTGACGACTTTCAGCCTCCCGAACAAGCCGGATTCCGAAAAGGCTTTAGCACCGTTACGTAGACCACATACATACGCTGCGGCAGGTTATACAGAAGACCGAAGAGTATAACCTGCCTCTCTGCTTAGCGTTTGTGGACTACGAGAAAGACTTCGATTTGATCGAGACTTGGGCTGTACTGCAGTCTCTCCAACGGTGCCAAATCGACTATCGGTGCATCGTGGTGTTGAAGTGTTTGTACAAAAATGCCACCATGTCAGTCCGACTTCAGAACCAGACTTTGGAACGTATCCTTCTGCAGTGAGGTGTGAGACAGGGAGACATCATATAGGGCAAAGAAGGAACATGGATGGGTTTTAGTCAGTACAAGTCTGACACTCCCTTCCGCTCCGCCCAGAGCGGGAGGGGTCATTAGATGATTTCCCATCCTAAAAAAAAAAAAAAAAAAAAGGGAGACATCATATCTCCGAAACTGTTCACCGCTGCACTGAAGGATGTCTTCAAGGTTCTGGACTGGAGAGGGCTAGGCATCAAAGTCAATGGCGAGTACATCTCTCACCTTCGGTTTGCAGACGATATAGTGGTCATGGCTGAGACCATGGAGGACCTCAGTACAATGCTCGATGTACCAAACAAACAAAAGTCACCGACTTCTGAAGCTAAACTTATTTTTCACTTTTTTGTGTTTTTGAAGTCGGTTTTATTTTTTAATTATATTTATTTTGTTTTCAATGAAATAATTCGACAAAGTCACGATTATTAATGTAAAAAACCCTTACGTGAAATACGTCGCATTTTGTGAGCTTTAAACTTGAATGATCTGATGATATTTATCAATGAAGCTTAGATACCTATTACTTAGATACACATCGAGATGATTGATGATATCTTCAAAACTATGCATTTTTGGAGCACATGGACTTTTTGTATTATTTTTACATATAGAATATAAACCTAGAGTTATGGGATATAAAAAACAACCACACTACAAAAGCTTACTCTAACAAAAACGGTAACTGACGATGATTTGAAGGTCATACTTTCCGCAGATACCAATATAAACTGCGTTTAATTTATGCGTCGGTGGACGCCTGCTATTTTTAGACAGAGACAAAATACTAGTTTTAAAGTAAGTTTAGCGAATGTTTTTTTCTTTTGAATACAAATCGAAATGAACTAGTATTTTTTTCTGAATGCAAATAGAAATCAGATATTAAACATTTAGGTATATATTTACAAAAACTATAAAATTAAAAGGTTCCGTACCAGTAAAAAACTATGGACAGTTGATTTATTTCTCCAATATGCAACCAACATTAATTTAACATTGAATAATTTAATAATAAAACAAAAACACCATTTTTAACCCAAAAGATATAAATTTTTCGAACCCATAAAACTAGCTCGTACAAATACATATCAGATGTTTTTTTTTTAATCAAGAGTAAGAAGTAGATTTGCCATCGCGCAGTGGAGCGCAGTGTCCTAGGCGCCACACTTACCGACTATTTACGCAATACCACACTGCGCCGCGCTCCAAAACACAAATTTCGTTGCACGTTGCTTAAAAAGGTAAAATAACCACGTCGTGGAACCCCGACACAGACAGAAGGTGATGCGGTCTACCGCATCACCTTCTGTCCTGTCCTCGCAGGAGATGTCGGGACGAGCTGGACCGGACCAACTACCAGTGGCCCACATTAGATCGAAAGATTTGGAAGTCATGGGAAGAGGCCCCATGACCTTTGCCCAACAGTTGGATATTATGACACAGGCTATCATGTACTCTCTTTGGTAGCACTATTCGTCGTGTCGTTGACCTCCTTGAGTTATGAGTCGAGCTACACGATAATTGACAAATGCTTACACTGGCTGGAAGGGTCCACTTAAATCTGTGTGCTTCTTTCTTCGAAAGACCATCTCAGACACTAAACTACATTGTCCTCACGTCAGTTGACCAAGATTATATTTGGATCTTAAAAGAGACGATGACCTCTGAGTTTGTTTCAGCTGTTTCTTCTCATAGTAGTCAGGTACGAAACACCAGCCCCATCTAGTTTTAATAAAATACGACGTGTAAAAGTGTTTGTAAAAACCAATTTGCAAAACAAAGACATAAAATAATACATATCATATCATAACAGTTAGAAGAAGTGAAAAAGCCTTCGATAGATGCCCGTGTGACATATAATCGGACACGCACACAAAAGTGATCTACCTATAGTTTCTTATTTTTTTCTATGCATAAAAGCAAAGAACCCTAAAACATAGATATCCAGTACTGACGTAGGAACCTACTATAAAAGACATGTGTGCAGCGGTGACTACAGTCATTTTATCCTTATACGCATAATGTTTCTGTTGGTTTTAATTTTACTTTGGTGCACGGTGTTCGCAATATGGTGGTCCATGAAACCACGTGGTCCCTCGCCTCCGGTATACCCTGGTGCACTGCCGATCCTTGGACACGCAATTGAAATGTTTGTAGCAAATCCTTTAGGTAAGGTCTAAAATTCTACATTTTACATTCAAATTCAGAACAGCCCTACTCTTTCTACGGGACGGCAAGACTAGGAATTGTAAAATTGGTATTCTGATTATTTTCTCGTGGCTTTTAGTTCGTATTGGTTACGGATCTGTAGTAGTCATAGAAAAGTCACTGAAAAGGTTACAAATATGGTTAGGGTTGTCATAAATTTCAGTCAAAGTAAAAGTCAAAAAGTAAATGTGGTACAAAAGATGGTAAAAATAATATGAAGTGCAATGACTCATGTCGCCATAAAATTGGCATGCAAACATTAACGAATAAGATGCTAATTTCAACACACAATACCTAACCTCTGCCAGGGCTGCGGGACTGTTCGAAAGAGATACCGCGGCCCTGGAACACAAAGGGCAAAGAAGGAACATGGATGGGTTTTTAGTCAGTACTAGTCTGACACTCCCTTCCGCTCCGCCCAGAGCGGGGGGGGGGGGGGGGGTCATTTGGTGATATACCAACCTAAAAAAAAAAAATTGCAAAATTTTGCTACAAACAAAGAAATTGTTAACACTTCTGTTCATTTATTATTAAAATATTTCAAATATACAAACACAACATATTATTATAATTTAGGTAATTCTCCACATTGCATTCCGGTAATGGTTAGATTTAAGGTTTTTTGGTGTTACGGAACACTATGACTCGCACTTGGCCGGTTTTGTTGCAATGGTTTTATTACAGATTCAAAAATATGCTATTATCGTTACTTTTAATATTTGGATTAGTCGTTTTAGGAGGATGTTGTGAGGTAGCGCTGCTTTCAACAATAAAGAAATTATTACATTTATGTAAATACATACAGATAGTGCAAAGAAATCTGTCATTTTGTCGACACAATCTGTCACTGTGTCGACACAATCTGTCATTTTGTCGACACAATCTGTCATTGTGTCGACACTATCTGTCATTGTGTCGACACTATCTGTCATTGTGTCGACACAATCTGTCATTTTGTCGATTCTTCCGTCAAAGAAATCCTTGTCTACGATGGTCATGCTACGAGGGCTGGTCTAATCACGGACTTGTCACCTTTGACCTTACATAGATAAATACCTACTAATATTACTTATATTACCCAGAGCCTGCGTCATCCTATTGCTACGCCTCTACAGATGTCTTCCAGTTGTTTCGATTCAGAGCAAATGTGGAACTCTGGTTTTGTCCAGCTCGTCCTGCCATCTCTTCGTGGTAAAAAAATGTTCTTTATTGAATTCCAGATCTGTGGCGGAAGGAAACAGAACTATATCATTACTGTTTAGAGAATGGTGGAGTTATACAGGTGCGGTTTGGTCCATATCCAGTTTATGGTAAGCTTATTTTTTGTTTTCAAAAACTAATAAGTATTTTATTTTTTTTATTTTTATTAACAAGAACAGCAAACAGTTAATTTGACAGTTTCGGGTCGCTTGATGTGCTGGCGTCTGTACAACACACTGGGTCAAGCAGACTAGCAAGTGGTCTATGAAGCCATCACGTGTTTATGCCATATCAATTTAAAAAAAAACTCGTCTGCCGTCGCCGGCGTCGCCCAGTAAGGAGCGGTTTTGTTGTGCTCCTAAAAGTTTTTAAAGTGATGAAATGATGTTTATTTTGCAAATAGGTTTTTACAAACACTTTTACACATCGTCTTTTTTTAAAAACTGGTTGAGGCCGGTGTTTCGTACCTGACTACTCTGAGAAGAAACACCCGAAACAAACTTAGAGAGAAATTAAAGATTTTTATTATTTTTATTATACGGAGTGGAGACGAAAATGCGACAATAAATGAAAACACGGATAATACTGGTTCATAGGAATAATTCTAAACCATCAAAAAAATCCTAATACCAAAATAAAAAAAATAAAATTATCAAACAAACTAAATAGCATAAAACTGGAAACGAAATAGAACGCCATTTATAATATTGGTTCACTAACCTGTGGTAAGAGTGGCAACCGCGCGGTCCTGTAGCGACTTGATCTTTTGTAAAATACCGTTAAAATCATTTCAAAAATGAAATAAGTGCAATAAAATGTGGTTACTATATCTTATGATCTCGAAAATATATCCAACTGTAAATTATTATTATTTTAAGAAACAATAACACTGAATCACAGATTATTAACCGAATAATCAGGCACCTCTCATCCGCGTTTATCGTTTGGTAATCTAATTATTAATCACAATCAGGATCACTGTTCAATCACTTAGTTATGTAGGTAGGTAGGTACCAAAGTTGCTAAATTTTTCGTTTTTCAATATGGCCGCCATGAATTCGAATACACAAACTGCACCAGCGTAGAAGGTTATTTCTAACGTTTGATAATAGGTCCCCATTCGCAGCCAAGTGTTTTAATTTATTAAAAGATATGATTATTCTATCTTTTAAATCATCAACAGTATCAACAGCTGTTGAGTAAACTTCATTTTTGATGTGACCCCACAAGAAAAAATCTAATGGTGTAAGGTCGGGTGACCTCGCTGGCCACCGCGTTGGTCCATAACGGCCAATCCACTGCTGTCGGAACATTTGTCTTTGAGACAAACGCTCTCTTGCAGACACCACTGAATGAGCTGGTGCTCCGTCTAATTGTTAGGTACCACATCAGCCTGTACACATCTAGCGAAAGCTCATCCATGTACTCGGAAACGGGTCCGTTGAGGAGTTCTAAAAATTTTTCGGCATTTAAATTTCCATCAATGAAAACTGGACTAATTATGGTATTTCTAAGAATGCCAGCCCAAACATTGACAGCAAATCTGTACTGGTGCGAATTCTCCCGTCCTAGACGCGGATTCACGCGGCTCCAGTATCGAAGATTCTGTCTGCTCCATAAACCGTTCCTTGTAAATGTACTTTCATCAGTCCACATCACATTGTACAGGAAATCGGGATTCTCCAAATGATTTGTTTCTATCCAGCGACAGAAGTTTTCCCTGACCGGCTTGTCTCTAGGTAACATCGCGTGCAATTTCTTGTATTGATATGGCTTGCGTTTGTCACGTTTTAAAACTTTTAAGATAGTTTTATGGTTGACACGAAAATGTCGACCTGCTCTACGCAAACTAGACGTTGGGTTGCGTTCAAAATAATTTAAAATTCGTTCCTCAAGACCTACTCTTACACGTGGAGGAGCACAATCCATAATATGCGGGATTAAGGATCGATTTTCTCGCATCCTCTGGACAGCTCCGACAATAGTGCGCCCGTTGGTCGGACAAACGCGGGTGTTCCCATACCTCTCTCGGTATGTCCGTATAGCCAAAGCGGCATTTCTGTGACACTCTTCATAAATTAAAACCATGTCAGTGTACTCCGAAGCTGTGTAGTTGTGGCGAGGCATGGTTATTAAAAAAAAAACACTTAAACACAATAAAAAACTAAGCGTCTAATTTCGCACAATTCACTAAACTATTTAACTACCTAGATTCCTAATAATACGTTACGTGTCCTGTCACTAAAATAAAGCGTCCAATTTCGCACTTATAATAACCGTCTTACTACAACAAATTGTGAAATTACAACACACGAGCGGCGGGCGGCGGGTACTTGAAAGGCGGCGCGGCGTGCAACGAAAGTACCTACGTCCTGCGGCACTCGTGCGCTTACAAAACGATGACGCGTGAATCGTCACAGGACTCCGGCGACACACTGACCGTGACCTAATTTTGCAATGGCAAGTTTCGACAAGAAAGCGAAGTATAAGCAACCAAAACTAGATTTATTTCCTTCGCACACACTAAATTTTCTATTACTATGAGTGCATAGCAACTTGCGCATGCGTTTATTTTCTTTCTAACTCTGATGACACGCTTTATAACTGTTATTGCTCAGGTTTAAGGTATAATTTACACTAAATCAAATTTAAAAACTAATTTGGCGAAAGTTTTTAAGTAGCGAGTTGGCAACGAGTCTTTAATGTTTTGATGTTACCGATGCGGGGGTCGTTAACCTGTCAATGTTTCCCTGTTAACAGATACATCATGTAGCAAATGTTAAAAATGAAAATTCTTCTCCTGTGATTTTTTGTATGTAGACTGGGAACGTCCTAAGGTATACAAAGTTTAATTTATTGTCGTATTGAAGTCTCCACACTGTATAAATATTAAAATGTCGCGCATGCAGCGTTCTCCACCTGCAGCTACAGCTAACCAGAACGTTTCGCTACTACCTGGGCCGGTCTCAATATGAACCTCTCCTGGTGCTGGAACTGTTAGTAGTGTAGTGTAACAAAAACTACTACAGCAACATAGTACAAAAAGTACAGCGCCATCTATGAGACAAAGGACGAAAAACTCATCAAACGTCTAAACCGTGATATTTAAGTTTTCCGTGATTTAAGACCATACATACAACATTATTTTTTAGTATATGCGAAACCTGAATATAGTTTGTTCAGAATAAGTAACTGAATCAATTAAAATAATTTTTAAACCATGTTATATATTGTCCCAAAAATATTTAAAAAAGGTTACAAGTTGGACACCGAGCGACACTAAGTACCTATCGCAATCATTTAGGTACCAACTGCTAAATTATTATTATTAAAATGAGCTCAAGACGACGCTGGAGGCGCCGCGTGGTGACCACGTTTTTGTAGGGACAACCAGGTAACAGAACAAGCTTATAACTTTGTGATTCTTCATGATACAGTTTTGAAATGTTGTACATAGATTCTTTACATAAAAATACTAGACACGTTGTTTCAGGTTTCACATATACTAAAACTAATATTGTACAGGAAATCCCGACAACAACTGTCGGGCAGTAGCCTACTAGAGATTCACCGTCTGGTCGGAGGATCCTCCCTTTTCTATGGGAGATGAAGAGCTTTACACCCTGTTCTTCATACTCCTTAAGTAGCGTCACCGCCACAACTAGCCATGGCTTACAGAGCCATGGCTAGTTGTGGTTTAAGGCTTAGGCCTTACGGAACGACTCGCCAAACAGCGACTTTGCATACCAGGAAACTTCAGACGACTGCTCAACCAGCCAGGATTCGGTAACCCGCTCCCATAAGCTAGATGGACGGTGGCTTAATTTTATTATTTTCTTTTTGCAGTGATTTCCGACATAGAAGACTGTCTATTGGTTGCCAACACGTGCATGGATAAACCATATTTATACAGTTTTGGAAAAGAGTTGTATAATAGGGGACTGGTCACAGCAGATGGTATGTTTATTACTACTTTTTGAACTATGATAGACGAATAGGCTTTACTCAAAAACCCGGCCGGCCCTAAGTAAATTTAAAAAAAAAAATTGACCGTAACGGGACGCCCGGCAGATGTGAAACATCTATGTTAATATTAGACTTCAGAATTAATAAAAAAAAAACCTAGAACGAAACATGGAGTAAAATAAAGATAAATAATAATATTACATTAAATTATTTTCTTTTATCGAAATATATCGATGAAATCTGCAAAATTATGACCTAACTACATCACTAATTGAGTCGCGTGGAACCATGGACTTAGTATAATAAATTGGACTGAGCACTCTACCAGAAAAACGTGACGAGAGAGATATTTATAACAGAGCCCTTTGTCTCTTTCTAATAGGGTGACCATACATTTTTGTAACAAATAAGAAACTTCGTTTTGACAGTGATAAGTTGTGTCCGGATAAGACAACAACGGTTACATAAAATAGTGAAATAATAATTTATGAGAAAAAAAATAAGAATTTCGTTGGAAAAAAAAAAGAATTTTGTTTCCTTTCCATTTTCTTTTCTGTTTGCTCTGCAGAATTGGTGTTTGGGTATTCAAAAGGAGGGAATAAAATTGAAAGTGTGTGACTAACATTAACATATTTTATTAAAATTAAACATGGTTAAACAGAATTGTTTTGTGAAGTTTCTGCCGTAAGCCAATCTTACTGCCTACGTTTCTCAATGCATTACATTTCGCATGATGGAATATTCTTAAATTTAAATACGAATTAGCCAATGCTTTTACTAGTTGTAATTCGTGTGGTTCTTCATCCCTTATGCATTTGATACAATGTGGTAGACTAATTAGATGATTGAGTCTTGTATAAAATATTTGTTTTAATCGCATCAGACTTTTGAAAAATATTCTCTATACGGCAAACCTCCGAAGTAGGTACGTAAGTGCGTACATAATTTGAACAAGTCGTAGACATCAATCCGGATCTTTTAAATAGAAAAATTGTTCAACACCGTCCTGAAGAGTTACTTCCTGAAACCTTATGAAGAGTTAACTTCGGCGTTGTTATCTCTGTAAAACGAAGCCCTCTTCCTTCACGTCGTTCCTTGCAAGATACCAGTAGCGGCCGGAGCCTGTAGTTGAAAGGCGCCTGCCAGTGCCGACTGAAAAGAGCTTCGCGCAGGCTGGAGAACATCTATTAAGCACACTCAACCTGCCTTCTTTCCGCGTTCATCAGTTGTACTGATGATAAAACGAATATCCTTACCACTGGAAAAAAATATGGTACTGCATAAGCATTTAACGATCGTCGTGATTTTGTAGTATGAAAATCTTCTGGCTAAAAATGAAGACACAACAGAACTTTGGCGGTTGGATGGTTTGAAATTCGGGAATCGACATTGTTGCCTAATTTACTCTTTCAATGGAAAGCTGTAACAAACAAAAATAATGCTATTTCAATAACACGATACATAGATACTAATTATAATTATCATGCGCATAACATTAACAGTACACGAAAGCATAAGTGTTTCGTCCGCAAAACGTCTAAGGCATGGTCACACTAATCATTGTTAGTAAACAAAATCTATAATATTCCTTACCTGTGAAAGGATATGCCACAACCACCATATGATTCACTTTTACATGACGTGGTACAATACTTTTAACCATTTTCACACTTAAAATAAAAAGAACCGTAGATAAATCTTATAATTTTCTCAAAATAACTTAGGACGTCAAATTAACACAATGGATTACAGATTTCAGTGTTACCATAATGAATATATAATAGCTTCCAAACAATCACACTAATATTTAATTTGACTTAAAATAAATAAATTAGTATTACGTACAGACTGTAAATCTATAAAAGAAAATAATTAAAATTTATGTTAAAGCTAAAAACATATACACGTAATTTATTTTACTTGTAGTGTGAGGTTAATATTTTCTACCATCTTCAACATTTTTATCTGTTGGCAATTGAGTGAAAGGGACAAAGGGCTACCTTATTGTTATCTCTCTCGCCTCGGTTATGATAGCTTAACAAAAGTAAACCTACGGTGTGACAGTTAAGGTTCATTTTTGTGTGTTACGAATTTCGCAGAACTCAGTCCTGTTTGTATACTAAGTCCATGCGTGGAACTTTCGAAAACGGAATATGTAGATCAACAATCGTTCCAAAACAAACTTTACTCTAATGGGAAAAGGTTGATTTTACGTGGCATAGAGGAGGCATAACGCTATGACATCGTGATGCTATCTTCCGTCACGGCATACGAGTCGGTTTTACAGTCAGGCACGCATACAGATGTTTCACATCAAAAAACCCTGTCCGATCCGAAAGAGGCATAATATATACAGGGTGTAAACGGACCCTTCACAAAGCCGTCCACCAAGCATTATGTACATCAAACTATGTAACTTTACACAAAAAATATTGCTGGAAAACGACTTTTTTTTTGGGGTGAAAAATCACGTTTTACAGTAGGACTAAACGTAGCGCACTCTAGTACGGGAGTCGTGGTGGTGCTTTTATGTAAAAATCATACCGTCGTTGCGCCTGCCAAGTTCCATAAGTGATTATTGTAAGGTTTTGGGAAACAATAAAAAACATGTTATTGAATTGAAAATGAAAAACTCGGCAAAATTATTGATACCACAACATGGACGTTTATTTAATATATCATAAAAATACAAAAGTTGCCAAAACAATCAGTCATTTATGGGGCTAGAATTTTTTTTAGCAAAAAAGTGCACATAACTGGTTTGCAATCGTATAAAATAATGATGGATGTGCATTATTACACATAAAAGCTTTGGCAATGTGACACTTATGACAATTTTTAGGTTAACATTATGTGATCTTTACGTTATCATAAGTAAAAAAATACAATGAGATGAGTAGGAACTATTGGAAACTTACATTTAGTATACTTATATAGAATAATTCACAATTATTGTATTCAATATATTATGAGATCAGTGTTATACCTACTTAACTTTTAGTTATTATTTTAAGATCACACTTATTGCCATCATTATCACAGCATTATATTAAAAATAACTTTAGAAAACTAATAAAAATATCTTTAGAAAACAATTAAAAATCTCTTTAACAAAAAACAAATCAAATACTTCTATGAAAATTGTTAAACAAAATAAACTCAAGTAATTCCTAAATTGGGTAATTGAGATACACAGTTACTTACTCCTTGTAATGAAGGTTGTCATAGAATGCATGATAGTCGCGATGCATAAAAGGTTTTAAAGACTGGAGACTATCATATTTGGTTTTATCAATTTTACGGGGCTCGTTGTAAAGTCGACTAACAACAGATGATGGGTTGTTGGCACGAAGTCGCTGAGGTAGGATTTTCCATTCATCAGGATGACGTAACTTGTAAAAGATACTGCCATCTTTATATAAAAGAGCTCGTATGTCATTTACGGTCGGGTCTCCAGCTTTTTTACCTGGACGAATGGAATCAATGCAAATGTCATCCTCATAATTCTTAAAAAAAGTATAATCAACATGATGAACGTGGTACGGTTGCTAAGGTCGTGCTTCCCTCATGCGACTAATATAATCAGTTGGTGTATATATAGGGGGACGAAACTTTTTCTCTAAAGTTGAGTGGACACTATCCACTTGCATCATTGTATGTCCCTTTTCTAAAATGATCTGTTCAATATCCAGTCTAGTCTCCTTTGTTAATTTTAGTAAAGCTGATGACAGAACTTTATTTCTATTTTGGTAAGAACAGCCATCTGATATAATTATAATTTTTTTATAGTTTAATTGAGTCTTAATAAAATGTATCAAGCAGCTTGTAAATTCGTTAGCCGTAACACCTCCATCTCCCTCATGCCATACATACAGGTGCACATCTTTATTATTGTTAATATAAATAGACTGGTTATGAACCTGAAGTTTTTGCTTATAGTATTGAACTGACACTAGCATCTTTGGACAAAGGAGAACAGATTGGACATCGACAGTCAGGACGAGCACCTCGGGTGAGCTCATAGTGCGAGCTTCAATATGAGCGTTATAGGCTTCTTTCTTCTTTTCAATGTGCACGGCGAACTGCTCCTCTGAGATATTGCCTTCTTTTTTAGCTGTGCATACATCGCACTGGTCTTTTCTTGGCTTAAAAATGGAAATCTTTTCCTCTTCCAATATTTTATTAAAGATTTTGCGACCAATATACGGTTTTCCGTTACCTTTGCACCACTCAGTGTAAACTCTAAATATATGAGATTTCGATTCAAAAGTGTCTTCTACGTAAACTCTGTTACTGCTAGAGCGACAGTAGTGACTTGGTACTTTATTAATTAAATTTAGCCATTCTTTGACAGTAGTTGATTTAATAACTTTTGCAAGAGGGTTTATTATAAATTGCCGTTTTTCATGTTTAGATCTTAAATCTTGTCCTTCTACTGTGTTATCCTGCAGCTTTTTAATCCATTCTGACAGTGTATCGCTATTTATGTTAAGGGTGCTGACAAAAAAGCTTTTACAAACCTTCACAGTTACATTCTGATCATCTGTAAAATAGTAGTCATATGCCAGTTGTCTTTGAGATGCATCTTCCGAGTTGCTCGTAGTTTTACGTCTTCCGCAGTCGAACAAGTGTTTTTAAATAAGCTTTTTTCGCATCTCATGTAGTTAAGCCCCAAAAATAATCAAATACAGCTTTCCGTTTTTGTTCCGATATCAATCCACATAAATAGCTTCTGTCAGATTTGGAAATACAAGAATGTCCACATGGCTTTTCTTTAAGATATTTTCTAGGTCTCGGTACAAGTTCATAACTTGCTTTCTCACCCGTTTCGTCACACTTCCTTTTTCTGCCTGTATATTTTTTGCCACATACCCTTTTCAACTTATTAAACTTCCTTTGTTTGTTATTTATTTCCTCATCACTAAGCGAAATCTCAGTTTCAGATGTACTATAGAAGTCTTCATTTCTGTAAACCGTAGTATTTTTTTCTAATATTAATTCTCCTGTCTTTTCATCCAAGTAGTAATTATCTTCATTCAAGTTTTCCTCAAATAATTTCGTATCCTCTCTTAACTGGCCTGTAACTTCATCAAGAATATATCTTTTATTAATACTGTCCGAGATCTCAGGAATACCACAATCAATTTCTGGTTTATCTTTAATAAGATCTATTTCTGACTTATCTATGAAAGGATCAAGAAGTTTATCATATGTAACGTCCTTTAGTTCTTCAAATATTATACTAATTTCCATATTTTCAGACGATAAGTTTTGTACTATGTTGGAGACATTTTGATTTAAATCTGAAGTTTGCAAGCCTTGCGTAGGATCGTAACTATTGGACATAAACAAATCAGGCACATTTAAATCTTCATTTTTATTATTATTGTGAATTCCTTTAGCTAAATTGACTAGCATCTGTCCCCGTGACGCTGGTTTGCGTGTATATGGGTTAAAAGTCATATCGCCTGAAAAAAAAAAACAAAAAGAGTAGGTACATAATTATACGTAATTACCCAACATACAAACAAACATAATTACATTAACACAATATGCACATTCACTACGTAGCCCTCACTTTAGGGCACGTATAATACGTAAATACTCGTATAAGCGTTGTATTTGCAAACGCAGTTAGGTACCTACGCTCAAAAGTTACGTGACGTAATAACAAAAATTCTAAAACAATCACACACTCAAATACTCAGAAGCTTTTATAGCTTTTATCACTTACAATATTTTTAGTTATTATAATATTTTTAGTTATTATAATAATATTCTAGTGATAAATCCACTGATAACTGAACAATAAAAGATAGGTATGCAAGACTATTTTATAGGTTATAATATTGTTTAGGAACTTAAATTGACAAGTTACTGATGAATGGCTTACGGTATTATATAAAAACAACACAATTTAAGTAAATTCAGTAGGTACTTACCACTTTTATTTAGTTTTAACACAATAAAACTATTTTTATATTGTTGTTTACACCACAACGCTTCCTCTCGACGCGCACAGTTGTGGGTGACTGAAGACGAAACGCAAATCCTTTATGTGCATTTCTGCACATACGAATTTTTCTAAACGGCCAAAATACATACGGTATTTGTCATATTTCTTTCTAAATGGAATATCACAAAAAGGATTTTATCAGCACATACAGAACGAAACGGAGATTATGTTTAGTGAAAAAACGAGAAAATGAAAAAATGCACATATGGAATTTGGCAGGCGCAGCGACGATACATTAAAAACAAGTTTTAAAAAAAAAGATTGTATAAATGTTGGAACTTTGACCTCCAATATCTCCGTAACTGGAATGAAAATAAACATATTGTGGGCTATGTTGTAAATTGGGACTGCTCAGTAAAACACTGGTTTTGAGAATGATCCTGGATTTATTTTGTTCACCTCTTTTATACATTATTTCTTAAAATCTACTTAACTCCTATTGGTTTAGCGCGAGTACGGGCAACAGAAAATTATAGACAGCCAATCAGCGTCGACCGCGCCTAGCGGTGCTCAGTGTCGGTCACAGAGTACATTATACTATACTGAAAGTGTCGGTCCGCGCGCGGCCCTGTACGGTCACGCGCGCTTGATGTTGGATGCATGACTCCCACAGTACCCCCCTTCAAGAGAATCGTACATTTCTTGTAGGTTTGACGATCCTGCCGGAACGAGTGACGTATGGGCTGTCTTCTACCTTTTCTTCTGTGGCTGCTGGCAGTATGTGGGCAGGCTTCAGGCGATCTAATGACACCACTGTTTCTCTATTGGGCAGACGAATCTTGAAGTGTTTGTCGTGTCTCTCGATAACTTCATACGGGCCTTCATACGGCGGTGTCAGTGATTTTTTTGCACAGTCTACGCGCATAAATACATGCGTACATGTCGACAGATGTTTTGGTACATAGGTCTTCCTTTGTTGTCGAACCGGTGCACGTGTGCAATGTTCATTAAGCGATGCCATTGATTCTGTTAGATGACGTAAAAATAACGGGTCTTCGTCGCTTATCTTCACAGGTGCGAAAACATCTGCCGGTATTCTTATTGACGTGCCATAAATCATCGTAGCCGGACTGTAGTTAGTTTCTTTATGTATAGACGTGCGTATTCCAAATAATACTGTTGTTAATTCTTGAACCCATTTTTGTTGATTTCCTCTTGCGATTATAGCTGTCTTGAGAGTACGATGAAATCTTTCTACGAGTCCATTAGACTGTGGGTGGTAGGCAGTAGTGCGGATTCTTGATATACCCAGTTTGTTCATCAGCTTTTGAAACAATGTTGACTCAAACTGGCGTCCTTGGTCTGTAGTAATACGTAGTGGGCAACCGAAGCGAGTAATCCATGTATCGTATACTACTCGAGCGACGGTTTCCGCGCTTATATCGCTGACTGGTACTGCTTCGGGCCACCTGGAGCATCGATCAATCATTCTGACTAAGTATCGGTATCCTTCTGATGGAGTAAGCGGTCCAACAATGTCTACATGTATGTGTTCCAATCTTCTTGACTCAGGAAACTGTTCTATCGGTGTTATTGTATGTCGATTGATTTTAACACGTTCACATGAAGTGCAGCATTGCGTCCAAGTAGAAATATCTTTGTTCATTCCGGCCCAGAAGTACTTCTCAGTTATTATTTTTCTTGTCGTGCGGATACCGGGATGAATCATTTCGTGTAATGCTTTGAAGGCGGTTTTACGAAATGATTTTGGTAGGTACGGACGTGGAGTTTTGGTTGAGTTCTCACAGTAGATTTATTTCTTCGATCCAGGCGGAGATATCTCGATGAAGTGGAGATTTTTTTGCTTCAAGTGGCGTTTTAAATCGTCGTCTCATTATTGTTCTTCAGCCAGTTGATTGATATCGATGACGGAAGGCCAGTCGATGGCAGTGATGCGAGATAATGCGTCGGCAACTATGTTGTCTCTTCCGTGGATGTACTCTATTTTACTGCAGAACTGACTGATGAAATGGAGTTGTCATTCACGTTTTGGTGTGTCGCTTGAGCTTCCTGATTTGTTTATGGCGTAAGACAGGGTCTGTATACACCACAACTTCTTCCTTCAATCAGTTTTCTGAAATGTTTGACAGCCATATATATTGCTAGTAGTTCGCGATCTTATACGCTGTATCTTGACTGTGTATCACTGAGCTTCTTCGAGAAGAAAGATAGCGGTTTCCATTTGTTGTTTATCTTCTGTTGTAGGACGGCGCCTACGCTCAAGCTTGAAGCGTCGGTCATGATGCATAGCGGGGCACCTTGAACTGGATGTGTTAGCTGTACTGCCTCCGATATGCTTTTTCGGCACTTATTGAAGGCGTATTCTGCTTCCGAGTTCCAGATGATGGGCGTTTTGTCGTTCTTCTTCTTATTATGTAGGAGCTTATTCAGTTCTATTTGGATCTCAGCTTGCTTCGGTAAACAATCGTGGTAAAAGTTTATCATTCCAAGAAAACGTCGTAGTTCTTGAATAGTTGCCGGTTTCGGGTAGTTTAAAATTGTTTCGATGCGCTCCGCAGTTGGCGAAATACCCTCATCTGTGACTTCGTAACCGAGAAATATTAGTTTCTTTTCGCCAAATAGGCACTTGTCTAAGTTGATTCCGATGCCGTAGTCAGACAGACGTTTTAGAACAAGGCGTAGGTGTTCTTCATGTTTCTCTGGTGTTTTGGAGTAAATGAGGAGATCATCAATGAAACAGTAGCAACAATAATCCAAGCTTCTCAGGACTTCATGCATAAATCGTTGAAATGTTTGCGGTGCGTTGCGTAGTCCAAAGGGCATACCACGAAATTCATAAAGACCGAACGGTGTCGTGATTGCTGTCTTTTCTACATCGTCCTCAGCAATCGGAATCCAGAAGAATGCTTTTTTCAGGTCAATTTTCGAGAAGATTTTCATGCCATCTAATTGGAAGGTGAAGTCTTGAATCCTTGATATTGGGTAACGATCGGGAAGCGTTACTGAGTTCAGACGACGATAATCACCACATATGCGAAGGGTACCCTCTTTCTTTGTCACCACATGCATTGGACTAGCCCACGGACTCTTTGAACGCTGACATATTCCCATTGCCATCATTGATTCAAACTCGGCTTTAGCTGCCTTGTATTTAATCGGCGATAGTGGGCGAGGTTTTGAAAAGAGTGGGGGTCCAGTAGTCTCAATATAGTGCTTCACATTGTGCTTGATCTCCTTCATTGGTGTCATTGGCTTTAACAGGTCACTGAAGTCTTGAAGAAGTGCATGGTAACGGTGGCTTGGTTCGACTACGTAAAGCGTGGTATCTTGAGAACTTTGTATCGCTATTGTGTTGACTGAGAGTTCTGTCAATCTGTCTATAAGTCTCCTGCTATGTAGGTCTACCAGTAACCTGTGATGTTTGTGGAAGTCGGCACCAAGAATTGACATCTTTACATCCGCCAATATGAATGTCCACCTGAAGTTGCGTCGTAGTCCGAGGTTCAGCAGTAAAGTTTTTTCTCTATATGTCTTGATTGGTGTATTGTTTGCAGCGAATAATTTAAAAGGCGTATTTATCGGTGTTCGCTTATTTTTCACAGCTAGCACTGACAAGTCTGCACCCGTGTCGACGAGGAATCGTCCTCTTGAATTGATGTCTGTTATACATAGGCGGTTGTTCGTTTTCGCTCCATCGACGTCCGCTACAGTCGATGTAGTGCTTAGTTTTCCGATGGTTTCCTTGAACATGGTGGTTCACACTTTTTAGCCTTGTTTCCGAATCGATGATGATAATAACATTCCCAGTCTGGATCTCCTGGTTTCCTCCCAGTTCTAGCTCTTGAGCGGGACCGTGACCTTGATCGGAAATTACCTCGGCGATATGAACGACGATCACCACTATTCACTTTCTTGAGTGAAGCGATTTCAAGAGTGAGTTTCTCGATTTGTTTCGCCAGTACTTGAAACTGTGTATCTTGACTGCTGCTTGATTGACTGCTGGTACTTGGAGAAGATGTAGCTTGGCTGACCTCCGCTATTGTGTTCTCCGTATGCTCCATCATCTTATCAGCCATCATTGCCAGAATATCGAGGGTAGATTCTGAGTTTACTGATAGAACTGCTTGGACTTGTGAGGGTAGATGGCCCATCCATAGTATTTTGAGCGCGTCGTCGGGAACCTTTTCTCCAGCCAGTTCTCGCATAACTCTCAGGAGTCGAGTGGGCTTCTGATCGCCAAGCTCTAACCCGCTCAGAAGCTTCTGGTATTGTTGGGTCTCGGTTTCTTCATACACCGACAACAACGTTTCTTCAGTGCGATGTATTTTCCTGTTTCTGGTGGTTTACAGATGATATCGCCAACTTGTTGGATATCTTTTCTCTCTAGGACTGGAATCATCAAGTTGTATTTTTGTTCATCGCTAGTCTTGTGTTGAGATATGACTGACTCAAACTGAGCAAACCAAAGCCTTGTTGCTCACGCCACAATTGTGGAATCTTCGCTTGCAGAGCAATGGCAGAAATTCCCTTTTCGCTCATCTCTGATACGCCCACAGCGTCGTCGAATTGTTCCATAAATGTGGTTTAAGGATCACGTCGGGGTCACCAATTGTGGGCTATGTTGTAAATTGGGACTGCTCAGTAAAACACTGGTTTTGAGAATGATCCTGGATTTATTTTGTTCACCTCTTTTATACATTATTTCTTAAAATCTCCTTAAGGGCATTACATGGCTCAAATCCCAAAAACAGCGTATGTTCAAAGAAATTTGTTGATGAATCCCTTCGTACGTTTTCCGTGTAAAAAAAGTATGTTATAGTTAAGTTCATCACAAATAAATTGTATTGTTTAAAATTTTAATAAACCTTCTCAATTTTTTTTGGTTAATAGTAGAAAATAGGTCCTTTTTCAACCTTAATTGTAAATTATCTCTGTAACGGCTGAATAGATCGGCATGAATTTTGTAACAACAAATACGTAATGATATACTTAACAATCTGTATTGTTTTTTTTTCTGTTATTTCTTTTAATATTTTTAAATAATAAATAAAAACCAAAATTTTGCGAAATGTGCGGGGCAAGTCAACAAGAACCAGTACAGGGATCAAATCATCAAGGTCATCGAGCAATGTAATGCCCTTAACTCCTATTGGTTTAGCGCGAGTGCGAGCAACAGAAAATTATGGACAGCCAATCAGCGTCAACCGCGCCTAGCGGTGCTCAGTGTCGGTCCGCGCGCGGCCCTGTACGGTCACGCGCGCTTGATGTTGGATGCATGACTCCTACAATATTAATGAAGTATTAAATGCATGATCTTTGTGCTCAAATTACCACCATTTCCCTAAAATTGATGACGGTTTTAAAACGTGACAACACAATCTTCGGCGTAGTCTACTATTTTTGATCGTCAATTGTTTGTTAATGACGTCAATACGCAAGAAGCGAGCGGAGTATCGCCGCCCGTGCCTGTGTTGCCATGTTAGTTACCTCATTTTACATTTAATTAATTTTTATCGGGGTATTTTCTTTTAATACTTGTTCCCCCAAAAGGACTACATACATAGAATCTAATCTCGATATCTAACGATTAAATGAATTATGTTCAACATTCTAGCAACATTATGGAAGCCTCACCGTAAGCTACTGAATCCAGCATTCAACCAGCAAATACTAAACACATTTGTTCAAGAATACAGCGCGCAAGCAAGACGTCTTGTTTCTGAACTAGCTCCTGAAGTAGGCAAAGATCCGTTTGATGTATCACCGTACTTGTTAAGTAATGTACTTAGAGCCGTGTATAGTAAGTACTTTGAACCATCTCTTTATAACTTAATTGCAATGAAACCGGCCCTTCTGGCTGTGGCTTACTTATTTAGCCGTTTGAACACCATTGTCACATATACGTGACAAGCAAGCGCGTGCCGTGTACGCCAACGACACAAATATGTGACAAAAAATGTGCTGTTCACTATAACACGAAATAAACAATTCTTTCTTTATCGTGTGGTTAGTGCCAATAAATAATTAAATAGTTTTTGAATCCCTATTCTTTTTGTAGGTAAATCAGGTGAAATTGTGGCTTGGCGTGGAGGGCACGCGCGTGCGTTTATGCTCTAGCAAATTTCAAAAGGTTAAGATGATATATCATTATCATTTTGCACGTCATATCCCTGTGACAAATAAATATATTTTCTTTCTTTCTTTCTAAATCAGAAATATATTTATATAGGGTGACTGGTAATTAGTGACCGATACTTAAACACGTGATTGTACTCATGATAACAAACAACTTTCCCAAAGAAACATTTTGTTTATACTCGATCACTTTTATCCCAATAACACAACAGCATGTAGCAGTATGAAATTCGCGATCGCGCGCCTGTGAACGGAGAACCGCATCACGTGGCTAACAGCTGATTGTGTTATTGTGATAAAAGTCAACGAGTAGGTATAAAGAAATGTTTCTTTGGGAAAGTTGTTTGTTAGCATGAGTACAATCACATGTTTAAGTATCGTCACTAATTATTTACCGGTCACCCTATACAACATTAGTTTTAGTATATGCGAAACCTGATACACGTGTCTAGTATTTTTATGTAAAGAATCTATGTACAAAATGTCAAAACTGTATCATCTAAAATCTCAAAGTTATAAGCTTGTTCTGTTGCCTAGTTGTCCACACAAAAACGTGGTCACCACGCAGTGCGCGCCTCCAGCGTCGTCTTGAGCTCATTGATACTAATAATTTGGCAGTAGGTACCTAAATTATTGCGATAGGTACTCAAAGTCGCTCGGTATCTAACTTTTAACTTTTTTAAATATTTTTGGGAAAAAATATAACATGGTTTAAAAATGATTGGAATTGATTCAGTTACTTATTCTGAACAAACTATATTCAGGTTTCGCATATACTAAAAATAATGTTTTATATGGCTCGGGAATATTTAAACAATAAAGAAAAAACGAATGCATACTGTTCACAGAAACAACGATCGGAGTTAAACCCAATGACTATGAGCAGGAGGAGACTATTGAGACCTACGCTACTTTAACTGACAAATTTTACGGTTTTATTTGGGTCAGGCTTCAAAGAGTTTGGTTGCATTTGCCAATTATTTTCAATATGAGTTCTTTGGCGAAGAAACAAACTGAGGTTGTGAAAACTTTGAAAACTATCACGAGAACGGTAATTATAAGGCCAACATAAAATAATAGTTCCTTGTGGACCACTAAATCATGCTTGTATTGTCAACTGATATTGCTTCGTGTATCTTTCTTCAGATCATCACTAAACGTAAATCAGAGCGGAAACTCAACGTTTTTGCAGACCCTATGAAGGAGACCAAACCAGGTAATGAAATAATATCATCATCTGCCTAGCCTTTTCCCAACTATGTTGGGGTCGGCTTCCAGTCTAACCGGATGCAGCTGAATAACAGTATTTTACATGGAGCGACGGCCTATCTGACCTCCACAACAGTTAGACTGGTTGTCAGACTTTCGGGCCACTAACTACCTAACGACTGACAAAGATCTACAAATGACAGCCGGGACCAACGGTTCAACGTGCTTTCCGAGGCACGGAGGAAATTCGATATGTAAAGGGTGGTCACCCATCAACAGACCAACCTAGGCAAGCACGATTTAACCTAAAGATCGATCCGAGCGGCTTTTATTATTTAGCCACGAGCTCCTCGAGGTAATGACATAATATAAAGAATTTTGATGCCAATGTCAAGGGTTTTGATTTTTTTGCACGACACCCTAATTCTT
This sequence comes from Noctua fimbriata, assembly GCA_905163415.1. NCBI lineage: Eukaryota > Metazoa > Arthropoda > Insecta > Lepidoptera > Noctuidae > Noctua > Noctua fimbriata. The sequence continues at coordinate 59,157 of LR990950.1, read as the reverse complement.
ATTCTAAAATAAAACTAGTAAAAGTCCCGTCAAAATCGGTCCAGCCGTTTGAATCGGATTTTGTTGACAATTTCAAGGGTTTTAATTTTTTTGCACGGAACTCTCATATTTTTTCAAAATAAAAGTAGTTATGTTAGATTTTATAACATCATTTATAACAGCTATCGCTGCCAATAATAGTTCCGCCAAAATCGGCCCAACCGTATCGGAGATTAACCGGAACAAATAGACAGACAAACAAAAATTGAAAAAAATGAGTTTTTTTTATAAGTACCGTATATAAGGTCTATCTTTTCATACACGAAATATTTTAAGAGTAACTTCTATAAGTCGTAAAGTCGCCATAGCAACGAAAAAAAAATTTTCTGAGTGTTTTTTTACGAAATTATTATAATCACAGACTTATCATTATAAACTGGACTGAACACTCTACCAGAGAAACGTGACGAGAGAGATACTTATAACAGAGCCCTTTGTCTCTTTCCAATAGGGTGACCAGACATTTTTATAACAAATAAGAAACTTCGTTTTGACAGATAATTTATATACACGTAATTTATTTTACTTGTAGTGTAAGGTGATTGCCGGTTTAATATTTTTTACCATCTTTAACATTTTTATTTGTTGGCAATTGAGTGAAAGGGACAAAGGGCTCTCTTACGGCTATCTCTCGCCTCGGTTATGATAGCTTAACAAAAGTAAACCTACGGTGTGACAGTTAACGTTCATTTTTGAGTGTTTGAAATTTCGCAGAACTCAGTCCTGTATGTATACTAAGTCCATGATTATAATTCTAAAATTTTTTGAGACTTTTTGCATAAAACCTTTACTCCCATATTCAAACAATGACAATAGGTAAATTCGACGTAGTAAACTAGCGTAATAGATTGATGTTTAAAAATAAGGAGCTAGTATTTATTTTGTGGGTCAAGTAATTTTAAATTATTTATTTTTTATAAAAAAATCCTTTGAAATGGCTTCGTTATAGCCGTTAGATGATTCTCTGAAAATATTTCGTGTATGAATAGTTAGACCACTTTCATATGTAGTCACTAAAAAGATGTTATTTTGATATTACAAACAGACACGTCAATTTCATTTATTTGTATGTTTTTTTGTGGATTAATACTACGAACTCAGTCAACTCAACAAAAACATTTCAGGTTACAAGTCCGTCTTAGACCAACTGCTGGAAGCAGGCGAAAAACAAGAAACCTTCACGGATGATGAGATCAGGGAACACTTGGACACCATCATTGGAGCCGCTTATGATACTTTAACCAAGGCCCTGACGTTCTGCTTAGTTTTGGTGGGATCTCATCCAGATGTCCAAGCAAGAGTGTTTAATGAGTATGTCTAATCTATCCGAATTTTGCTTACTACTTTTAGTCGTCGACGTCACATCTCGCGAGGTCAGTCCTATTCTCATTTGAAACGCCTTACATAAACATTTTTCTTGTTAAAATATTTCTCAGACTGCAAGATGTTCTCGATGATCCAGACAGAGACTTAACCAAACTCGATCTACCAAAGCTGGTGTATTTGGAAGCGGTATTGAGAGAGACCTTGAGATTATACCCTCCTGTTCCAAGAATAGGAAAGTGCAGTCAAGCAGCTGTCAAGCTAAGTATGTACAGCTGTGTAACAGTGTGGCTAATAACATCTAAAGCGGGCCTCTGTACGGCACCTCGGTGGTTGTCGACTGCTTAACCGCATTAATGTTTTGACCGCCATTGTCTCATATACGTGCCAAACAAACGACACAAGTATGTGTGTGCGTTCTTAGTGGACGTCTACCAACTATTAACTACCTTCCTGCCAAATTTCAAGTTTGTAGCACAAAAAATGGAGGACTTTCAAACAAACTTGCGAGAGCCATTAGACCTCCTTAATCCGGCTCTGTCGCAAAATCCGTTCTTAGCGGACGTTTACTGACTATAAACTACCTCCCTGCCAAATTTCATCTTTATACGTCAAGCGGTTTTCGATGTTTCGTGATGAGTGAGTGACCTTTTGCTTTCATATATTTAGATATTTGTCATATTTGAACCTCTCTTTCAGTACCAAATTTTTAGTGCAAAGAGTAAAGACAAAAGGAAAAATAAAACAAAATTAGTTTTCAGCCATTCCGACTACACTACGACTACTAAAACCTATTTACGTAAATTATTAAATTTATCATAGAAATAGCGTATGAGGTTACCAACTAAATTTTAAAAAATTAACATCTTTTGTGTCTGTTGGTCGATTTTGATGAAATAAACGCTAAATAATACCCACAACAATGCTTCTTATTTTGTAATATTTCGATTTTGAATACAATGAGGGGTTTTTACGTGATGCGCGCACAAACCAACAGACAAACCGACTAACAGACAAAAATTAAAAAATACTTTTTTTTATTTTCTATTACTTATTTCTCGCACCTTTCCGTGATTTTTTTGCAAAAATCTGTAATGAACAGACACGGAAAGTCTACGATTGTATTATATGTATAGATGTTTGATGTTGTTTGTTGTGTGTTTGTGTGTTTGTGTGTGATGTGTGTGTTGTTGTTGTGTTGTGTTTTTATTTTTAATTTTTATATGGTATATCTTATAGCATCGTATTGGACGAGTCTGTAATGATGTTATAATTGGTGGTAAATAAATAAATAAATAATAATGTATAGATTACCCATATTAGCAAACAAAAGTTTTTGTTTGGATTTGAAACAATAATGCCGGCGCGGAACACATGACGTTCAACCAATCAGCGCGTGAGGTGCGTCGTCCTCCGTCGCATGCCATTTCACAATTTGACGGTTCCACTTCGATAGATTATAATCTACCGAAAAATAAAGCGTTAAATTGTAATCAGTATGCTACGGTACACAATATTTCGACAGTTTACATCTCGCTAAATAGATTATAATCTAACGGTTTTTACAATTTTACGGTGTATATTGCACCCGTGCGAAGCCGGGGCGGGTCGCTAGAAGGTCTATAAATAACTTCCATTTCAGAGAACTACACCCTGCCAGCTGGTAGTACCATTGTAATTTCACTGTACGCTATGAACCGGCACCCCGTGTGGGGCGCAGACGCGAATGAGTTCAAGCCGGAGCGGTGGCTGGTCCCCGCCACCTTGCCTGAGAACCCCAACGCATTTGCTTCCTTCAGTATTGGCAAACGAAATTGCCTCGGTATGTATTAACTAGAATATGCTCGCGCCGAGTTCGGTAGTTATCCCACGGGATTGTACTACCGGGATAAAAAGAATCTTGGTTATAAACTATCTGTGTGCCTAATTTCACCCAAATACGTTCAACCGTTTGTGCATGAAAGAGGAACAAACATCCATCCATACTCACAAACTTTCCTTCCTTTCCCATCCAAAAAAAAAAAGGTGTAAACGAACTCTTCACGAAGCCGTCAACCAAGCATTTTGTACATCAAACTAAGCAACTCTTCGCAAAAAATATTGCTGGGAAACGACTTTTTTTGGGGTGAAAAATTTGGTTTTACGTTAGGACTCAATGTAATGGCCGGCATAGTACGGGGCTCATGGAGGTATTTAAAGTAAAGATATAACATTAAAAACTTATGAAAAAGTTGTAACTTTGACCCCCAATACCTCCGTAATTAGAAGGTTCTCAGCCCCCGTAGCGTCAAAGAAATCCTTGTGTCGACACAAAGACAGATTTCTTTGCACTATCTGTCATTTTGTCGATTCTTCCGTCAAAGAAATCCTTGTCTACGGTGGTCATGCTACGGGGGCAGGTATGTCTAGATGTCGACAAAAAAAAAAAATTGCAATGACGTTTTGAGAGCACTAATGATGACAAAATTGCACAATTAATTAATACGCCTACTCGGGTACGCCCTTAATTCAGAAATCCTGAGTGCAGTAAAGAATTCAAGGTCTCCCAAGACTAAGATACCTTTATGCCTGAGGAGAGTAGGTACTACTTTTCACACCTTTATTAAACATGACTAATGACATGAGTCATAAGTCATGTTTACCTATTTATGTAACAATTCATTATTTTAAACTTGAACATGTAACTGAATTTTGTCCCTAAGAAATGTGCAGAATGGTCGGTTGATGGCTTCGTGAAGGGTCCGTATACACCTTGTATGTACGGGTCTCCCTTGTTTGACCGAAAGGAATTTGACAAATTTTCGCTTCCCAAAACATTTTTCGCATAATTTCATTTGCCAAATTATTACTTAGCTAAAAGTCTGTTCACAAAACGTTTTAACGCAAACCTAATGTTTGGGAAATGAACGTTTAAACTATAACTTGTTTACCAACTAGTACTTTTGACATTTTTTATTTAGTCAAATATTTCAGTTGGAATAACAGTTTTTACGCAAAATCAAATAAGCCAAATATTTAGGTTTTCAATTCACCCTTTCCTATTCAGTCAAATGCTACAATGACAAAAATGTGAACTGCTAAGTGGGTAGGAGGTAAATCATAAATGTTGCACAATGTGGGTTAGTCAAGCAAAACACTATCTAGTTCTATCTAGTTTTAACCTAACCTAATAAGTAATTATCCTAATCTAAATAGTTCAGTTCCGGGTAACCTACTAAAAACAATCTCTTTTTTCTATTAATGCAAGTCGTTTCTGGCACTCGCCGGCCGCTGGCGCGGCACCGCTAGCTTCGCTCGCTCGGTTCTTGCGTAGGAGGTCACAGTTATAACCTAACCTAACCTACCCATTTTGTTTAAAGAAGAAATTAACATAATCTAAATAGTTGAGTTCCGGGTAAACTACTAAAAACAATTTTTTTTTTCTATTAATGCAAGTCGTGTCTGGCACTCGCCGGCCACTGCCGCGGCACCGCTCGCTTCGCTCGCACGGCTCGTGCGTAGGAGGTCACTGTTATAATAGGTTAAAACAGTGACCTAAAACCTAACCTAACCATTTTTAACCTAACTATACTCCGAAATAAAATTGCTAATGTCCATTGTGAAAAAATTAAAATTGTAATGTAAAAATATTTTGCATTAAACAAATGATTATATTAAAATAAAATTGGTTGCATTTTTTAATTATATGATTCCCAAAAAATCTTATTTTTGCCTTAATATTTTTTGTCTTAACAAATCATTTCACCAAACGTTTATTGTCTGAAGATTGTTTGCTGTAATAAATCATTTGATTAAAGACCAAATGCCATAATGACATTATACTTGGTAATATTTTGCCAAGTAAAAAGAACCATGCCCATCTGTGCCCCAGAAATGCCCAGATAAAGTAAATTACAAGATAGTACAAATAAATGAAAACTAGAATTAAGTTGTTAATTTTGAAACTTATCAAGCACTGGATAAAAAAAACGAAAAAAAAAGACTTCTTGTTTACATTGCAGTACTTAGTAACTTTGATAATTAATGTATGTTTCATTCATTCATTCATGCACTAAAAGTGCAGTTTATTACGGTCTAGAATCACGTCCTTTGGCCGATTTATTAATTCGTTGTGATAGTGTTGTTACTTGTTACCGATGATAACGAATATCTACCTACTATTAGTGTTGCGGTTTTATAATATATATGCGGTTTTTTTTAATATAAATCAACGCTTCAAATAAACAAATATAATTCAAGCAAAAATCTAATAAAGTAATGGCTCTAATTTAATTTGGGCAAAAGACTTAGCTCCAAGTCAAAAACATTCCAAAAAACTATCGGGTGAGTGGTGACTCCAGACTGTCAAGTGTCAATCATTAATTCAGTCTGCGTCTGTTTTTGTGTGTTCTCCGATTTTGCTCTTCCGTTCGATAAAAAATCTACCTCGGCTTCGTTTTATGGATATTGATAGTGTCGTTTTATTCGGTGACTTCGGCTGGGCTAGATATGAAACGATTTTAACAGCACCAGCATCATATTTAGATAATATATTACTTGTTATTGAAGAATAAACCAATAAACACTATTACACTTCTTTTTATTTTTTTCGAAACCTGTACCATTTCACCACAAACCTTTAATACAGTGACATACCGGTATTTTGTCAGTCTTAAAGCATTATTTTACCCCATTTAATTGAATTGAAATAATAGAAAAGGTAAACAACCTACTAATAATTGTAAATACTTAACAGACAGTACTTAATACAAATAAATTAAGTATTTGAGTCAAGCAGTTAATTGATGTCAATTAAATATATAACCACAATGTGATTTTATAATCTCATCAGAAATACTGGTTTGTTACGAGTACTTACTGGTCTCTTTCCATATTATTATTTACTCGAGTACCTACTTAAGTTTTGCATCTAACCAAATTGTTTTCACATTTATATTGATGGAGATACTATGGAGACAGATTAGATAAATCCAAATAACTGAAATGTTTACAGACATTTAAGTGTATAAAAGAACACTGATCTGGCCTAGCTTATGTGATGATTATGAAGTTCCTAGTGGAAAACTAATAGCAATGCTGTCTGTAAACGATAAAATGTATAAACAATATGTAGGCAGTTATCACGTTTAACGTCCAATAACTTTTCAATCAGTGCTTTATATGACATTAAATCTAGATATCATAAAAATACTGTTATTAAGTTATCATATGACATAGAGCTGCAATTTGGGCATTGCTTGGCATTGCTGACTTTCACCTCCATACTAATATGGGCATGGTCCTTTGACCAAATAAAAATATGCGTACTAAAATCATTCGAAATATTGCAATGGTATAAAAAAAGGTTGCTAAAATTTGTTTGGGTAATGAAATTTTGTCAAAATCTTTTCGGCAAAACAGCAGGATCCTTGTATGTATTCTTCATTCTAAGGGTCGAAACTGTATTTGTATTGTATACATGCAGAAGTGGTGTGCTCAACAACAGACAGACAGTTAGGTACATATAGTTTTATACAGCTTGCCAAAAAGTAGGTTTCTACAAGCGTTTTCTTTCTACTTTTTTACTTTTATTTACAAATTTCAGGTAAACAATACGCCATGATGGCTATGAAGACCACGATGGCGTATATTTTGCGGCGATACAACGTCACCGCAGATATCAGGAATGTGCAATGTTTATGTGATATAATTTTCAAACCTGTGGCTGGACACCAAATAAGTTTAAAATTAAGAAACTGATCGCGAGCGCCTTGACTGCAAGGCAAGGTACACTTTTTCGAAATCTAGCTCTGTTGTTCAATACTCGGTTTGAATTCCTCTGTTAGAAAATTATATCATATTAAATCTAATTTGTAATACCTTTAACATTATTTTTATTTACCTATACAATACCAGCTTATGCTCGTGACTTCGCCCGCGTGCGGTTCGGTAATTGTCCCACGGGAGCGTGCTACTGGCATAACAAGTATCCTGTGGTAGTATTATATTATCTGTGCCTGTGTTAAATCCAGACTATAAACTATCTGTGTGCCTTTTCATCCAAATCCAGTCTGTAGTTTTTGCGTAGCTGTACAAATTCTAACGCCAAAAAATCGCCAAGTATTGTTTTTATGTTTGTTCTTTGTGCCGTTTACATATACCCAACTGCGACATTTTTTTTATGCAGAGGACACGGCATTGATCATTCATAATGACGACTGGGATAGAGCTAGGCTAAGTACAGAGCATTATCTTCGTCTAGTGATGGATTGGCTTTCCTCAAATCTAAACTTAAATGTGGAGAAAACAAAGGCAGTCTGCTTTTCATTTTGTTACACAAACTTAACTGCAACAGATTCTCACCTGATTAACGCTCATACATGTTTAGAACACAATACTATAGGGCCTGCAATTGTCTTACTCTGTCCCTAGTTTCAAACATTAAGTACCTCGGCGTAACTATTGATGAAAGACTGACTTGGCGACCTCATATTATGTGCTCATATCGAGGCATTATCAACTCGTATGAGGCAATTAATATATGTCGGGTATGTCAGGATTTATTCTGTTAGGCTCGTACATCATGTGTGCAGACGATGGGTTTCGTGCTATGAAAACACACTTTTTCTTTTTTTTATGATGGGAAATCATCAAATGACCCCCCCCCCCCCCCGCTCTGGGCGGAGCGGAAGGGAGTGTCAAATCAAATCAAATATGTTTATTTGTTAGAATATGGTACAAATAGATGTTACAATATTGGTGCCAGCATATCCTGCCATAATATGGCGTACAAATACTTTTTTTTTTACAAAAATAAAATAATACAAGCTTACATTACTAACCTCTTAATAATTACCAATTAGAGAATACATTTGAAAAATATATTAATAAAGATTGAGTTTGAATTGTAGTAGTAATAATCTATACTGATATTATAAAGCTGTCTATACTAATATTATAAAGCTGAAGAGTTTGTTTGTTTGTTTGTTTGCTTGAACGCGCTAATCTCAGGAACTACTGGTCCGAATTGAAAAATTATTTTAGTGTTTGATAGCCCATTTATCGAGGAAGGCTATACGCTATGACCAATAGGAGCGGAGGATTTATGAAAAAGATTGCAAAAACGGGGAAAATCCAAGCGCAGACGAAGTTGCGCGGGTCAGCTAGTAATTAATAAAGACCGCACGCTCGCCTGGCGATCCTGTTCCAGTCAGCCTTTGAGTCAGGGTCGCTGCCAGAGTTTCTGACAACAGGTATAACCCACCTGCTCCATAAATCGGGTAGTACTGCGGAGCCCAAAAATTATAGACCGATTACCTGTCTTCCGACGGTCTATAAAGTTCTTACATCCATTTTGAGAGCTAAAATTAACAAACACATTGATGACAATTCTATCATGTCCGCTTCTCAAAATGGATGTAGGAACGGGTCCCGCGGTACTAAGGAGCTACTCCTCATTGATATGGCCATTAGTCAACAGGTTCGCCGTTCCCGAAGGGATCTGTCGACATGTTGGATAGACTATAAGAAGGCCTATGACTCGGTGCCACATACATGGCTCATGAGGGTGCGCACCTTCCTGATGTAATGTATGGGGCAATGGAGGACAGTCCTTCGCTATCCAGGATGTCGGCAAATCCAGAGGAATAGCGAGCCGATAAGGATAGAGCGAGGTATATTTCAGGGCGATAGTTTGAGTCCACTTTGGTTCTGCTTAGCCTTGAATCCTCTTAGCACGCTGCTGGAGGATTCAGGTCTAGGTTATCGGTTGAGGAGAGGTGGTCAAGTTATATCTCATCTCCTTTACATGGATGACCTAAAACTCTTTGCCCCCAACGATTTGCAACTGATGGAGCTACTGAAGGTAACTGAAACTTTCAGTAGCGCCATCTGGATGGAATTTGGTGTGGACAAATGTGCGGTCATGCATGTAAAGCGAGGTGAGATTGTGGAATCTGTGGGAACCCAGCTCTCGGATTCCATAAATCTTAGATCTCTCTCAGCAACCGAAACCTGACATGAAGCAATCGTTGAAGGAGCGCTTCTTTGGCCGCCTGAAAAAAGTATTTAATATAATTCTTTTATCAGGCGGCAATAACGTACGTGCCTTCAACGGTTGGGTCATGCCGGTTCTGATGTACTCTTTCGGCATACTCAAATGGACTCAAACAGAACTAGACGCTCTGGATAGGAGGGTCCGTACATTGTTGACGGCATATCGAATGCATCACCCGCGTTCTTCTGTTATTTGACTGTATATCCTGCGGAAGTGTGGGGGTCGAGGCTTTTTAAACGCTAAGACTCCACAATCGCGAGATATGCAGTCTCAGGGAATATTTCCTTGAAACCGACGTGGGGATGCATCGAGATGTGGTCGCGGTGGACAAGGGCCTCACCCTGCTCTCCTTGGCTAAAGAGAACTGGCGCAAACCTGTAGTGCTTGACATTAACGACCGCATGGAGGTATGGCAGAGTAAGGAGCTCCACTTGGCTCTCTCTTAGATACAGCATGTGGTCCTAAAAGCTCTAATCAGGAAGTAGCTCATGAATTTGTAAATTTCTTTACCGATATACCGTTAAAAACTACGAAGGCTCTAAATTCCTCTCCTGAAGTCTCAATTGGTTTATTAAAGGCGAATGTATCTGGCTGCCCGGCTGAATTTAAATTTAAACACATAAGCCCAATGATAGTTATTAAAGCTTTCCGGCAAATAAAAGTCAAACTGACCGAAGATCTTTGGGGAATGTCTATCAGAGTTTGTACATCCATAGTTGAGACTATAGCACCATACCTAGCTTTAATTTTTAATTTGTGTGTAGACCAAGGAGTTTTCCCTGATTTAATGAAATACAGTAAAGTCATACCTCTGTTAAAATCCGGAGATAGTCAAGATACAAATAATTATAGACCTGTATCCGTGTTGCCAGTTTTTAGAAAGGTGTTTGAAAAGGTAATGTTGAATCAAATGCTCAATCATTTTAACACCAACAGAATCTTACACAATCAACAGTATGGTTTCACCAAGGGACGTTCTACAACTGACGCCGGTGTAACCTTATTAAAGCACATTTTTACTGCGTGGGAAGAGTCTCAAGACGCCATAGGATTATTTTGTGACCTCTCCAAAGCATTTGATTGCGTAAATCACGACACGTTACTTTTGAAACTTGAGCATTACGGACTAGGTAAACTTGCACTTGGTTTGATAAAATCTTATTTGAATGATAGACAACAACAAGTTCAAATAAATGGTGTTAATTCAAAGGGTTTAAAAGTAAAAATGGGGGTTCCACAAGGCTCAATTTTGGGTCTTTTCCTCTTCTTAGTATATATTAATGATCTACCCTATTTATTGAAACACCAACCTCAAAATATGGTGTTATTCGCTGATGACACTTCCCTAATTTTTAAGATAAATAGACGGGCCCAAAATCTAGATGACGTGAATAATGCCCTACTTCAGGTCCATAACTGGTTCACAGCAAACAATTTAGTATTAAATGAAAAAAAAACGAAATGCATAAGATTTGCTTTACCGAATGTTAAAAGTAGCGATTGTGATATAGTATTGAATAAAGAGAAGCTTGAATTTGTAGATAAAACAGTTTTCCTGGGGATTACGCTTGACTCAAGGCTACAATGGGGTTCTCATTTAACATCTCTAGCGGGGCGGCTAAGTTCAGCAGCATATGCTATTAGAAAAATCCGTCAATATACGGATGTAGATACCGCTAGACTGGTCTATTTTAGCTACTTTCATAGTATAATGTCTTATGGAATTTTGCTATGGGGACGGACTGCAGACATTGAGTCTATTTTTATTCTGCAAAAAAGAGCCATCAGAGCCATATATAATCTTCGAAGGCGTGATTCTCTAAGGGAACTGTTTAAGGAAATTAACATCATGACGGTACAGTGTCAATACATCTATGAAAACATAATGTATGTAAGAAAAAATCTACATCTTTTTAATAAAAGAGGCGACAGACACAATTACGGTACTAGAAATAGAGACCAATAAGTTCAGCCAGGCTTCAGACTCGCTAAAGTAGACTCATCTTTCATGGGGTACTGTTTGAGATGCTATAATAAAATTCCACAAAGTATTCTTGAACTGAATGAAACTAAATTTAAAACATGCATTAAACGCACACTATGTAAGAAAGCATACTGCTCCACAAGGACAGGGGCGCATAAATGGATAACATTAAACAGAATGTTGGAGCTGCTGAAGATTGTAGAACTATCTTTGCAATGTATAAATTCAATCTCTTTAGTATTATATAACCGCATAGCCCATATTGTGTGATCACTCTGTACTAGAAAACTGTCATTCGCTGGAAACCTACGTATTTTCTTGACTTGAATGTGCCCTGGCGGTTAAGAGTATGTCATTCTCACTAAAATGTCTCGCTGATGGTGGCGCGTGTGTCGGATCATGGTGTTCCCTTCAAAATGGTTGAGTTGAATGGTGCCGATACATGCGTCATGTTCGTGGACGGGCGCTGTCAGTTGTGACTGGTCATCTATTGGTTGCCACAGTTTATTTGAATTAATTATTTTATTTTTACTATGGACACTTTTAAAGTACACATCTTGCTACATCGTTCTCACATAATGTACCATCTCAACATAAATGATGTAACCAAGTTATTGTAAAAGTATTCTGCTTTAAAAGAGTGTCCATGGAGTTTCTTGCCCGTTCTTCTCCATAGAGATCTACGTTAGGGAATGGGCAACTACAGTACTTTCACAGTTTTTATGCCTTGTGACTGGGACTGTAGCTATTTTTTCATTGTTGTCTTTGTTTAGACAATTCAAAAGTGCCTGTAACTGGCCTATTTGAAATAAATGCTTTGATTTTGATTTTTTTATTTCTCTTGACTTGGCTCGCGAGGTTGTCGACATGTGGGATGTGGACTCAGCGATCATTGTGCCGATAGTCGTCTCAGCCCATGGCTTAATTGCCAAGAGCCTCGACCAATACCTGAGGAGGCTCTCGTTAGGCAGCTGGATCAAGGTCTTGATTCAGAAAGCGGTACTTTTGGACACGGCTCGTATTGTTAGGAGGTTCCTCTCTCTGGAGCCCTGACCGCCGGTAGCTTGGACCCTGTTCCCGATACCGGTGGGCTACTATTTTTTATATTTTTAAATGTTTTTTTATATGGTTTTTGTTAAAAAATATTTAAAAATGTAATTAGTATGTAGGAAAATAAATAAAGGAAATTAATAATAATAATTTGTTGATTAAATAAAATATTTAAGAAAGAAATTAAAAAAAAAAATGGCAATAGTAAGTCAGAAAAATTAATAAACGAAATAATTATTAATGACCATGTAATTTTCATGTGACTTAAGGTTATTTTTATTATTTAGCTGTACTTGTCATTAACGACTTATCCTCTAAGTATTCTTGAACACTGTAATAGTTTTTTCCTAATAGTATTCGGGACAATACCCTTTTGAATAACGGCAATGGCAAATCTTGAATACTATTTGGCAAATGGTTATATATAATAATTGCCATGCCGTAAGTATTTCTTTTAAATAGCATTAATTTTATTTGGGGTAATTTTAATTTGTCTTTGTGCCGTGTTCTACTATTTATTTTGTAAGTGCTTTTTTCGAATGAATTATATTTTTTCTTTACAAAAATGCATTTTTCAAAAATATAAAGACATGGTAAAGACAGTATTTTAAGGTTTTTATATAACGGTTTACAGCTATCTAAAAAGTGGGCTCCACACATTGCCCGGATGCACTTTTTTTGTCCTTTAAAAACACTTTGCACGTCTACTGAGTTCCCCCAAATTATAAGACCATATATGAGTACAGATGCTATATAAGCATGGTAAGCAACCATTGCGGTATTTAGATTAACCAAACAAAGCGATCTATTTTTTTGAGTATTTTTTCTATGTGTGGTTTCCAACTGCAATTTTTGTCCACAGTTATACCTAAGAATACACATTCATTAACGATGTTTAAGGGGGAATTGTTATACTGGATGTCTAGACTATCTGTGTTTGAGTCGAGTGCTTGAAATTTTATTATATTTGTTTTTGTCCTGTTTATTTTTAAGTTTTTTTGTCTAGCCATTTAATTGCCTTGTCTATATAGCAATTCGCTTTTCCAAGTCTTTGTTATCGTCGCTTTTAATAATTAATGTTGTGTCATCAGCAAATAGTATGCACTCCTCGTTGATCGCGTCTGGTAGGTCGTTGATGTATACTAGAAAGAAAAGAGGGGATAAAATTCCTCCTTGAGGCGTGCCGAAGTTGTTTTGTCTGTATTGTGATCTAAATTTTTTTTGTTCATTTAGATAATTTCTTGTTATTTCTACGCATTGTTTTCGGTCGGTAAGAAAGCTTTTGATCCAATCGTTGGCTTTCCCGCGGATTCCATAGTGAGAAATTTTTGAGAGTAATATTTTATGACAGACAAAGTCAAAGGCTTTTGTCATGTCTAGAAAGACACAGCCTATTTTGGATTTTTGGTTTAGACTTTCGGTTATTTGTTTAATTAAGGAGAAACATGCTGAGGCCGTCGAACTCCCCTTCCTAAATCCAAACTGTTCTTTTTTAAGGATGTCACATGATGTCAAAAAGTTCTCTATTTTATTACACATAACCTTCTCAAATATTTTCGATAATATGGGGATCAAAGTGATTGATTTGATAATTACTCATATCTGACTTTAAGCCTTTCTTGTATAAAGGTTTGACAATAGACCTTTTCAGTCGATGAGGGAAGACTCCTTCACTTAGGGATAAATTTATTATGTAGCTTAAATTGTTGTATTCGAATTGGAGGGGAATCGGGGGAATAAGGTTTAGGATTTCTTTGTATTGTATGTTATTTTTTATCAAGATACATGAACCACCCCGGCGCTGGTTTGATTGAGAGAAGCATGATGCCATTTTATAGTTGTGAATTCTAAGGTTAGATTCAGAACCACTTTTAAGAAAGGTTTCCGTGAGACATATAATGTCTATGGAACCCAATTCAAGTTGTAAGTCTGTTAGGGCTACTTCTATTAATTCTTGCTTATTTAGTACTCCGGCAATATTTTGGTGAATTAACGTAATTGCTGTGGCTTTATTTTGAACCACGAAAAAACCTATTATTTGTATTTGTTTTGTTTGTTATTCTTTCAAAATAGGTTGTAATTTTTGTTTGTGTTGTTTTTAGGGGTCTTGCTTGTGTTTCAGATTTAGGGTGTTGTGTATGTGTGGTCGTTGGTTTTGTTCTAGCTTGTTTATTCTTATATTGATTGAGGAATTCTGTTTGGTATTTTTTATAATCAATTCTCGCATTCAACCCAAAACACAAATATCCCAGATATTCCTGTTGGTAACTTTTCATATGACTAGCATTAACATTATGTTTTTTCGTAAACTTGTGTATTTTTACATATTTACAATTCTTATAGTTTTGTATAATCAATTCTAAATTATAATTGATTGTTTCTTCGTTCAAGTACGGGTTATATTGCTCATTAGTGATGAATACGGTATAGTTGCGTAGTTTATATAATACGTTACATAATTCCGTTATAAATGAATAAGGGTTTTTATCGTTAGACCCTAACACTAAAATGATTACATCGTCCGGGGTTAATCTCTTTATGAAGTCGTCATTACAACTATTAAGTATTTGCGCACTCGTAGCCGCTGGCTTGTTAAAAGACTTTACTTTGTAGTTATCATTTCATTTGTTGGACCTGGTGTTCGTCAAGGTTTTATTGAGACCGTGGGCTTGTTGATCTCCGAAGATGTAAATGTTATGTTTATTGGTGACTTTAAATGAATCAGCCTTGCTTTCGTTAATACAGTTGGGCTGTGATTCATTTTTCTTCTCCGCGGTTAGCTGTTGCAATGTACCAGTAGCGCCATCTATCGGTTGAGAGGTACTAATATCCTCCTGGTCGTTGTTGTCGGTGCTGGCAGCGATGGTCTCATCCAATGAAATATCATTACAGCTGCTTTTGGGTTTTCTTTTTCGAACTGACTTTTTATAAGATGGAGATCCATGGTTAACTTCTTTAAACTGTACTATTTTTCTCTCTTGTTCAATCGTTTTTTGTTTTAGCTGGTTATTTTCAGTTGTTAAAATGTCTATTTCTTGGTGTGCGCTTTCTAGTTCATTTTTTAGTTTGTATATTTCTTCCTTTAGTGCTTCTACATCTTCTGAATGGGTTGTGGATAGGTCTGGTAAACTTCTAGTATATGGATTAGACGTGACTGATGTGTAGGATAAGTTTACTGATTCGTTGAAAATATTTGTTTTATTTCTCCTAAGAGTAACATTGTTGAAACTCCTTCGCCTTTCCAAGTTATCCATAATTGTGAATATTCTGTATATATACTAACACATCTATTATTAATTAGTGTCAGCAAATTTGTTTACACCGTTTGTTGTAGTGTTATTATGTTATTATGAACACAGATGTCGTGTTTGTACTCACAATGCAACTTGGTACCCTTTATAGTCCTTCAAGTCCTCAAAAAAGTAATAACTTTCTACCAAATACTAAAATATTTTTTGCACTGGTATCCCTGTCGTTACTTTTGCGCTGCCTGGTGGTAAGTAGCGGTACTATCTTGGTTCATCTATTCACCGCTTGGTGAGTTGCTGGCGCTAGTTGTCAAACATTGATCACAGTTTAAAGGTCAATCTTAAAAGACTTTGTCATAACGGTGTTTATATTATTATATTTCGTAATTATTTCACTATTTTATGATAAAAACTGCACTTATGTTCACTATTTGACATTAATTAGAGTAAGGTTGTGGCGAATTTCTATTATTATCACAGATTTACTGTTTGTGAAGCATTTTGAACTGGAACATAATCTGGACTTAAGTTTTTATATACTTGTCATTGATAGTCACAAATAATATCACTTGCAGATTGTAGTTATTGCACTGAGTTCCACTACTTTTTGGTCAATTTAGAAGGTTTATTATTAAATTATAAATTACGTAGGACATTTATGTAAACAGTTGTCGGTGTTGCCAGCCTCTTTTACATCAAGTGTCAGACTTGTACTGACTAAAACCCATCCATGTTCCTTCTTTGCTCTTTGTGTTCCAGGGCCGCGGTATCTTTTTCGAACAGTCCCGCAGCCCTGGCAGGCATCGGCCCGTGCGGACCCCTACGTGGTTGCTGACATCTCTTTGAGGCGCGCGTGGAACACGAACGCGCCGTCGACACGGTGTGTCGTCATAAGACGGCCGGACGGCGAGCTAGCCCATAACTCGCCGTCCACAGGCCCGCGCCTACGGTGGCCGGCCACCACGTGACCCCCGACGCCCAGGGCGTCTCCCGCGGCGGCTGGGACGTGAGGCTCTTTCCCTCTCACGTCCCGCCACCTCCTTCACTAGCATGACTGCTTCGCAGAAGGAGGTGACGGCTTCCCATTCCCTCTCGCTCCGGTCCATGGCTAGAACCAGGGCCGGGCGCGAGAGGTCGCCGCCGCCAATCGCCTCTACGAGGACACGGCGCTGCTACGCCCAAGCGGCGCAGACCTCCACAGTGTGCTGCACCGTGTCTTCCGGACGATCCTCACAATGGAAACACCCGGGCGTTTCCTCCCGCCCGATTCGGTGCAGGAACCTCCCGAAACAACCGTAACCGGTGAGGACCTGCGTCAGACGGAAGGTGAGGGCGCCGTGGCGCCTCTCTAGCCACTCCTCAAAGAGGGGACTTATCGCCACTATGGTGGCGTGCCCTGCACGGGGTTGCGACAGTCGCTTATTCCATGTCACCATGAGATCGCGCCGGAGTTCTGTCCGCTGAGCGGCAATTTACCGCGGTAGCGGAGTTTCCCCCCGACGTAGTACCTCCGCGCGCCATTCGTGAAGGCGCGCGAGGACTATCGCCTCCAGATCCCATGGCGGCAATCCGGCAAGGAGGGTCGCCGCCTCACCGGAGATCGTGCGGTACCCCCGGACTAGCCTTAGGGCTATCCCCTTTTGGGGTGCGTTCAAGTAGCGGGCAGCTTGCCGCCTCAGAGAACGCGCCCAGACCGGGGCCCCGTAAAGGGCCATGGACTGCACGACCCCCGCGTAGAGCCTCCGGCAGGAGGCGTTTGGACCCCCCAGGTTGGGCAGGAGCCGCTTGAAGGCAGCCCCGGTCCGTTCCAGTTTGGGGGCCAAACGTCGGAAATGCTCCACGAAGTTCCACCGGCTGTCGAGGACGAGTCCCAGGTACTTCAGCGTCGATCCGACGCCGATGGAAACCCCTCCTTCTGTCAGTTGGGATCCCGACGGTGGCGCATTCCGAGGCCCATGAAAACACATGGCACTTCCGAAAACATCCTCCAAAGCGGGCGGTCTACTGGTGGTCCCAGGAGATAGCAGACCTCCGCGCGGCCTGTATAATTGCCCGGAGGATCTACTCACAGGTTCGCAGGTTACGCCGCCGTGATGAAGAGCTGGAGATCCTACAGACCCAATTTGTATGGTTAGGGACCTTACACCTTGAGTTGATGCTGATTGATACACTGATTACTGATTGATTGATATTTATTGATAAAAGTATGATTGAATGATAGGTGAGTGCACGCGGTGTGAATGCTATTCGTGTACTAAATTGGCCGGCCCGGCGCAGGTAAAATGCTGACATATTGATATGAAAACTGTGCTGTGCTTGCACTGTACATGCTCCAGGCCGGGAGAAGATAAGGGTGCACAGGGTGATATGAATCGTGATGAGTTACAAAGTGATAAAACATGATTTCTTATAAAATAACTTAAATAACACTACATTGATCTGTATTGACTTCCAAAACGTGGTGGATGTCGTGGGATGATACTTGATCTGTCAATGCCTCAGCTTCCTTCGCTCTGGCATTCTTGATGGCCAGAGTGATGACTTCTAAATCCTTTTGCCGCTTGATAGTCTCTTCGGTGTCGTTCAGTGCGGCAGTGGATGGTATAGTCAGATCGATGATGTGATTTATAGACGGAATCTCAATATCCATGACGTCTGTTTTTGTATGGATTGAGTTAGTTAAGCTTTGGTGCGAATAAATCGTAAATGTTTGACCTTTGACTACGCAACCGTCACCGAGTGTCAGTACCCCGGCCTTGTTGAGTCATTCAGCAGTAATATGATCCTCACATATGATTCGCACGGTGCATTGTCCGCAACAATAATACAAATATGAGTTGACGATGCTTAATTCCGTCCACTGATCTATACATTCTTTGGTTTCGGTTTGACATTGATTTGCAACTTGATCTTTTACACACAGATTGTTGTCTGAGGTCATTTGATAAATAGGCCTTTTCAGAGGACAAATGAAGTCGTCCTGGTCGTAAGGCGTACATCTTCCCCAATCGTCTGCCGACATCGGTATGTACGAGTCTTTGTGGATGTTTATCGCTAAGTGATGCGCGATAGGTGTGATGGTGATCATGCTTTCCGCTACTTGCAGTGGGATTGGTATGAGGTTGTAAAGCTCATAATCTTCTCTAGTCACAAGTGGAATCTTGACTTCAAAAATCATGTATTGTTTCGTTGTTCTCGCTTTTACTTTTAGTAAATGATATATCTTTGCCAGATCCGTTTTAATATTATTTATGGGTATGGTCAGCTCCTTTGAAAGTTGTCCTGTTATTGTATTGAGTTCATCTCTCAGTTGTGTTGGTGTTAAGAGGTGAAAGTTGAGTTTTTCATAGTAGATATTCGCCACTGTATCCACCAGCGTTTCTTGGATATTTTTCAGGTCTGACAGCATTTTGTTTGCCACCAAGGCTGATAAAGTGAAGTCAATTCTGCTATCTGTCTTTTGAATCTGCTCTTTTAGTTTGTTCATTCCCAGGTTGCAGTTGTTTATGTGTTGATTAATGAGTTTATGTTGTTTTTCCAAGGCGGTTTCTACTCGTTTGATGACATTCAATTCTGCTTCAACGATTGATGTCTGATTTTTCCACAATAAGGCAAGGTGTTTTTGATCCTTCTTGATAACGTCGATATCTTTCTGATATTTCTCGGCAAAATATTCGTCCAATACTCCGAATAAACTACGTGCGACGTAACCTACTCCGTTGATAAGGCCTCTACGTCGACGCAATCGGTGCATTTGCTGACCAAGTTGTCGTCTTTACTCCTCGGCCTTTGTTTGTTTTAACGTAGACAAAGCCAGTGTAGTCAACCTCTGAGTGATAGAAAGGTCGTGCTGGATTGCTACGTGCTGCTGGCAAGTCTCCCATCAACTGCTCTTGTTTGATTGGATCGTGACGTCTGCACTTAACACAGTTTCTAAGGCGTTTCTTGACTGCTCGATTTCCGCCTTGAATCCAATATTGTTGACGCAGCCAAGCTTGCGTGATTCGAGCTCCGCCATGATACGTCATTTGATGTCCTTGGTCAATCAGCAAGTTACTGAGATGAGAGTTTCTTGGTATTATGAGTGGATGTCTCATATTCTGACTGATATTTGCATTAGCGATCCTCCCGCCAACTCTCAGTAAGCCTTCTTGATCCTGGAATGGGTTCAACTTCAACAGCTTACTTTTTGCGCTGAGTTGTTTGTGTTTCTGAAGACTGATGATATCTTCTCTGAACTCCGATTGTTGTACTTGCTTGATGATGAAATGTCTTGATTTCTTCATTTCGCCGATTGTTAAATACTTTGGTTTGTGCTGATTACGTGATATTGCGCGCAAAGTCCAAGCTAGAACTCGCGTTGCTCTGTTGAAATTGCTACTTTTATTTAATATTTTTTGAGCAATATCATCATTTTGTTGAATGACGCTAGTTTGGACTGATTTTTTTATTTCGTCTTGCGTAACATAAGTTTGTTGTTTATGTTCATTTTCCTCAAACGATGATAGCCACGTTGGTCCATGCCACCACAGTGAATGTTCTTTGAGCTGCTCTGCTGAACATCCTCGGCTAGCACAAGCAGCTGGATTTTCAGCTGACTTCACATAGTGCCAGTTCTTGATTGGGATTACTTCAGTGACTTGTTTCACTCTATTTGCCACAAATGGCTTCCAGCGATTTGGGTCTCCCTGCAGCCAGCCTAGGACAGCTGTTGAATCTGACCATCCGTATATTTTGATATTGTAGTTCTGTAAAGTGTTCTGAACTACTTTCATCAGAAGTGATAATAAATGTGTTGCGCTAAGCTCCAATCTTGGCAGTGATATCGCTTTATTGACAGGAACAAGTTTTGATTTTCCTGCTACTATGGTCACAGGAGTTGGATTGTTCTGTTTGATGATCTAGGTTAGGTTAGGTTAGGTTTTTTTTTTTTTTGGAATGAGTTTTTTTTACCGCAGGTATTTGTTTTGTATAATTTATTGCATGCGTGCTCCCACATTGGACACGTTACATTATGCTAGGTAACTTAAAATCTACGTGAGACCATCTCTTATTATTAGGTTAGGTTTTTTTTTTTTTTGGAATGAGTTTTTTTTACCGCAGGTATTTGTTTTGTATAATTTATTGCATGCGTGCTCCCACATTGGACACGTTACATTATGCTAGGTAACTTAAAATCTACGTGAGACCATCTCTTATTATTATTATTATAATTTTTTTTTTTTTTTTTTTCAGGCTTATTTATTTACTTAAATTTTAATTAATTATTTGTTTCACTAAGCTTTATGTACACAAATTGAATAGACGTTTGATTGATAACTACATGGCAAAGTGAGCGCCACCATCGGCAAGCTTTTACGTGAGTTTGACAGACTCACTCTGCTATGCAGTTTTACATTTTATTTACTTAAATCTTAATTAATAATTTATTTTACTAAACTAGGGATACACATATGCGACATTTCACTGATAACTGCCTGGCGAAGCGAGTGCCACCATCGGCAAAACTTTTACGTAAGTATGACAGACTCACTCCGCCATGCAGTTTTACACAATATTTTTATTTATTTTATGGAGTAGTTTGGGTTGGGGGTTGGGTTTTGGGGTTTGGATGGGGACTACGTGCGTCGACTGACCAGGGACTTCGCTAGCCTGAGTAAAGCCTCCACGACAATCGCGTCTCGATGCTGCATGGCCGTCTTCAGGTTGTATTCGACGACCGTTTTAGTAGGCGCATCCATCGCTCTCTTTGCAAAGCGGCCTGTGGCGTCATCGGCGTCGTCGGTGTAATAGACGCAACTGACTGTATGTCTCGACACCGCCACTACCGCGTGAGAGATGCTGTCGTGGATTTGGAGCCTCCTGGACTTGGTGTTGATGATAATCACGCTGTCGAAGGTCAAACCCTGGGCCTCGTGAATGGTAAGAGTTCGCGACCCTTCGCCGGACCCGTATCCCTGGCCGACAAGAGAAGCTTTCTCCTCTTGCGTTTGAACCAGGAACAGGGTGTTCTGGGCAGTGTTCGGTATTTGCGCTCCCGTATACCCTTTGACGCTCAGTGAGTGGACCCGCGACAGCGACGACTTAGAGGAGTATATACCGGAGTATATCTCGCTGAGTGCGAAAGCCACATCCATCGGATTGCGGTGCGTGCAGAGTAACTGCTGGGTTATACCAGCCACCATGTTTGGACGGGTATACCTTAACTCGAAAAGGTTCTCTCTGTCCAAAAATGGTAGCTGGTTCACGTCTCCGATGAGGACAACCTCGCTTGCTCCCGACAACTTTACCCTGTGCCATTTCAAGGATCCTATCGTCCAGCATGATCTTGGTGCATTTGGCGGTAACCACTATCGGGTCGTCGTCTGATGTTTTATATTTTGGCCTTCCCACGCGCTCCGTTTCCTCCTCGTCCAGGGCCACGAAACCGTTCTTTGCGCTATAGGCTGCCATGTACGACCCCACCATTTCCCCTTTGATGACTAGGGATTTGACGTTGTCATACACGGCTGCCCCTGCCTCCTCGAGCAGAACCCTTAGCAGTCCTTCTGTGTTTCTGTGGAAGGTCTGCAGGATCTTCTTGCATGTTATGAGATTGACCTCTCTGGTCGCCCTCACAATTGCTACGTACTCGAGGAAAGCGCTCTTCACGTGGTCTGTGGTGCCCGAGTTCACTGCGAGGACAGGCGGGCTGACTTGCCCTTTGTCGGCTCTCGTTGGCGTAGGCTGCCATCGTGCTGGTTTTTTTGGAGATTTCCTAAAAAAACCTCTCCACTGCTGCTTCCTGTTTCCCCGTTGGTGATCCGCGGCTAGTGCTTGGGAGCAGTGTGCTGAGGAAAGTGCCGAAGGCTTTCAGGCGACTCCTCGACCTGGTCTGGGCCTCCGGGCTGGTGGTACAGTTTTGCTGTTTTGCAGCTTTTTCGGCAGCTGCCTTCTGCTGGGCCCTCTCTGATCCGATTTGGGTGGTCGGGTTTGTTGCGGAGCTCGTCGCGCTGGCTGTTGGGTCTCTGGGGGTTTTAAGGAAGCTTAGAGTTTCCCCTCTGTCCTCATAGACGACTACCTCATGTTGTTCAGAGGCTTTTAAGCAGCCGAAGCGGTCAGCGACGTCTCCCCTCTCTCCTCCGACCTCCATCGCGTCAACACTTATAGTGCGGGCTATGACTCGCATGTCTACCCCGGCCTCCTTGATCTTTTGAAGCAACGAGCATGCCTGAGCGAATGGAGTCTCCTCTCGCCACTCGAGTAATGCGATCGTCTTTCCTTTAAATCGCATTAGCCGGCATCGGTGAGAGGCTACTTCCACCTGTGGTAGTGCGGCGTACTTACTACCTTTCATGCTCGTTTTGGTGGTGCTTCCGTTGATCAAGGCAGCGAGGCCTTGTGAGATGGGGATACGGGCTGCAGCTCGGCTTGAGCCTATGCAGAAGCCTATGCCCAACTTTTCTGCCTCTCTGTTCATGAACAGAGCGACAGGTCGCAGTCTGATGCCTGGGACTCCGTCTCCTCCGCATGCCAGGAGCTCCGTGATGGGCATGATGCTAGGGGCTGGTTGTAGGCTGACTTCTGCTGCTGCTACTGCTGGTGCTGGCTGTTCATTTGTGTCAGTGTGTGTGCCTTGAGTTAGCGTGAGTGGTGTGCGTGTTCTGTTTTGTGTTGTTGTTGTCTGTGTTGTTGTTGTTGTTGTTGTTGTATGTGTTGTTGTTGCTGTAGTTGTTGTTGTGATCGGGGGTGTTTGCCTAGATGGTAGTCGTCTTCGACTTTGCGAGGTAGCGTCCGTTTTGTTAGCCTCTGCTGCGACTTTGGCGACTTTGCTCGCGAATGCCAAGAACGGTTTTCTGGTAGCCGGCCTCCCCATGATGGTATGGAGTGTGGACTGGCTAAGCTGGGATTCAATTTTGATTTCCAGCTCCATTCTGTCATGGCTGAATCTGGGGCATTCAAGGAGCAGATGCCAGACTGTTTCGTCGCAGCTGGGGTCACAGACGCACGAGGGACTGTCTTTGAGATGGAAGCGGTGGAGATACGCCGAGAATCCCCCGTGTCCTGTTAGGACTTGAATATGGACCGGTGTGAGAACTGCGTCTCTGAGTGTCCTTTTTGCCGCTAGGACGTCTGGGAAGAACACTTTTGTGACCGATCCTGTACTCGAGGACTCGTAGCGTGCCTGCCACTTCCTTACAGTCCCCTCCCGTATCTTCCTTCTCACGAACGATACGGGGACCTTGCTGTAGTCTGCTGTCTCTTTTGTGAGGGCTGCCTCCTTGGCCAGCTCGTCCGCTCTCTCATTCCCGGCGGTTCCCACGTGGGCCCTGAGCCAAAAGAACTTGACTTCTCGGCCTTCTTCTCTGATCTCGCGGACGCATCTCTTGATTTGTAGTGCCAGGTGGTGAGTGACAGATGGACTCCTCAGCAGGTCAAGTGACGATCTTGAGTCACTTAAGATGCTTACGGAGGCCGCACTGGATTCACCTGCCATCCTGACAGCTCTGAAGAGAGCGTACATTTCTGATTGGAAGACCGTGTTGTGAGGCTCCAGACCAAAGGTGCTGGACTTGGACTCCTTTCCGTTTTCCCACCAAGTTAAGGCAGCCCCGACTTTCCCCTCTATCTTGCTGCCATCGGTGTATATTTGGGGACCGATTACTTGGTGGGTTTCCAGGGTCTCGGGAGTCATGTCCTCTAGGCGTGCATACTCCGTTGTTGTGAGTAGCGCTGGGTGGGGGTTTTGGGAGTGGTGCACGTTGCACTCCAGCTCGCGGCCCGGCGGTATGAACTCTTGGGAATGTCCCTTTTTGATCTTGAAAAGGGTTGCCGCCTCGATTACCCGGAGATCTAGGGGGAGTTGGCCTGACAGTACAAGTGCCGATGTCAGAGACACCGTGCGGTATGCTTTGCAGATCTTCTGCGCGAAACCTCTCTGCAGCGAGTCGAACTGATTCCTTGTCATCAGTTTCTCGGCTGCAGGGGCCCACGCGCTCGCTGCATACATCACGATGGGCTCTATCACCGACACATATATCGTCCCTATTATCTCTCTGTTGAGACCCCAAGTCACCTTTGCTGCGCATGCAAGCTGTTTGTAGATGTCTGCGGCCCTTTTACAGGTCGCAGACAGCGCGCGTTGAAGGCGAGCTTAGAGTCTATTGTGAGACCCAGCAACTTGACCTCTTTGACCAGATTCAGCTGGGTGCCCGACATGTGGAGTACCGGATCGTCGTATTTTAGCTTTCTCGTTAACTCCATCGCTTTGGTCTTGTGCGCGGCGAAACGTAGCTTATTTTGGACTCCCCATTCCGATACTACGTCTAAAGTATCGTTGGCTGTTTGCTGCAGGGGACCGGTCGAATAGTCCGAGAAGATAAGGACGACATCGTCTGCGAAGGCTTGGCAGTATACGCCCATACTAGCCATTTTGTGTAGGAGCGAGTCTAGGATAAGGTTCCAAAACGTCGGAACGTCGGAACGTCGTATTTTAGGTTAGGTTAGGTTAGGTTAGGTTCCCCACCGAGGGTGTCTCCACGTTGTCGTCGTGGTGGGGCTTGAGTGTCTCAATGATCTTGGAGTTTTTCCCATTCCAAGTGAGAGACCAGACTAAGAGAGACACACACGCCGGAGTCGCTTCAGACTCTGGCGAGGGGTGACCTGTCCGTCGTCCCGGGCAGTGCGCGATTCACGCTCCGAGTCATCGGAGTGTGAATATGGGGAGGGACACATCGTGTACCGTGCGATGGCTCACGGAGCGGGCTCATCGGACGGTACGTGATTGGCGATTCACTCCTCGGGGTCCCCGGGGAGTGAATCGGGGTCGGGGATATTCCTTCATATGCCACGCGACGGGCCATCGTTGCGGGGCATATGTTGGGATGTAATATTGTCGCCCTCTGGTACGCGTCTGCCCATCAGACGTGACTGTGAGGGCGATAGACTAGTCATAAGGGGGGGGGGGGAATGATGATGAGTGGGGAGACAGGGACCACACCCTTCAAAGGAAAAAGAAAAACATGAAAAAGACGATTTGCAAGATACTACCCCAGGGCGGTACCAGCTGCTCAGCAGCTGGAGAATCCGCCACGATCCCTTCGGGATCGTCAAGCCCCTCGTATTCTGGGGGGGGCAACAAACGTCTTCCGCTTGCCAATGGCAACGAGAGCCGAGGAGGCTCCTCGAGATCGAGGTCTTTTGAAGACCTCATCTCCTTTAGTTTTAACCACGGACGGGTCGAGCGCCACGCGTCGGACGCAGTGTCGGACTCTGGCACTGCGTCACTGAGGCCAGGAGCGGAGGCTCCAGCGGAGCCTCGCGTGGTTTTGGAGAGGGTGGGTGGTATGTCGTCTACCTTCGACAACACACCCACCCTTTCGCAAGCCATTGCGGCCGCTCCCTCCAAGTTTTGGGGGAAGCGGCCGCGTGTCTGTGGGTCGGACGCGGGTTCGGCGGGTTTGTCCTCTAGCGAGGAGAACCTGCCGGCCCCCAAGGTGTCGACAACCAGGAGGGGCAGAGGACGCGGGTTGCCTTCCGGAGCAAACACTCCGACACCGTCACGTGACACTCGGGGCCGCTTCTTGAAGCGCCATGATACGCCGATGGCCAGCGGAGTCAGCGACTCCGACGGCTCAATGCAGGTGGAGCAATGTGATGCTCAGTCCTCCATCGCATTGCTGAGCACCAAGGCGGAGCTCAATGCCGCGAGGAGAGAGGGCCGGAAGGCCATCGCGACCGACGAGGTCGCTGAGTTGGCTCGACGGGCAAGGGAGAGGCGGATGCAGACCGCCGCATCTCCGGAAGGCTTGACGGCAGAGGCCCTTAGCCGTCAAGTTTTGGACGGCGTGGACGTCGTCCTGAAGGTAGCCACGAAATCTGGCAACCTGAAGGGGACGTTCACGCGGGCCCTAAAAGAGGCGGCGGACGGGATCAAGGAGGCGGTGGACGTCCTCCTTGACCGCACGATCTCGGAGGAGACGGTGAAGCTCCGAGAGGAAAATCACCGTCTCCAAACGAGGATGGAGGAGCTCCAGCGGGAGGTCAGCGCCCTGAGGGCAGACTTCAGCCGGCAGCAGGGTGCGACGACTGCGGACAGTCGTGCCCTGCCACAGAACGGGTCTTTGGGGGAAGACCAGTTCAACCGGCTGTTGAGCATCATGACCGCCCGCCTGGAAAGCCTAGAGCCCAGGCTCAACCCCCCTATTCGCCTTCGTCCGCCGCTGGCGGCAGATAAGCGGAGGAGGGTGGCGGAGCCCGCTTCAGCAACAGCTGGGCCAACGTGGGCACAGGTGGCTAAAGCGCCACCTGCGCCAAAAAAGCCCACGCAGGCGCCCAAAAAGCCCACGGAGGGCGGCAAAAAGGCCGTGAAGGGGACGAGAAATGCCACTGAAGGGAGCACCTCGTCCCCCAAAGAAAAAGAGGGTGGCTGGGAGACGGCCGAAAGCCGCAAAAAGAGGCGGAAGAGGGGCCGCAAGGCCAAGAACGCGCCCGGATCCAAGGGGCAGGCCCCGAAAATCCACGTCCCCCGCTCCGAGGCTGTAGTAGTCACGCTGCAGCCCGAAGCCAAGGAGAGAGGCGTGACGTACCAGAAGGTACTGGCGGAGGCGAGAGGCAAGCTGGTCTTTGCCGATTTTGGCACCCCGGATGGCTTCCGTTTTAGAACGGCAGCCACGGGGGCCAAGATGTTCGAGTTGGCGGGGACCAGCAGTGCCGAGAGGGCGGACTCTCTAGCTGCAAAGCTGAGGGACGTCCTCAACCCCGAGGAGGCCCGGGTGTCCAGACCCATCAAGACGGCTGAGGTGCGCGTCGATGGGCTGGACGACTCTGTTTCCCCGGAGGAGGTGGTGGTGGCCATAGCCCGGAGCGGTGGATGCCCGCCAAAAAATGTGCGGGCGGGCGAAATCCGCGTCAACGCTGGAGGGCTGGGCACCATCTGGGTGCGGTGCCCAGTAGCTGCGGCAAGGAAAGTTGCCAACGCGGGACGTCTCCTGGTGGGCTGGGTGTCAGCGAGAGTTAAACTCCTGGCACCCAGGGCCATGCAGTGTTACCGGTGCCTGGAGAAAGGGCACGTCCGGGCCCAGTGCACTAGCGAAGCAGACCGCAGCGATTTGTGTTATCGCTGCGGTCAGCCCGGCCATAAGGCGTCCCAGTGCTCCGCGGAGCCAAACTGCAGCCTCTGTGCGGCTGCAGGAAAGTCTGCGGGGCACAGAACTGGCGGCAACGCTTGCGGCGCGCCCAGAAAGCGCAGCAAGCGTTGGACCAAGGCTGCGGGGGCCGCACCCCCTAGCACCTCTTCGGCCGACTCCCGGCCTGTGGTTGGACGAGGCGCCGGGGAAATGGACTGCCAGTGATGGCGCTCCATTTCCTCCAGGCGAATATCAACCACTGCACCAGAGCTCAGGATCTCTTGGTCCTGAGCATGGCGGAGTGGTCGGTAAATGTGGCGGTGGTCGCTGAGCCGTATTTTGTCCCCCCCCGAGATAACTGGGCAGGGGATCTGGACGGCCTGGTGGCCATCATCGGCGCGACTCTTGTCGACGTGTCCCGGGGTCACGGTTGGGTTGCCGCCCTTGTGAACGGGATCGTCACGATCGGGGCATACTTTTCGCCCAACAGGAGTCTCGCCGACTTCGAGAGTTTCCTTGTCGAGTTGGGAGCCGTCGTCGGCCGGTCTCATCCTCGGCCCATTTTGCTTCTCGGTGATCTGAACGCCAAATCTGCGGCGTGGGGATCCCCGGTCACAGACCCGAGAGGCGATGTGCTAGAGGAGTGGGCCGTTACGACGGGCCTGGCTGTCTTAAATCGGGGTTCGGCCTACACGTGTGTGCGACAGCGGGGCGGATCCATTGTGGACGTGTCGTTTGCTAGTCCCGCTGTCGCGCACCGCGTTCGTGATTGGCACGTGGAAGCGGAGGTGGAGACGCTATCGGATCACCGATACATACGCTTCGACGTCTCCACCCAGACCGCTGAAGGTCGTAGCCAATCGGCCCCCCGAAGAGACGGCCCGCGTTGGGCGCTGAAACGCCTCGACAGGGAGGCTCTCGAGGAAGCCACTATCGTCCAAGCCTGGATCCGGGAGTCGGCTACCGTCGGTCCCGTCGACGTCGAACGGGAGGCGCAGTGGTTTAGCGACGCGATGACGCAAATCTGCGACGCGTCCATGCCACGCGTCTCCTCTCTGTCCGCAAGGCGCCGCGTGTACTGGTGGTGCGTCGAGGTAGAGCGGCTGCGCGTCGAGTGCGCAGACGCCAGACGCCCGTACACGCGATGTCGGAGGAGACGTCTGCGGGATCCCGACGAAGAAGCCGCGCTGTATGAGGTGTACCGCGCGGCGAAGGAGGCTCTGTGGCTGGCCATCGGCGAGTCAAAGACGCGCTCCAGAGAGGAGCTGCTGGCGACCCTAGACGGGGATCCGTGGGGGCGCCCTTACCGCACGGTCCGAGGGAAACTTCGGCCGTGGGCGCCCCCGCTAACGGAAGGTCTCGAGCCGCAGTTTCTGGAGCGAGTGGTCTCGGCTCTCTTCCCTGAGAGAGCCGAGTACGAGCCACCGTCGATGGCTCTGCCCACAGCTGCAGAGTCGGAAGAAGAAGAAGTGAGCGAAACCATCCCAGAGGTGACACAGGCGGAGATGAGCGCGGCCGTGATGCGGCTCCGGGCAAAAAACACTGCTCCGGGGCCCGACGGAGTGCCTGGTCGCGCTCTAGTCCTCGCCCTGAAGGAGCTGGAGCCCCCACTGAGGGGACTCTTCTCGGCGTGCCTTGAGCGGGGCCAGTTCCCTAGCAGGTGGAAGACTGGTCGACTGGTCCTGCTCAGGAAGGCGGGGCGCCCAGCGGATTCGTCGTCGGCTTATCGGCCCATAGTGTTGCTGGACGAGGCGGGCAAGATGCTCGAGCGTGTAATCGCAGATCGCCTCGTCAGCCACTTGTGTACAGAGGGGCCGAACCTGGCCGACAGCCAGTTTGGCTTCCGGCGTGGGCGCTCCACCATCGACGCCATCATGAGGGTGAGAGTCCTGGCGGAGGAAGCGATGTCCCAGGGTGGGGTGGTGCTGGCGGTGTCCTTGGACATCTCCAACGCGTTCAACGCCCTGCCCTGGGGTTGCATTAGGGAGGCCCTGCGATACCATCGGGTGCCTTCCTACCTCCGCAACATTGTGGGGGCTTATCTGTCTGGAAGGTGTGTCACCTACATGGGACGCGACGGCACGGGCCGTCGCGAGATGTCGTGCGGTGTTCCGCAGGGGTCGGTTCTGGGCCCACCCCTGTGGAACATCGGGTACGACTGGGTTTTGCGGTGCGAGCTCCCGCCGGGAGTAGACCTGACGTGTTATGCGGACGACACGCTGGTCACTGCTCGGGGGAGCTCGTACAGGGAGGCAGCGTTGCTGGCTACGGCTGCGGTCTCACAGGTGGTGAGCCGCATACGACGCCTGGGCCTGGAAGTGGCCCTCAACAAGTCGGAGGCCATTGCTTTTCATGGCCCCCGACGGGCGCCGCCGTTGGGATCACACATTGTGGTCGGTGGGGTCCGGATCGCTGTCGAGTCAACCATGAAGTACTTAGGATTGGTGCTCGACAGCCGTTGGGACTTCGGCCCCCACTTTCAGCGGCTGGTGCCCAAGTTGATGGGCGCGGCGGGCGCGCTGTCAACGCTGCTTCCCAATCTGGGGGGCCCGAGCACCGCCTGTAGGCGGTTGTACGTGGGGATCGTGCGATCGATGGCCCTTTACGGGGCCCCGATTTGGGCGACAGACCTGACGGCCCGCACTATCGCTGTTCTGCGCAGACCGCAGAGAGCGATGGCCGTCAGGGTCATACGGGGATATCGCACGATCTCCTACGAGGCGGCTTGTGTACTGGCCGGATCCCCGCCGTGGGACCTGGAGGCGAAGACCCTCGCGACACTGCACCAGTGGCGCGAGGAGGCCAATGATCGGGGCGAGAGGCTGGTGCAGCGACAGATCACGCTGTACCGGTCTCAGCTCCGACAGGTCATGGTGGCGGAATGGCGGGGGAGGCTAGAGCTCCCTACCGCCGGCCTCGACACGGTCGAGGCGATCCGGCCAGTACTCGACGACTGGCTCGGGAGGAAGCACGGCTCCCTGACGTTTCGGGCGACGCAGGTGCTCTCGGGGCACGGCTGCTTCGGGAAGTACCTGTGTCGCATAAGCAGGGAGCCGGACGCCCGGTGCCATCACTGCGTCCACTGTCCGGAGGACACGGCGCGGCATACGCTGGCCGAGTGCGCCGCGTGGGATGAGCCGCGCCGTGCGCTCGTTACGGAGGTAGGAGGAGACCTGTCGCTGCCGACCGTCGTTCGCTCGATGGTCGGCAGCGCAGAGTCCTGGGACGCGGTGGTGTCCTTCTGCGAAACCGTCATGTCGCAGAAGGAGGCTGCGGAAAGGGAGAGGGAGATGACGAGCTCCCGCCCATCCCGCAGCAGACGCACCGGGCGTCGGCAGAGGGCGGACAACGCCCTCTTCCGGCCCCCCTAAATAGGTCCAGGGGCGACGGATTCGGGGACATCCGTCGCCCCCGATCACACTGGACCCGAGACGGCGGCGCGTAGTGTTCCACGCGCGCCTCTCTCAGACGTAAGGGGGGGAGTTTTACACCTCACTCCCCCCCGGGACGAGGCCCGCAGGTCAGGCGGGCCGGCACTAGTCTGGGGCAGCGGAAGTCGCATCAGATCCCGTTGCCCCCCGACGCAAGTGTGCGAGGGAACACCGCTGAGTTTTAGTGGGTATACTGTCATGCACCGACAGGAGTCCCACATACCCCGTCTCGTCCCCCGACGAACGGGCATGCATAAAGCATTTCTCAGCGAAAAAAAAAAAAAAAAAAAAAAAAAAAAGGTTAGGTTAGGTTGGCTCACGGAGCGGGCTCATCGGACGGTACGTGATTGGCGATTCACTCCTCGGGGTCCCCGGGGAGTGAATCGGGGTCGGGGATATTCCTTCATATGCCACGCGACGGACCATCGTTGCGGGGCATATGTTGGGATGTAATATTGTCGCCCTCTGGTACGCGTCTGCCCATCAGACGTGACTGTGAGGGCGATAGACTAGTCATAAGGGGGGGGGGGGGGAAATGATGATAAGAAGGGAGACAGGGACCACACCCTTCAAAGGAAAAAAAATACCATGAAAAAGACAATTGTAAAGAGATTACCCCAGGGCGGTACCAGCTGCTCAGCAGCTGGAGAATCCGCCACGATCCCTTCGGGATCGTCATGCCCCTCGTATTCTGGGGAGGGCAACAATCGTCATCCGCTTGCCGATGGCAACAAGAGCCGAGGAGGCTCCTCGAGATCGAGGTCTTTTGAAGACCTCATCTCTTTTAGTTTTAACAACGGACGGGTCGAGCGCCACGCGGCGGACGCAGTGTCGGACTCTGGCACTGCGTCACTGAGGCCAGGAGCGGAGGCTCCAGCGGAGCCTCGCGTGGTTTTGGAGAGGGTGGGTGGTATGTCGTCTACCTTCGACAACACACCCACCCTTTCGCAAGCCGTTGCGGCCGCTCCCTCCAAGTTTTGGGGGAAGCGGCCGCGTGTCTGTGGGTCGGACGCGGGTTCGGCGGGTTTGTCCTCTAGCGAGGAGAACCTGCCGGCCCCCAAGGTGTCGACAACCAGGAGGGGCAGAGGACGCGGGTTGCCTTCCGGAGCAAACACTCCGGCACCTTCACGTGATACTCGGGGCCGCTTCCTGAAGCGCCCTGATACGCCGATGGCCAGCGGAGTTAGTGACTCCGACGGCTCAATGCATGTGGAGCAGGGTGATGCCGAGGCCTCCATCGCTTTGCTCAGCACAAAGGCCGAGCTCAGTGCCGCGAGGAGAGAGGGCCGGAAGGCCATCGCGACCGACGAGGTCGCTGAGTTGGCTCGACGGGCAAGGGAGAGGCGGATGCAGACCGCCGCAGCTCCTGAAGGCTTGACGGCAGAGGCCCTTAGCCGCCAAGTTTTGGACGGCGTGGACGTCGTCCTGAAGGTAGCCACGAAATCTGGCAACCTGAAGGGGACGTTCACGCGGGCCCTAAAAGAGGCGGCGGACGGGATCAAGGAGGCGGTGGACGTCCTCCTTGACCGCACGATCTCGGAGGAGACGGTGAAGCTCCGAGAGGAAAATCACCGTCTCCAAACGAGGATGGAGGAGCTCCAGCGGGAGGTCAGCGCCCTGAGGGCAGACTTCAGCCGGCAGCAGGGTGCGACGACTGCGGACAGTCGTGCTCTGCCACAGAACGGGTCTTTGGGGGAAGACCAGTTCAACCGGCTGTTGAGCATAATGACCGCCCGCCTGGACAGCCTAGAGCCCAGGCTCAACCCCCCTGTTCGCCTTCGTCCGCCGCTGGCGGCAGATAAGCGAGGGAGGGAGGCGGAGCCCGCTCCAGCAACAGCTGGGCCAACGTGGGCACAGGTGGCTAAAGCGCCACCTGCGCCAAAAAAGCCCACGCAGGCGCCCAAAAAGCCCACAGAGGCGGGCAAAAAGGCCGTGAAGGGGACGAGAAATGCCACTGAAAGGAGCAGCTCGTCCCCCAAAGAAAACGAGGGTGCCTGGAAGACGGCCGAAAGCCGCAAGAAGAGGCGGAAGAGGGGCCGCAAGGCCAAGAACGCACCGGGCTCCAAGGGGCAGGCCCCGAAAATCCGCGTCCCTCGCTCCGAGGCTGTAGTAGTCACGCTGCAGCCCGAAGCCAAGGAGAGAGGCGTGACGTACCAGAAGGTACTGGCGGAGGCGAGAGGCAAGCTGGTCTTTGCCGATTTTGGCACCCCGGATGGCTTCCGTTTTAGAACGGCAGCCACGGGGGCCAAGATGTTCGAGTTGGCGGGGACCAGCAGTGCCGAGAGGGCGGACTCTCTAGCTGCAAAGCTGAGGGACGTCCTCAACCCCGAGGAGGCCCGGGTGTCCAGACCCATCAAGACGGCTGAGGTGCGCGTCGATGGGCTGGACGACTCTGTTTCCCCGGAGGAGGTGGTGGTGGCCATAGCCCGGAGCGGTGGATGCCCGCCAGAAAATGTGCGGGCGGGCGAAATCCGCGTCAACGCTGGAGGGCTGGGCACCATCTGGGTGCGGTGCCCAGTAGCTGCGGCAAGGAAAGTTGCCGACGCGGGACGTCTGCTGGTGGGCTGGGTGTCAGCGAGAGTTAAACTCCTGGCACCCAGGGCCATGCAGTGTTACCGGTGCCTGGAGAAAGGGCACGTCCGGGCCCAGTGCACTAGCGAAGCAGACCGCAGCGATTTGTGTTATCGCTGCGGTCAGCCCGGCCATAAGGCGTCCCAGTGCTCCGCGGAGCCAAACTGCAGCCTCTGTGCGGCTGCAGGAAAGTCTGCGGGGCACAGAACTGGCGGCAACGCTTGCGGCGCGCCCAGAAAGCGCAGTAAGCGTTGGACCAAGGCTGCGGGGGCCGCACCCCCTAGCACCTCTTCGGCCGACTCCCGGCCTGTGGTTGGACGAGGCGCCGGGGAAATGGACTGCCAGTGATGGCGCTCCATTTCCTCCAGGCGAATATCAACCACTGCACCAGAGCTCAGGATCTCTTGGTCCTGAGTATGGCGGAGTGGTCGGTAAATGTGGCGGTGGTCGCTGAGCCGTATTTTGTCCCCCCCCGAGATAACTGGGCAGGGGATATGGACGGCCTGGTGGCCATCATCGGCGCGACTCTTGTCGACGTGTCCCGGGGTCGCGGTTGGGTTGCCGCCCTTGTGAACGGGATCGTCACGATCGGGGCATACTTTTCGCCCAACAGGAGTCTCGCCGACTTCGAGAGTTTCCTTGTCGAGTTGGGAGCCGTCGTCGGCCGGTCTCATCCTCGGCCCATTTTGCTTCTCGGTGATCTGAACGCCAAATCTGCGGCGTGGGGATCCCCGGTCACAGACCCGAGAGGCGATGTGCTAGAGGAGTGGGCCGTTACGACGGGCCTGGCTGTCTTAAATCGGGGTTCGGCCTACACGTGTGTGCGACAGCGGGGCGGATCCATTGTGGACGTGTCGTTCGCTAGTCCCGCTGTCGCGCACCGCGTTCGTGATTGGCACGTGGAAGCGGAGGTGGAGACGCTATCGGATCACCGATACATACGCTTCGACGTCTCCACCCAGACCGCTGAAGGTCGTAGCCAATCGGCCCCCCGAAGAGACGGCCCGCGTTGGGCGCTGAAACGCCTCGACAGGGAGGCTCTCGAGGAAGCCACTATCGTCCAAGCCTGGATCCGGGAGTCGGCTACCGTCGGTCCCGTCGACGTCGAACGGGAGGCGCAGTGGTTTAGCAACGCGATGACGCAAATCTGCGACGCGTCCATGCCACGCGTCTCCTCTCTGTCCGCAAGGCGCCGCGTGTACTGGTGGTGCGTCGAGGTAGAGCGGCTGCGCGTCGAGTGCGCAGACGCCAGACGCCCGTACACGCGATGTCGGAGGAGACGTCTGCGGGATCCCGACGAAGAAGCCGCGCTGTATGAGGTGTACCGCGCGGCGAAGGAGGCTCTGTGGCTGGCCATCGGCGAGTCAAAGACGCGCTCCAGAGAGGAGCTGCTGGCGACCCTAGACGGGGATCCGTGGGGGCGCCCTTACCGCACGGTCCGAGGGAAACTTCGGCCGTGGGCGCCCCCGCTAACGGAAGGTCTAGAGCCGCAGTTTCTGGAGCGAGTGGTCTCGGCTCTCTTCCCTGAGGGAGCCGAGTACGAGCCACCGTCGATGGCTCTGCCCACAGCTGCAGAGTCGGAAGAAGAAGTTAGCGAAACCATCCCAGAGGTGACACAGGCGGAGATGAGCGCGGCCATATTGCGGCTCCGGGCAAAAAACACTGCTCCGGGGCCCGACGGAGTGCCTGGTCGCGCTCTAGTCCTCGCCCTGAAGGAGCTGGAGCCCCCACTGAGGGGACTCTTCTCGGCGTGCCTTGAGCGGGGCCAGTTCCCTAGCAGGTGGAAGACTGGTCGACTGGTCCTGCTCAGGAAGGCGGGGCGCCCAGCGGATTCGTCGTCGGCTTATCGGCCCATAGTGTTGCTGGACGAGGCGGGCAAGATGCTCGAGCGTGTAATCGCAGATCGCCTCGTCAGCCACTTGTGTACAGAGGGGCCGAACCTGGCCGACAGCCAGTTTGGCTTCCGACGTGGGCGCTCCACCATCGACGCCATCATGAGGGTGAGAGTCCTGGCGGAGGAAGCGGTGTCCCAGGGTGGGGTGGTGCTGGCGGTGTCCTTGGACATCTCCAACGCGTTCAACACCCTGCCCTGGGGTTGCATTAGGGAGGCCCTGCGATACCATCGGGTGCCTTCCTACCTCCGCAACATTGTGGGGGCTTATCTGTCTGGAAGGTGTGTCACCTACATGGGACGCGACGGCACGGGCCGTCGCGAGATGTCGTGCGGTGTTCCGCAGGGGTCGGTTCTGGGCCCACCCCTGTGGAACATCGGGTACGACTGGGTTTTGCGGTGCGAGCTCCCGCCGGGAGTGGACCTGACGTGTTATGCGGACGACACGCTGGTCACTGCTCGGGGGAGCTCGTACAGGGAGGCAGCGTTGCTGGCTACGGCTGCGGTCTCACAGGTGGTGAGCCGCATACGACGCCTGGGGCTGGAAGTGGCCCTCAACAAGTCGGAGGCCATTGCTTTTCATGGCCCCCGACGGGCGCCGCCGTTGGGATCACACATTGTGGTCGGTGGGGTCCGGATCGCTGTCGAGTCAACCATGAAGTACTTAGGATTGGTGCTCGACAGCCGTTGGGACTTCGGCCCCCACTTTCAGCGGCTGGTGCCCAAGTTGATGGGCGCGGCGGGCGCGCTGTCAACGCTGCTTCCCAATCTGGGGGGCCCGAGCACCGCCTGTAGGCGGTTGTACGTGGGGATCGTGCGATCGATGGCCCTTTACGGGGCCCCGATCTGGGCGACAGACCTGACGGCTCGCACTATCGCGGTCCTGCGCAGACCGCAGAGAGCGATGGCCGTCAGGGTCATACGGGGATATCGCACGATCTCCTACGAGGCGGCTTGTGTACTGGCCGGATCCCCGCCGTGGGACCTGGAGGCGAAGACCCTCGCGACACTGCACCAGTGGCGCGAGGAGGCCAATGATCGGGGCGAGAGGCTGGTGCAGCGACAGATCACGCTGTACCGGTCTCAGCTCCGACAGGTCATGGTGGCAGAATGGCGGGGGAGGTTAGAGCTCCCTACCGCCGGCCTCGACACGGTCGAGGCGATCCGGCCAGTACTCGACGACTGGCTCGGGAGGAAGCACGGCTCCCTGACGTTTCGGGCGACGCAGGTGCTCTCGGGGCACGGCTGCTTCGGGAAGTACCTGTGTCGCATAAGCAGGGAGCCGGACGCCCGGTGCCATCACTGCGTCCACTGTCTGGAGGACACGGCGCGGCATACGCTGGCCGAGTGCGCCGCGTGGGATGAGCCGCGCCGTGCGCTCGTTACGGAGGTGGGAGGAGACCTGTCGCTGCCGACCGTCGTTCGCTCGATGGTCGGCAGCGCAGAGTCCTGGGACGCGGTGGTGTCCTTCTGCGAAACCGTCATGTCGCAGAAGGAGGCTGCGGAAAGGGAGAGGGAGATGACGAGCTCCCGCCCATCCCGCAGCAGACGCACCGGGCGTCGGCAGAGGGCGGACAACGCCCTCTTCCGACCCCCCTAAATAGGTCCAGGGGCGACGGATTCGGGGACGTCCGTCGCCCCCGATCACACTGGACCCGAGACGGCGGCGCGTAGTGTTCCACGCGCGCCTCTCTCAGACGTAACGGGGGGAGCTTTACACCTCACTCCCCCCCGGGACGAGGCCCGCCGAGGTCAGGCGGGCCGGCACTAGTCCGGGGCAGCGGAAGTCGCATCAGATCCCGTTGCCCCCCGACGCAAGTGTGCGAGGGAACACCGCTGAGTTTTAGTGGGTATACTGTCATACACCGACAGGAGTCCCACATACCCCGTCTCGTCCCCCGACGAACGGGCATGCATAAAGCATTTCTCAGCGCAAAAAAAAAAAAAAAAAAAAAAAAAAAGGTTAGGTTAGGTTCTGTCTGGGGGATCCCCCACAGCGCATACTTCCTCGCAGTATCCCCTGGGCAACGCCGTGTCTGACCACCGTAACGGAGTGGCAGACCGGCGGCTAAAGTGCGCTGTGCTTCGTAAACATCAAGCAGTCGTTTGCGAAAATGTCGATTTTTAATAAGAGAAACCTGCGGGACGCCTCCGGGCGTTTCGTGTCTAGTCGCTCGTCCCTGGGCGATTTAAACGGCCCTTCTCAGGGCCAACCAAAAGGCCCTTCTCAGGGCCACACCGGCGACGCTCAAGCGTCGGATGCTGACCGCGCACCATCTGCGGTCAGCTTTTTTAGCGGACCAGGCGAGCTGTCGGACTCCGACGAATCCAACATGGATACGTCGGCGGCCGACAGCGACCGCCCTGGGCGGAAGAGGGCCTTCCTGAAGCCCGGGTCCGAGGGCTCCTCGGAGTCGATGGGGAGGGCGAAGAAGAAGTCGAAGTCTAAAAAGGCTTCGACTTCTTCTACGACTGGCACCCACGATGTGGGGTTGGCGGACGCCGAGCGCCAGCTCAACCTGGCCAAAAGGGCGCAGGTCCAGCAGGACCTGGAGGAGAGGGTCGCGGCCAGAGAGCGCCAGGCGCAAATCGCCAGGTCGAGGGCTGGCTATGGCGCATCAAGTGTGCTGTACGCCGACCACTCCCTGGCGGAGCTGGAGCGCATGGCGCTCGAGGACAAAGAGGAGGTTCTGGAGGTCGCCTCAAAGTCCTCCAATTTGAAGGGGACCTTCCAGAAGGCCCTCAAATGCCGTGCCGCCAGCCTACACGGCATCGTCCTGGAGCTGGTCGGGCGGACGGCCACGGACGAGACGCGGCAGCTGCAGGCGAAGGTGGATCGCCTGCAGGCGGAGGTCAGCCAGCTTCATCAGAAGCTGGCTGACGCCACGGCCCGGCCTGCCCAATCCGCCCCAGCCCCGGTGGTAGGAGGCTCCTCCTTCTCCCCTGCCAACCTTGAGGACATCATCCGCAGGGTTGTCATGGAGGAGAGGGCCTTCACCAGAGCCTGCTTCGCAGGCATCGAGGACCGGCTCTTGCCGGAAAGGCGGCTCCGCCCGCCGCTTGCGGCGGACAAGAGTCGCCCACCGACGGAGTCGGAACCTGCGCCTGTGGCGGGCTCGGCGTCGGGTGCGCAGCCCCAGGCCCCGAAGCCCTCCAAGGGCAAG
Source organism: Noctua fimbriata (assembly GCA_905163415.1). Lineage (NCBI taxonomy): Eukaryota > Metazoa > Arthropoda > Insecta > Lepidoptera > Noctuidae > Noctua > Noctua fimbriata. Next base: position 20,314 of record LR990950.1, on the reverse strand, counting down.
GGTAAGGGCAAGAGGAGCAAGGCGGCTCCTCAAACCCCGAGCCCTGCAACGGGCACGGAAGGCGCGTCTGGGTCGGCTGCCACTCCGGCGGCGGCCCCCCAGACATCGCAGGGGGTAGACGCCCTTCTTCCCTCCACCACCCCGGCCAACAAGTCGTGGACGGAAGTGGTCAGGAGGGGAAAGGGGAAGAAGCCCGCTGCAGCTGCTAAGCCTGCTGCGGCTACTCCCGCAGCCAAAAAGGCTCCAGCCGGCGGGAGGAAGCTGGTTCCTCCCAAAACCGCGGCCGTCGTCGTGACTATCACCCCGGCGGCCGTGGAGCGGGGCGAGACGTACGAGTCCGTCCTAAGGCGGGCTCGTACCAATGCTGATCCCTCCCAGCTGGGGATCAGCAACATTACGTGCCGCCGAACCCTAACCGGAGCTCGAATCTTCGAGTTCTCGGGGGAGCGGCGGCACACGAACGCAGACCTCTTCGCAACAAAGTTGCAAGAGGTCATCGCGGATGCGGCGACGGTCGGCAGGCCCGTCAAGACCGCAGCCTTGGAGGTGGCCGATCTCGATGATTCGGTCACCAAAGAGGATGTGGTGGCGGCCGTCGCAGCGGCTGGAGGCTGCGACGCTGGCGCGGTGAAGGGTGGAGCCGTCAGGCCCGGCCGCCGCGGCATGGGCATCATCCGCGTGGAGTGCCCGGTCGCCGCGGCTGGTGCTGTCCTTGCTGCGACCAAGGGGCGGCTGCTCGTCGGGTTCAGCTCGGCCGTGGTGCGGGCACTTGAGGACCAGCCAACGCGCTGCTTCAAGTGCTTCGCGTTCGGCCACACCCGACCCACGTGTCCCTCCAAGTTCGACTGGGGGGACACGTGCTACCGTTGCGGGCAGCAGGGACACAAAAGTGTCACCTGCCGCGCCACCGCGCAGCACTGCGCGGCGTGCGCCGCTAGTGGCCGCCCCGCGGACCACAAAATGACGGGCAGCAGTTGCAGGCCTCCCGTGAGGAAGGGCATAGTGCCGGCGCAGGTTCGCCCTGTTGCCACCGCCGCTGCCACCGCCGTCGTCGCCGCTGCAGCTGCAGCTCCGGCGGCGGTAGCGGAGGAGGGAGGATCGATGTCGGAATAATGGGTTCCGACTATCGCATCCTCCAGGCGAACACCAACTACTGCAGAGCGGCCCAGGACCTGTTAGTGCAGGCCATGGCCGAGTGGTTGGTGAACGTAGCGGCGGTCGCCGAGCCCTACTCGATCCCCGGCAGCTGGCTGGGTGACGAGGACGGCTCGGTGGCATTAGCGGCGCGGTCTTCCACAGACTCCCCTCCCCTCTCGCTATTAGAGAGGGGACCGGGATACGTGGCCGCCGCATGGGGAGACTTGGCCCTTGTGGGGGTCTATTTCTCCCCAAACCGCCCGCTCCGGGACTTTGAGATTTATCTCGGAGTCCTGGCCGCCGTGGTCGGCAGGGCGGTGCCGCGTCAGGTCTGCCTCTTGGGAGACCTGAATGCCAAGTCGGTGACCTGGGGCAACCCGGCCACCGACGCTCGCGGGAGGGCAGTGGAGCTGTGGGCAGCCTCCTCTGGACTCTCCCTCTTGAACAGAGGAAGCGTCCAGACATGCGTGCGGCGTCGGGGTGGCTCAATAGTGGACGTCACTTTCGCCACCCAGGCGTTGGCCGCGCGCGTGCTGAACTGGCGGGTGGACCTGGTGGAGACCATGTCGGACCACCGCTACGTGCGGTTCGACATCTCCGCCAGCGTCTCCGGAGGGATGCAGCCCGTCTCGGGGCGATCATCGTTCCCGCGGTGGGCTGTAGCCCGCCTGGACAGGGAGGCAGCGGGGGAAGCGGCGTTCCTGCGGGACTGGCTGTCGCCGCCTACCACCGGCATGGACGTGGACGAAGCGGCGGGGCGACTCAGAGAGTCTCTGACCGAGGTATGCAACCATAGCATGCCTCGGTCTAGCCGACCGCCGCCCAGACGCGCCGTGTACTGGTGGTCGACGGAGCTGGCGGGGCTTCGAGCCGCGTGCGTGGAGGCGAGGAGGGCCTACACGCGGAGCCGGCGGCGGCGTCGACGGGACCCGGCCGACGAGGACCACCTCTACGAGGTGTACGTGGAGGCAAAAATGGTCCTCGAGCGGGCCATCGCCACCGCCAGGGACTCGTCGAGAGCCGAGCTGCTGGAGGGTCTCGACAACGACCCCTACGGGAGACCATATAAGGCAGCGCGCAACAAGTTGCGCCCCTTTGGTCCCCCGGTTGCCGAGACCCTGGAGCCCTCATTTCTGGACGGGGTGGTCCAGTCCCTGTTCCCGCGCAGGGGCAACTTCACCCCGCCAGTGATGGGCCCAGCGCTGGAGGAGGCTCCGCCGCCGCCGGACGAGGAAGCGGAGGAGGCCCCGCCTGTCACGGAGTCGGAACTTGGCGCGGCGATTCTCCGCATCCGCGCCAAGAAAACGGCTCCGGGCCCCGACGGCGTGCCTGCAAGAGTGGTGGCAATCGCCGCCGCTCAAATGCAGGAGCGGTTTCGGGACCTCTTCAGCGCATGCTTTGCGTCGGGGAGGTTCCCGAAGCCGTGGAAGGAGGGGCAGCTGTGCCTCCTCCGCAAGGAGGGCCGCCCGGCAGACTCCCCCTCGGCATACCGGCCCATCGTCCTGCTCGATGAGGTCGGTAAAATGTTCGAGGGGATAATAGCTGCCCGCCTAAAGGGCCACTTGCGGGACATCGGGCCGGACTTGTCGGACGCTCAGTTCGGTTTTCGGGCTGAGCGTTCCACCGTGGACGCGCTGGCCTGCCTCAAGGGCCAGGTGAAGGAGGCGGTGGAGGCGGGGGACGGATTGTTGGCCGTGTCGTTCGACATAGCCAATGCCTTCAACTCCGTTCCCCACTCCACCATCCTAGAGGCGCTCCGATTCCACAGAGTGCCTCGATACCTGCGCCGTCTGCTGGCCAGCTACCTGGAGGACCGGGCGGTTCTCCTGGTAAATAGGTCTGGACAAGTCCGGCGATACGCCGTCGAGGCCGGCGTTCCGCAGGGGTCGGTCGTGGGACCTCTCCTCTGGAACGTCGGCTACGATTGGCTCCTGCGGGGAGCTCTCCTCCGAGGCACGAGTGTCGTCTGCTACGCGGACGACACTCTCCTCACCGCCCGGGGGGGGAGCTTCAGGGAGGCGGCCAACTTGGCCTCGGCGGGTGGATCCTTGGTCGCGGGGAGGATCCGCCGCCTAGGACTTACGGTGGCGCTGCACAAAACCGAGGCCGTGTTTTTCCACGGACCTCGGCAGCGCCCCCCACCTGACGCCCACATCTTCGTGGAGGGCGTCAGAATCGAGGTCAAGGCCCAGATGAAATATCTGGGCCTCGTACTCGACAGCAGGTGGCGCTTCGGCCCGCATTTTAGCGGGCTGTCGTCGCGCCTGCTGAAAACCGCGGGCGCCCTCTCATGGTTGCTTCCCAACCTGGGGGGGCCCAGCGCACGATGCCGGCAATTGTACGCCGGCATCTTGAAGAGTATGGCCCTCTACGGGGCCCCTATCTGGGAGGACTCCCTCCAGAGGAGGGAGAACGCCGCCGCCTTACGGGCGCCCCAGAGGGCCATAGCTCAGCGGGCGGCGCGGGCCTACCGCACGGTGGGCTCCGCGGCAGCGTGTGCTCTGGCCGGCACCCCGCCTTGGGAACTCGAGGCGTGGGTGCTCGCCAGAGTATACGAGTGGACGGCGGGGCGGAGGGCGAGAGGGGAACGCCCCGCCCCGGAAGAGCGGGAGGCCGTCCGGCGGGAGGCGAGGGACGCCATCGTCGTCCACTGGACGCGGGACCTCGCCACCGCAGTCTTCGGCCGCCGAACCGTCGACGCGATCGGGCCGGTCCTGCGAGACTGGCTCGAGCGGTCGCACGGGTTCCTCTCGTTCCGTCTGGTGCAGGTGCTGTCCGGGCACGGGTGTTTCGGATCGTACCTGCGCCGGATCGGACGGGAGGAGACGCCGTCGTGCCACGACTGTGGCGCGGCGGAGGACACGGCGCAGCACACCCTCGAGGTGTGCCCGTCGTGGACGGAGCCGCGCCGCAGTCTCACTGCGGCGATCGGACGGGACCTCTCACTCCCCGGTGTGGTTAACGCCATGCTGGGAGACGAGGGGTCCTGGGCGGCAGTCGCCTCCTTCTGTGAACACGTCATGTCCCAGAAGGAGGCGGCGGAGCGCGCGCGGGAGGTCGACCCTCACGCGGCGCCGCTCCGAAGGCAGAGGAGGGGTCGGAGAAGACGTCAGTACGACAATCATCTCCGACTCCTACCAGGTGGAGGCCAGCAGGCAACGGGTGCGGGGGCACCCTTGCCTGTATTGCACAGGCCTCCACCAGTGCCGGACGGGAATGGCCAGGTGTTCCCGGCCATTCCCGTTGCCCACCAACCTGGGGGGCTAGCGGGGCCCGCCAGCTAGGCGGGCATGCGCCGGGAGGGTTGTGGACGTAAAGGCTGAGCCGGTTTCCCATGACCCTCCCACCACGGCGACGAGGGAACACCGCTGAGTTTTAGTGGGTATACTGTCATACACCGACAGGAGTCCCACATACCCCGTCTCGTCCCCCGACGAACGGGCATGCATAAAGCATTTCTCAGCGCAAAAAAAAAAAAAAAAAAAAAAAAAAAAAAAAAAAAAGGTTAGGTTAGGTTAGGTTAGGTTTTTTTTTTTTTTTTTTTTTTTTTTTTTTATACTTCTACCTCCAACATAATCGGAGCCTATATTTGTTCTTTCGCGTACATTCCAGTTCTCTCTTTTATTCTTCTCGCACTTGCATTCTGCATACTTTTTCTTTCTTACATACATTCACCATTCTGTCTTTAAGGGTAGGACGCCCTTCTACTTCTACTCTATTCTATTTATTTATTTTCCGTTGTTGATTTATTTTTCGGGAGTAAGACATGGACACGTTCTTTTTATTGTTCTTTTACATTAAAATCTTATTCACTAATTTTTTGTTCCCTTTATATTACTTATCTGTTCTTAATTAATACAGGCTTCTTACATCTATTCTTATTTCTATGAGACATTCCACGGGACTTCTTATAATTCTATTTATTAATACAATTTAAACAACTATGTTATAATCTATTCTTATTACTATTTTATGTTTCTTACGACTACTTTAATTAATTTATGGGCAACTTAATTATTATTATTATCTATTAGTTGCATATCTTGGACATTTTATTTTCCTCTGTGTTTAATGCTTGACATTAATATTGTACATAATATTATGTAAGCATTTTTACTTATACACTTTTGTTTCTCTCTATTACCTTTAAGCAAATTTTGACGCAATATTCCATATACAGAGACCTCTTTTTTCCTGACATTAGTTGCCACATAGTTTGCACATTTAGTTTGGTGTCGAGCTCGTGCTCGGCCTCAAGCCTTTGCCTGTCAAAGACGGGACAGTCGAATAATATATGTGGCACCGTTTCAGCAATCTCAGGGTCGCAGATGCACGATGGGTTCCCCTTACACTTGAAGCGATTCAAGTATTCCGAGAACCCACCGTGCCCCGTCATAATTTGAGTTGTGATGTTGTTTATTTTGCACTTCCTGATTATCCTGTAGGCCGCCACAGCGTCTGGGAAAAACAGTTTTGTCACGGAGGCGGTTTCTCCCGAGCTGTACCTTTGGTTCCACACGTCAAGCGTTGCCGTACGAATGCATCGCTTGACGTATGAAACCGGAACCAGGTCGTAGTCAGGCTTTCGCTTGGAATCTTCAGCGGCTCTTTTGGCTAACTCATCGGCCCTCTCATTTCCGTCCAACCCCACATGAGCTTTGATCCAAAACAAGGTGACGGCCTTGTTTTGGATAGACAGGGACCTCAGGTTTGCCCTTGTCTCCACTGCCAGGGGGTGGTGGCGGTTGTAGTTTTGGACGGTCTGGAGAGCCGCCATGGAGTCGCTGAAAACTCCAAACGATTGCGCACTGTGCTTCAGCATCTCCCTGGTTGCGACGCATATTGCCAGAAGCTCAGCCTGGTAAACGGTGGAGTAGTGTGGGAGAGCAAGCTTGAGAGCTTTGGTTTCGGCGTCACCGTTCCAAATGGACAGTGCCGCTCCAACCCTACCCCCAATCTTGCTCCCGTCCGTGAAGATACGAACCTCCAGTTCGTTCTTGACAACATCGAGTTGGTCTTGGTTTACCAGGCTTACGAGTTCTAGCTCAGCGCGCTCCGCAGGGTGTGGAGCCTCCATTGCCGAGGCAGTCTGTTCGACACTCCTATCGCCAAGTGCTCGCTGAGGTACCCCCCTCCTGGCCTCGTATAACGAAGCCGCTTCGCGGACACGCAGGTCGAGAGGTAGTATCCCAGCCAGCACCAGCGCGGAGTTCAAGGAGACTGTCCGGTATGCCTTGCACAGTTTTTGCGCAATACCGCGTTGGACTGCTCCCAACTGCTTCCTGACGCCCAGCTTATCGACAGCCGGGGCCCAAACACTGGCGGCGTACAGGATGACTGGTTCCACGGTGGCCACATATATTACTCTTATGACTTCGGGGTGAAGCCCCCAGCTGGTCTTTGCAGCCCTGGTTAACTGTTTGTGGATTCCTATTGCCCTTCTGCACACGTTTGCGACGTGTGTGTTGAAAGTCAGCTGTCTATCGATGGTGACACCCAGGATTTTGATCTCGTTGGACATGGCAATGTCGATCCCGCCCATGCTCAGACGTGGGGTGTCGTATTTGAGTTTGCGGGTAACTACCATAGCATTGGTTTTATGAGGGGCAAATCTTAGTTTATTTTGGACCCCCCACGCCTGGACATGCCCGAGAACGGCATTGGCACGTCCCTCGATCTCCAACGATGTATCACCATCGAATATCAGCACCACGTCGTCTGCAAAAGCTTGGCAATAGGTCTCCCCAGCTTCAAGGCTCTTTAGAAGCGGGTCCAGTAGAAGGTTCCAAAGTATTGGTCCCCCTATAGAACCCTGGACACAGCCCTTGCTCGAGGCCTTGCAGAACTCTTCACCTGCGTACCTGACCCTGACCCTTCGGTTTTCAAGATAGCTGTCGATGACCCTCCTCAAGCCGATAGGACACTTTTCCTCAGCCAGACGGACTCTTATGGCTGGCCACCAGGCGCTGTCGAAGGCTCCCTCTATGTCCAATGATACCAGGACCACTATTTTCTTAAGTTCCAGTTTACTGCGTATATGTTTCATTAGGGCGTAGAGGGAGTCCTCGGTGCTCCTCTGGGGCATGAATCCATACTGGCGAGTACTCATCCTCGGAATCAAATGAAATTTGAGGCGGGCCACCAACATCTTCTCATAAGTTTTCCCTAATATTGGTAATAGGCCAATTGGTCTGTACGCCTTGGGTGTGCTGTAGTCTGCTTTCCCCGGTTTCTTCAATACGACAACGGTCGCTTCCTTCCAGATCTCAGGGAAGAGGTGGTATCTCAAGCAGCCATTGAGGAGTGCCAAGGCTACCTCAGGAGCGGCTCTAATGGCTTGGCAACATATGTCGGCAGTGAAGCCGTCAGCTCCTGGAGCCTTTTTGACGTTAAAGGACCCGCACGCAGCCATCAGCTCAGCCTTCGTGAATGGTGGCTCACAAGAGGCATCTTGCCCTCCAGCATTCACAATGTTGGCCTTTTCTCTAATGAGGCGGTGGTTGGTGCTGTCAGTGCCCGGATGGTCCTCTGGGTAGAATGTATTTGCCAGTAGCTCAACCGAACCTTTAGTGTCCAACACATCCCCATCTTTCTCTAGTGGCTGGTCCTCTCCCCTTCCCTTGGTCCTTCCTATCACCCGATAGATCCCCTCCCAAACCCCTTCTTTGTCCTGTCTTGTGCAGAAGTTTTTCCAGCTCTCGATTTGGTCTTTGGCTGCCTCCGTCTCATACTCAACTTTCAGGTTCAGGTACTCATCGACGACCTTCGATCTTCGGGCCGGTGCAGCACACCTAACTCTGCGTTTTCTGGTAGCGACCTCTTTCTTCATTCTCTCGAGTTTCTCGGACCACCACGGCAAGGTAAGCACTTCATTATTTTTCTTCATAGGCATTGATGAAGTGCATGCATCTTTTATTAAGTTGGTATATAGGTTAATAATTTTGTTGAGTTGTTTAGCTGTATTTAATTTTTCTATTTCTATTTGGTTAATTTTGTGCTCGTGCATTAATTGGACGAGTTTCACACGAAACTCGGGCCAATTTGCTTTTTTTGTGTTAAAAATTCTGGTGGTTCTATTAATTAATATGCCTTTCGATCTTTTTAATTTTATATTAAAAACAATGCCGTTGTGATCCGAGCTCGTGAGACCCTCGTCTACCCTCCAGTCGTCTACCAGGTCCAGAATGTCCGTCGAGCATGCAGTGATATCGACGTGGCTGCAAAAACGCATCCCCCCTCTGATCGTGTCGAAGGTCGGAATTTCCCCTCTGTTGAGTATGTTGAGGCCCAGCTCGTCGAGAACTCCGGACACTTCTTCACCTCTTCGATCGATGGACAGGCTTCCCCACCAGGTACTTTTGGCGTTGGCATCTCCTCCAACAATCCACATTCCGGAACCTACCTTGTTCTCAATGCGTTTGAGATGTTCCAGATATGGTCCAATTGGCTGGTCCGGCTCAAAGTAGAAGGAGACCAGCGTGATCTTCCAGGCACTGGTTCGGATTCCCACCACGGTGATGTTGTTCGTGGTGAGTTTCGGGTATTGGACAACAATAAGATCTTTGTCAAAGACCGCTATTGCGGCCTTAACAGTCCCATCTCCGGTGTCAGTGCTCTGGAAGATCCGAACTCCCCTGTGGTTCCTCATTGCCTTTGCCCCGCCTACATATGGTTCCTGGAGGAGAGCAACGGCGACTCCGCGCTTTGCGGCTTCCGTCAGAAGCTCGTTGGTCGCGAGTCTTTTCCTTTGGAGGTTGGCCTGTATCATCGTGTACGGGTTTAGGTTGCTATGGGTGCCCTTAGCAGTACGCCACCGTTGATCGCGCGATTTGGTCCCACTTACGGCGTGTCGGGCAGTCAAGGCTAAAGGCGTTATGGTCAGTGTCCCCGAGTTTGGCTCTTGTGCAGTTCTGGCACTTTGGCGGAGCACCCGCAAGCCAGTCGGCACATTCCGACCTCAAATGAGGGCCGCCGCAATGACTACACAAGTCAGCAGTTTCTTTACAGAATCGTCTGCCATGTCCGTAGCCCAGACAGCGCGTGCATTGAACTAGAGGGGTTTGGTCCTCAACCCTTACGCGCTGAAGGTCCACGTGCAGGCATCCGAGTTCAGTAGCCCGTCTCCAGATGGTGGGTGAGACGCTGACCACAACGTGACTCGTGTGTGGGTTTCTCGTTCTTCTTCGGAACTTAACCACCACTCTGTCCTCCTCTTTGTCGAGATTGCGAAAAACCTCCCTGTTTTGATTTCTTAAGGCCATCAGGACGTCCTCGTCTGAATTAACTGAGAGGACGCTCCTGTGGATCAGCAGTGGGTCCTTGTTCTTCACTTCCTCGACATTGAGGTCCTGTCTTTCCTTTGCCAACTTACTTTTAATTTTCTCCCTCTCTTCCGTTGTTTGGAAACCCATTATGATTTTCCTGTCCTTTGCCTTTCTTACCTTTTCCACCTTGACCCAACCCTCTTTTGCATCCACCGCCTGCCGAACTTTGTTTAGGACTTCATCTCCGGTTTCTGTGTCGTCCTTGGAGGTAACTACGATCGAATGCAGCGTACTCCGCACTGGGTTCGCCTTTCCGCTGTGGATCGCAGTTACACTCGCATACGTTGCGGCAGTTCCGTTCTCGAGAGAAATCCTGTGCTGTTCAATAACTGCTTTTAGCTCTTCCATCTTTCGAGAGTTTGTCTCCAGCAGGATCGAGTGGTTTTTTATGTGTAATTCCAGCTGATTTTGGTCGGCTGGAAGCGAAAAGGTAGTGTCAGTGGCGGTGACGACTTCGGGCCGTGCAATTTCGTTTCCCGTTCCTGAGCCCTTACTTTTGGTCAGCCTTTCGGCCTCTTTTACCAATTGGAAAAGCCGATCCAGCGCCTCGATGATGCCGTTTTTTATTTCATTTTTTGTATTTCGCGAGCTGTTCAAGAGAAGTTTGGCTTTGTTAAGGCAGGCCCTAGCTTCTGCCGACCGATCCGCATACTGCGCTTTCGGCGGGGAATGAACTTCTATTAGTTTTGTTCTCAGAGCTTTATTCTCCAACGATAGTGGAGGTTTGGTAATAGTTCTTGCAGGGCCAGCCTGTGCCGTCTTGGTGGTTATGGGTGGTGTTGAGTCCTTGTTGGAAGACTTCACAGTTTCCCATTCTCCAACGCTACGTCTTACATTTGGAGGCGATGTAGTCGGCTTCTCGGGTGATTTCTCACCATCAGCCACCTTTTTCAGTGGGGTCCTGATTCCCATCATGTTGGTAGGTATGCGTCAAAATTGTAGGTCAAAATATAAAAGTGTATAACACAGCACAAGTAAAGAAATTATTAAAAATAAAAAAGTATTTCAGATCGTAGAAATCTGGGTAAATTGAGGTGCTACTCTATATAGAGTTAGCTCGGTCAGCCCAGCTCAATAGAGCGGGTCAAGCACTAAACACAGAAGAAAAATTTAGCTTCCTGGGGTCGAAAGCCGTCGATGTAGAGCTTATGTCAACTAAGCTCTATGTAGAGCCGTTTTTCTACGTTCAATGGATAGCTCTCTTCAAGCCCTTTCAAATAAACCCAAACTCGGTGCAATTCCACCGAAGGGTGCCGAAGATATCCTAACTTTAAAATCTTGGTTTTTTGCCAAGATGGCGACCAAAAAGTGGTTGCAAAAGGATATCTCCGGAACCACTGGCCCAAACACCCTTGTGTTTGGGTTCCCTGCACTTGGCTCGATGAGACCTATCCACTGACTCGGTTTTCAGGCTGAAAAATGATTATACTTAGAAGACGGCTGAAAAGTGCCCCAGCTCAGAGACTATGGTCAGCTTATGTACATATAGAAAATCCCGGCCCTCTACGACTCTCCGTTCAGGAGTTATGGGTCTTCAAAGATTGCTCAAAATGGCCGCGGAACTGTCAATATCTAAATTTGACTGCGGATAACTCCCTTTGGGAAAGTCGCAGACCCCCCGAGTTTGGGCTCTCCCAACTTGGCTTGAACCCCACTAATCGCTGAAATCGTTTTCAGGAGCCCGAAAATTTTTGGCTCCAATCCGCCTGAAAAAGAATAGTAAGAAGGGCAACGATCTCCCTAATAAAAGTCAAAAAACCGCTACTTCCCACGACCTCCGGTTCGGGAGTTATAGCGGTTTGAAAATATACAAAATGGCCGCCGAGCTGTCAGTTGTTATGTTAAAAGACCCGTAACTTTCTAACCCGACGTCCCAGAACGTCAGGGTTTTGGATGGTCAGTTCGGCGTCACTTCAGGCTTCTCCTGAAAACGGTTTCAGCGTCAAAATTTTCAGTAACGCAAAAAGTCACGAAACCCCACTCTCTCCAAAGATAACATCAAGCTCCAAGTAAAAGTGAAAATCCGAGAATTCTCGGCCCAGCGGTCTCCGAGATATCGCAGTTTAAAATTTTAAACCTGGAAACCAAGATGGCGGGATTTTATCAATTTGCTCAATTTTAAAGATGTATAGACCGTGTTTGGGCTTGTATGAGTCACAGAGGACGTATTAAACCCGATCCCGGTGTCAAAAATAGCAATTTAGCATTAAATTTCGAATTACAGCCAAAAATGAGTAAAAATTCGATATCTCGGGTTCCACTAGACGAAAAATTCTGGAAAAAATGTCTAAAAATAAGAAAATTATAGCGCTACACAATATAAAAAAGAACAGTACAAAAAACTTACAGTAGGTATGTAAAATTTTTGAAAAAGTGGTTATTCAATGAATTTCCTTATAATTTAAAAAATACACAATCTAAAAATCTAAAACTTATAATTTATATTAATTTGATAAGCGCGCCGAGGACTGCAGTTGGAGATCTTGAAAAAATTAATTGTGCCCGGAGATACAGGAGTCCAAATTTTGAAATTTCAATACCCTCTTAAAAATCGGGTAAAGCAGGTAGAGAAATTTTTCAAGCATTTACCGTCTACGTTCGTGGAAGAGATGATGGCTGCAAACTTTCAGGCGTCTGGCTCCACGTTTACGGCGTTTTCAGCACCACGTGTTTTTATATTCTGCTGAATATATCCCGATGCTCTAGGTTTTTTAAATTTCCAAGTGGCCCATATGGTGTGTGGTGTTGACCCCCTCCCCGTTCTTCAATAAAAAACTAGGGTCGTCGATTTCGTTTCGGCAGCGTTTGCGTTTAAAGGTTTATCTTCACAGTTTAACCTCAAAATATTGAGGTTTTTCAGGTGGTATGAAGAATGCACAGCACTGCGGATAATAACTTTCACGGGGGCGTATAGCTTTCACTTTTCCTCACACTCCGATGCCAAATTTGTATGAATTGGACCACTTTTTACCACTTTTTCGAATTTTTTAAGCCGGAGACGTACAAAAAAAAAACGTGGCGTTCGCGGCGGTGGTTGGAGCCAGACTGGGTTAGGTTAGGTTAGGTTAGGTTAGGTTAGGTTCACAGGCGGAGATGAGCGCGGCCGTGATGCGGCTCCGGGCAAAAAACACTGCTCCGGGGCCCGACGGAGTGCCTGGTCGCGCTCTAGTCCTCGCCCTGAAGGAGCTGGAGCCCCCACTGAGGGGACTCTTCTCGGCGTGCCTTGAGCGGGGCCAGTTCCCTAGCAGGTGGAAGACTGGTCGACTGGTCCTGCTCAAGAAGGCGGGGCGCCCGGCGGATTCGTCGTCGGCTTATCGGCCCATAGTGTTGCTGGACGAGGCGGGCAAGATGCTCGAGCGTGTAATCGCAGATCGCCTCGTCAGCCACTTGTGTACAGAGGGGCCGAACCTGGCCGACAGCCAGTTTGGCTTCCGGCGTGGGCGCTCCACCATCGACGCCATCATGAGAGTGAGAGTCCTGGCGGAGGAAGCGGTGTCCCGGGGTGGGGTGGTGCTGGCGGTGTCCTTGGACATCTCCAACGCGTTCAACACCCTGCCCTGGGGTTGCATTAGGGAGGCCCTGCGATACCATCGGGTGCCTTCCTACCTCCGCAACATTGTGGGGGCTTATCTTTCGGGAAGGTGTGTCACCTACATGGGACGCGACGGCACGGGCCGTCGCGAGATGTCGTGCGGTGTTCCGCAGGGGTCGGTTCTGGGCCCACCCCTGTGGAACATCGGGTACGACTGGGTTTTGCGGTGCGAGCTCCCGCCGGGAGTGGACCTGACGTGTTATGCGGACGACACGCTGGTCACGGCTCGGGGGAGCTCGTACAGGGAGGCAGCGTTGCTGGCTACGGCTGCGGTCTCACATGTGGTGAGCCGCATACGACGCCTGGGGCTGGAAGTGGCCCTCAACAAGTCGGAGGCCATTGCTTTTCATGGCCCCCGACGGGCGCCGCCGCTGGGATCACAAATTGTGGTCGGTGGGGTCCGGATCGCTGTCGAGTCAACCATGAAGTACTTAGGATTGGTGCTCGACAGCCGTTGGGACTTCGGCCCCCACTTTCAGCGGCTGGTGCCAAAGTTGATGGGCGCTGCGGGCGCGCTGTCAACGCTGCTTCCCAATTTGGGGGGCCCGAGCACCGCCTGTAGGCGGTTGTACGTGGGGATCGTGCGATCGATGGCCCTTTACGGGGCCCCGATTTGGGCGACAGACCTGACGGCTCGCACTATCGCGGTCCTGCGCAGACCGCAGAGAGCGATGGCCGTCAGGGTCATACGGGGATATCGCACGATCTCCTACGAGGCGGCTTGTGTACTGGCCGGATCCCCGCCGTGGGACCTGGAGGCGAAGACCCTCGCGACACTGCACCAGTGGCGCGAGGAGGCCAATGATCGGGGCGAGAGGCTGGTGCAGCGACAGATCACGCTGTACCGGTCTCAGCTCCGACAGGTCATGGTGGCGGAATGGCGGGGGAGGCTAGAGCTCCCTACCGCCGGCCTCGACACGGTCGAGGCGATCCGGCCAGTACTCAACGACTGGCTCGGGAGGAAGCACGGCTCCCTGACGTTTCGGGCGACGCAGGTGCTCTCGGGGCACGGCTGCTTCGGGAAGTACCTGTGTCGCATAAGCAGGGAGCCGGACGCCCGGTGCCATCACTGCGTCCACTGTCTGGAGGACACGGCGCGGCATACGCTGGCCGAGTGCGCCGCGTGGGATGAGCCGCGCCGTGCGCTCGTTACGGAGGTGGGAGGAGATCTGTCGCTGCCGACCGTCGTTCGCTCGATGGTCGGCAGCGCAGAGTCCTGGGACGCGGTGGTGTCCTTCTGCGAAACCGTCATGTCGCAGAAGGAGGCTGCGGAAAGGGAGAGGGAGATTACGAGCTCCCGCCCATCCCGCAGCAGACGCACTGGGCGTCGGCAGAGGGCGGACAACGCCCTCTTCCGGCCCCCCTAAATAGGTCCAGGGGCGACGGATTCGGGGACATCCGTCGCCCCCGATCACACTGGACCCGAGACGGCGGCGCGTAGTGTTCCACGCGCGCCTCTCTCAGACGTAACGGGGGGAGTTTTACACCTCACTCCCCCCCGGGACGAGGCCCGCAGGTCAGGCGGGCCGGCACTAGTCCGGGGCAGCGGAAGTCGCATCAGATCCCGTTGCCCCCCGACGCAAGTGTGCGAGGGAACACCGCTGAGTTTTAGTGGGTATACTGTCATACACCGACAGGAGTCCCACATACCCCGTCTCGTCCCCCGACGAACGGGCATGCATAAAGCATTTCTCAGCGCAAAAAAAAAAAAAAAAAAAAAAAAAAAAAAAAGGTTAGGTTAGGTTAGGTTAGGTTGGTCTGGACAAGTCCGGCGATACGCCGTCGAGGCCGGCGTTCCGCAGGGGTCGGTCGTGGGACCTCTCCTCTGGAACGTCGGCTACGATTGGCTCCTGCGGGGAGCTCTCCTCCGAGGCACGAGTGTCGTCTGCTACGCGGACGACACTCTCCTCACCGCCCGGGGGGGGAGCTTCAGGGAGGCGGCCAACTTGGCCTCGGCGGGTGGATCCTTGGTCGCGGGGAGGATCCGCCGCCTAGGACTTGCGGTGGCGCTGCACAAAACCGAGGCCGTGTTTTTCCACGGACCTCGGCAGCGCCCCCCACCTGACGCCCACATCTTCGTGGAGGGCGTCAGAATCGGGGTCAAGGCCCAGATGAAATATCTGGGCCTCGTACTCGACAGCAGGTGGCGCTTCGGCCCGCATTTTAGCGGGCTGTCGTCGCGCCTGCTGAAAACCGCGGGCGCCCTCTCATGGTTGCTTCCCAACCTGGGGGGGCCCAGCGCACGATGCCGGCAATTGTACGCCGGCATCTTGAAGAGTATGGCCCTCTACGGGGCCCCTATCTGGGAGGACTCCCTCCAGAGGAGGGAGAACGCCGCCGCCTTACGGGCGCCCCAGAGGGCTATAGCTCAGCGGGCGGCGCGGGCCTACCGCACGGTGGGCTCCGCGGCAGCGTGTGCTCTGGCCGGCACCCCGCCTTGGGAACTCGAGGCGTGGGTGCTCGCCAGAGTATACGAGTGGACGGCGGGGCGGAGGGCGAGAGGGGAACGCCCCGCCCCGGAAGAGCGGGAGGCCGTCCGGCGGGAGGCGAGGGACGCCATCGTCGTCCACTGGACGCGGGACCTCGCCACCGCAGTCTTCGGCCGCCGAACCGTCGACGCGATCGGGCCGGTCCTGCGAGACTGGCTCGAGCGGTCGCACGGGTTCCTCTCGTTCCGTCTGGTGCAGGTGCTGTCCGGGCACGGGTGTTTCGGATCGTACCTGCACCGGATCGGACGGGAGGAGACGCCGTCGTGCCACGACTGTGGCGCGGCGGAGGACACGGCGCAGCACACCCTCGAGGTGTGCCCGTCGTGGACGGAGCCGCGCCGCAGTCTCACTGCGGCGATCGGACAGGACCTCTCACTCCCCGGTGTGGTTAACGCCATGCTGGGAGACGAGGGGTCCTGGGCGGCAGTCGCCTCCTTCTGTGAACACGTCATGTCCCAGAAGGAGGCGGCGGAGCGCGCGCGGGAGGTCGACCCTCACGCGGCGCCGCTCCGAAGGCAGAGGAGGGGTCGGAGAAGACGTCAGTATGACAATCATCTCCGACTCCTACCAGGTGGAGGCCAGCAGGCAACGGGTGCGGGGGCACCCTTGCCTGTATTGCACAGGCCTCCACCAGTGCCGGACGGGAATGGCCAGGTGTTCCCGGCCATTCCCGTTGCCCACCAACCTGGGGGGCTAGCGGGGCCCGCCAGCTAGGCGGGCACGCGCCGGGAGGGTTGTGGACGTAAAGGCTGAGCCGGTTTCCCATGACCCTCCCACCACGGCGACGAGGGGACACCGCTGAGTTTTAGTGGGTATACTGTCATACACCGACAGGAGTCCCACATACCCCGTCTCGTCCCCCGACGAACGGGCATGCATAAAGCATTTCTCAGCGCAAAAAAAAAAAAAAAAAAAAAAAAAAAAAAAAAAAAGGTTAGGTTAGGTTTCGTGGACGGAGCCGCGCCGCAGTCTCACTGCGGCGATCGGACGGGACCTCTCACTCCCCGGTGTGGTTAACGCCATGCTGAGGGACGAGGGGTCCTGGGCGGCAGTCGCCTCCTTCTGTGAACACGTCATGTCCCAGAAGGAGGCGGCGGAGCGCGCGCGGGAGGTCGACCCTCACGCGGCGCCGCTCCGAAGGCAGAGGAGGGGTCGGAGAAGACGTCAGTATGACAGTCATCTCCGACTCCTGCCAGGTGGAGGCCAGCAGGCAACGGGTGCGGGGGCACCCTTGCCTGTATTGCACAGGCCTCCACCAATGCCGGACGGGAATGGCCAGGTGTTCCCGGCTATTCCCGTTGCCCACCAACCTGGGGGGCTAGCGGGGCCCGCCAGCTAGGCGGGCACGCGCCGGGAGGGTTGTGGACGTAAAGGCTGAGCCGGTTTCCCATGACCCTCCCACCACGGCGACGAGGGAACACCGCTGAGTTTTAGTGGGTATACTGTCATACACCGACAGGAGTCCCACATACCCCGTCTCGTCCCCCGACGAACGGGCATGCATAAAGCATTTCTCAGCGCAAAAAAAAAAAAAAAAAAAAAAAAAAAAAAAAAAAAAAAAGGTTAGGTTAGGTTAACCGGCTCCAAACCATGGCGGAACGGACGATAGGTGTGGCCATAGTGGCGGAGCCGTACTTCGTCCCGGCTCGTCCTGACTGGGTAGGGGACATTGACGGCTCCGTCGCTATTATCAGCTCCTCGGCGCCACTTTCCATCAGAGAGAGGAGTCGAGGATTTGTTGCGGCCACCTGGGGGGACATAGTTCTCTTCGGAGTTTATTTCTCCCCAAACAGGAGCCTAGCGGAGTTCGAGGACTTCCTGGACCGCCTGGGGACCTCGGTTCGACGAATTATGCCGTCCCACGCCATCGTCGTGGGGGACTTCAACGCGAAGTCCACCGCGTGGGGGTCCCCCGGGACGGACGTCAGGGGGGAGGCGGTCGAGGAATGGGCAGCGGCTGCGGGCCTCTGTCTTTTAAACAGGGGCTCCGTTAACACGTGCGTCCGGCAGCACGGGGGGTCAATAGTGGACCTCTCGTTCGCTACCCCTGCTGTCGCCGCACGGGTTCAGGGTTGGCGGGTCCTAGAGAGTGTGGAGACTCTATCGGATCACCTGTACATCTGTATGGATGTCTCCGCCTCTTCGGGACCAACAGTCATGTATCCAAGACCTAACGCTCGGCAGTTCCCACGGTGGGCGTTGAGGCGGCTTGACGGGGACCTCCTAGAGGAAGCAGCCATTGTCCAGGCTTGGCTGTCCTCGCCGCCTGCAGCAGAGGGTGTCGACGTCGGGGCTGACCGCTTTCGCGAAGCCATCACGGCTGTGTGCGATGCAGCCATGCCTCGCTTCCGAAAACGTCCTCCAAAGCGGGCGGTCTACTGGTGGTCCCAGGAGATAGCAGACCTCCGCGCGGCCTGTATAATTGCCCGGAGGATCTACTCACAGGTTCGCAGGTTACGCCGCCGTGATGAAGAGCTGGAGATCCTACAGACCCAATTGTATGAGTCATACCGCAACGCTCGGGGGGCTCTGCAGTTGGCGATCTATCGAGGGAAGGAGCAATCGAGAGCTGAGGCACTGGAGGATCTAAACCGTGATCCCTGGGGGCGTCCGTACCGTGCAGCGCGGAAAAAACTCCGTGCCCAAGGCCCTCCACTGACGGAAACCCTCCAGCCTCAGTTCCTCGTCAGGGTCGTGGAGACACTGTTCCCGGATCGGGCGGATCACCCATCCCCGCCAATGACCGAATCGGAGGCCGACCAAGATGTGGAGGTAGAGACTCCTCCAATATCTGACGCGGAGATGGGGGCAGCAATTCTAAGAGCGCGGTCCAAGAGGACTGCCCCCGGGCCGGACGGGGTACCTGCAAGGGTGCTGGCCCTCTCTCTTGAAGTGGCACTGGAAGATAGGCTTAGGGAGCTATTTGACGCCTGTCTAACGTCGGGACGGTTCCCTAAGGCCTGGAAGGAAGGTCGACTGGTGCTGCTCCAGAAGGCAGGGCGGCCCTCGGAGTCTCCATCGGCGTATAGGCCGATTGTCTTGCTGGACGAGGCGGGGAAAATGCTAGAGAAGATTCTCGCTACCCGCATCGTCCGGCACTTAGATGCAGTTGGCCCGAACTTGTCGGACGCCCAGTTCGGTTTCCGGGCAGGGCGTTCGACGATAGACGCCATCTTGCGCCTCAAGGCCGAGGCGAAAGATGCAGTCGCCCAGGGCGGGGTGTTGTTGGCGGTGTCTTTAGACATCGCCAACGCGTTCAACACTCTGCCATTCAGCTGCATCGAGGAGGCGCTCCGCTACCATCAGGTGCCCGCCTACCTGAGGCTGCTGGTAGCAGACTACCTGCAGGGGCGGTTTATCTCCTACGAGGGACGCGACGGCCAAGTTGTGCGCAGGGCCATCGTGTGCGGTGTTCCACAGGGGTCGGTTTTGGGTCCACTCTTGTGGAACATAGGCTACGACTGGTCCTTGCGCTGTTTGCTCTCCCCCGAGCAGGGCGTCATTTGCTACGCTGACGACACTCTCGTCACGGCCCGGGGAGGGAGCTACGAGGAAGCGGCACGCTCTGCCGTCGAGGGCGCGTCCCTCGTCGTGGGGCGAATCGAGGCGATGGGCCTCAAAGTGGCCCTCGAAAAGACGGAGGCCCTGGTATTTCATGCGCCCCGACGACGGCCACCGGCCGGTGCACACCTCACTATTGGTGGTGCACCAATAGCGGTACGGGCAAGCATGAAATACTTGGGCCTGGTTTTGGACCGGAGGTGGAACTTCGGCGAGCACTTTGCTCAGCTTGCGCCGAAGCTGATCGGCACGGCGTCCGCCCTTAGCCGGCTGTTGCCGAACCTGGGCGGACCAAACGTGGTTTGCCGGCGGCTGTACACGGGGGGTGGTTCGCTCGATGGCGCTCTATGGGGCCCCCGGTGTGGGCGGAGTCCCTGTCTGCCCAGAACAAGGCTCTACTGCGGAGGCCACAGAGAGTCATGGCAGTCAGGGTCATACGCGGATACCGCACCGTATCAGTGGAAGCGGCGTGCGCCCTCGCGGGCACACCCCCGTGGGATCTAGAGGCGCAGGTGCTCGCCGAGGTCTACCGACGTGGCGCAGACCTACAGGCGGAGAGTGGCATGCGCCCGCCGCCTGAGCTGGTCACGAGATGGCGTAGGGAGGCCCAATCCCAAACCCTGCGCATTTGGAGGGTGAGGCTGGAGACGCCCAGTGCAGGTCACTGGACCGTGGGGGCGATCCAGCCGATCATAGAAGAGTGGACACGGAGGCGACACGGGACGTTGTCCTTCCGTCTAGTGCAGGTATTGTCAGGTCACGGCTGCTTTGGCAAATACCTGCACAAAGTGGCCAGACGGGAGGCGACTCCCGTGTGCCACCAGTGCGGCTGCAGCGAGGACACGGCGCTTCACACCCTCGAGCATTGTCCTGCTTGGGCGGTGCAGCGCCGTGCTCTCGCAGCAGCAATCGGGGCAGACCTCTCCTTACCGGCCGTGGTCAAGGCCATGGTCGACAGCGGGGAGGCATGGGAGGCGGTGGCGTCCTTCTGCGAGGACGTCATCTCGCAGAAGGAGGCGGCTGAGCGCGTCAGAGAGGAGGACTCCCTCGCAGACGCGATTCGTCGCAGGAGGACAGGGCGGCGGAGGAGGCGCCATGGCGACCTGATGCCGCCCTAGGAGGTGCCAGCGGGCGATAGATCGGGGCGTCTATCGTCGACCGCATTGAACGGCCCTCACGAGTGGTGGCGATGTCTCAGGTGAGCCCGGACA